>OX243878.1:19580382-20803265 GCA_945859645.1 Amphipoea oculea | reverse complement strand
GTCAGATAGGCAGTCGCTCCTTGTAAAATACTGGAACTCAGCTGCATTCAGTGAGACCGGAAGCAGACTCCAACATAGTTGAGAAAAGGCTAGGCAGATTCATTGATGGTTCAAGTTCAAGGGGGTGATTGACCTCCCTTGTTGGTTCGCTAATGCGGTAGTTGACCCTAGTTGATCCTGGGTTTAGGTTTGATACTCGAATCGGGTAGTTTTATTAGGTATTCTATTAGGAACGAACGGCTAATGGGCATCGCACTTTATAACACGGGAAAATGTACGTGTTGTTTTAATTATGGTGAAAATCTTATTTAAGCCAAAACCGCAAGATGTCATCACGCCACCCGCTTTTCTGGGCAAAGGAATCTTGATAACGGTATTAGAAACTTTTGGCCTAAACCGAAATATGATAATAAAATAAAACCAGTACTGACCACGTATGTGCTCTAGGGTAGTTATCAGGCGAGCCCCACTTCTCGATAGTGAACAGTTGCGGCCCGTTGCTGCCGTACAGCTCCTTGAAGCCGTTCATCGGCACGCGCGACGTGCCCGTCACGAACTGCAGCAGGCGGGAACGCATCTCGTTGGAGAAGGACAGCACTACCTGCGGGAGAGAGAGGGAGAGATTAGATAGCGATGTTCTTTTTAATATGGTTTTCTTAATTATGTTCTTCTTTTCGTGTCGATGGTACTCGTTTTTTTTTATATAGTTTGAGCCCAGTAAGAGGCCACGTTGATTGCGGCATTAGTGAAATTCTTTACGTCATCCGAGCTGCAGGTGAACAGGCACTTAGGACACTCCAGCAAGTGGGACAGGGTCTGATCAGAAGCACCGCACTCGCACTTTATTATGTTGAGACTGTGAATTGTTGTTGAATGATTCCGCACTGGCAAATCGGCTGTGCCGAATCATGCCGACCCGAACAAGTGTGTAATATGTCTATGTTTATAAATAGTTGCATAATACCCCTATTACGCAATATTATGCCTATATGATTATATTAAAACATTCAGAATCAAGATAATGATGATTTTTACTACAAATGTCACTCAAAAATCAACTTAAACTACTTAACGCTAAAGAATATATTTGATTAAGTGTCTATTCATGAAAATATATCTGATTGGATATTCAAGTATTAACTACTCTATAAGAGCCAGGCAAAAGAAATAAGATAATTTAGTTTTAAAAGCAAAATTTTTATTAAATTATAATGTATCCAGAGCACGTTTTCATGTACTAAGGATGGCGTTTTCACACCATAGACCTCTTTAAAAGCTTTGAATAATTCATTATCCATTATGGCCCACTGTGTACTCACCCTCCAGAACCACTGCACCACGATATGGTTGGCGTGGTAGTCTCCCTTATACAAAGTGTTAGCTCTCCAGTCCCTGACATCGATGTGCTGGATGCCGCACAGCAGCAGCTCCAGTTCATTCTCATCGAAGATCTTCAAAAGGGGCAGAGGAACTAAGCCTCCGAGGCCTTCGAGGAACGCGAACATCTGCTCTTGGACTCGACTGACGAATCGCCATTGGATTACTAGTCTGAGGAGCGGAAATAAACAAAAATTCAGGAGTTTATTTTATAGAAATCCCAGAATCATGTGCTGAATCCATGGTACCAGGTAGCGCGTCAATGTCCTCGCCAGCCTGTATATGTAATGACGTAGGTACAACAAATTCGCTACTTACTTGATGTACTCGTCCTTGTTTTCGTTATCTACGGATATATTGGCGCCTCCCGGTTTAAGGTCCCGTTGTATCGTCTTACCGAACTGCTCCTCGTCCACTGAGAATGTTAGGTACAGCTCTGAGGGGTCATTTTCCTGTAATCATAGGTTTGTATCTTTTAGGGCTGATTTTCCAATTGACAGTTTTTGTATGGAACAACTGTCAAAATTTTAAAATTATTCCTTTGATAAAGTTATCTGGCGTTGGAAAAATCAACCCTTCGTTATAAGAATTAACTCACTTGTAATGACAGTCTTGAGTTTAGTTTGGATAATAAATTGTGTATAATCACACTAATATTATAAAGGCGAAAGTTTGTGAGTGTGTGTGTGTGTGTGTTTATATGTTTGTTACTTCTTCACGCTCAAACGGCTGGACCAATTTTGATAAAATTTAGTATGGAGGTAGTTGACACCCTGGATTAACATATAGGCTACTTTTTATCCCGATATTCCCACGGGATCGACATTTACGCGGTTGAAACCGCGGGGCGCAGCTAGTGTGTAAATACAAATAACTTATTTGCTGTCCAAAAATCGCAAAAATCTCAATCTTCTTCTTAGAGTATTGATGGCAAAAAGTTCAAACATCTTTGGCCCAAAATTCAGTTGTGCGAACTCCGCTCACTGACACAGTCATAAGATCATCAAGTGCACAGGTGACAGGATGGAAGCTGGGCCATTGTCTGTGGGGAGGTACCGCAAATCTCAATATAATCATACCTTAATCCACATGAGTGAGTTGTAGTATTCTAGGTCTACTGATTCCATGTCGAGCAACTCTATCGTCTTGCCCAACATCATCTTGTAGAATGGACGGATGAAGAACGCTGGAAACACACGAAAATATAATTGTTTAGAAGAATATTAAGCTATTGAGTTTCGTGATCTCCCTACATCGTTTGATTACATAATACCAGTTCACCAAGCCAAGCTCACGAGGTACCATACTATACAGTCAATTAGGTATAAAGAAATGCACGTAATTAATATTTTATGGCTAAATTTACAATTTATTTCAGTCTAAGCATTAAGAACATTTAGTAATGCTAAAATTATACTGGGTATGCCACAGGGATCGATATTAGATCCGTTCCTAGGAATCCTCTATGATTTATAAACTAGGTGTCCAAAAGGTTTTCACAGTTTATTTGCAAACCGCTTTTTAGTGATTTTACTTCGTCATACGAAATGCTTTTTATGTGAGTCTTACTCAGATTTGTTTTATTGAACTAAAGCAATATTATGTACTAAATGAAATCTTGCACATTTTTTTTTTTGCGTAGGTGTATACACACGCGTCGACAACGCGTCGCTTGTATATTTCAGACGGTGCTCAAATTCACGAGCAGCTTGTTGACGGCTGCAGTTGCCTCAGCCGTCGACGCGTGTCGCTCGTGTGTATGCACACTAATTCAAAAATAATTCTCAAAATAAGTCAGTGAATGATGTGGCTGATAAAGAGACGTATCTCTCTACTCACCATCTAACAGTTTCCCGTGGTACACAGCCATGCCGGCGACCCTGCCGATGAACTTGAAGTAGCTCAGATGCTCCTCATTGCACACGCCGCTGTTAGGGTTGATCTGAAGCGTGTAGTTGTCCATGGCCGAGTATTCGAACAGCCCGTAGTAAGGGTTGAACATCTCCTTTGAGAGTAGGAAGAACCATTCGCGGGCGAGGCCGCCGTAGTCTGTAAGAAAGCATGGAGATATAAATATTGCTAATGATGATGATGATGAAAGGGCGATCAATGACCTCAGATTAACCTTTTCGACGCCCATCTACATAATACGCGATGTGTCCTCCAGCGCCACGCTACAAATGTATAACGTATCTATAGTAAAACGTAGGGATGGGATTAATGTCCTATCGATAAATAATATTATAAGTTGAAATTAACGTTTATTCACCAATTTACGAAGCTAAATAAAAACTGATACCGTATTTTCATATTTTGTTTTATTTCATAAAAAAATCAATATGAAAACCTGGATATACAGTGGTGGTCATATAATTAAGAACGTTTATTTAAAGGGAAGAATTTTTCAAACTAACAAGTATAACTAATTTGTATGTATTTTTTTGTGTTTCTCTCGGTATCGCAAAACTTTTCCATATTAGTGGTACATTCGTTGATACACATGATTGACTAAAAAATTAACAGATAAACCTTATACATTAGATCTGAACCTAGTATTACTACTTACTAGCTGGTCACATAATTAAGAACGCTGAATAGTTTATTTTTTTATTCAAATTTAAATAGATAACTCTGTGGTTCTAGGTCACTATTCGTATAATTTTGGCGCCATTAAGTGCTGTAAAAGTCATAAAGGTGATTGTTACTATGGGGAAAATAAATTTTGTGATAAATCTACAAGGGAAGTAATAATAAAACTGCGTGAGAAGAATTGATCTTATAAAAAGATAGCCGACCATCTGCAATGCTCAAAAACGATGGTTTTCCACGCTGTGAAGCATTTTTCCACGTATCAAACTATTTCAAATGTTCCGCGTGTACCTAAACAGAGAAAGTCATCTCGTCGAGATGATCGAAATACCGTTCGTTTGGCAAAAAAAACCCTCTTAAAGGGTCTGATGAGCCAAGAAAAGAATATTTTGGTGAAAACGCCCCTTCAGCAATCTCGGCACGCACTATTCGAAGGCGTTCGGTAGAAGAAAAGTTGCACGGAAGGATGGCAAGGAAGATGCCCTTGTTAAAACGGTGCCATAGGCAAGCCCAGCTTGCATTTGCAAGAAGGTTTGAAATCTGAACAGTTATACAGTGGAAAAATGTTCTTTTTTTTGACGAAATAAAAATGAACAGGGTATGTTCTGATGGAAAACGATATGTACGACGCCCTCCGAATAAAGCATTCGACCCTAAGTACACAAAAAAGACATTAAAGCATGGTGGGGGAAATGTGAAAATTTGGGGGTTCTTTTCTGGACATGGTGTTGGACCTGTTAAGCTGATATAAGGAAACATGGATCAATTCCAATACAAAAATATACTGGAAGAAACAATGTTACCTTATGCTGATGACGTGCTTCCGGTTATTTGGATATTCCAGCACGACAATGATCCAAAGCACGCTGCACGCACCGTTAAGGAATTTCTCACACCGCATTCAGTTTCTGTCTTAGATTGGCCAGCTAACAGCCCAGATCTAAACCCAATAGAGCATCTTTGGTGCGAAGTCAAGAAAAAGGTTTCAAATCGACAGTGTGGCAATTTAAGAGAGTTGTACGACGTTTTCTTAAAAGAATTGAACTCTATCTCTCTTGTGAAATGTCAAAAAATTATAGAGTCAATGCCTCGCCGGTGTAAAGCAGTAATTAAAAGCCGTGGACATGCTACTAACTATTAATTTTAGTTTAGAATGTATTGAATTGTTATTTTTCTTTACGCACTTCACATTAATGTGATTTATTTAATCTAAGTTTCATATAAAAACTTTTTTACAAAAAAAAAAACAACCGACTTAAAAAAAAACACTACAAAGTGATAAATAACTTTAATTTCGGAAGTCGGTGTCGTTGGTTCCGCATTTTCGTTTTTTGACACCGACTTCCGAAATTAAAGTTATTTATCACTTTGTAGTGTTTTTTTTGAAGTCGGTTGTTTTTTTTTTTGTAAAAAAGTTTTTATTTTTCACTTTTTAGTTGTACCTACCCCACAAAAAAGTAAACAAAAAAAATCGTTAATGTGGACAATGTAGATAAATTTTTACAATTTTGTTGATTTTTCAAAAACCGCTTGTCCGATTTCGATAAAATTTTCATGGGACCATTTGGGAACTATACCCTTTCTAACAAAAAAAGAATTTTTCAAATCGGTTGGCAAGCCACGGAGTTATGCGCGAACAAACATAAAAAAAAAAAAAAAAAAAAACATACAAACATTCGAATTGAGAACCTCCTCCTTTTTTAGAAGTCGGTTAATAAAATAACTCTCGAGCAGTTTAATAAATCGTTCTTAAATATTTGTCCAGCTTCATTACTATTTGAATTTGTTACTATAGAGAATAAACAAAATTTGTAAAAAAAATAGTTAGTGATTTTATTATATATTTCTAATCCCGTTTGCTCTATTTATGTGGCTATTTCATAACATAACTAGTTACTTCTAAGAAGGAACACATAACTACACATGACATGATTTAGATTAAAAATTCTGGAACTTCAAATCGTTCTTAATTATATGACCACAACTGTATTTCCCATAATAAAAGAAAAGAATTGTAAATTTATTAGACGTGTGTTCTAGAAGGCACATCCCTATTTGTCTCCAAATGTAATCCTTCTACTTCATATCAAGTCGTTGGCGCTCGAGGCACGTCAAAATCCTTTCTGATATAAGGATGTCTAGATGTCGATGTCTATGGTATTTTTCTTTTTTCTATTCACTGTGGTCGAGTTACACGTGCATAACCTCAACCGATTCATGCATAATTTATTTCGTTTACTTACAAAAAATAGAACCAAATACAATCAATAGAAGCTAGATACGTGGTTTTCTATCTACGTGTTTTTAAAAAAAAAATTAAAATGTAGTGTAAGTGACTGTTTTACGCAGATGTTACAGATCTTTTTTTTAATGGTAGGTATAGGTGTCGCAAAATACTAGCAATGATTTTTCTTGTTTTTAGAAACTAATAGAAAACGGAAGTACATTCCTGAAACGGAAGTTGACGACTTAACGTAATGTCAGGACGACGAACTATTTCAAAATTCTGATTATTCACAAAATTTTTCTTACGATGAATCTACTCAAAAAGAAACAAAATGTAAACATTGCACTACACTAAAATGCACAAAGTCACTATGACCTTGAAAACCGTCCGCTTAAGACGTCACAGATTTACTTCTATACAAGTTCGTGGCGTTGTGTGCACTGACAACTAGCCACTTTGTAAGGATGGGTTTTTCAAACGGTGTTTCACTATCGACAATGATTAGAAAACCTATTTATTCTTGATTAAGGCGAATAAAACGTAGTTTATAGTTTACAATATTTATAAAATATTATTTATTCACGTCATTTTCTTGCAATAATGATATTTATGATCGTTTTGACGAGATGAAATATAGCGAGGTCTTCATCGTGTCCCATCACTGGCTTACTTTATATCAAGTACTTGGCGTTGGGGGCACTAAAATATTTTGTGGCGTATTTGTTTCTATTGAATATAAAACAAACAAGAACTTATTATGTGTGAAAAAGTTAAAAATATGGCTTATAACAGGGCAATTTTCCATAAAAACAAAATAAAAGGTCTTGTAAAAGTCGGAAATTTATTTTATACTATTATTACTTCTAATCAAGTAGTGGCGCTGAGGGCACGAAAATCTCGAACTTGTATACAAGTGATTGGCGTTCAAAAGGTTAAGACACAGTATAATAAATTTGCCTGCAATAACAAAAATACACGAGTTAAGCCTATGCAAGATGCAAGAATGCACAGCTCTTTTTAAATTAGTTCATACCGAGACCCGTCCGTTACTTAAAAGCTCCCGTCTGTTATTCGTAGACTTTTGAAAGTTGTTACGGTTTGCCAGAAGACCGAAAGTCTGACAACCAGTCTTACCAAGGGGTATCATGTTACGCAGTGAGTGGGTTGTGGAGATCAGATATGTAAAATACAGGTATTCAGCTTAGGAGCCATTCAAGTATTACGTAAGCAGATTTTTTGCAATTATTAATCCCCCCCTCCCTCTCCCCCTGGTCAGCAAAAGTAAGCAAAGCGCTTACCCCCCACCCCCCTTCCATGCTTACGTAAACATGGGTACATGCATTTTTCAATGTGTTCTGGTTTCTTTATTGATTCATGAGCAGCAGTTTTATGCGTTTCGTTTTCAAGCATAGACAAGTAGGGTTGCCATAATATAAGTGTTCAAACCAAAATCGACTAAATTTTGTAGAAAATCGACTAAAGTAAAAAAAAATACTGCTGACGTAATCACCATCCCCCATGTCATCAAAAATAAGCAAAGCAAAGACCCCCCTGCCCTCCCACAGTGCTTACGTACTTGAATGGGTCCTTACTAGGCAGATGATAAGGCTAAGATATTAGATAGCTTACCTAGTCCTACTTCCGACTCGAACTCGACCCACAGCTTAGTCTTGAGCAGGTCCAGTCGACTGACCGAGCTGATGATGCGGTAAGAATCTTCCAGAATTGAGTTACGTCGCACTTTGATCTCGAACTTGTTTGGCACGTTGCTCTGAAACGGACATTAGGTATACGGATATTAGGTGTACTCCTCATACGTTGATAGTTAGGTAGACCTCATCACCGAGCCCTTTTTGGGGTCTCATAAAATTGTATGTAGGGTTTAGGATAATTTGTAAAAATGTTACATACCGGTTTGCGCAGCTGACTCTTGAGATACTCGTACTTGCGCTTGTAGTCGCGTGAGTACGGCACGGCAGGGCCTGCGATCTGAGGGTTGGACAGTCGAGGGTCTTCCCACTGAGTTGTACGGGTGTCTGAAATAAAAACACCGCTTTTAGTTAAAATATAAAAACAAAAAGTTATAAAAAGCGTGTGTGGTCGTGGGAATCCCCGTCCGGAACGAAGTTCCTTACACGATATATACTCGCACGCACATACAGAATAACACATATGGCACAATACGGCCCGCACATAGCGAACTCTTTATTAACTTTACACACCATTATTATTGTACCTATGTTAAACAAAAAAATAAATTACTTATGACTTAAGAAGCAGAGAAAGAGAGAAGGTCTTTTTAGGTGCGATTTTTGGCACGCGAAGTAGGTGCCCTTGCGTTATCTAGGTGTATCTAATCTGTGTATAGAACGTTCCCTCAGACTC
The DNA here is from genome assembly GCA_945859645.1 of Amphipoea oculea. NCBI lineage: Eukaryota > Metazoa > Arthropoda > Insecta > Lepidoptera > Noctuidae > Amphipoea > Amphipoea oculea. The sequence continues at coordinate 20,794,687 of OX243878.1, read as the reverse complement.
AATCCTTCAAAAAACCTCTAAATTCCCAAAATTATTACAAGATTTTGAAATTGATTGTTGACAGACTTTGCCATTGCCTGGAGGCATTCTAGATGTAGAACAATCACTGTGTTTCATACTCACTATGATCAATAAAGAAGATCCGTCCATCAGTATGCACCCTCTCCTCCCAGCCCTCAGGCAAGGCGCCGAGCTCGTCCGCCTCGGCCGGCGCCGGCGCTGCTGACGTGGGCAGGCTGGATGCGCAGCCTGAGGAGGCAGTTGGCTTGTTGTTAGCAAAGTTATAAGGTATTTGGCATAATAGTCCTTTACATTACATTAGGTAATACAGATAAAATTATAGCATAGCATGTGTTCAAAAATGTGGCAACAAAAATAAAGGAAAATATATCAGACTTTTCAAAATGATATCAGAACAATTTAAAAAAAGTATTTTATTTATTTATATCTCTCATAAAGGTAAGTATATCCTAGTGTTGATGTAAATTATCTGAGATAATGAACACTAAGTGGCATAATGACAAATAATATTAACTTACCGGTTCTTGGGTCTATCCAGGTAGTGGTCTTCGCGTTGTGGTCGATGAAGAATATCCTGCCGTTTGGCGCTCTCTGCATACTCCAGCCGGGCGGAAGACCTGAAAAAGACAGACAGAAGTAATAAATATCATTGTTTATATAATTGTGGCATGTAATACATAGTTTTAATTGTTGTCACTTTGACATTGTAAAACGCCAGTATTGCTAACCCCCGACAAAAACAGAAGGGTGTTATAAGTTTAACGTGTGAATCTGTGCGTCTGTCTGCGCCATCGTAGCTTCCAAACGGATAAACCGATTTTGATTTTTTTTTTAAGAGTAACCATGGTTTTTCTTGCCGGCTCACACACACATAGGAAACGACCAATTCAAACCATGCACCTAGCTTCTGACGATTCATAAGTGCTTAATGAAGGTTTATGTGAAATAAAATATTTTGAATTTGGCAGACAACATGTATGTCATTTCTAAAGTTAAAATCACCAAAATGGTCTTCTAGGTCGGTAGTAGTGTTTTGGCTTTCGACCATCATTTATATTCAGCAATAAAAGTGTCCTAATCGTTATAAAACTTTTGAGCATCTTAGCGCCGGAATCTTCACAGTATAAAGAATTTCGAGAATCAAAGAATTCAACAGTTGGCCAAAAATACATAAACAATAATAACCACACATATTTACCGTATATTATGGTATATTTACCGTCACTATTCGGCAGGTTCTGACTCTGCGTGCTACTGGCGCTGCTACTCCTGGTACTCTCCGTGGAGCCGTCGGTCTCGTCCTACAAACATATCACATTGCAACAACGACATTGGATTGTACACCTTCTGTACGTGGTATACGGTCGTCTTTGCTTCGAGCGTTGTGTGTACTGACAAACGTTTTTATTTAGATTTTAACTCATTAAAGGGTGAATTGATTTAATCATTTGACAGTACACTTTTATATACAAACGTGTGCAGTATATGCATTTTTACACATATTATAGCCCCGAGCTTATATATTTTACACTATGCTCAACCAGGATAAATTAGTGTTTGGTACAATTTAAATAAACTCGTAGTAGCAAAACTTTGTCACCTGAACCATAAAATAATGGGTGTGTAGTTTTAAGAAGACATAAAAAAGGTTGACTTTGCAGCCAAACTGACATTATAACTGCAAATTTGAACTGCATTCGTATTTACAATGATACAGATGAAAGAAAACCTCTTGATTAATAATGAAGAAAAAAAAAAACTTTTTTTTTTTTATCAAAGTTCAAGAAGTTTTCTTCCAATTGCCACAATATAATACAATCCATTTTTTAAAACCCTTATCACCTAGAATTCAAAACAATAGACATTTAAAACTTAAACATATCAAGCCTTACCATACCATTATAATCATTTTAAAACCGCCAAAAAATCTACATCGAAGCAAAAATACACAAACACTCAAACTACAGAATAAATACTAATTAACATTAAAAACTACAAGTTAATCAAGCGAAACAGCACAAGCAAACATGTATGTAGATACGATGTCAAATAGATAGAATGTCAAATTAGAACGGGATGTCAAAAGCGTTGTCAAATTAGCTTAGTTATTGTTAATTTGTGTTATTGTGAACGCGTTTATTTTATTTTTTTCTATTTTTGCTGTGAACTGCAAATTATGAGTTCTTGTAACACTTTCGGGTAGAAAATGTTTGAAATAATTTTACTATTTTAAGAAGGTCTTATATTTTACTGTTCACAGCAGCTTAAATGTTTGTAGCACAAGCAATAAATCTTTCCATTTTATAATTTAGCAAACGAGATAATTTTAGGTGCTTTCTAAAGCTCTCTTTCACTCTTCAGCAGAAAATTTGAAAAGCGTGCGCTAGATTGTAAAAGAATGTTGGCCAATCAAATTGCGCATCATAATATCAAGCGTCTTGAAGATTCGATTTTCAAAGCACGGCAGTGCGAAAGCCAGGTTGCAAAACTAGCAAAGACTTGTGCTACAAACAGCCTAAGTACCTAAGTATTAAGTACCATTGTCGCTTGTCGGTGAGTCAAAGGCGCGACGCGTGGCCTCGAGTGTTAGTGACGTAAGCAGACATCACAGTAGCATGTTGTGCCTCACACTTACTCATAGACAATTTCCCAAAGCACTCCGCCACAGGCCTAGTGCGGGTTGCGACGCAATTATATACCGTACTGTGTTCTGACAAGGCCCATATTTGAATGCAAAAGGTTTTGACATTAAAGATGAGAATCTATACAGATTTGAAATTCTAGTACCCAAAAACGAACAAGTCCAACAACATACACAGACATTTACCTTGCAATATCAAAATATTTTTTTCAAAATTACAACCCTAAATATTCGACGCATCTAAATAGATGATAAATCAAATAATAAACGTAGTTACAGTACCCAGCCATAATATGATACATCGAGGTTAAGAAAAAGACTGTCAAACAGGTATGAGTGACAGAGGCGAGCTTTTTCTAAAACTCGATATGCCATTATAACGGCCATTTACGTCGTATTTTCAAATATTAGAAAGAATAAATTCGCATCTAAATAGATGAACCAAATACCTTTTAACGTATACAATTTCCACCTACACTGCTTTTGCGTACCAAACAAGCCTATCCCGGCTACATCGCATCGCGGCCCGCACGCGGCCTCCGGTGTCTTACCTCAGAGTCCTCCATCGAGCTCGTGGTGGTCCTCCGTCGCCGGGCCCCCGGTGACGTCACGGGCGAGGCCCCCGTTGGCGTACTGAAGTGATTCTCATCGAATGTTAGAGCATCTTCTACTACTACTTCTGTTTGAGGTAGCGCCGTTTGAGGTTCAGTCTCGTTTTCTGTTACTTCTGTCGCATTTTCTGTGACTATTTCTGTCGAATTTTGCGTTTCTGTCGCATTTTCTATCACTATCTCTGACGCACTTTGCGTTTCTGTCGCATTTTCAGTAACTTCTGTCTCATTTTGTGTCACTGATTCATTTTGCGTCTCTGATTCATTTTGCGTCTCTGATTCATTTTGCGTTTCTGTCTCATTTCCCGTTTCTGTTTCATTTCGCGTTTCTGTCTCATTGGTTTCAGCCTCATTAAGCGTCTCTGTTTCATTACCCTCTGTGACATTCTCCGTCACTCCTCGACTGTCACTCTCTCGGTCATCAGTAGCGGTGACTACATCGTCTACTTCGTCAGTACTGTTCACATTAACTTCACTTGTGTTTGTATTTGTAATCTCATTTTGTTCTGCATGCTCAGTAGCTTCGCTCGCTGTGTTTTGACTAGCACTGGCGTCACTTTGAGCGTCGGTAACGTGTTCGTTAGCGCACACAACGTCATCCTCCTCCTGTATCGTATTGCTTCTTAAATTATTATCACAGTCGGTTTCATCACTTATACTATTAGTTGGCGCGTTCGTCACGGCGGTGTCGGGAACGGCGACGGGTTCCGGCGATCTAATCGGGGTTGAAAACGGCGTGGGGTCGGTCGAGTTAGTGTCCACACTTCTATTGCTTATATCCTCCTGTTAGACATTTATATTGGATAATACTTGACGCATAAACTTATTCGTGCAGTTCGACAAATCTTTTTCTGTACAAAATATGACGTTTTATTTGCTTTCTCAACTGCACGTTTAAGTTTGTGGCCCATATTCATTATTTCCCAGATAAACATTGGGCTTGTAAGCGTGAAGCATCAATGTGCTGTAGAATTGTCTATGAAAGTGAGGACAACACAGTGGATGTCTATGGAACACCCGTACCGATGAGAACAGACTATAAATTAGTGTTTGTATGTATGAATGGCTGTCTGAAATTTCCTGAAAGATCTCACATAAAAAACACATTGTTGTTTCTATAAGTTTACCATACATTTTATTATTTTGCGAATTAACAATTTAAAATTCAGAATAGAGAACAATAGCAATTGGAAAAAAACCTTTCAGAAAAATGTCCTAATGTGAAACCATGTACTCATTTTTATACATATTTTTTAAATACAGTGTAAAACCTTAACAATTTGTTTTTACAGAATATACCTTTATTACAAATAATTGTCAATTACATAAGGTCAGCGCCAGACATTCGACGAAGGCAAGCAAAGCCACAAAATATGAAGCAGATATTTGCGAAATGCGCAAAGCTTCAAACCTATATTAAGGAAACAATGGCTGATAGCGCAAATATTTGCGAATAATTATTGTCTGACACTGTCCTTATAATAACTTAACATATTTGGCAAACCCTTGCCGTACAAAATGAAACATTTTAATACTTTATTGAGAGATCAATGACTCGCTTACGCCCGTTTTACTAACACTGACACACATTTAACTGCCTAAATATTATTGCACTGTTCGATTTGCAACTCTCTGCGCCGATCCGAGCGTTGAAAATCAAACAGTGCGGTTTTATATTTATATATTTCTGTATCCCCTAGTGTTAGTGAAAACGGGCGTTAGTTCAACTGCGGCAAGCGAACATGCATCTTAACCAATCATGCAACATATTTGTAAATAACAATAATAATAGAATTATAATATTTGAAGCGAAACGTGTGTTTAGTTTTATTTAAGGGGGATGTGCTAGGGAGCCCGCGAAATTCTAATTTCCTTACATTTTTTGCAATTTGCAGGTCCGTGTCAGGTTGTATGTTGAACAAAATATGATCCGCGAGTGAAACAAGTATGTATTTACAGAATTATATTATAATCATTAAAATAATCAATACTACCCTCTAAGTTCACAATTATAATCCTATTGATTAATATTTCATTGACCGGCAAATTGCACTAAACGTAAGAAAATTTGAATTACGCGGGTTACCCTGGTGCCTACCCCTTAAGTATAATATTGTTTGAAGTTGAAGATAACGAAAACATGCTTTATTGGAGACCCAATAGAGATGAAATTTAAAAGATTTTAGCTGCCGAGTGCAAATAAAAGTAAATAAAAAAATGAGTACACGGCTATAGAATATTTACTGGTAGTCTGAATAAGAAGATGATTGTTGTCTGCTAAGAGCGAATTTCACCAAAATTTGATACCTAAAATAAGTCTTATCCTGCGAATAAATTTTGAATTTTTAAATGTTTCCGTACTAGAACCACAGCTAGAACTGTCAGACGCCAATTTTATTCCACAGATAAAAGACATCTGACTTTAGTGAAATCAGCCCTAAGTAACTTTAATATTAATTTCTTTTTTTTTTTTTTTATTAGTTTAATGTGAACAAAACCTCCTTACAAAAAAAACGTAGAAAAAAGTTACATGTGCAGCTAGACTGACAACAGTTTATAAAGTAAACCGTACTGTGTTGTGATAAGATCTATACTTGAATGCAATCTTTTTTCGAGTTCATATTCTGCGTTTTTTAGTAACAAAGGTTTTCTTTGGTGATTCAGACTGCCAGTATAGAAAAGTATAATGTATCGATGTCTTGTTAGTACATAACGTCTATCGCTGAAGCCCATGCTGCGAAACAAAATATTCACTAACAGAATCATTAACTAGGTAACATAAATCATCATAATTAAACAAATAATCTATTATCTCAATGAATACGTCTATAGTACGCATGCGTAATAGTGTATTGCCGATACCGCTGCTAATTATTGTTTTTTTTTTTTTTAAGGTTTTCATGGCGTAAGTGATAGACACAGTTTCTTACGCCGTTTTAGCCCGACAGTATCAATAAAATAATGTACATAATAGATCGATGTGTAAAATAAATAGATAGAAGCGATATTGGTGACAAAAATTGATCTTAAAACTTTTAGAATAAGATAGATATCCCCGCATATTGCCGTAATGGACTGATTGACCTTTCTAGATAAAATAAAATACTTATAAGTACTATTAGTAGTAGTCGCAGTACTTTACAACCTAATTATTTCCATTTTTTTGGATTATATCCTGATTATTTACATAAATAAATATATTTCTCATGCATAAGCACTTTAAACTCCACTTTTACCCACTATCATTACCTTTTCTCCTCTCTCTTGTTTTTTCTTATTTTAATATTCAATTCATTCCATCAGGTAGATTAGCATAATCAGCCTATAATGTTCCCACTGCTGGGACATCAGGCCTCCTCTCTATGAGAGGGAGTGGGCCGTAATCCACCACGCGAGCCCAGTGCGTGTTGGTAGACGTCACATGTCTTCGAATTTTTGGTTCTAGGACATGCCGGTTTCCTCACAATGTTTTCCTTCACCGTTTTGCGAGCAACAGGTAGATTAATGTTTTAATTATATTAGACACAAAAATCCTACTCTCAAAAAATTATTGAAGCAGCGCATTCCGGCTAGTTGTCCACCACATTCACCTTTTTTTGACCTCGATGCAAATTTTTATTTAGATGAATATTCCGTTATCGTTTTCTCACTTTGTACACCCGCTTTTACCACAAATCACTGAATACATTTAGAGTAACACATAATTCTCTCTCCCTGTCATCTTGTAACGATTGACAGAAATAGAACGATGTCTTAAATTAGTGCTTGTTAGTGGTTTGTGGTGTAACCAAGCCTTAAAACTTAAACAGTTCATTCCGGCAATAATACGGCAAACATCCAACTTTCACAGTTCTACCCCAAAACGTCCCGTAGGATACTTGCATAAAGAAGCGGGTTTTCGGGCCCGACTCCGGAGTACAGAAGATCTACTCCCTAGGCACGAAGTCCGTAGTTTCAGCCGAAGTTACGGGCGTGTCCTACTCCGTATTTACGAAAATAAGATTAGTTTGGGACCCAAACTAATAATGAATGACAACACGATTTGACACTGACAGTTGTCCCTACTCTCGCTGTCTATTGGTCCGTTCGAAAAATTGTATTTGACACTTATATTGACAGATCAATTACTATCGGACGGACCCGTATCTTCGTTGAAGAACTTACGAGAGTAGACCTCCAGATCGCTGCAGGTTGATCTTCGTAAAGAAACTGTTGCAAGTTTGAGCTGTTTCTTCATGTGACACGAAACAATTTCACCCGCACCGATCCGTACCGGCTTGTCTTTATCAAGAACCCGCTTCTTTATTCAAGCACCCATCCACACTAAACATTCTCTCCTCAAACGTGAGTAAAAAGTGGTCCCAGGAGTGACCTGGACAGTGTGTCCTACCTGGTGATGGTTCTGCGCGGCTCCCGGGCTGGAGGCGAGCTCGTCGTCGGCGGAGATGTGGAAGCGGCGCTGGAACTCTGTCGCCGCTGTCTCCATGCGCTCGGCTTGAGACTCTGTGCTCATGTTGCGCCTGAAGTGGAAAAAAAAATGATTAACATACCTAATGAGCGCCTTTTTTGTGCAGAATAAACAATTTTCCTTTTTCTTTCTATGATTAAGTTTTTTTTTTATTATTGCTGAATGGGCCCGCTCTTAACCTCGATCACGCCTGATGGAAAGCGATGGATGAGGTCTATGATGGAACGAGCGTGCCCAGAAGATGCCTAAGGCACTGAAACTCCCCTGGAACACGCAGCAGGCAGGCAGGTTGTTAGTCGCATAACCTATATATTATTATCAACAAGCAACAATAAATATATACAGTGGCTGGCCTCCAAAAGTTAGTTGACATTTTTCCACTTCAGCTGTGATGCCACATTATGATTTAAAATTCTAGTAATGCAAATGTTTGAACTGCTATGTTTTTACCCGACTGCGCCAGAAGGAGGGTTATGTTTTTTTCAAATTAACCCTCGGATGAAATTATCTAGCGTTGGAAAAATCAGCCCTTATTTAACTACCTTTGACTTACCATAAACAATAATCAAGTAATGCCTTAGGAGTACTTACCTGATTATTTTTTATTTTAAATCTTAATGTGGCATCACAGCTGAAATGGAAAAGGTCAACCTTTTGTAGGTTACCGCTCATGCCTTTGCTCGATAAAATATGACACCAATACGCTCGTTGCTTTTTAAAATCAAGTTGTAACAAAACATCGAGAGTCGTGTTCGAAGTTCGGTTCAAGAAAATTTAAAAACGGCGAATGTTCGATGTTCTGCTACAAGTAAATTCTCTAACCTGCGTTCGCGGTTTATTTGCCGGAAATGTAAACAAATATGAATGAATGGAAAAATAACTTTAATTCGTACACAATAAAGTTCAGTTTACGCTACAACATCAAATATTTTTATAACTTTTTCAATAGTGCTAGTCACTCTGAAATCAGCTTAATTGTCATTGAAATAAAGTCTACATATATTTGTCTTGAAATAAGATGGGGGTGTGCAGCACAGCGCACTTTTACTATAGTCTATACTCACCTAAAGGTATCAAATTACTATTGAACTATTATCGTGATGTAAACTTACATGAAGGTAGGCCGCTCCCATTGCGTGGACCTCTCAATATGGTTGACGTAGTAGGTCCTGCCGTTAGCATCCTGTCGCTCCTCCCAACCCGGAGGCAGAGGGTCCCCCCCGATAGCCTGGAACAAACAGATAGACCATCATTTACTTATCTAGGAACGCGTGCATATGCGTGCATTCGTACATTACTCATGAATTTGGTCATGATCTGTTGACGTTGGAACGAGTGGAACTCATCAAAGAATGACGGCTTACATGGTCAGGACATTGTATAAGTCCGCAAATTAGATTTTGATGACTGAACCAGACCTATCCACACGGATTCGCATTCGGATTCCAATATCACTATCCTTTTCTGTCGCTCAAAAACATCATATAATAGAGCTAGAAGGAACACTAAAGTCTTTAACGCTAAAAAGGGATAGAGCAGCTAAAAACAGCTAAATGAAAATTTTGGTTGATAGGTCTAGTTCAGTCCTCGAGTACACATCGTCATGCGAATGTTTCAATGGAATTAAAAAAAAAGGGGTTTCAAACGCAAGCAAAAAATACAAAGACAACAGTTATGAAAGCAAGCATTCTGAGCGCCAGTGGCTCGCCTAGGAGGTCGTGACTACCTTAAACCCATTGAACTACAGAACCGATTCCTAGAGCAATATTCCCAAAATCAAACATATAGAATTCAGTGCCATTAACACAGTCATCAAAATATAAATGTACACGAATTTACATTTTTTTTTTGTATGTTCAACGGTACTTCAATCAAATTAAAAATTTCTTTAACATTCAAAATGTGTGAACTGAAATACCACTTATGTCTCAATACCAACGGCACTATTTTAGAGGGTATTTGGGTAGGCACTTGTCCCACCATCGACGAGAAAGGGACTAACTATCGACTATTTCCTCTTTCAAGAAACCTACAATAACTGTGGGTCCCCTTGTCAGTAAAATAAATACAGATAGCGCCACCCACGAAGACGCGCCCCACTCTTCTTCCTAATCGCTTAGGCTCAAATCACACCGAGATGGCAGCGAAGCGGCGAGCAGTTTCAGTGTCATATAATTTTAAACTTTATCTTCATTACTATAATACATAGTATCGCTTGAGAAACTTGAGTCGTCGGAGAGCACGCGGCGCCGCGGGCGGCCGCGAGGCCTTTCAAGTTTCTCAAGCAATACTATGTATTATAGTAATAAGGATATAAAGTTTAAAATTATACGACACTGAAACTGCTCGCCTCTTCGCTTCCATCTCGGTGTGATTTGAGCCTTATAGTACAAGTGTGCCACATTCCGCTGGTGTTTTAGTTTTGTCGATACATACTAGTTAATTGCTTGAATTTCTACTTAGCCCTCTTCCTCTCTCGTAATTTTGCTGTGCCCGACAGGGTCCAAATTGATCTTTTACTTTGTTATACCATCTATGTAATACATATAGCTTTTTTTATGGATGGGAAATCATCAGATGACCCCTCCCGCTCTGGGTGGAGCGGAAGGGAGTGTCAGACTCTTACTGACTTAAACCCATCCGTGTTCCTTCCTTAGCCCTTTATGTTCCGGGGTAGCGGTAACCCTTTCGGACAATCCCGCACCCCCGGCAGGCTTCGGCCCCAACAGGCCCCTTTCTTTTTGCTGACAGCTCATTGAGGCGCGCGTGGAACACATACGCGCCGTCCGGCACGGGCCTGGTCCTGATCGGACGATGAGCTACCCATTACTCTCCGTCCGCAGGGCCGAATACATATAGCTGGGATGGATCGAATAATCGATTTTCCCACCCGTACGCAAAATACGCGCATTGACGTGGAGTTGCGGACACCAGCCCGTATTACCTATTATATATGGAATGCAATAAAGAATTGAGTATTGAGTTAATTAGTGCGTATTGAAAAAACTAAAACACTAGCGGAATCAACAAGCGAAAATCACTAGTGATTAGGAAGAAGAGTGGGGCATGTCTTCGTGGATGGCACTATCTGTACTTTTATTAATAGTTGATCGCCGACTGCTCACAATGTCGGGAGTACTCTCTCTATTGCGCGTTTCTTGACCGAGGAAATAGTCTATAGCTACTCGGTTCCTCGACGGTGATGGGACAAGTGCCTTAAGCTGAGTTCCCACGGCGCGAAATATCATGAATGGCGCCAATCAAGTTCGAACCTACGCGCCGTGGGAAGAATATAGAAGCAGCTCGAGATTAGGGTTACCATTCGTCTGGATTCGTCTGGACATGTCCGCCCTTGTCATTTGTCCGACTGTCACTTATCGACTAAAAAGGAGTTTTTTTTTTTTAATTAACAAACAATGATTACTGAAAAGACTAGGACTAAAAATTATTAAAATAATTCCGAACTTTTTGCAAATGTCTAGCTTTTTGTCAAGACTTTTCAAAGGGGTTTGAAGATTTTAGATGGAGCTTGGCATACCTACTGTACTGAAAATGACGGCAAGGCATGAGACCCATATTTGCATTGATGTCAGCTATCGATTTATACAGGGTGAAATTGAATTCATGGGCATCCTTTTAAAGGGTCATTGTACTCATCATTATGAACAACTTTTACTACGGGACCAAACCTGAAATCGCGAAAAAAAAATCAGCTCTTCCCTACATTTAAACGAGTTATGTGAACATAAATGCAAGGAACAGCTGATTTTTTTTCGCGTTTTTAGGTCATAGTAAAAGTTGTTCATAATGATGAGTACAAGGACCTCTTAAAAGGATGCCCATGAATTAAATTTCACCCTGTATAGGTCTCACGCGTGACCGCAATTTTCAAAATGGCGCGAAAGTAGGTATGCCACGGAATTCGAAATGGTAACCCTACTCGAGATCGAGGCTCGTGAAATCAGACGCCGTGGGAAGCGAGCTTAAAAGCTTGTAAATATAAAAAGAGACACATACACTATCTACGCGCGTGGCCTCGACCAGCTGCCAGTCATCGCCGGTGAACGATGGAACCAAGCAGGACACGATCTACCACGAAGGAACCACTCAACAAATGTACACTGCTACAAGGATATTTTGGCGCCTGGATGACATTGACAGGGGGGGTGCTGTTGGTACATTTGTGACATTGTATTTACAAAACAAGATGGCGACGTTAGTTCTGATTTTGGCCACGCGCCAAAATAAACTTGTAGCGTTGTACTCGACTAAAGCAATACGAAGCAAAAGATGGAGTGATAAAGCATTATATAAAAACAAATGAATATTACCAGGCGTTCAGACGTCTGACGAAAATCTGGCGTGGCAGTATTTTCTATCAGTCGAGAACGTATCAATCGCGTTTGACATGACAGAATAGACAGTACGGACTATCAGACACTAAGGTCTCGTCCAATAGTCATTATTTTTGGTTCATTTACACGGAGACCGTGTCAATAAACCTTAAGGGGGATGCGCTAGGGTAGCCCGCGAAATTCAAATTTACAATTAATGATTATTATTCTATAAATACATATTTGTTACAGCCGCGAATCATATTTTAATCAACATAAAAGAGAGAGAGTTTCTCTCCCGTTTTGTGCCGTGAATATTCACCTCATTTGTTTACATTTAAGGTGAAAGAGTCAGGGTAGCCCGCAAAATTGAAATTTTCTTACGTTTTTTTGCAATTTGCATGTCATGATTCAGGTGTGCGATAATCGCCTTGAACATTCTCGGCACAAAACGGGAGAGAAACTCTCCGTGTAAATACACGGAGAGTTTCTCTCCCGTTTTCTATACTATAAAAGAACACGCCGTTCTGTTATAGTATAACTCTTGGTTTCTGAAAGGTCAATCAAAACAAAAATCTTCTGACAGAATATCACACAAGTTAACTGCTGTGATAGGCTGAATGAAATTACAACAACAAACCATACGTCATCTGAAAACCTGTCAGCAATCTTTGTGTTGATTCCCCTTTCAGGACATAGTACTCTGTCATCTAAGTAAATAAGGTAATATCCTCACCGGTTGCACGACTCCCTGCTGCGGCGAAGGCTCGACCAGCTCCCAATCATTCTCGGGCGCCGGCTCCTCAGTCCCGGCCTCTCCCACCCGCCCCACTAGCGCGTGGTACACTTCTATGTAGCCGCGCACACGAGAGCGAGCACTGTGGCACAAGGATGTATAGATCAATTGGAGACAATATATTGGTTTGGAATGCAAGATGACTTGGAAGAGAAAGACTTGTATAGCTAAGGAGTTCGACTATGCGAGGTTGGTTGCAGTTCGGTGCGGCGAAGTATACGGCTTTTGTTTTTATCGAGCGCGGTCTGTTTTTTGCATCTAATATTCTGCTATAATGTTCCCACTACTGGGACACAGGCCTCTTCTCTGTGAGAGTGAGTGGGCCATAATCCACCACGCGAGCCCAGTGCGGGTTGGTGAATGTCACATGTCTTCGAATTTTTGTTTCTAGGACATGCCGTTTTCCTTACGATGTTTTCCTTCACCGTTTTGAGAGCAGTGGTGACAATAATTTACACAAAGTAAAGCGCTTGTCTGGGTTCAAACCTACGACCTAAAACCGGAGTCGCGGCCGTTACCAATAGGCCACTACTGCTCTCAATGATTAATGATTTATGTATCCTGAGATATAAAACAAAGAAATACAACAAAATTACAGCGACAACGCCTGCGCCACGCTGCGCTGCACCGAAACCAGACGTAGCATGTGAAACTTTTATTAACCGACTTTAAATGCCTGTCAGTGGCGTGCATTGGTTTTCAGTACAGGTAGGCACTAGGCCGGGTCTAGTCTAGACAGACGCGGTCACTAATCAGAAAAAAAGTAAGGTCAAAAGAGTGGTTATTTGAGTAGGCATGCCTACTTAAGGGTGATAAATTGCGAAGGTCGAACGTCAAGGTTTTACGCGTGAGACGTATGTATTTTTAATTTTGTCGTATTAACTTGAACGAGTAAAGACCAAAGACAATGTGCGAATAGTACGGGAGCCGAGTAGGCCGTCCGGTGGCTGCCTACTGCATGCCGCGCGTATTTGGATGAAGCTTTTGTTTTTTGTTAGGTATGATAATTTTGTGAGTTTCTTAACTGTGGGGCACACACACTAAAATGTAATTGACTGGCTTATGTTGATATATCGAGGTAGGCACTGCTTATATGCCTAATGCAATGCACGCCACTGATGCCTGTGTTTGAACACAGAAATAAATCCTAACACAAACGCGGTGCAGTAACAATATTGACAGATATGTCAACCCATTCAAAAAACATCAAACTCAACACACTCATTCTTTAAAACATTAAACTACAAATATTGAATATGATAAATAAATAATAAATATTGAATATGATATTGAAATAACACAACACTCTAAAAACACAATAGTAACACAATTAGGGGTTAGCAGGGTCACAAGCTCTACACAATTAATACTGGGATTACTTGCATAACATTTAAATTATTATCATTTTTGTAGGTTAGAAAAGCAAATTATTTATTAAATTTCTTAGGACTGATTTTACCAAAGTCAGATATTTTTTATTTGTGGAATAAAATTGACGTCTCACAGTAATTGTAGTATGAAAAAACTGTCAAAAATTCTAAATTTATTCTTAGTATAAGGCTTATTCTAGGTATAAAAGTTTGGTAGAATGCGCCCTTAGCCAATTAAAGCACCCAGTCAATAGAAAAATATAGACATTTTTTTTAATATTTACCCAGTTAATATTTACTTACGACCCGGCCGGGACTCGCATGATTCCAATTTTATTATACGCCTAAACCTTTCTGGAGAAATTCTCTAGTCTAAATCATGCTGAAAGTTACATTAAAATCCATCAAGTACCGTCAAACGGGGTGAATAGGGATGCAGGGGTGAATCAGGACAAAACTTTAAAAGGGATTTTAACATTAAAATAATATAGTCTGTGGTCAAAAAAGACCCTATTGTGTTTACTGTAATTTGATTAACGATTACGTGCCCTTATTGACAACAAACTATGTTATTTCAACATTAAAATCCATTTTAAAGTTTCGTCCCGATTCACCCCTGCATCCCTATTCACCCCGTTTGTAGGTAGTTTAGAAATACTAAGCTTGTGCACAAACAAATGACTTCAGAAAGAGTATTCATATGTGACTCAAAGACATTATCACGGAACCCACAGAGGTTGTACATACCTCTAACCGTCTCATGACGTCGTAAGAGCCTCCTGAACATTGAATATGTGGCACGTCTAACAGACGTATTGTGCTGCCAAAAATTGAGTTCAATGGACTTACTCTTAAGGTCCATTTAGACCAAACCAGCGAATGTTTTTGTGTAAACAGAGACGGTACATACCTTAGTTGGTCTTTCCCTACTAAAATGTCAAGATTATTAACAAAATAATGCTCTAGCTCTTGTTCTGGTTCTATGTTTATTGTATTGACAGGCCTGATGGTCTAGTGGTTAGTGACCCTGACTGCTATGCCGGAGGTCGTGGGTTCGATTCCCACCCAGGACAAATGTTTGTGTGATGAGCACGATCATTTGTTCTGTGTCTGGGTGTAATTTATCTATAATATGTATGTATTTAGAAATATATAAGTATGTTTATCAGTTGTCTAGTACCCATAACACAAGCTCTGCTTAGCTTCGACTAGATGGCGTTGTGTGATAGTTGTGGAATATTATTATTATTATTTCCTTTATTTCATTATGTACATATAAATTATATTTTTAAATATTAGTATAAAAAATATATAAAAACATTTAAAAATATAAAAAATAGTAGCCCACCGGTATCAGGAACATTATTATTATTATTATGTTTATTTAATCTAAATCCACCTTAAGAAGACGCTTCTTTTTTTTACTACGCACTGGATTTTCGACTTTCAGCATCGAGCCGAGGGTTGAAAATCCAACAAAGTGCATCCTTAGTGGTAATGTGGGCTTATTAAGAAGAAAAAACATATTATTAGCGAGACACACTCACACACGAACTTCTGTTAGTAAGGCACAAATAAATATTAAGTGGAAAATAATATACCTTACAGTTAGGTAGCTAACGTTAATAAGGATGATTCATACCGCTACGAGGAATACAATTAATATCTTATCTTTTCGTTCCAAATACTGAGAACTGCAATCGTGTTATGTAACTGAATTTAAATTCAAATCCGTTTCGAGTAAAAAGATTTGCACCATATAAACATTGGCAGAATTTTGTCAATTGATTATACTTTTTGAGGTCACAAATTATCAATGATTTCCTTTTATAAGAGTATCTACGAAAACAATAAAAGGAGAAAAAATTATGCGAGTATATTGAGTTATTGACACTATTTTCACTCTCACAAAATCTTCTAAGACAGCTAAACAAATAGTTTGGTTTCAAAATCTTCTAAGACAACTAAACAAATAGTTTGGTTTCAAAACCTTCTAAGACAACTAAACAAATAGTTTGGTTTCAAAAACCTAATCCAACTTCATAAATTATAACGTTTACTATAACTGTCTCTACACATCGATCGTACCAAAACCACAAACGCATGATCTAAGAACCCAATCCAGTTACTGACGCTATTTTGATTCTCACAAAATTTTCTAAGACAACTCACAAAATATACTTTTTTCAAAACCCTAAATAAAATTTTAATAAATTTAAATCATATCAAAACCTCAACCTCAGGGATCTAAACACCGAGCACAAATCATCCTTCAACTAAAAAAATAATAAAAATTTAAATACGAAGCCCACAGCATGCTTAGAGCAGTACTTACACAGACCTGCGCGGGCGCAACGGGTACTTAACGACGTTGGGGCGCGCGCTGGCGGCCGTCTCTGTGGGGACCGACGACAGCGGCACCTCCACCATGCCCAGGAAGTCGTCGCGGGTGAGGCGGTTCTCGTCGAAGACCTGGATGAGAAGCTTGTGTTCTGTGGGTTTTACCTGGATGGAAGAAAAATACTTGTTATGGCTCATACACTTTTACAGGTTACGAGCAAAATTGCAGAACTCGGAATAATGACCACAAATAGGTATATAATTGTGTAACACACTAACAGTAGGAATGGCTTATATTTTGACAGTTGAGCAACATTCATTGCGTTATTTACGTTGTTAAACAGACGAAGTTTTCGAACATATGAAGCAATGGATTAGCTCCTTCAAAATTATTCAGATTCTGATTAACAGTGTGTTACGCAATTAGGGTGACGTTCACCTTGACGTTACTCTTATGCAACATAACTTATATCACTAAAGTTTTGAACCAATACTCACCCTAAATACAAACTCCTGATTCCATGTTGGGTTCAGTGTCTGAAATAATAAAAAAACATGCATCAAATTACAAATTCTTTCGTAAGAAAATATTGTTATGATAGCATTCGCCTTTATGTTTAGCTAGCTGTGCCCCGCGGTTTCACCCGCATAAGTTTCGATCCCTTTCCTGGGACTCAAACTATCTCTATACCAAATTTCATCTAAATCGGTTCAGCGGTTTAGGCGTGAAAAGGTAACATACACACAGACAGACAGAGTTACTTTTGAATTTATAATATTAGTATGGATTACTCATCATTACAAATATAAACAGACACACAAGGAGGCTATCAACAGGGAATCCCCCGTCGTCGATTAGAAAGAGATAGAAATATGATTACGTACCTTTTTCTTGGTTTTGGTGAGAAACGTCTCAATGGTGACGTCACCATCGACCTTTTGCAGCTCCACCCGCACATAAGGATCGCTGGAATGCAGAAACAGTGTTGTTACTTGGTTTCATCAATTAATATAAAACGCTGTGATTAGGACGCTTTCTATGTACGGAACCTCAAGGATACCTCCCATCTCGGGAAGGTGGAAGTATAAGGGATTCCTACCCATTTAAAACTTATGGTAATTCGCAATCTTGATCGCAGTGCAGTCGGCATGCGGCTAAGTAATAACACCCGCACGGGTCGATCGGTCAGGCCGTGGATGAGTGACCATCTTTACATACCGAGACCCCTCCGTGTCTCGGAAAGCACGTCAAGCCGTTGGTCCCGGCTGTTATTAGTGGATCGTTGACAGTCGTTATGGGTCGTCAGACGCCCGAAAGTCTAGACAACCAAGGGGTATCCCATATCGTGTTACCTATAAGTAACTGGTTTGTGGAGTTCAGATAGGCAGTCGCTCCATGTAAAATACTGGTATTCAGCTGCATCCGGTTATACTGGAGCCGGTCCCAAAACTAGTTAGGAAATAACTAGGTAAATGATGATCTCAGTGCAGTCGGCAGTCTTGTTAATTATAAATTCAACATTAATGACGTAGGTAACTAATATTTTTGTCACAATATAAGTTAAATTAAAAGAGTGTCCATGGAGTTT
Source organism: Amphipoea oculea (assembly GCA_945859645.1). Lineage (NCBI taxonomy): Eukaryota > Metazoa > Arthropoda > Insecta > Lepidoptera > Noctuidae > Amphipoea > Amphipoea oculea. Next base: position 20,776,517 of record OX243878.1, on the reverse strand, counting down.
CTTGCCCGTTCTTCTCCATAGGAATCTACTACGCTTTGGAATGGGCACCTAGCATCATATTTTTCTGACTGACCGACTCCTTGACAATTCAAAAGTGCCTGTAAATAATATCATTAACCGACTTTAAAAAAAAGGAGGAGGTTCTCAATTCGGCTGAATATTTGTTTTTTATGTAGGTATAGCATAATCAGCCTATAACGTTCAACTGCTGAGCCACAATCCTCTCTGTCTCTGTGGGAGGGAATGGGCCGTAATCCACCAAGCGGGCCCAGTGCGGGTTAGTGGATAGATAGATAGATAAACCATTTATTTGGCGCACACAAAAGACAGCACAACACACAAAAGTACAACATTAGATGATAACCACTTACCCACATGAACATAATATAAATAAAACAAGGTGCCGATACAAAAACAAAAAAAGGAAAAACATACATAATATCTAAATAAAAGTGACACTATGAGTCTATGACGAATACTTAAAATAAAATTAACAACGAAACACACAGTGCGGTGTGCGTCTCAAGGTTGCACCAAATGGGAGTCCAGCTCAGCATGTGTCAGGCAAATGTACCTGACGCTGATAAATAATAATAAATTAATATTATAATAATATTTCCTGTCACTGATATTTACATAGCAAGTAGTGTTATACGAATTTGTGTGGGGTAGGTACAACTAAAAAGTGGAAAACAAAAACTTTTTTACAAAACAACAAACAATCGACTTCCAAAAAAAAAGTGAATAAGAACATTAATTTTGTCGGTGTCAAAAAATGAAAATTCGGAACCAACGACACCGACTTCCGAAATGAAAGTTATCTTTCACTTCGTAGTTGGAAGTCGGGTCGGATGTTTTTTTTTTTATGGAAAAGCTATTTTTGAAATAAATGCTTTGTTTTTGAGTTTGCTATTGTCTTACAAAACTGTAACTATATCTGTGTGTTTGTATCATGACGTCGGCAAACTATAGTATGTCGTCCTGATTTTGTCGCGGAAACAAAGCGGCGCGTGTCTTGAATTAATTTCGCCCTAAGTAACTGCTTAGTACAGTGCGACAGCACATATAGTAGTATAGGCTGTAGGAACAGTGTAGTATAGGCTGGTTATGATTGGATATAGTAGTCTAGTAAGACTACTATATCCAATCATAACCAGCCTATAATGCTCCCACTGCTGGGACACGGGCCTCCTATCAGTGAGAGGAGGGAGTGGGCTGTAATCCACCACGCGGGCCCAGTGCGCGTTGGTAGATGTCACATGTCTTCGAATTTTTGGTTCTAGGACATGCCGGTTTCCTCACGATGTTTTCCTTAACCGTCTTGAGAGCAGTGGAGATGAAATAACTAATAGAAGTTTTGATTACTCAAGGTAAAATAAAATATGGTAGCAGCAAAATGGCCTAAAACGCATAATATCAATACAGGAGAACATTTATTTTAAGATTTTATTGTTCTTTTTCATCGTAGCGTAACGTTTCCTCGGCGTTCGCTTCACTTACAAAAGTTGTTCGTGCGTAATTTTTATCAAGTGCACCGCCTATTCTGCAGAGCATGGAAACGTTAGCGCATTGTCGTTGAAGAAGCTTCGTTGTAAGACGTCTCGTAATATTACTTGGGACTTGAACATAACTTGCATAATGTAGATCTACAATACGAGTATTATACACCGATGTCCCATGGGATATAATATTGTATGCCTATGATATACAATATTATATCCCAACCCAAGCATGATGTTGTGTCACGGTTTGGAAAATTATAAATAACGAAACTAGTAGGAATAAAAAACGAAACACTGATTACACGTTGGAGACTTCACGTGGTGCCATAAGCTCTAACTTAGAAGTAGCTCAAGAATTTGTAAATTTCTTTACTAATATACCATTGAAAACGACGGAAGCCTTAAATTCCTCACCCGACGTATCAAGTGATTTATTACGAGCGAACGTGCAAGCCTGCCCGGTTGAATTTCAATTTAAACATATTAACCCCGCAGTAGTAATAAAAGCTTTTAAGCAAATTAAGATCAAATTGACAGAAGATCTTTGGGGAATGTCCATTAAAGTGTGCACCTCCATAATTGAGTCTATTGCGCCTTACTTAGCCTTAGTATTTAATTCGTGTGTTGATCAAGGAGTCTTCCCCGATTTAATGAAATACAGTAAGGTAATACCACTTTACAAATCCGGGGACAGTAAAGACACCAATAATTATAGACCCGTATCCGTGTTGCCGGTTTTCAGCAAGGTGTTTGAAAAGATAATGCTTAATCAGATGCTCAATCATTTTAACACGAATAAAATCCTTCACGATCAACAGTATGGTTTTACCAAAGGACGTTGTACGACCGACGCCGGTGTAACCTTATTAAAACACATTTTTAACGCGTGGGAAGAGGCTCAAGACGCCATAGGGATCTTTTGTGACCTCTCCAAGGCATTTGATTGCGTCGATCACGAAACCTTGCTTTTGAAACTTGAGCATTACGGACTTGGAAAACTTGCGCTCAGTTTAGTTAGTTCTTATTTAAATGATAGACAACAGCAAGTTCAAATAAATGGTGTCAATTCACATGGTTTGACAGTAAAAATGGGTGTGCCACAAGGCTCGATTTTGGGTCCTTTCCTCTTTTTAGTGTATATTAATGATCTACTCCATTTATTAAAAAACCAACCACAAATGGTGTTATTTGCTGATGACACTTCCTTAATTTTTAAGGTAAATAGACGTGCTACAAATTTTGACGACGTAAATAACGCCCTACTGCAGGTCCAAAATTGGTTCACTGCTAATAATTTAGTATTAAATGGAAAAAAAACTAAGTGCATAAGATTTTCTTTACCAAATGTCAAAGGTAGTGATTGCGAGATAATATTGAATCAAGAGAAACTAGAATTCGTCGATACAACTGTTTTCCTAGGGATCACGCTCGACTCAAGGCTACAATGGGGTCCTCATTTAACATCTCTTGCAGGACGGCTAAGTTCAGCTGCTTATGCTGTCAGAAAAATCCGTCAGTTTACTGATGTAGATACCGCGAGACTGGTCTATTTTAGTTACTTTCATAGTATCATGTCTTACGGTATTTTACTTTGGGGACGGGCTGCAGACATCGATTCTATTTTTATTCTGCAGAAAAGAGCCATCAGAGCCATATATAATCTTCGCAGGCGCGATTCTCTAAGGGAACGGTTTAAGGAAATTAACATCATGACGGTACCTTGTCAATATATCTATGAAAACATCATGTATGTAAGGAAAAATTTACATCTTTTTAGTAAAAGAGGTGAGAGACATAATTATAGTACTAGAAATAGGGACCTATTAGTTCAACCAGGTTTCAGACTAGCTAAAGTAGACTCATCTTTTATGGGGTACTGTTTAAAATGTTATAATAAAATACCTCCCCACATTCTTCAACTGAATGAGACAAAATTCAAGTCTTGTATTAAACGCACACTATGCAGGCAGGCATATTATAAGTTAGGGGATTACATCGCGGATAAAAATGCCTGGCTCAATGCTGGTCCTGCTCCTCAACCACAACTAATTGATTAACACTTGAAAATACTGTTGGAGCTGCTGAAGATTGTAAGTCTATCTTTGCATTGTATAAATTCAATCTCCTAGTATTGTATAATTGCATAACACATGTGTGAGTACTATGTACAGTATGTACACACTATAAAGCTACCATTTACTGGGTACGTCTTTCATTGACTTGAATGTGCTCTGGCGGCTGAGAGTATGTCATGCTCACTCAAATGTCTCGCTGATGGTGGCGCATGTGTTGGATCATTTAGCTCCCTTCAAAATGGTTGAGCTGAATGGTGCTGATGCATGCGTCATGTTCGTGAACGGGCGCCGTCAGTAGGGACTGGTCATCTCTTTGCTGCCATGGCTTATTTTAATTTATTATTGGAATTGTTGTTTTTTCTCATCTTTTCATTATGGACGCTTTTAACGTTCTGCATCGTTCTCACATGTATAATTTTTAACATGAATGATGTAACCAAGACTTTGTAACCACATTATTTTGATTTAAAAGAGTGTCCATGGAGTTTCTTGCCCGTTCTTCTCCATAGGTACCTACGCTTTGGAATGGGCAACTAGCTTCACTTTTTCTGACTGACTGACTTCTTGACAATTCAAAAGTGCCTGTAAATGGTTTAATTGAAATAAATGCTTTGAGTTTGAGTTTGAGTTTGAGTTTGTCTAGAAATTTAATTTATTTCGACAATGTGAAGTCAGGTGGTAGGTTTTACAAAGGCATGATCATTGTGGACCCTGTCAGGCAGCAAAGACAAACTCATGACGTCTCCTCTCCTCAGGGCTGATAAAAATCATGATTTAAAAAAAAATCGGATTGATTTGATTTAAATCGGATTAATTTGATTTAAATCGGATTTTTTTGTTTTATTTTTACATTCTGATCTTTTTTAATTTGGAAGTCAGTTATTAGGTAATTAAATAAAAACACAACATATATATTTTTCTAAATTACATCACATAATCTCAAATCACTTTTTTTAAAAACACACTGTCATTTTAATGAACAAGAAAAATAATTAGTTTACGTTTTTCAAAAGGAAGACTACGGCTGCCTTCTAGGTGCCTAATCTATTTCTTATTTTGCTGTGCATCAAATTGAATGCCATAAATATTTTTTCGACCACAGCGGAAGAAGCAACTGTACACAGCAGTTGCTTGATTATATCCAATTCTTCTTTGGTTATACATTTTTTCATATTATGTATTGCTACCCACCAATCAGTAGGGGTAGTTATGTCAGGGGAAGTCCCTTGACACATTTTGGCTGATTTGGTCACAGTATTGATTTAAATCATTGATTTTTATAAAAAAAATCACTTGATTTTAATCGCGATTTAAATCACTGATTTAAATCAAGTGATTTAAATCATATCAACCCTGCCTCTCCTAGACGATCCACCATTCATAATTGGTCAAAGATGTTAATAAGAGCTTCAGATAACAGTATGCTACGTGGAACACTCAACGAAACTCCCGATTAGCGCTCTCTTTACAATTAATCTCTTAACAATTTCAGTAGAGATTAAAAGAGTTGTAAGAACTACGAAGGGGCAATTACAATGAAAATCCCCAGCATATCAGTCGATTGCATTCAACGAGTGGCCTTATCTACGCCAACAAGTATCTGTCAATGTATTAACAGAATCCATGTAGGTATTTCGGTGTCGCTGAAAATGTATTGGTCAACCAAACAGTGATTTAAACCGAGGATGTGAACCCTGCAAAGCTGGGGCTACACTAGTTTTGGTTTCAGTGTAAATATGGGGGTTTCCGTATGGGAACTTTTAGCGATTATCCACTTCCAGTACGACCGGTAGTGGACCGATTATATGAACATATTTATTGTCTGATAACAATCAGCATGCATGCTGCGATGAATAACATTTTTATTTGGATGTAAGTAGTCAAACTTTTCGAAATGAGCACGAAAATTTTTGATTTGTAGGTGGTGAACATAGGTGCACCACCTATAAATATCAAGATATATTAGGACCAGCTCTAGGTAAGGCCGTTACCCCCTCAGGTCTCTTAATTATTTCAAAGCCTTCGAGCTCAGAATACAGAAAAGCCTTCGAGCAACAAAAAAACCAAACAAAACCCTATCGCTATTTTTCCTACGTTCATCATCATCATTTCAGCCGAAAGACGTCCACTGCTGGACATCGGCTTCCCCAAAGCATCGCCACATCGACCGGTCTTGTAGTCCTCGCATATTTTCTACGTTATTTATTTAACCATTTAAATGTCCACATAATATTCATAATATTCACAGTCGTCGGCTGCCAATATAAAAATGTTATGTGTGGTTATTGTTTTGTGTTGTACCTATTGTAATGTAATGTATAATGTATTCAGTGTGTTAGATTTGTGTTATATTTAATTTACGTGTACCTATTTAATGCGTCCTTGTTACTTGAAATAAAATGAATTATTATTATATTATATAAACAGACAAGAAGTAAAGAACAGAAAAATAGGGAGATGCTTATTTATAAAGGGCCTGTCTGCTGGGTTATTCTAATAATTTGAACGCCAAGTCTACCTCATCGACAAATCTATAGTGAGTAGGTAATCATAGACCGTACCACCTACATAATACGTAGGTATTATGCCTATAACATGCGTGACGTCACTAATTCGGCGGATTTGACCGGCTGTCACTCGAGCCGGCGCCACCTTGTTAGTACCAGTCTGCCACGCTGACCGATAAGTATCAGCTATTTGAATCATTACCTACACTTTTGCTAGTTATCTAGTCGAAACATGTTTTGTTTCGTCACAATTAGGTCTGTTATTCTAACGTCTGTGGCAGACAACAGATATATGTTAGACAGATTCGTTATGGCATAAGCATAATCAACCTATAACGTTCCCACTGCTGGGACACAGGCCTCCTCTCTGTGAGAGGGAGTGGGCCATAATCTACCACGCGGACCCAGTGCGGGTTGGCGGATGTCACAAGTCTTCCAATTTTTGGTTCTAAAACATGCCGGTTTCCTCAGGATGTTTTCCTTCACCGTTTTGAGAGCGGTGATGATGAAATGAATTATACAAAGTAAAGTGTCAGCGTGGGTTCGAATTCGAACTCCCGACATACTGCTCGTAAGTCGGGGCGGATACCACTAGGCCACCACTGCTCTTCATAGTTAGATATGTCACACTTTCCAAATACTCTGTCTTTTTGGATTAAGAGCTAAACCAATCCAATATTCAATTTATTCAGTAACAATTCACATTGCGTTCGAATATAATCCAGCATGAAACATTAACATTAACAACATAATTAGATGTAAGTACAAACATTATAAGAATCCATGCAATTTAATTTAAATTAGAAAATATGATTTTATATTATTATTTTATTTATGAACCCCGAAAGAAAAATTGGTCCTTATGGTATCAGCCCTTCGAATGCCACTTATTTGTTTGATTTGACTGGGACTTATTAGCCTTTATAAACGACGAGCTTAAAATGTACCTTATTTTCCACTATTCCCTTTTTAGGAGGTGAAATCCACGAACAGAAATCACGTGGCTTTGCCTAAATTTGGCGACCGAAATATCGATATGCCAATAATATAATTTGAAACCACATTCAAATTTTTATTCCTACTTACCTACTTTTACTGTTCCGAAAACATTAAAATCACGACTAATAACCTACCAACCGGCTGACGGAGTTAATAATATGAATAAAATGATGAGTCATCGTATCGCAGGCGTCCATCAATTTGGTGACAATTGACGATCAAGGCAACAGTCGGGCACATTTGTGCTGGATGCAACGCGCGCCCAACCTCGGCATCACAGGACATTGATATGGCCCTGATTTGTTCATACTTTCATAGTGTGGAGATTTATTTCCCATCAAAATCAGAGCAAGTTCTATCCAAAGGGTACAGCAGAAGTTTATTAGTTACTAGCTGCATCCCGCGGTTTCACCCGCGTAAATGTCGATCCCGTGGGAATATCGGGATAAAAAGTAGCCTATATGTTAATCCAGGGTGTCTGCTACCTTCATACAAAATTTTATCAAAATTGGTCCAGCCGTTTGAGCGTGAAGAAGTAACAAACATATAAACACACACACACTCACAAACTTTCGCCTTTATAATATTTGTGTGATTACACCAACATCTCGTTATGTTATTATCTAGCGACTTCGTTTGCGTGTATTCTTTATTTCATATTTTTTTAATACAATACCTAGCCAGTCCTTCTCCAGGTCCAGGCTACCTATCTGCCAAATTTCATAACGATAGGTGCAGTGGTTTTGGCGTGAAAAGGTAACAGACAGACAAAGAGAGTTACTTTTATAATATTACTAGCTGCGCCCCGCGGTTTCACCCGCATATATGTCGATCTAGTGGGAATATCGGGATAAAAAGTATCCTCTGTGTTATTCTGATGTATAAGCTATATTACTGTAAAGTTTCATCAAAATCCGTTCATTAGTTTTTGCGTGAAAGAGTAACAAACTTCCTCACAAACTCTCGCATTTATAATATTAGGTCCTTACATATGAAATTGGCGTTTTGTATGGAAGGAACAAAAAGTCGAATATTTTTTAATATAATATATTTAATTAATCAAAGTATGAACCATTGTTTTCAATGCACTTTTGCCATCTTATAGGTAGTTCATTGATCCCTTTACTAAAAAAACCAGTCGGACGGGAATCAATAAAATCTTTGAAGGCGATTTGGACTGCCCCATCGGAGTTGAATTTTTTCCCTTGCAAAAAGTTATCCAAATTGCGAAAAAAATGGTAATCTGTTGGAGCAAGGTCCGGGGAGTACGGAGGATGTCTAAGACATTCCAATTCAAGCTCTTCTAATTTGGTAGCCGTCTGTTGCGCAGTGTGTGGTCTGGCGTTGTCGTGCTTTCAAGCTTTTTAATCTTCCCAATTTGCTTCAAGTGAATTAAAACAGTTTTATCACTAACATCGAAGCCTGCAGCTAACTCGGACGTGGTTTGCGATGGGTCCGCTTCCACAATAGCCTTCAATTCTCCATTATCAACTTGGGTCTCAGGCCGTCCACGGGGCTTGTTCTGCAGGTCGAAATTTCCAGAACGAAAACGTTGGAACCAAAAACGAACTGTGTTTTCTTTTGCAACATGACCGCCATACACATCATTCACCCTTCGAGTCGTTTCCGCAGCACTAGTGCCACGGCGGAACTCGTACTCGTAAATAATGCGATATTTTAAATTTTCCATTTTGTAAAATGAGTGACGCAAACAGAAAAAACAGAAGAAAAAAAACAAATGAATGACGGTCATCGAAGCACAAATACATGAGTAAATAGCTGTACAAATTTGAATTTGGAATTCCTTACCAAAGAGGAGAAATTCGTGATTAAAGTGGCCAGTACGAAAAACGCCAATTTCATATGTAAGGACCTAATATTAGTAGGATAGTAGGATAGGATAGTAGGATTAGTAGGAAGTAGGATATTAGGATAGGATTAGTAGGAAGTAGGATAGGATTTATAATATTAGTAGGATAAAGTATTGATAAGATGGGGGGCTAGTCTATGATTACCAATTAAATTATATTCAAGAAGCAATCATTAACTGGCTACCCCAATAGTTAATCAAGAAATCCAAAGTTTAGAATTAAAAGCAATTATTGTAACACCCTTGCTTGCAGAGCATTTAGTTTTAGTTATATTATGTGTTATCCTTATCACCTACTTCTACGACAATTGGCGACCGTGCAAGGCCGAGGCTATTGTTTATATTATACACAAAAGATGTTGGTGTAAATAAATAAAATAAAAAAAACACCAACCATAAGAAATTCATTCATGCAAAAGGCTTGAAAGAATTATATGATACGTAACAGGAACTCCGATTAGTCATCATCATTATACAAAACTGTAAATACTTTTATAATGACTAATATGCTTTAGATCCTCTTCCGTTTCGTAAGGAACTGATTATTTACTTCTCTGATTACAGCGGGCCCTATCAGAATACCAGCGCTGCGGTAATTATTTTTTCACTTCTCATGCTCTAAAAGTACGTCTTTATGTTGTGCTTAGGCGACATAAAATCGCTTTTTGTGTTCTAGTGCATAAAGTAATTTTTTTTTCTGAGACTAAGGTAATCAGGCCCAACAGCCACACGCACAATAAAACTGCGCAGATTAAAGTCGTGATTTATTTCATTTTCTTTAATTTATACCTCTTCCGTGTTTTCTATCGTTAATTTAATAAAATCAGGTAAAATAGTTGTCATTTATTATTTAAAAACGCAAAGAAACGCTTTTATTACTTGGCAGTATGAAGTACCCAAGTCGAATGACAAATGTTGAAATTAAAAAAAAAAACTTTTAAAAAGTTTCGTGGCGGTATTATCTGTGGTGGCGGGAATTAGCTATGCTTTGCAACATTTTTGATTAATTATGTACTGTATACTTTATGCCTGTTTCATTTTCTCGCAATCGAAGTGAAAAGCAGAGTGTACAACTCAGGCATAAACGAGCCATTTTACCCCTCGCCTTAACTATCCACCCTCGCCTGCGGCTCGCGTGGATATAAACGTCTCGGGGTAAAATAGCTTCTTTTATGCCTTAGTTGTACAATCTACTATTTAAATATCGCAGCTGAGATGAGACTTTTTGGCGTCGCACAAATCTTTTTTTACCCGACTACGGCGAAGGAAAAAGGAGGGTTATGATTTTGACCGGTATGTATGTTCTTCTGTTCCCTCATAACTTCTAAACTACTTGTCATAATTTGACAAATAAGGTATCGTTGGAAGCGTCTTGATCGTCCACTGGTTATAGGCTATGTGACGTCACATTAAATTGAATATGGCGCCCTCTAGCGGAAATAAAATCACCACCTAAAAAAATTTTTTTTAATCATTCCGTGTTGGGTATCTAATTAAAGGACTTAATTAGCACATTTCAAAAATATAAATATTACTGAAATAAGCCCCAAAATAATTAAATAAAAAAATAAGTTTAAAAACTAAAATCCGACTACTGAAAAGGATGAAACAAGAAAGTACCTTCCCGTTGTCGCATGCTACCATAGCTTAAGTATATTAGTACAGCGGCATGCGACCACGGGAAGGTACTTTCTTGTTTCATCCGTTTCAGTAGTCGGGTTTTAGTTTTTAAACTTATTTTTTATTTATGTTTGTTGTTAATTTCGTTATTTTTAAATGCTCCATTTACAGTTTCTGTATTTCCTGGGCGTGTCCCTAATAAATTATTTTTCCTTCTTTCTTTCTTTGATTAGATGTAATATCTTGAAACTAGATTTCTGATTGTCCGAGAACATACCGACTTCGGTCTAATTTTCGCGCATAACTGTAAAATGAGAGCGTATGGCGTGACACTTGTTCGAGTCGGCATGAATCGGCACGATTCAGCACTGCCGGGTGGCTAAATATATTTTCGATAGCAAAATATACAGGCTGACATCGATAAGCAAACTGTAACCTTGAATTCAGCACATTATTATAGATCCGTAGAAATTTTCCGTAGGTTATCAAAAAAAAAAACTGCTGTTTCATAGAAAAGTGCAATACCTACGTGGACAGCAAATTTTTTTTTTAAGCTATTGCATAGCTTTTATCGCGGGCTTTGAGCGCGGCGACCGAATCAAAAAAATTCCGTAACGAAAATAAACCTTACATCCCCCACTCCGACCGGCACAGCGGTGCGGCGTTGAAAGCCGTGCATCGTCTAACGTCGTTTCAGTTCGGCAGACTTCGGCACAGTGTTTGTGTGCGTGCGACTAGACGTATGCGTGTAGACTGTACGAAGCTCGCATAAGTTGATAAAAAATGCTATGCAATAGCTTTGCCGCGGCAGTCCCCGAGTGCCACACGTATTTTTATAACCGACGAAAAATTTCAACGCGTCGTGGTTAAATCATGTACTGAATCTACATATGTAATGGTAACAGGTTGTACTTCGATGTCCCTACCACCCTGTATTTTGGATTTTGCCGCCCGGCTGTGCCGAATAATGCCGACCCGAACAAGTGGGTAGCACCCCTACCTAAGAAAAGAGTCAAATCAGAGATGGACGAATTTTGTGAAAGATGATCAGGGCTACGAAAGCGGAGCCCCGGAGCGGTGACGGTGGGCGGTGGTGATCTAAGCACGGATGGTTATTTTCCTGACATCAAACACTTGAACTGAAAGAGCCCTATGGGTACTGGCCAGCAAGGTATAAGTGAACTGAGGTGAAGGCGAAGAGGTGTATTGAACAAAAACATGTAATGCGCGGACACTGGATAAAAATGTAAATGCATTAAGTGGATCGGGAGCATTGGTACAAATGTCCCCGACCTTGGGGCTAGTTGTACCAGTGATGTGATGAATTTTATAATAAGTAGAATTTTGAAGTGAAACTTCTTTACGCACGCTTGACTTGGGGAGTAAGCTGGCGAACGCGTTACGAAAAGTGTGATCGGGCGAGGCGAACGGGAGTTGAGTGGGGGATATAAGCAAGAGAAAGCAGTGCGAGCGCACATTTTCTTTCTCTCTTCCTCTCATAGCCAAATACGTTTGAAGTTTCACTTCAGTCGTGTGGTCATAAGCACACTCGGTTTTTTTTACATTTCCAACTTTGAATTATACCGAAACTATCATCATCTGCCTAGCCTATTCCCAACTATGGTGGGATTGCCTTCGAATCTAGCCGGATGCAGCTGAATACCAATATTTTACATGAAGCGACCTAACTGGGTGTTACTGGATAATACGATACATACGATAAAACTAGTTACGGTATGGATTATACCGAAACTAGTTTTAGAAAAATTTAAGCACAATACAAGAAATTAATTCATAATCTGACTGGTTATTGAAGTACGTTTTTGATACCATAATCACGCTGTCTGCTTTTATCGCATATTCAATGACGATACGCACCATGACTAGATCTTTTACATGACATAAAATCACTTCTAGGGCTAGACAGAGAAGTATTAGCCCAGGTCCGCACGTGGGCACGTTTTCCCCGCGGCGAGTTTTTTCGCACACTGGATTTTCAACGCACTGCTTAGCGCCCAGAGTTGAAAATACAACAGCGTGATTTTTTGACGCGCTGGGATGCACTCTGTTGGATTCTCGATGCTCAGCTCAACACCGAGGGTTGAAAATCCAGCGACCCAGCGCGAAAAAATCCCGCCTCGCCCGTGCGAACGTGTTCTAAATAAATGTATGGCGAGCGATATTGTTGTGCTATGAACTATACGCTATATGCTATTATATTATAGCGTAGTCTGAAATGAGCTTTAACCGGGCAAAAATCCAGACTCACTATGACTACTCACTATGACTAGACTCACTATCCGAACTTCTTAATGGAAAAACCTGATAACACTTTGCGACGTCCTGGGGATCGAACCCAGGACCCCACGCTCGGCATTAGCACTTACAACTAGCCCAACAAAGTACCTAGTCAATTTGAAAACGATCAATCAGTCAGTTCGAATAAACGTATTTCTTTTTTATTTTCTTTCTTTCTTCTTTTTCTTTCTTTCAAAACAAAAAACAAAAGCAAATGAGAACTCACCTAGCACCAAATATATCCTTTTTAGCCAATGAGTAAGCCCCTACAATCCTCAGGCGAAGTAGGAAGCTGTTCTCATCAGTCTGAAAATTAAAACAATTAACATTTAATAAATTAATTAGGTATTTCATTTGATGAGTGCACTCTTTGGATGACTAATATTAGTAGGTACTTAATGAGAAAATAATAGCAGTGGGAACATTATAGGCTGATTATGAATAATCCATACTAATATTATAAATGCGAAAGTGTGTCTGTCCGTTACCTCTTCACGCTTAAACCGCTGAACCGATTTAGATGACATTTGGTATATACGAGTCCTGGGAAAGCACATAGCATAGTTTTTATCCCGATATTCCCACGGGATCGAAACTGATGCGGGTGAAACCGCGGGGCGCTGCTAGTTTTTAAATAAGTTTAATGTCAGCACCCTAATGGCATAACACACACTAATCACAATATGAATAATTTTGAAGGATATTGCTAATCCATTGCTTCATATGTTCGAAAAAAAAATCTGTTCAGTAACGTAAATAACGCAATTGATGTTGTTGTACTGTCAAAATGAAAACCATTACTACTGTTAGTGTGTTCGCAATAACCCCCGCTAGTCCACAATCATACGGAATATTTAAAACATATTATTTGGCTAGAGTAACTATTTAGTTTAAAAAAAATCTGCAAATCAAAGATTAGCCCTAATCTTTGATATGCAGATTTTTTTTATGTCTCTGGATATTCAAGGAACTTATCAAAGACTACCACTGACAATCCAGTTATTATTTTATTATCAGCCACATAAATTACACTAACTTTCGCCCACGGCTACGCCAGCGTAGAGGTCTAAAATTATCCCATGGGAACATACAATCGGGATAAAAAGTATCCTATGTCTTAACCCAGGGTCATGGTCTACTTGTGTGTCAAATTTCATCGAAATCCGTTCAGCCGTTAAGGTGTGAAAAAGTTACAGACCGTTAGGTACTTTAGTATTTATAACATTACTAGAAGCGCCCCGCGGTTTCACCCGCATAAGTTTCAATCCCGTGGGAATATCGGTATAAAAAGTATCCTATGTTTTAACCCTGGTTATAAACTATCTGTGTGCCAAATTTCATCCATATCCGTTCAGTAGTTTGTGCGTGAAGAAGTAACAAACATACAAACACACTCGCAAACTTTCGCCTTTATAATATTAGTGTGATAGTGTGATACAAGGAGACAGGGACGTCGACCATTTACGTTCCATCGTTACCATGGATTCATTACATGATTGTAAACCCCCCAGCATTTAAATTTTTCGTCGTTTATTATATCCCAGTCCCTTTCGGAGAGAAGAGGCCTATGTCCCAGCAGTTGGAACGTTAAGGCGGGTACTGACCGGCGTTACGGGGCGTAATGTAACGTGTTACACAGCGTTCGTGCAGTCAGTATGGGGTAACAAGGTTGCAACCTAGGTTGTAACACGTTACATTACGCCCCGAACGCCGATCAATACCCGCCTTTATAGGAGGCTTATGCTTATTATCTTTCTCTCCCTCAGATACTCTCATTTCTTTCTAGACGCTTACTAACTTTGCAAGGTATGGTCTGGGAATCTTGCCCTTAGTATAAAATAGAGAATCACCAATACTCTTAATGCCTCATGGGGAAACTAGTGTGACCTTTAATAACAAACAGCCTTGTGTAACACTTATATACAGTCTGCGAGTATTTAATTCCCGTAGGTGTATTATGTGATGAGTCAGGGCGAGGGAAAGCAAGTTCCTAATTTAATTAGTTAAGAACTTTTATTTATGTCTATTAGTTGTAGAGCAATAACTTTAATGGGTGGTTAAAGTCAGGCTGTAAGAATAGTCTAATAGGTACTCCAATCCATACTTCGACACTAGTCCATATACACACTTCATACAGGGTGACAGCGATATAAACGCGCAACCTTATCATCATTATCTACCGAGCCTTTTCCCAACTATTGGGGTCAGCTTCCAGTCTAACTGGATGCAACTGAGTACCAGTATTTTACACATGGAGCGACTGCCTATCTGACCTCCACAACCCAGTTACTGGGTAATACGAAACCCCTTGGAAAGACTGGTTGTCAGACTTTCGGTCTCCTGACGACCCGTAACGACTGTCAAAGATCCACGAATGACAGCCGGGACCAACGGCTTAACGTGCTTTCCGAGGCAGGGGGGGTATGTAAAAATGGTCACCCATCCACGGACCAACCGCGGCAAGCGTAGCTTAACCTGATCGATCGACCCGTGCGGCTGTGTTTACTTAGCCACGAGCCCCTCATCGACGCGCAACCTGTTACCATGAATATAGCACATGATTCTAAACTCCCTAGTGTAGAAATTTTTCGCCAGTTATCAAAAAAAAAATCTGTTGTTTCATAGAAAAGTGCAATACTTATGCGGTAAAAGTATATGGAACAGCAATTTTTTTTTAATAACAGGCTCAAAATTTCATGTACTGAATCCATGTTGTTGTACTGAGTCGATGTCCCTGTGACCTAGGGTTGCCAACCCTACTGTATAATATTGTATCCTGCTATATTAAAGGGATAAAAATATATAAATAGTAGGAGAAACCAAATGGCGATATATTTTTTAATAATTATTAGTTACTAGCAGCGCCCCGCGGTTTCACCCGCATAAGTTTCGATACCGTGGGAAAATCGGGATAAAAACTATCCTATGTAAGGACCAAATTTCATCTAAATCGGTTCAGCGGTTTAAGCGTGAAGAAGTAACAGACAGACACACAGACAGACAGATACACTTTCGCATTTATAAAAGTCGCAAAAATTATCCATTTAAAAAATTAAATATTTTTGAAACAATGGCTTCGAAAATACTAATATTTGATTTTTTTTTAAAGTTAGTAACTCCTTTCCTACAA
Organism: Amphipoea oculea; assembly: GCA_945859645.1. Taxonomy (NCBI): domain Eukaryota; kingdom Metazoa; phylum Arthropoda; class Insecta; order Lepidoptera; family Noctuidae; genus Amphipoea; species Amphipoea oculea. The sequence continues at coordinate 20,760,516 of OX243878.1, read as the reverse complement.
CTAAATTAAATACAAATTATTTAAACAACAAGGAAGGTAGGTACTTCAGTATCATTATTTATAATTAGTAATGTGGAAATACAACTTGCAGTTGCATTCATTAATGATTTTATTTATCCTTGTTTTATTTTAATTATATACAGGGTGAAATTGAACACATGCGACAAATCGAAATGGGAGATTATACTCATCATTATGAACAACTTTTACTATGGGACCAAACCTGAAATCGCGAAAAAAAAATCAGCTGTTCCCTACATTTTGGCGAGTTATGCGAACATAAATGTAGGGAACAGCTGATTTTTTTTTCGCGATTTCAGGTTTGGTCCCATAGTAAAAGTTGTTCATAATGACGAGTACAATCTCTCATTTCGATTTGTCGCATGTGTTCAATTTCACCCTGTATATAAATTAATTATTTATATGAAAATACATCCACTTTAAAACTACCTAATCATAGAAGAACTAGCCTTGACCCTAACTTTTGTATGATTATATTATACTAGCTAGATAGCTGTTGCCCGTGACTTCGTACACATGGCGCCGATTATTATCATAATAACGTTATTGTTGTTTTCCTCGGGAACAGCTTCGCGATGAAAGGTACCCTATATCCGTTTCTGTACACCTGACAATGTATATGCAAAATTTCAGTGGTTTAGGCTTGAAAAGGTAACAAACTCACTTTCGCATTTATAATATTAGTTAGGATAACATGTAACACTATCTTCTGCCCGCGACGTCATGGGTCGTCCGCATGAAACTTTTAGTTTATTTTAAACATAAAATACTATCCTATAGCTGTGCTCCGTTACTTCATTTTTGCTGTGTTCTTTCTGACATTTTATCATTTTGCTCGGCTCCTAAGGGTCGTAGCGTAATGTTTAATAGCCTATAACTTATCTCAAGAATTTGGCTATCAACTGCAAAAAGAATTTTTCAAATCTGACTGATAGTTCCAGAGATTAGCGCGTTCAAACTAACAAACAAAATCTTCAGCTTTATTATTAGTAGAAGTTGTCTATCTTTACTACAGTCGCCTGGTACACCTCTGCCTAACCTTTCGCGGAATACAGGCGTGATATTATGTTTGTCATCTTAATTAAGTGACTCAATAGATTTAATGTTATCAGGGAAATACCAGCCAATACATTTTTAACTATTTTTCAATTAATTTATAAAATATTTTCCTATGCAAATCTATGAACTTTGCATACACAAAGAAAATGCTACAGCATAACTCCTAATATGAGGTCATTAAAATAATATCCTATAATGTTAAAAATAAACTACATTGCTAAGTCTTTCTGAATCATTGATAGATTTTTCAAAGATTCGTTCAAAAGTGCCTTTTATGTGCCTATTTGAAATAAATGCTTTGACTTTGATTAATTGATGCAGAATATGCACTCTCACCCCGGTCGAAGTGGAGGTGCTTGGGAAAGGCCTATGTCCAGCAGTGGACATAGTTCGGCTGAAATGATGATGATGCACTCTCATATAGTGTCTGCTATACAGGGTGGCAGGAATATTGACACACAATCTGTTACCATGAATTCAGTACATGATTCAGAACCTCCCTGTAATTAACTTTTAAGTAGGTTATTAAAAAAAATTGCTGTACCATACATTTTGACAGCGTAGGTATTACACTTAACTATGAAACAGTTATTTTTTTAGTGATAACTGACGAAAAATCCCTACTCTGGGGGTTCTAGAATCATGTGCTGTCAGTTTGCGTATCATTGACCTTGAAACCCTGTACAATACTACTTAATCAGAATGGGCATTTTAAAGATAATATATATTTCATTCCCTCTTTATTGATAGTATAACTACTTGCTCATTATGTCAGCATCTCAATGACCAAACAAAAGCATTTTCTCAATTGAAACTTGATAATTGTGTATCGCCCAATCATCAAGTTTGACTGACCAATTGTTGAATAAAGTATGAACAGAAGGCTAACTCTCATAATTTAAAACATTTATAATCTAGTCGCAGTCTTATCTCGGCGACAAACAAATGTCAAAAACTTGTCAAATGTAGGGAAATTAGGGGTATTTTTGACAGATTGAGACTGAGATCAGACTGTGAATGTTTTTAAAAATACGAGAATTGCCCCTCAGATGTATGAACGTAAAAAGGTTCCCCCATGGAAAGAAGGCGTGAGTTGCTTGTATGTATTACAAGGCATGATGATAACATCACACAAGAGGGCAAAACAGTAAAGGATGTTAGGGAAATGTAATGTTTGTCACAAAGACAAAAGTTTAGAACAATTTTCGAAACGGACAGTCCTCTGTGCATGAATTGCATGGAGGCTGATGAAACAGTTGCGCATGTGCTCTTTGAGTGCACAGGCGTCACCCAGATTAGGTCAGAAACCCTTGGGACACCCAGATCGTACACAGATGTTCTCAACAGACCAGCAGACTTAATCAGCTTCTGGGGGAGCGGTATGTCCCGCGGAGGGAGGTGGGCTGGTTGGAATAACCACCGACAGACACCATGACCCACATACAATGGTCCATTTGAAGGACTAAGTGCGGAAACCAAACCCATAACATAGAACAATCTTTGAAAAATTGTTAAATTTATAAATACTTTCTGAGTTTATCTTGGACATTAGAGACACAGTGAAAGCAAACATAGTGAGGAAATCTGGCCTTATAGTTAATTTACATCTGACATTGCTTACCCGTCTTAAACAAGCATGATGATAAATGCTCACCTTGTCTATAAGGGAAGAGGCTTTTGCCCTGCAGTGGGACTATAATCAGCTGATATTATAATACAATTTCAAAGTCCGTTTATTGACAATATCAAGCCCTGTTTTATTTTGTTATTGAGTCAAGTTTTCAACTAGAATCCAATAAGAATTGTGAGTTACAATTTAGCAAGTACCCAAAGCATTGTCTGTCATAGTTCATGATACCAAGAGATCATTGAACTGTCTGAATGATTCCAATTATCTTTTTGAACATCTTTGCACATACATTAAAAACTTTGACACTGTATGACAATTTGATATTCAAGTTTGCAGTATGATAAGTAAGTTCAGAATCATTGTTAAAACAATGCAGCCATTACTATAAAAAAAAGTAAGTTGAAAAAGTATTATACAAAAGGTGGTGGGGGGTTTTGATGTTTTTTCAAATTAACAGGAAACAGATGTAGGTGACATAAGTTTATGAATGTCGACATACATTACATGGTAGTGGAAAGGTTTTGTACCCATATTCTATGTACTAACATGACTAATCCTCTAACAAAGTTACACAACACTAATATCCTGAAAAACAGTATCTCACAAAAGGCATGTAGTATCAATACCACTAATATGAGCTGCGTTTTGCAAGTAACACTAAGTTGAAGGGCAAACTTCTTTGTGGGCCCAGCTTGCACCACCAACACAAACTTTACTGACCACTCTTATGACCAAACTTCATAACACAATAATGTCATACAAAAACGCAAATGAATAAATTAAATCACCTCGTTCCGCAAAATAAAACGCATTAAAATGTTAATCGTTCACAAGGACATGTATGTATTGTCGATAAATAATAAGAACTCACAAGAAATATAACTTTCAACCATAAAAGAAATTACAGTTTTAGCAACTTACACGAGTGTCCGACTGCCAAGCCATCACCCATGTGAAAATATACTAATAATTAAATAAAATTAGACACGATTCACATTCCTATAGCGACGTATCTGTTGAAAACAACTGTTTGTAAAATAATAGTGACACGTTCCTCTAATTGTTGTTCGCCAATATATTACAAAGTCTTCTACAGTTTATCAACATCAGTAACACTTGTTATTGCGACAATATAAAAATCTAAACACCAAAACTGCAACAATTATCTAGAAATACGTGATACACAAATAAAAAAACTAAAATATCACGGGGGATAATAATTATTTTCTGTGACAAGCTGTGCATGACAGTTAGTCGCGCATTCCAGTTCACAGATTATTATAAAGCATTGTGAATATGTGTCATCTTTTTCGCTCGTACCGATAATTCGGTAAGGCATTTAGTGCTAATGCTTATAAATCCAAATCGGTAGCACAGAAGCGCCTGTAATTTCCAAGTGATTCATTTGCGCATTACGCTTCATTTTACGCAGCATATCGAAACTCGCGACATGTTTATGGTATGTTTTTGTGGTTTTGTTTATTTAGAAAATAAATAAGATTTTTTAAATAATCAGCTTGTGATTTCTAATAGTAATTCTAGTGTCGTGTCTCTCTGATCACTATAGTTCCTTTGTTCAAGAGTGGCCTAAAAATGTACTATACCTAGCTAATTGATGCACACATAGTCACATATTCCTATCAAGGGCAAGTGTTATAAGAGTGATTATGTCTCATAAAATGTCAGGAGCTTAGCCATCTTCGGTCTTACTTATAACCTTCATTGGTGTCAAACATGAATATTTTGTAATTATCGCAATCCTTAATCCAATACAAATATCAAGACTAATACCTGGTACTGTAATGAATATCTTGGTTCATGTCTTGATAAGCCATATTGCATGCGCCGCAATGACCAAGACGAAGATCTGTTCCTTTGAGGATGTTCTTCCCCGCTGTGAAATTCCAAGGGTCTTGGATTTTGCATAGTATTTTGAATTGACATGACGGAAACCGAAGGATGTCGTATCATTTTGCACTAAAAACAATAATACACTGCACCATCACTTCCTAGCGTTTATTTCTTTACATTATCACAATAAAACGTTTAGTATTTACAAGGTACGCTCACTTAAAGCTGTAGAGGTGGCGCTGTTGTGAGCCATATGACACTGTAATCTTATCAGGACAAGAAACTGGTACCTATGATAAAAAAGTGTACGTTTACAATTAGCGTTTCGATGATAAGTATATTCGGCCAAGTCATGTGAAACGTAGCCGATTAGTTAAGTTTTTTCATTTATTTGTTTGATAACGGTATCGGTCATTTATTCTAAATGAACGGTTTTGTTCTCAGCTCCGGCAGCGAGGCTATTGTTATAGTAATAACGAACTGTTTACAACATGTGTTTGTTACTTATTTGCTTTGAAAATGTATGCTACCACTATGTGCTAAATAGCTGAGAGTAGGTCAAAAGAGATATGCTATGCTTCGGACAAATTGTACTTGAAAACTTGAGATTGACGTTTTTGTAGGTTCAATAAACTGGGTACATCTATCCACACGTATCCCTGGCTGGCTTATATCTTTATCCTGTTAGCTATTTAGTATTAGTACGTATAGGTACCTACAGGGTCTACTCCAATGGCACGAACCTCATTAAAAATCATCATTTTTGCAATTCAAACAAAATCTTGACGTTCCAGATGTAGGCCTCTTGCTAATCGGTATGGGGGTCAGGGTCACACATTTGACTTCCGTCTTTCAGCTAAGTGCTACAAATCGTAGACGGTATTCACAGGCAGAATTAGTTTGTATGTATGGTCAAGGGTTGAAAGAAGAAAGCAATTCTTTGGTACTCCAACGAATTGACTTCTTACTTCACTTAAGTTTGGCAGTAGGCTTTGCTCGTAGTCGTAGTACAGACGACCAAATATGTGGCTGAAAAGGAGTACCGGTAGGTGCAAAGTGGGTTCTCGGCAAGGTGACCCGGCGACCTGTTGGACCGGAGAATCTGCTGGATGCGGGAAGGACATGGTTCTCTCAAGCCTCAAACTACGTGGGTATTTTTTACCCATAGTTTGGTACTTAGGTAAGTAGGTAATAATATTCTTTTTAATAGTGATAGGTCCTCAATTACTTGCGTACTTTACTTATGTTTAATCAATCAATGTCCTATTTATAGCGCTGTTTTTATTTTATTGAGTACCTACCTAATAAATTATTATAGCCAATACGGATTAAGTTCAATAAATAAGACTTAGTTCGTGTCAGTTTATTAATTAGATGATCATACAGGCATATTAGGATCTACTACCTACCTAAGTATAGTAGGCCCACACCGTCAGTGGTAACACACTATTAATCACAATCTGAATTATTTTGAAGAATATTGCAGCTAATCCATTGCTTCATGTGTTCGAAAAAACTGTCTGCTCAAAAACGTAAATAACGCAATGAATGTTGTTGAACTGTCAAAATGAAACCCATTGCTACAATAGTGTGGTACGCAATTACCCCGCTGGTTTTGTTTCCACTGAAGTGACCGTGTACCGTACCTACTACATAGGTGTACTTGAATGAAGCACTACTCGGTCTACCCTTTGAAGGGTCAACATCATGTCAATTGTACGATAGTACTTAATAAATACCTACTATGCTAGTAACACACTAGAAAGATTCCTGTGACCTTGTGAAAGCCGCAGGAATCCGCTGGTTGCGAGAAGCACGAGATCAATCGATATGGCGACGCTTGGGAAGGCCTTATGTCCAGCTGTGGACGTCTTTCGGCTAAAATGATGAACAAACTAGAACTTTGAAAATCCATCCACCATCTTTACTGCTACGGCCTACGAAATAAGTTGCCATGGACTAACGGGCGGTGGATGACCGACGGACTGATTGATTGTTAACTTTCCAAAACTGACAGTGGTTGGACGCGGCTGTGTTTCGATAACTTTAATTTGTGTTTGATTCCCGGAATCCCAGATCACGCAATGGCAGTGAGACATGTCGCAAACCCTGCTCCACCTCAACTCTTGCCCTCTGTATCCCAAAACATGTAGTAAAAGAGACCTCTGCGCTGCCACCGATGACACTGTGAAAGTGACGAAGTTTTGGTCTAACAAGATCTAAAATCATCTTTGGACACTGAAAACGGCTGCAGGAATAATTCGGTTGTTGAAATCAGTATCGCAATCTATTCCGCAATGGCATGGCAAGATATAACCATCAAAGTAGGTACCTATTTACTTAGAAACTGTGAAAAACTATGCTATGCGCAATATGCGGGACACTATGTGGATATCAATCGTCAACCTTTCTTTCTCCATAGTAAGTAACCCAAAATACGACCACAACTGAATAAGGGAAATGAGGCTTCCTTCTAATATACATCTTAACGTGAGTACGTCGTCCTTGAGACCCACTGCAAAGTTTCCACGCCTAGTATAGACATTGCCATGTAGAAACTTCACAATATTCAGACACTGAAAGAAATAAGTAGATATGAATGTGTACCTAAGCATACATAGAACCAATAGAACTGTTTTCTTGTAGACCAGACAGAAAAATTTAAGTCCTTTTCAAATATTTAAGACACATACGTAGACATGATAAATTATTCTTTGTTGATGAATATTTATTTCCTTCAAGATAAGATAACGATCAAAACAAATACCCATGCACCCTTTGATAGCAACTAGCTAATATAATGTGCATTAATTGTTTGTTTATCGATACTTATTTAAATAACACATATTCGTAAGTATTTTAATCTTCTTCTTACTTCTTAGCGTGTCGATGTCAATAATGTTTTTTTTTTTTTTTACTATTTTTTTATTTGTTTGGCCCAAAATTCTGCAACGCGGATAGCGTTCGCTGGCGCAGCCATTCGGTCCTCACGTGTGCATATGACAGGGCATGCGGTGCAAGATGGGAGGTGAGCAATTGTCTGTGGAAAGACACCACACACCAACACACCGGAGGTCTGAGCCCTCCATGAACCCCCACTTGTGGAGGTTGTCCTTGCTGCGGCCTACTCGGGTACGAAGTCTGTTTAAGGTTTTTGAAGTAGGCAACGGTAACGTATGCCCGGATGGGAGACTCTCTGATGGTTGAATAAAGAGATCAGGAGGTTTAAGTAGTTCTTGTCCTGCGAATTTCTGGAGGCGCGATGTCAGTCAGTATTCTAATGATAATGCACGAGACAGACTTGTCGTTTCATAGTATGCCTGCCTCTAGTGCCCATACATTAGTTCAGTCAACGAATGGCCCAAAAGGGGGTGTAGAGTGGGTGAGCAGAGACCTAAGCGATTCCTTCAGAAACTTGTTCAGGGTGCTTAGGGAGTGAACTTTTAGTTTTTGAGATAAATGCGAAAAACCCAATAGAAGGAAGTTTCTGAAGGAATCGCTTACCTAGGTCTCTGCTCACCCACTCTACAATACTGCTTTATTGAAATAGAAAACGTCAGTAAGTATTAGTTTTATGTTTCTCTAAGGTTGTCTTGTCTGTAGGCGGGGATTAGGATACGATTATAGACTATAAACCTATTAGATGTGGTTTAATTCACACTTGTTAAAGTTAGGCAAGTACAGGCAGTCAAGTTGGGCCATTGCCCATTCAGCTGCTACGAGCAATGCTTACCTTAATTGTTTGCATAGATTACTAGCAGCCAGTGAAAGAATGATTATATTTTTTTTTTCAGAATCTATTTCCATTTTTAACTGACTTCAAAAAAGGAGGTTCTGTATTCGACCCGTATGTATGTATGTCCGCGATTATCTCAAAAACTAATTAACCAATTGTGGTGTTTCTTTCATTAACGTGATCTAAATATTTTAAGGAAGGTTTTAGTATATAATACATTAGGTAATTATTCTTATGTACGAAGTTATATGCATAAAATGTACCTACTGCGTCTCTGGCATTTCTATGCGAATTTTGATGATTCTTCTTGCTTGGCACCGCTTGGCTGCATTTGTATATCTATGTATTGCCTTCCGAAATTAAAGTTATTTTTCACTTTGTGGTGTTTTTTTTGAAGTCGGTTGTTTTTTTGTAAAAAAGTTTTTTATGACTATTCCCAATATAAAAAAAAAACAATGTATTGCCAATTTCCCACTATATTTCCGTTTTTAATTTCCTGGCAAACCTTAAATCTTAATGTCAAATTTTGACGTATGTTTGACGTTTATATGTTTTGAAAATAAATAATTTTTCAGATATAAACATCAATAAAATAGCTGTTATTTAGTAAATATTTAGCCAAAATGTCGCAGCATTTAGTCAATGAAAATAGTAAATACATATTAGAGTAAGTTAACATTCATGTCATAACCTAACCTCTTTATTTTTAGGGGCAAGTGACACATATTTTTAATTGTTTGTTATTATTTGCAGCTTATTTTCAGAGCAGACAGTAGACCAACAAACACTAGATTCTATATGCACCCAAGTGCAGAAGAAGTTTCCTAAATCCGACCATTTTAACTGTAAGTTTAGCAGGCTTTTATAAACTTTTTTATTTGTATCTCCATAAGGTACACTTTCATGAATCCAGTAAGTCTCTCTTCCAAGGTGAAGGTATTTCTGGCAATGAGAATTCTGCTTATTCATCCCATCAGAATATTACTAAATATAAGAATGTTTTACTGTAAGTATATGGTAAGAACCAAACAATATTCTAAACAAAACAAATAAAGAATTAATAAAATAAAAATGTCCTTAAAAAAACTTTTTGATTTCCAGTATGTCTTCTGCTATCTTCACTAATAACAGGCGGGGACCTCTCCCTGCCTGGCCAGCGCGTGGTGGCCATAGCAATCCTGTTTGATGTGTACAAGATGGACAATCCATTTGCCTCCTTGTTCCTCCACCTGCTGGAAGGCAAGGCTGGTTTGCTGCCACTGTCGCCACAAGAGAGGCTGCTGATTGGCCAGCTGCATGGGTTCCTACCAGTTAATATTAAGGATGTAAGTATTTTTGAACATTATTTTTAAGAAAATAATTGAATAAATACAGAACAAAAAAATAGCTATAATGGATGATTGCTTTTGGAGCTGTCTTTTGAAGCCCTTGACCTTTCTAAAGTGCTGGTCACTACTCTAATTAGAATGAATATGTTTTGAATTTTCCAAAGGTCTGTAAATCGATTGCTCACATTTTAAAGTCAAAGTACTTTTTACAAGTCCGTTCCACTTTCACTGAGTCTGATATAATGATATAAACACTTTGTTCATGTGTTATTATGTGTCATTGAAATATTAGTTATGAACAGACAAGAAATAATGTGAATACATGTCCATTGCAGATTATGAAGAAATCTGCTAAACAAGTGATGCTGACTGAAGTATCACCAAAAGACCTGGAGTTTGACTACTCAGCACTACAGACAATAGTAGCGGAGAGGGTCGCAGACATGAGCTCAATGGCCCGGGCTGCTGCACCTGCACTCATACCTCTTAGTGATGGGTTTGTTAATAAATTTTGCTTTTTCTTCTTAGCGTAACTACAATTTTTGGATGCCAAATGGTAGAATGTATCTGACCAAACATTATTTTGTAAAAACTCACCTGTATACCCTTAAATGCTGTCTCCATCTTATTGTAAATACCTACATCCTATGTAAATAAACAAAAATTCTAATCTAGTCTACATCCAATTTACTAATTTTTTTTTATTAACTACAAATTACATAGTCTGAATAATTTCTCTGCAAAATTTCCAGTAGCCCACCGAACCGCATGGCGATGAAGGAGCTGCTAGAATCTCTGATATCGAACGACTACATGCCTCTACATCGCACGCTGAAGGCCTCAGGACCTATACCACTGCCTACCTTCCTGATGGATACCACTGAATTAACTGCTGATAAGGTATTTATATACATCTTTTTTATAGCAGGAATTTCTTTGACAGCGCTCTAGACTCAAATAGATAAACCCAGCACCCTAATTGCGTAACATACCATCAATCGGAATCTGAATCATTTTGAAGCAAATTGCTAATCTATTGCTTCATAAGTTCGAAAAATATGTCTGCTCTACACGTAAATAAAGCAATGAGTTTTGCTGAACTGTCAAAATAAAACCGATTCCGATTGATATGTGTTACGCAATTGCCCCGCTGGTTACCATCTACCTGCCTTTGTCCCATGTTACTTGGGGTCGGCGCAACACGTTTTCTTCATCCATTCTCCCCTGTCACACTATCATTTACTCCCTTCTCTTTCATATCATTCCTCACACAATCCATCCATCTTTTCTTAGGCTTTCCTCTCCCTCTCCATCCATCACTCTTTTAGTCACATGCGTTTCCCCCCTCCTCAACACATCCCCATACCAAGCCAAACTATTTCCTTTCAACTTTTCTGTCACAGGTGCCACTTTGAAACTATTTGAAACTAGAGGAAGTTTATTATACTCATTTCTTAGCGCTCCTACGCACTAGCGGTTAACCGCGGGGGCAGGTAACCGCGCGGCTAGCCGAATTGGCCGCCGCGGCGGTCAGCCGCTATTTTAACCACGTCAGGCGGCTGCCGGCTCAAATGAACCGCCTAAGCGGCCAACCGCTAGTGTGTAACTAGCCTAACTTTATCCATTTTCGTCACTTCAACATTCTCATCTCCGCTGCATGCAGTATTTTTTCATCCGTCTTCTTCACGGCCCAGAATTCCGATCCATCGAGTACGACAAACCTTATTACGGACTTGTAAATTTATAAACCCTAGTAAACTAGTTATTCCAGTTTAGAGAATTCAAAACCACTTTGGCGACTATTACAGAAGAAATTTATAGTGACCATCAAGGAGATATCAAAACAATTTTTGGCAAACCTCACATGAAATCAGTTTATAATGTTCACCAACACTTCTTGACCAAGTTATGAGGACCCATCATTAGCTTATAGCAATCTGCTGCCCTTTCCATTACACCCTACCCCCTATTTTACCCCTTTTCTTTACATTTGTCTATTATACATATTTACGATTCTATTACAAATTAGCTTCAGCTTCGCTACTTCGTCGTTCATCCAAGTCGTTGCGCATCGCTCGCCCAAGCTTTTACCTCATTTTTGCTTTGCGTTCTTTCTGATTTGATTCTTTTTACTCGGCTCCTAAGGCTCATAAGCCTGTAACCTTCCTCAAGAATTGCAGTATTAAATGCAAAAAAAAAATCTTTAATCCGACAGGTAGTTTCAAAGATTAGCGCGTTCAGACAGACAGACAGGGCTGGGGGACTTTGTTTTATAATATGTAGTGATAAAACATCCTTTCCAGGCAGTATGGAAGTGCCTGGTGAACCGCGGCGCGTACAACCCGCTGTACGACACGGACTACGAGGGGCTCATAGGATTGCGACCCGAGAAGCTCGACAGGCGACCGCACACGCAGCCACATAAACCTACTAAGGTGAGATTTACTTTTAAGTGAAATTAAAACCTAGATGGACAAAATCGCCACCCATGAGATTGAAACATTTATTATCATTTTAAAAACATCTTTGACATGTCTCGGGATCCTGGGGTTCAGGACCTTCGGAATGCGTACGAGGGGCCCAAGCCTACTCACAGACGCCCCTTAGACAATTTTAGCACCAACAGACGATTATCCCTGTATGCATTGTGCAAGTGCACCCAAGGACAACCCCCGGTTTGTGCAGGACTATTGATGAACATGAAAAAAAAATGGGCCTTGGATTTGGGTGGCAATAGTAGATTGGGTACCTTGAACTATGGAAGAACTATGTCTCCTGCCTGACCAATGCTACATAATACGAGTATATGTATATATTTATTTAGTTTAGATTAGTACCTATAATATATTTACTTTATGTATGTATTTATTGTATTGTGTTAATGATACACCACAGACTACCTACAGTATTTGTCTGTCCTTTTCTTTTTAATCCATCCAAAGGTTGTCTTTAAAAGATCGCTCTTAGCGATAAGACCGCCCATTGTAAAGTTTCTTTATTTATGTCTGTAATTTATATGGTGTACATAATAAAGAGTCTTCTATTCTATTCTAATATACACGGATAAAATGGCAGGGGGTGACTTGCACACTTAATAATGGACCCCCGGAAAGCACACAGTGACGTATCGACAAGGCATCAACATGTCCTGCGGTGCTACACACAATCCCGGAAGCACGGTCAAGATCCCTACCAGCATCTTACTGGAATACTTCGTTTCTCTGAACACGAGCACGTTTGCTCTTGCGAATCTCCACTCAAGCCGGCCAATAAGGGCAAAAAAGAGGTTCGGTTGCACGTTGATGTCCCTGCCTTCCTTTACACGAAAATAGCGCTTATGTACAGAAATAAAAACGTTAATCTGGTAAAGAGGACTATATGGTACCGTATAGTATTCCATAACAGATTAGACATTTAAAATCAAATCAATCTCATGTGTTATTCAAATCAGAATTTTATTCTCCTTCACCAGCAAGAAGAAAAAAAAGAGAAATCTGAAGAAAAGAAACCTGAAGAAAAGTCCCAAGACCCAGCGAATGCAGTGGCTGAAGCGAAGGAGTTGAGCGCATTAGCGCTGAAGGGAGCGTTGAGCGTCCAGCACCAACAGCGGCTGTTAGCGCTGCTGGATCAGGAACCACATGTCGTGTATGAGATAGGAGTCACACCTAACCAGGTAAAGTCTCTTCAAATCCTCATTTCCAATCATTGATGTTAATTACCCTCAAACAAATTACATCTTATCTCAAAATGAGTTCTAACTTTAGCCTAAGCTGAAACCTTCGTGCTAGTTATTGTATTTTGAACTTTATTCCAACTTGTGTAAACTTTTTAATACAAAATAGACAACTTGACGTCAGTCGGAATAAAGTTTTGGGCTTGGAATAAAACTCGTTTTGTAATTAGACTGATTAACTTTACCCTGTAAATTAAGGTAATTACATAATGGCTAGTACTATTGAAAATGTCATAAAAGTTGAAGTTGTAGTGCAAACAAATCTTCATGTGTACAGTTATTAGTTTACATGTTTGGAAACTAAATTGTAAACACAGTCTATTATATTATACTAGCTGCGCCCCGCGGTTTCACCTGCATAAGTGTCGATCCTGTGGGAATATCGGGATAAAAAGTAGCCTACCTGTTAATCCAGGGTGTCAGCTACCTCCATACAAAATTTTATCAAAATTGGTCCAGCCGTTTGAGCGTGAAGAAGTGACAAACATATAAACACACACACATACACAGGAGGTACAGCTACCTCCTGTGTATGTGTGTAAAATTTTGTATGGAGGTAGCTGAAACCCTGGATTAACATATAGGCTACTTTTTATCCCGATATTCCCACAGGATCAACATTTACGCGGGTGAAACCGCGGGGCGGAGCTAGTCTAATATATAATAATCTCGTGTCACAGTGTTTGTTATCAAACTCCTCCGAAACGGCTTGACCGATGTTTATGAAATTGTTTGTGTATAATTATTTGGTAGGTCTGAGAATAGGTCGTAAGCTACTTTTTTTTTTTGCAAAACAACGTGCGGGGTCGTCTAGTTTCAAATAAATTTCTGCTTGATATTTTTTTTCTTCTTCGACAGTTACCAGAGTTAGTAGAAAACAACCCGATGGTCGCCATATCCGTACTACTCAAGCTGATACACTCGCAACACATCACGGAATACTTCAGTGTGCTAGTCAATATGGAAATGTCGCTGCATTCTATGGAGGTTGTTAACAGGTAACATAAACATATACAGGGATATTTTTTTATCACCATCCAAATTTATACAGGGTATTCTACCCATAAATATGAACAACTTTCACTATGGGACCTACTCTGAAATCACGAAAAAAAACAGCTGTTTCATACAAAAGTTCAATACCACTTGACCAAAATGTATGAAACAGCTGATTTTATTTTCCTGATTTCATAGTTGATCCCATAGTAAAAGTTGTTCATATTCATGGGTAGAACACCCTGTAAAAATTTGGATGGTAATAAAAAAATCTCCCTGTATACAGGGAGATTTTTTTTCTACCCTATCGGGCTTACAGGAGTTATAATAATATATTATTATAACTCCTGTAAGCCCGATAGGGTAGACAGACTAGTGGTAGTTTGCCCAAATTTTGCCAGTTATGTGTTAGTTCAGTAGAAGGTGATCCTATTCCTATTAACCGGGCAATCCAGGCCCCAGGCTGCTACTATGAATTTACTAATGAAGTTAAAACGGATGACACTTAGGCGCCGTCTCCACGAGCGAGAGAATCGCGGCGATAGTCCCGCCGTGCCATCAAATTTTCGCCGCGATGATATCGCCGTGTGGAGCCACGTTCTAAGAGAATGTATAGAAATACGTGGCACAACGATAATATCGCTGCGATTCTCTCGCTCGTGGAGACGGCCTCTTAGTCCAAACTGGGGATCGAACCAAGAACGTCAACTCCAGCAGTCGTGCTTGCGAAATTAATTATTTTCCATGACTTACAACTGCGATATGTAATTTATATTCTATGCCCTTGAGATAAACTGAAATATTCAATTACATTCTGTTTCTACAGACAAACAATCTCATTAGAACTGCCAGTTGAATTTGTCGACCTACATGAATTGTAATAATATCTCCCTGAAAATAGTGTTCAATTTCGACCTACATGAATTGTAATAATATCTCCCTGAAAATAGTGTTCAATTTCGACCTACATGAATTGTAATAATATCTCCCTGAAAATAGTGTTCAATTTCGACCTACATGAATTGTAATAATATCTCCCTGAAAATAGTGTTCAATTTCGACCTACATGAATTGTAATAATATCTCCCTGAAAATAGTGTTCAATTTTGATTGAACTCTACATATTCTTTCCACAGACTAACAACATCAGTAGACCTGCCAGTAGAGTTCGTCCACCTATACATAAGTAACTGCATATCGACGTGCGAGACGATAAGAGACAGGTACATGCAGAACCGGCTGGTTCGGTTAGTCTGTGTGTTTCTGCAGTCGCTTATTAGGAACAAGATTATTAATGTTAAGGTAAGGATGTATTTTATTTTTTTGTTAGTGTACATTGTTACCAAGAAGCTTATACAGGGTTAAATTAAATTCATGGGCATCCTTTTAAGGGGTCATTGTACTCATCATTATGAACAACTTTTACTATGGGACTAAACCTAAAATCGTTAAAAAAATCAGCTGTTCCTTGCATTTGTGGTCACATAACTCGTCAAAATGTAGGGAAGAGCTGATTTTTATTCGCGATTTCAGGTTTGGTCCCATAGTAAAAGTTGTTCATAATGATGATTACAATGACCCCTTAAAAGGATGCCCATGAATTAAATTTCAGCCTGTAGATAAAAGTGGAGACAACACTCTAAATACCTAAGTGAACACGACTGTGGTCGGACACTCCCTTTCTAAATACATACATATGACAAAGAAAACCACATATCACTTTCTCGTTCTTATGTGTGTATTTAGAAAGAGAGTGTCCGACCACAGTTGTCTTCACTTAGGTATTTAGAGTGTTGCCTCTTCCACTTTTATCTATAAGCTTCTTGATTGTGCCCCACCACTGCTGGACAAAGGCCTCCCTTTCTTCCTTCCAAACCTCTCTAGTTTAAGCGATCTCTGGCCATGTTGACCCCACAAACATGATTAGATCGGGTATAAAATAAGGTAAGGATAAGTCATTAATAAATTATCTAGCAGAACGCTCAGTCAGATTTTCTTTTCTTTGTGTCGTATTTATTATTAGAGGGATAACTCGTTAGAATCTAAAACTATTAGGCAACGTATAAAGATGTGTTGGTCTACCAGGCAATATTTTTAGAGTGTCTGGGATTACCAGGCGACATATTAGAGTACAGTCACCAAAGGAGATAAGTAACTAGGGTCGTCGGATATAGTTGAAGTTTAGTAAGAAACCGATGGATGTTTTCAAATTTAATTTAACTTAATTAATAGAAAACAAACAGTTCGTTTATGAAATTAAATTTCATTTAAAAACATCAATCGGTTTCTTACTAAACTTCAACTATATCCGACGACTCTGGTTACTTATCTCCTTTGGTGACTGTACCTGTTGAGACATGGCAATATTTTAGAGTGCCTGGTATACTATCAGGCAATAGTTTAGAATTTCTGGGACAACTAGGTTAATATTTGAGAGTATCTGGGACTGCCAGGCAATATTTTAGAGAGTATAGCACACTACCTGTCAATATTTTAGAGTGTCTAGTATACTACCTAATAATGTTTTAGAGTGTCTGAGACTACTTTACAAAAATTCTTCAAATTAAACGCTAATCAACCGCCTATAATTTCAGGAACTATTCATTGAAGTAGAAGCCTTCTGCGTGGAATTCTCCCGCATCAGAGAAGCGGCTGCCCTGTTCAGATTGCTCAAACAACTGGACTCGGGCGACGGACTAGCGCACAAGGACGCTAAGGAGAACTAGCAGTGGGCCTACGGGGCTTGTTGGCATATGGACAGAGGTGTTTCGTGATAATAGTGAAACGTGGAAAACTCTAAAGTCAATTTTTAGAGGTTCACACTAAAAGTATCGAGTTTTTGGGAATGTAGACAGGTGACATTTTTTGGTTTTAGAGAGATAGGGAAGGTTGTCCTTTGGGAAAAAATAGGAAGAAATAAGATTAATTTCTTGGTTACAAGTACGACTTTACTTTATACTCTGATCGGACGAAGTTTTTAGCAAGTCCTTTCGCATCAGTGTGAAACAAAAATCTTCCGTCTCTTTCTTGTATAATCTGTACGTAAGAGATAGCAATATATTTATAGTGTAGCAGGAACTACAGGAGTCACGATTAATCTTGTTTACATTCTTGGAAATGAGGATATAAAATAGTGTATAATGGACTTTTTTCATGTTGCAAATTGATTGGCAATTAACTGGTAATTTTTTTGTTAAAATTTGTATTAAAATATATAAAGAGTGATACAATTGAACCTTGAAGCGAGCGCTGATCGAAATAGGTTCGCGTTATAACCTACAAAATTAACATCCAAACGGACGGTCGCTTTTGTAAGGATCTACTGAAAAATGCTTTACTTTCATACAGATTTTATTCTGAAACTTGAATAAAATAGCAACAGTACATTTAAAAAAAATATTACTACGAACCTCAACCTCCTCCATTTTTTTTTAAATACGGTAAAAAATTAAGTAACTTTATCTGTAATAACTTGAATATTTATTATAGTAGTTGTAGGAAATACTGTTGTGGTCTTGCATAGAGTTAAACCTAGTGTAATTTATTTGACAGAGTATAATATAGTATAATTCGTTAAGAAATATATTAGTAGCCGGTCCCGAATAATGTCTATCAAGTTATGATGTACCCGAACATCTGAAGGCCAAATCTCGTGATTTAAAACGTTCAAGATCTAGTCGCAATCTGATCTCAATCAATGTCAAACACTTGTCAAAAACTTGTCAAAAATTTAGGACAATACCAAGTATTTTTGACAGATTGAGACTGAGATCAGACTGTGAACGTTCTTAAAATTATGCCCCTCTGTTAAGTAAGTATATAAAAGCTTATGTGCTAAGAACGTTTTTAGTAGCATGCGGATGCTTTTGATTTGCTTACTGCTCACACTCCCTCCCGCGTGCATGAAATTTACAAGATACATAATGCGTATAGTCAACTATCTACTTTAACGTTATTTATTCTCAGTTGATTTTTGGGTGAATATTTGTAATACAAATACGTCCAACAATGTTTGGTTGCAATCAAATTTGAACTTTGTCATGTATGGCATTGAGTTTGTTGTTCCAAAACTCGATAATTATCTCAGACTAGCTGCGCCCCGCGGTTTCACCCGCGTAAATGTCGATCCCGTGGGAATATCGGGATAAAAACTATCCTATGTCCTTTCCCGGGACTCAAACTGTCTCTATACCAAATTTCATCGAAATCGGTCCAGCCGTTTTCATGTTATGTCGTGACAACGGAAAACGGGTTTCATTTTTATATATATAGATTCTGACTTCTGAATTAAAATATAGGTAAATCACGCATCGTTATCTATATACCTAAATAAAACAAAGTCGGGTTAGTTACACGATTTATAACTCAAGAACGGCTGGACTTCTTCTGGACGTTGGATTCGAAGACAAGTGACATCGACCAACCCGCGCTGGGCCCGCGTGGTGGATTACGGCCCTCTCCCTCTCACCGAGAGGAGGCCTGTGTCCCAGTAGTGGGAACAATCTAGGCTGATTATGATGATGATGAATAAAACATAAGAAAAGGCGCATTGCGGGTGCCACACGCGTGCTGCCAATCCCGCGTGCGTGTAAGGAATTCCGCATGACACTAAAAACGTCCTAATAAAATCTACACATCAATAGCAAAATTTTAAATGTTACTTAATTAAACTATACACCAGTCTGGTCATAAGCTAACGTGCTCAATTTATCTTCCTGTAGTGATCTTTCGACGCTAAGAATTTGTACATTTTCAAATACAGGGTGGCAACATCCACCCGCAACCTTCGACGAAAAATTTCTAAGCTAGGGGGTCTAGAATCATGTCGACGGTGTAGTATCAATATCTAATAACCACAAAATCATGATTTTACAGGAGGCGAAAAAAACGTTTCATTTCTATAGTTTTTAATATTTTAATAAAAAAGTTACTTATATTAAACAAATAGTAGGAAACGTCGTCGTCGATTCAAGACCTTATGTCTTTGCAAATATGAGCTATTTCATATTTTACCTACGAATCTATACTAATATTATAAAGAGGTATAATTTGTTTGTAAGTTTGTATGTAGGGGGTGATGTCTGGAACTACCAGTCGGATTTGAAAAATTCTTCTTGTATATTTTGATAGCCCAATTCTTGAGGAAGGCTATAGGCTATTTAACGTCACGCTATGACCCTTAGGAGCCGAGCAAAAGCGCTATGGGGAAACGAAGTGATAGAGCAGGAGACGCGGGCAGGTGATGCAATACGACGAGATGGGTCGAGAGAATAAGAAATTTCACGCGAACGAAGTCGCGGGCAGAAGCTAGTATGCAATAAAGTGAAAATCGCTAAAATGTTAGTTATTAGATATTGACAGTTTTACAGTTTGCGCGTAGATATCCCTGCCACCCTGTATAAGCATAGCATCTAATATGTCAAACTTTACATTAAATAATAAAATAAAGTTTCTTGCCGGAACTTCTGAATATAAAAACAAATGTTTACTAGGTATAAATTATCACATAATAAATTTTTAGATATATTTTTCCACGATTAAGGAAGCTCCTTCTATGAATAATGCACAAAGTAATTGACTCACCTGTTAAATTATAATATTTACTAATAACTATAATAGTTACTAATGTATTATGTGATAGCTACTAGTTTTTGTAAGTACGTAATAACTGGAATCATCATGTGATTATATTCTGTTATGTTGTGCAGGTAAACTTAAATAAATAAATGTGAAATACTCCCAGTATAGAGGACAATGCTGTTTAGCTGCGTTCTCAGTTGGCGGGAGGCAGCTGAAAGCTAATAAAATTTTCTACAACTTTTGTACAATCTGTCAAATTTCTTTAATAGATTTTCAACTTTACTACAAAGCAATAAGGTTCATATTCAATTGGGAAAATTTGACAGATTGGGGTAGCTTGATGTGCTGGCCTCTGTACTATATACTTTTTCTAAATTATAATCAGTTTTCGAGCATGAGGGAAGGTTCATATCTGACGGAACTACGAAAAACACTTGACCGTTCACACTCGACGCACTAACGCATCATCGGTTGAGTGTGAACGGTCAAGTGTTTTTCTATACATTTGTCTGTTCTGGCGTTACGCGACCGATAATACGCGACGCATGTTCCGTCAGATATGAACCTTCCCTCACGCTCTGAAAAGCTCCGCTGCTGGTGTCTGTCTGTCTGTTACCTCTTCACGCTTAAACCGCTGAACCGATTTAGATAAAATTTGGTATAGTTTGAGTTCCGGGAAAGGACAGGATAGTTTTTATCCCGATATTCCCACAGGAAACTTATGCGGGTGAAACTGCGGGGTGCTGCTAGTACAAAGATACAGCTGAACGGATTTGGATGAAATTTGGTAGGTAAATAGATTAGGACCTAGATTAACATATAGGCTACTTTTTATTCCGAAATAAGAACGAAGTAGCTGGCAACAGCTAGTGTTTGATAAAAGTCGTTTTTTCGAATATTTTCACTTTTTCTGACCGTGTAGTTGGGAAATGGGTAGCCATTCGAAAAAATGTATGAGATAAAAGCTGTAGAAATTTTTATTAGCTTTCACGTTGAAGATATTTTGCCTCTACGACGCACTGTTTTAAAAATATTAGCGAAAAACTCAAAAGTGGGAACTTTTATCCCCCCCCCCCCCCCCTCCCACTCCGGCTCACCTCCTAGACGCGGGGACATTTAGTATGTTTACTCCCTAAGCACCCTGAAAAACTTTCTGAAGAAATCGCTTAGGTCCCAGCTCACGCACTCTACAACTCCTTTTGGGTTTTTCGTTAGGTGGACTATCTGCCCAACAACGCAAATAACGCAATGAATGTTGTTAATCTGTTAAAATGAAAGCCATTCCTATTGTTAGTGTGTTACAAAATGATCCTGCTGGTTGTTGTGGCGCAACTTGAGAAAGATGTGAAGCAGTAGATGCTATGGGCCGAGTTGATTAATTATGACTAAAGCATGAAGTCTAAAGCCTAAGGCACCTGACCCACCGCCGGCGAATTAGGGCCGGCGCTCACTGTCGCATGACAGCACGGCTCGACGTGTCATGGCAAAGGATTTTATTACTAATCAAGTTATTTTGAATCTTATTTCAATGAATTTAGAATTCATGTTTCTTTATTTCGATACCACGATGTCGCGAAATGACGCGAAATGACGCGATGTGCCGCGGGATGCTGCGGCATAACGCGACGCGCCGCGGGATGCTGCGGCATGACATGTCATGCCGTTTCATTCCACGGGTTGCCGCGGCGCGCTATTCCATCCCGCGAGACGTATGGGTCACTTTGTGTCGAGGAATTATGATTGCTAAGCTAGTTGAAATAAGGTTGAAACTTGTGCAGCGGTCATTTCGGTTAATGGGGCGCAGTCCGGTCGGTGCGGGCTTTCAGCAGGATGCTACGGAACGCCGCGGGATGCCGCAGCACAACCTCCCGTGCCACGCCGTCAGTGAGCGCCGGGAGAAACAAATAGAGCTAGCACCTAAAAACGAATTGGCGAGCAACGTGCGATTCCTCGTTCGTACGCGTATGTGCAGACGCTAGCACATCAAGCTACCCGAAACTGTCTTTCGCAATCAACTTTGAACCTTATACTATAGCGACAAAGTTGAAAATCTATTACAGAAAGACGGATTGTAGTAGCTTGATTTGCTGGCGTCTGTACCAAGGGTCTCTCTGCGAGTGTTATGCCTGCCAAGCGAGCATCGCTGAGCGAGTACTCTCTTTGATAGCTCTGGTTGTTGCGACAAACGAGTTCTCACCGGCGCGGGCGGGCGGTGTGAACAGTCTGCAATCAACTGCATATTAATATAATAATTACATATGTATCTCTTTTATATAGAGAGGCTTGTGGCTAATTAAATAACAGCCGCACGGATCGATCGATCAGGTTAAGCTAAGCTTGCCGCGGTTGGTCCGTGGATGGGTGAACATCTTTACATAAACGAGACCTACAATCTTTTGTACGTTTCTTGAGCGAGAAAATAGTTGATTTCTAGTCGCTTCCTCGTCGGCGGTGCCTAAAGTTAGGCACTCTATGGTGAGCATAGACTAGGTATAGGCGTTGCAAATCACGATCACGCGTCATGTGACTTTATTTACACTAACGTAAGGTTCAGAATGATTGGCGCTCTCGTGAAATGAAATGACCTACCTAAACCTATGTTTATCTCAAAATCAGCCTATTATTTTCCCACTGCTGGGACACAGGCCTCCTCTCGATGAGAGGGATAGGTACGCTTATCTATGTTGCCTTAAATCATCTTTAAAGTAGTTAATTGTCTATTTTCATGTTTCATACTGGAGTTATTTGCCTAATATTGTCAATGATGTAGAAATTATATAATAGTAACTGTTTCAAGTTACGACTGATTAACTATATTACTATTAACTTTTATAAGATAATTTAGAATGTTGCTTGGGTTTTCATATTTTGTACGTAACGAAGAATTGAATGGCTTGGCGAATGTAGGAACGAGTGTTACCTAATGTTTGATTGTAAACATTAATTTAAAAAGTTATTCAAGTGTGAACACAACTGTTCCGATTACTATGTAAATAGAATGACGTGCGAGGTGAGTGTTGAATAATGATTATTTTGGGAACACAAAGATAATTGAGGATGGAAGAGAATTTGGGGTTTATTCATAAACATTGCCTCAAATTAAAGAGATGTTTTAACATTAAAAATGTATGGTTAAACAGTTGCTAATCATTAATTAACTTTAAGCAACATTTATAAATAAACTCCTAAGTAACTATTGTCTATTTGCTTTAGTTTATTATTCTCTAAACATAAGAAATTATATGGCCATGAATCCATGTTTTAGAAGGCATTTCTGTAAATGCCTTCTGGATACGTCTTTATAATTATTGTTCAATATCTCTTTTTTAACTGTTTAAAGTGTGTTGTGTAAGTTGGCAATAAAACATTCAAAATATTACATTCAGAGTTTATTATTATGAATAATTACAATAACCCAATATTAATTCTAACTAAAACTGGCCATAGCCCGATGGACGCATGAATACTTATGAACTTACATTTTAGGCTAAATAGAAATGATTACAACGGTCACAGCATTCATGCGTACAACAGACACTAACTTTGTCTACTTAGCACCTTCCAGAACTTTCCTTATGTCGTCATCAGCAGCCAAGTCCAATGGAGTACAGTCATCCTCATCTTTCAGCAGAGATGCTCCAGCTTTTAGCAATATCTTAGTTGACTCAATGTGGCCACAGGATGCAGCATAATGTAAGGCAGTTTGACCACTCTCATCTGCCACATCTACTGGGCATCCTCCATCCAAAGCTGCCTGTAAAGCTTTTGTAGCATTTCGGTCAGCAGCCCAGTGTAACGCAGTGAGACCATCCTCATCCCTTTCATGACGAAGTTCTGGGAGCTTGGCAAGGAGTTCAGTGACGCGGTCGGCGCAGTTCTCTCGTGCCGCATCCAATATAGACAGCTCATTGTGTATCAGCTCAGGTTCAGGTGACTTGCGCATAGATGACACTGCCACCCAGGCTTCTTTCATTCCTGTCTCCTCATATTCAGATAGTTCTGTCAACTCTGGGGCATATCTCTGCACTAAGGCAATGTATTTTTGTTTAGCCTCTTCATTTGGCATGTCGCCGAGAGACCTCCATGCCTCCCATTTTCGACGGCCTCTACCGTCCAGCCACCCTGGCTTAGGGGCGTCACACTTGCCTTCAAGTCCTTGCTTGTAGAGACCGTACAGTTCTAACAGTTGGTTGTTGGTTAATGAACTTGTTAGTTTCCTCACATGATCAGCTGCCTTATTAAAAGAAATGTCTAAAGGAGACAGGTCATCATCGGAGAAGTCTGAATCAGGGTATTCTGGAAGGGCTTCAGCCATTGTAAATGCTAACTATTTTGAATAGTGTCTGTGTTTAACTATTTTGAACTTGAACAGTTAAGTTCAGTCCTTCTAAAGTGTGTACTTGCTTGTTGGTAGCATCTGCAGCAGAGGCAGCACTTGCAAACTCTATGAAACCGTATCCTTTGCTAAGACCAGTAGAGCGGTCAAACACTACTCTAGCACTCTGTATTGGTCCGAACTGAGCAAAGTATTCTTTGAGTTGTCGATGACCTACAGTCCAGGGCAGGTTGCCTATGTACAGGCGAGCTGCTCTTGCTGTGCTGGCCATAACCTTAAGCTGCAACAATTTCAAGTAAATGCAAAGATCGGTCTCCAACCAACGCTCGGTAGTCAACTCCCGAACTCTCACTCAGTGAGTCCAAGTCCAGCAGTGCTCCCTTCAGTCCCCACTTCTTCAGCAAAGCCTCAATGGACCAGTCCGCGCTGCGTTCCTGGTAAGAACATAAAAATCGCGCGTCAGTGCCGTCTAGCAGGTAAGCGACAGTCGATAACACTTCCTCGAACTGAGAGGGTTCGTAAAAACAATCTGAAGCTAGTAACAGATCTACTGGTCTAAGTGCGTGAACTTCTGATAGGAATAGGCCCCAGGCGAGTCCTAGGATCTTTACGTCGCGATTGGGAACGAGGCCGTTCGACTCACAACACGCAGACAGGTGCCTCAGGGACCTGGGCAAGGCGACGCTGTCAGTAAGCGTAACACGGGCGCCGCACTTTGCAGCTAAGATTCCCGGCAGGCCGGTTCCGCAACCGAGTTCTAGGACACGGAGACCACGTAAATGCCGCCTTTGTGTCCACAAATACCAGGCTAATAGGGGCGCCGAGGGCCACGTGTAGAACGAGTAGCCAGCCGTCAGAAGCTCCGGTATAACTATTTCCAAATATTCACCTCGAGTGTCGCCGTTGGTTGATGATTTGCCACGAAACACGAACTTTTTCAGTTGACCACTCACAGACCTACCATCGGTCATTGCATAAGCATTCCTTGCGATAAATAAAGAAATTATATTTTTTTGATGCTGTGTCGTCGTGAAACCAGATCAGCCGTCAAATATAATGTTGCCAGTTAAACTTAAAACGGTTTGTAAATCTCATTCAATATTTTAATTGCTTCTTGATCAATGCCATGCGTGACTATAGTCCATTTACTATAGCATTAGACAGAAGTTAAAAAAGGCTCTTTTAGGGGCACACTTTGTAATAAAAGTACGACAAACATTGTTACAGTCAAGATTGATGTGGAGTTAAATATAATCAATTTAAATAACAACAGTCACACATAATTGTATTAATTTAACCTATCTACCTTCTGAAATTACAAGGCTTTCATTTAATACTATTTAGTTTTTACGTAAAATATTGTCGTTTCAATGTTTAAAATCTAAAAGAAGCAGGGGTGGACAGTACCGGGAACGTTTTTCATGTCACTATAACTCTACCAAATCTAAAATGTAACTTATTCCGTTCATAAGTTGTGGCAGCACGTGCTTTTTTAAATTTGTCGGTTTATATAAAGTTGTTTTTAATAAACTGATTGTTACTAAAAATTGTTTTATTTCATGTACCTATCCAAGCATCGTGACGAGTAGATAAATAGAATATGCTTCATTGTATGCCATACATTGTTACTTACAAAACAAGCACATACATTATTTATTAAAATTGTTTGAACTTAACTTGAAAATAAAAGGTTTCGTACTCCTGCTTCTGCGAGCCTCTTTTTTCTAATGTTATAATAAATGGACTATAGAAGATTAGTTATTTGATAAAGGATGCAGCAAATAATAATTATTATGAATTTTTAGTAATGAGAATACATGGTAAAGTATGTGAAATAAATCCAAAGAACGATTTTATCACGGTTAATTGAATTTACTGATCTTGTAACACTTTAACACTGGTTCCATTCATTCATTTATCAGCAGACAGATCATTCAATTTACCGGGCTTATCAGCCCGTTCAATCGGTCTACAAGAAATAATTTGTTCGATGTTCATTCATTAAGTAGTGAATATTGTGCGTGCGTGTTGCGGAGAGATAATTTATTTTTTTAATAAAAAAATCTTGTAAAACACAAAAATGTCCGCAGCAGCTAAAGGTATGCATCTTTTCTATTTTAATAACCTATCGATAAGTTAATAACGTGTTAACTAATCCGTTGCAATAACAAGATTACCACGGGGTCAAACTCCAAAGTTTTTACAACTGTCTCAAGCCCCAATCAAATCAAGTAGTAATATTTTTTAACTACATTGATATCAGTTATTTACGGTAGGTACGTCAATAATGTTAATATTTATGAATGCAAACATTTACTTATTATAATTAGAAACTATTTATGTAAATATGTGTGGGGTGATTGACCTGCTGGTAGCGGTGGTGTCGGCTAAAGTCCGATGCAACATTTATGCCGTTGTGTTGCTACCGGTACCTAGTAAATACTTTTAGGTAATTAAGTATTTTGAGGCATTAAAGAAGGATGCTGTAAATGCATAATAAACTGGTTCAGGGTAACCCGACCGGATTTCCGGATCAGGGGTCATTCGGGTCCAAATTAAATCAGCGGGTCAAGTTAAGTCAAGTGGTTGTTCAAGGTCACTGGTGTACAAGATTTTGTTACCGCGGATTTCCGGCAACCTGTAAGGATGTATGTGCCAATGCGAAATGGCAAAATAAGGCAGGATTAATTGATGTTGCATTCTTCCCAAGGGGACATGCAGAAACTACAGGACGCCACCTGCTACGATCCTTATAATAATATACTCCTTTTGCCTCGGTTAGGCCCGGACTCCACTGAAGCGGAGCTGGGCGGAGCGAAGCGGAGACGTGCAGGAATCGACCAATCACAATGGTGAAAATCCTCATCGCGTAACTCGTCTCGTCTGTGATTGGACGATTCCTGCACGTCTCCGCTCCGCTCCGCACATCTCCGCTTCAGTGGAATCTGGGCCTTAGGGTACGTTTCCACTGAAGCGGAGCTGGGCGGGCGGAGCGGAGACGTGCAAGACTCGACCAATCACAATGGTTGAAATCCTCATCGCGACACTCGTCTCGTTTGTGATTGGAAGATTCCTGCACGTCTCCGCTCCGCTCCGCCCAGCTCCGCTTCAGTGGGAACGCACCCTTAGCCCTCTTAGGACGTCCCCTCCCGGCATTTCCACTCACATCTGCCCAATAAATACCTTTTGTTAGTCGCCTTTAATTCATCCTCTCAATACGACCAAGCCATCTAAGCACACACTTTTCAATTTTTAGCCGACTTAATTGTCACTACATCTTTTAACCCCACCCACGGTTGCCTTATCACATCATTCCACAGCCTATTCATAGTCACACCCATAGAAATGTATAAAAAACCGAGTGTGCTTATGACCACACGACTGAAGTGAAACTTCGCTATGAGAGGAAGAGAGAAAGAAAATGTGCGCGCGCACTGCTTTCTCTTGCTTATATCCCCTACTCAACTCCCGTTCGCCTCGCCCGATCACAATTTTCGTAACGCTTACGTCACGCGTTCGCCAGCGTACTCCTCAAGTCAAGCGTGCGTAAAGAAGTTTCACTTCAAAAACAGTATGGTCACACCACACATGCTTCGCAAGGAACGCATTTCCACAGCATTTATTCTACGTTCATGCTTCTTTTGCCACACCACACCCAAAAATCCCTTCCATACATAAGCGTAGGCACCAGCACCCTAATTTCGTAACACACTATCAATTTCAATCTGTATTATTTTGAAGGATATTGCTAATCCATTGTTTCATATGTTCGAAAAAATGTTCTGCTCGACAAAGTAAACAACGCAATGAATGTTGTTGAACTGTCAAAATGAAACCCATTGCCACTGATAGTGTGTTACGCAATTACCACAGAGCATGTAACCTTTTAGCATTTACCCCGCACGACACCATTGTGAACAGCCAGTCAAATCGACTCTTTTTTGGACAACTACTGGGTGGTCACATATTTCTGTACCATTTTAAACTTTGAGTTTTATCATACTGAGATAGATACTAAATACAACAGATTGGTACTAGTATTATAGCACCTTTGACCGTGTTATTCTTTCACGCAGATTAGGCGTTGCGATAGCGAACAACTTATCAATACAATAAAACCCCTAACTACGAGTAATAAACGTTGTATAGCATCTGTATAGTTACACAACGCTTTGCCTTCTTCAAGACAGAAATCGGTGTGTCGAAAGAGAGAAAGCCGTCCCCCGACGTGAGGACGCTTGGATCAAAATATTTCCTGCAACTTATAAGGGCCAATATAATATATTGGCCCTTATAAGTTGCAGGAAATATTTATATATTATAATAATATATTATATTATTATTTTAGTTTTTAGAGGTTTTTGTTTAAGACGGGGGTTTTTAAAATTTTCAATTTAACTTTTTGTCTAGTTAGTTCGGAGATTCTCCGAGCTAACTAGATGAAAACATCGTTTTTATATAAACCCCACAATGTTTTCGATTTTAAATAAAAACACCACTTAAAACTTGATTAAATTAAATGTTGAGGTTTATGTTTTACCCTAAGCTAAATAATAACTACTCCAATAGTAATTTGTGCCACTAGGTATTTTCACTCACCTCACGAGTTCACGGGAACCGTAGACTGACGGAATGTTCACTATAACGACAGCCGTGGATCGTGGTAGAAGCAGACGTGACCCTGCATGAGGCAGACAAGACCTGAAGTCGTGTGTACCATGATAGGCAGAGGCAGCTTCTCCAGCGGTCCAAGTCTGCGGGATAGTTACCTAACACACATAAAATGGCAATTGATAGCAATGGATTACCTTCTAACAGTTCAGTCATGTTCATTGTGTTATTTATGTTGTTCAGCAAAGGAATTTGTCCTTCAAAACCCTCGGATTGTGATTGAGTTTGTTTCGCGATCAGGGTGCGGGTCTTATGCCATATTAACAAGTCAATAGGAATCGTTATCGTATGGCATGATAAAAAAACTTTGTGGCATTACTCTAAAATGACTGTTTGTCCAGTACTAGGTGGTCTGCCTAAGTCTAGTCGTAGTTAGTATCTATTGATAACATCAAAGGTACGTGCACCTATGTGCGATTGAACTGTTATGTCATATCATATCAGGTTCAAAGTCCAATAGTCTGCTCCATGCCAAGTTTAAAACTGTTTACATTCAAGGGCAAAGTCGCTGTGTTAATTTTAGATAACGTTATTTAGGTATTTATTATTGTAGGTATTGTATCTACCGACTTTAAGGATTACTTATCTCCAAACGTATCTATGTTTATATCAATGTTTGCTCGGTGAATATTGCCCCCCTGCATAAGCCGATAAAAGTGAGATTCTTGTAGGTTATTGATGCACCGCGACGATAGGATTGCTCTCTGGGCGCATGCTATGATGACGAAAATAACGTCGTTTATTGGCTTATCTGAACAATAGATCATGTAATACCACGGCTGAGCTATGGGATTATCAATACAGAAGCTAAACAAACTAACATAATGCTAGGGCAAATATGAAGACTACGCTGAGTGGCCGAAGCAAAATGCATCAGATAAGAACACATAATAGAGTTTCGTTATTAGACTCATTACTTGGCCTGACTACAGAACGAGACACGGCAAAACAAATTTTCACTAAGCATGACTCTCTCATCTTTGAAAGGAAAAGAGTACTTATTATAAATTGTTTCTTGTGGTTCCTATCAAAGTCCCTCTTTCCAGGTAGTCTAGACTAATCCGTTTGATATGACGCGTACTACAAGTATACAGACACTAAAACACAGCATTGGGGGTCTGGGTCACACACCATTACGTGTGTTTACCTTTACATGCACTTTTGAAATGTCAATGAGCTCAAACGTTGATTCCTTACTTAGGTACTTCCGATATACTACGTTCTAAGCAAGTATTCTATGATGTATACTTCTTTACCCAGGTATCTTCATCGTGGGTGCCAAGCGCACAGCGTTCGGTACCTTCGGAGGAGCCTTTCGCACCACATCGGCCACTGAACTGCAAACAGTAGCAGCTGTGGCTGCTCTCAAGGAGGCAGGAGTTGCTCCTGAGAAGGTCGACTCAGTGGTCGTAGGGCAGGTCATGACAGTGAGTATCAGAGAGTTCTGAACTAGTATTGTATCTTCGAAAAGGGGCTAGAGCGCCATCCATGTGAAAAAAATAACAAATGAATGCCTAATATTTGCGTATTCACTTGTTTAATCTGTCAAGCTCCGCTAATGAGACGCAATTGATTTTCTATTGTTTCGTCACCGATCGGCGAACCGCGCCGCTTGACCGGTTAATTTGGTACGATTGGGTTACATGCAGTGTGTAAGCACCATTGGGTAACCAGTTAACCACTGCCGGGTGGCAGACACCTTTTGGAATACCGTTACAGTTACACTTACAACGTTGCATATTTACGAAAACGAAAACCATACAACATTTTGTTTCATGCAGGCATCTCAAACGGACGGTATTTACCTGCCCCGTCATGTTATGCTGAAGGCTGGCATCCCCCAGGACAAGCCTGCCCTCGGAGTGAACAGGCTCTGCGGATCAGGATTCCAGTCAGTCGTCAACTGCGCACAGGTAAGCAAGACTTCAAAGAAACAAGTCAATTGACTTACTAGCTGTGCCATCGACTCTTCCAGCACAGAGGTTTGATTTGATCTAGCATTCCTCATTTGGCTAATGCCAAAGCGTTCTGGCGAAATTGGTCAGATGTATTCTGCAGAATGATTTCCATATATGCCCAAAAGTCTGTAAACCCATAATAGATCCAACCAATATTGAAGAAAGAACAGAATTAGGTATCAATAAAACTTCTATGGTGATAACTTTGTATTCTGATTTCGGAGACTTGCCAAAGCGTAGTAAATGCACACAATATTATAGTAGGCCAGATTCAATCAACCGATGCCGATGCCAACAGTTAAGTTTTTCGAATTCAATCCATTGAACGACGTTCACCTCTGTTGTCCTCGGCTTCAATAGGCAATAGGCTATTTCTAGCAGCTTGCTCTGCCCGACAGGGTCTATAATAATCCCATTCAATTTTAATTTGGTTACCACCTACGCCACCTAGGTACACATTGTGGAATGCAATAAATGATCCAGTATTGAGTATAGAATATACATGACAACATGACATGTATGCTGTGCGAAATTTTCAGGTAGAAATCTCTTCCGCCTCTGTACATTTATGTGCTTGAAGTATTAAATAAATAAATAAATCTTTAGGGGCGAAATCAATGTAGTGTTTGGTTTGCTTGAGTGTTTCTCGGCAATTTCAACCAAACCCGTGAGTGTAACAAGAGTTGCCGTCTAACATGATGGTACACATATTGCGATCTGTTTTCCGTATTTCCGTGATGTTAAAACCAGTTTCCACGTATAAAATAATCTACTTGTATATCCTCTTAGGATATCTTAACCGGTGCTGCCAAGATCTCCCTCGCTGGTGGCGTAGAGAACATGTCCCAAGCTCCCTTCGCAGTCCGAAACGTCAGGTTCGGCACAGCTCTAGGCCAGAACTATGCATTCGAAGACACCCTGTGGGCTGGTCTTACTGACTCCTTCTGCGGCCTGCCCATGGGCATGACTGCTGAGAAACTTGGGGCAAAGTTCGGTATCACCAGGGATGAGGCTGATAACTTCGCGCTTAGGTCACAGCAGAGGTGGAAAGCCGGTAAGTAAAAAAACCCTGACTAACGTTAATAAAATCAATATTTGTAGAAGGTTTTTAGAAAGTTTGCGGTGTCTTTAAAAGGGGGATGCTTAAGACCCGAAAAAAATATTTATCACACATAATCTTTTAAATACTCAGTAAAATTGTTTAATCCTCAAGTTTGCTGTGGTATTTTAATCAAATAAGACCTATACATCAGAATAAGTCCACACGTAAGTAATTTTATTTGAAAATACTTGACTTCTGAAAGAAAAAATCTGATTTTTATGGAAAAAACTTAATCCTCAATCAGCACAAGACGCGGGTGTCTACAAGGCTGAGATCGCCCCCGTAACCTTGACCGTCAAGAGGAAAGAGGTCAAGGTCGAGATGGACGAGCACCCTCGTCCTCAGACCACCATCGAGGGTCTAAAGAAGCTTCCTCCCGTGTTCAAGAAGGAGGGGCTCGTCACCGCTGGTACTGCTTCTGTAAGTGACAGTTTTATTTTATAGAGTGATTCAAATAGTTCGAAGATCGATAAAACTTGGCACGATGAAGAATTCACAATTTATTACTTTAGAAGCTATCATGATAACAATTTTTTTTTTATAAAAGGTTGGACCCATTAAGTTGTACATATTCAAGAGTATTATGATCTGTAAAAGTTTGTCCAGATATTTTGTTTGAATTTTAGAATTGAGAGGCTTGCGTTTGACTCCATCCACACCTGACAATGATGCGGTCGACGATATTATTTACTAATCATCATTTAATAACAGAGAGGGCAAAAAGATATCTACACAGCCCCGCTCGACCTAATTGGCTACCTAATGTTTTTACCACGATCTGAGTATTAGTTATTGCTTCTGCTCGCGACTTCGTCCGCGTGAAATTTTTGGTCCCCCCGACCCACCCGGTCGCATCGCATCGCCTGCCAGGCTGCCCGCGCTATTACTTCGTATTCGCTTTTTTATATTTGCTCGCCTCCTAAGGGCTCCACGAGCGAGAGAATCGCGGCGATAGTCTCGCCGTGCCATCAAATTTTCGCCGCGATGATATCGCCGTGTGGAGACATGTTCTAAGAGAGTGTATAGAAATACGTGACACGACGATAATACCGCCGCGATTCTCTCGCTCGTGGAGACGGTCCCTAAGGGTTCTAGCGTGATGTTAATAGCCTATAGCCTTCCTCAATAATTGGACTATCAAATCCAAAAACAATTTTTCAAATCCGAGATGAGAACGCTCTAAACTCTGGAACTACTCCAGAGATTAGCGCGTTCAAACAATCAAAAAGACAAAGAAACTCTTTAGCTTTATTATATTAGTATAGAAGATAGATTAGCATAATATGTGGTGTACCTTGTTCCGAGTC
This sequence comes from Amphipoea oculea, assembly GCA_945859645.1. NCBI lineage: Eukaryota > Metazoa > Arthropoda > Insecta > Lepidoptera > Noctuidae > Amphipoea > Amphipoea oculea. The sequence goes on along the minus strand of OX243878.1, from coordinate 20,727,208 downwards.
GGAACAAAACTAACTAAACAATTATGGCGTCGGAACTTCCGACGTCATAATTGTTTAGTTAGTTTAGTTTAATTATGGGTAGCTGACGCTCCAATAGATGCACAACTTCAACTAACCTCCTTCCTCCAGGGTATTAGCGACGGCGCTGGCGCCATCGTTCTGGCTAGCGAGGAAGCCGCCAAGGGTCTGAAGCCCCTTGCCAGGCTGGTGGGCTGGTCTTACGTGGGCGTAGACCCCAGCATCATGGGTGTTGGTCCCGTGCCTGCTATTGAGAACCTGTTGAAGGTCACCAAGATGACCCTCAATGATATCGACCTGATTGAGGTAAGTAAACAGCGTTATTTTAAAGATTTTTCAAAATAAAACGCTTGTTTTTATTTAGGACAATTGATGTTTTGTGTTCTGGTAGAATGATTTTTTCACATAACAAAACAAACAAACAGGTTTTGAACGATCAGAAGGCCAATTCCCACACTTAATTAAAAACGTTCAAAATCTAGTCGCAATCTCATCTTAGCGACAATCAATGTCAAAAATATAGGGAAACTATAGGTATTTTTGACAGATTAAGACTGAGAACAGACTGTGAACGTTCTTAAAATTACGAGGATTGCCCCTCTGTTTATGCTACACCTTATTTGACTGGCCAATTCTTCCCATACGGTGGGCTAACGCCCGCCTGGTTTGCGACTACCCTCCCACCGGAGTCCGGCGTCAAGCAACCGGCTGTGTTTCGTCGATGCGTGGGAGTTCCAGTGCCTTAGGCATCTGGGCACGCTCGTTCCTTCATAGACCTCATCCATCGCTTTCCATCAGGCGTGATCGAGCCGTGAAGAAGGATGAGTGAACTTTACACCCCGTTCCTCATACCTCTTTAACCTTATGACAGCGCGTGAATTTTGGGTCAAACACGTAATTACTTATATGAACTTTCTGCCATCGAAACTCTACGAAGAGAATGGTAATCTGAAACTAGTCGCCAGAAACACAGTTACGTGTAAATAAATCTGTAACATTCCCAACAGATCAACGAGGCGTTCTGCGCACAGACCCTCTCCTGCGCCAAAGCACTGAAGCTTGACATGGAGAAACTGAACGTGAACGGAGGCGCCACCGCTCTTGGACATCCCCTGGGAGCATCCGGATCCCGCATCACCGCGCACTTGGTGCATGAGCTCAAGTAAGCACCCTGCTTTTTGTTACACGATATTTTTGATATTGAATGTCGTGACTTGAGAAGAGACTTTGAGCTCTGAATTTGTTACGCCATTTCTTCTCAGGGATACTTACTTATTTAGATAGGAAATGTCGACTACTTACACATTTTTGACGTGATAACGTCTTATAAATCGATGAACGCCGGCTGCACGCACGAAAAAGCATGACTCATTGTCACGTTCCGCCTGAGCCGAGCGTGCAAGCGAGAGCGCGGAACAAGCGATAGAGAGGCACGATCGGCCTAAGCGTTCGGCTTGTGATGCATCTATTTGATGTTGTTTTACGACATTATCACATAAAATTATCGCCCGTAAACCGACTTTACAGACAACCAATTTTTTTTAATATACCTATTTATTCTGATATCCTATTTACCAGAAAACAATTATATACACTCGTGGAACGAAAGGTGTATATCGGGCATTGTGTGTTCCGGGGGTGCGGGATTGTCCGAAAGGGTTACCGCTACCCCGGAACATAAAGGGCTAAGGAAGGAACACGGATGGGTTTTAGTCAGTAAGAGTCTGACACTCCCTTCCGCTCCACCCAGAGCGGGAGGGGTCATTTGATGATTTCCCATCCATAAAAAAGGCATTGTGTGTTATGTCACTTTTACGAACTGTGCAATTTGCATTCACAATGTTGGCAGTACACAGCCAGCACAAGTCCGGCACGGTGCATGTAAAAATTTAAATAAAGATCCTTCCTTTTCATTCTGTAACTGTATTTATTTCTTGTTGAAAATACATAACTAATGATTGCAGTGTATGTCAATTGTAATAAGGGAGAAAATCAATTGGATATGCAGTCTCAGTCTAATTAAAACAATTGAGTGGACAATTGTTTTAATTAGACTGAGACTGCATAGTTGACCAAAGTGTTGCTAGCCAATAAATTGTTGCTAATATCACGGGTAAAAAAACTTTGGCATGATAATAAAAACTTTTCTTTCCCCAGACGTCGTGGCCTGAAGCGTGGTATTGGATCCGCGTGCATCGGAGGAGGCCAGGGCATCGCACTGATGATTGAGGCCGTTTAAACACCACTGTAACTTAAGTGAACGACTGAACGAGTGAATGAATGAGACATGAACGAAGAGGAATGATTAAAAAGAGCATAAAATAAGAACAGTAATTTTCAAATTGAAAAACTTGTATAAACGTGATTTATTCTGTACCAATTGAAATTAATTGAGAATTGTACTCTTGATCATGTAAATTATCGTTTTACTATGTATTTGTATATTTATAATGTACTTTTTAAAAAGCCCGGTGCAGGTTTCTCGTCTATTTTTGTACTACCGAGAATGTACGTGAAACTGTAAAAAAAGTAATAGTTTCTTTACTGTATTCGTACATTTTCGCTGCGCCTTTTGTAAATAATAAATATGGTTATCATGTTATGAGACACTGTTACTATATGCTAAGTCAATAATATTTTGATAGCGTTTATTTTAAGAAGTATTAACTTTTGGAGGTTATTTAATTATATGTTATAAAAAATATTCTGTTCTTTTATTTTATCGTACCTTTTCCATAAATTAAAACCAATACTTACTGTAATTCTTTGTTTGTCAGTCATACTCATAACTCGTATGAAATGTGTGATATGACAAATTGAAGTTGTGTATCAATCTGCTCAATAGTCTCTTTCCCTGACTGTACATTTTAAGCTTTCTATGTTCTCCAATACATAGTACCTAAGCTAGGCTGAAGCTAGATAGAGTACCGTCAAATCAGAAGTGAACAGGCATCTCCCGGGTACGCTCGTTCCATCATAGACCTCATCCATCGCTTTCCATCAGGCGTGATCGAGGTCAAGAGCGGCGGGGCAATTGCGTAACACTTTATCAATCGGAATCGGTTTCATTTTGACAGTTCAACAACATTCATTGCGTTAACAGCTGAAGTTTTCGGTGGTAATTTTGGATTGCGAGAACCGATTTTAATAATTCTTTTTTTGTTTGAAAAAAGATACGTTCAGGATAATAAAATATGTAAACGAAGTTAAAAAAAATGCTTGCATATACGATTATACTACAAACTTAGTCCAGAAATTATTTTGTACAACTTTTTGTCTTTTTTGTACAAAAACTGTTGTTTCCATCAAGTTCAAAATGATTTTCCTAGAAAGTCATTATAAAGTTCTACTTTTCAGATTTTTTTCATATTTTCTAAACTTATGGTTCAAAAGTTAGAGGGGGGGGGGGGGCATTGTTTTTTACTTTTGGAGCGATTATTTCCGAAATTATTGATATTATCAAAAAATGATTGTAGTAAACCCCTATTCATTTTTAAATACCTTTCCAACAATATATCACACGTTAGGGTTAAAATTAAAAAAAAATCACTTCCCACTTTACATATACCTAATAATAGTAGATTGTACAACTAAGGCATAAAAGAAGCTGTTTTACCCCGAGACGTTTACCTATATCCACGCGAGTCGCAGGCGAGTGTGGATAGTTAAGTCGAGGGGTAAAATGGCTCGTTTATGCCTGAGTTATACACTCTGCTTTTCACTTCGATTGCGAGAAAATGAAACAGGCATAAAGTATACAGTAGGTACATAATTAATCAAAAATGTTGCATCCATAGCTAATTCCCGCCACCACAGATAATACCGCCACGAAACTTTTTAAAAGTTTTTTTTTTAATTTTCAACATTTGTCATTCGACTTGGGTACTTCATACTGCCAAAAAATGAAAACGTTTCTTTGCCTTTTTAAATAATAAATGACAACTATTTTACCTGATTTTATTAAACTAACGATAGAAAACACGGAAGTGGTATAAATTAAAGAAAATGAAATAAATCACGACTTTAATCTGCGTGCGTGTGGCTGTTGGGCCTGATTACTTTAGTCTTAGAAAAAAAATTTACTTTATGCACTAGAACATAAAAAGCGATTTTATATCGCCTAAGCACAACATAAGACGAACTTTTAGAGCATGAGAAGTGAAAAACATTTTTTTCCAATTTTTATTTTACCACTTTGTCGGCGTGATTGATATACATATTGGTACCAAATTTCAGCTTTCTAGTGCTAACGGTCACAGAGATTAAGCGAGGACGAACAGACGGACGACGGACAGACAGACATGGCGAAACTAGTTGACTACGGAACCCTAAAAAAGCAAAATAACTGCGTGTCATGTCAATGATAAAACGAATATCGTAAATACTCGGCTTATATAGATTCGATAGGCATGACATGACAGTACCTACGAGTATGTTTTCATAAGTACTTAATTATCTAGTTACTTACCTACCTCAGTACAATCTTTAAAATTATTACCCTACCGCCTTAGTTTATTCCTAAATTTTATTTAAAAGCAAATAAAAGCGGCATATTACAAATAGTAAATAACGCCAATAAAAGTACCTAATCTACAGATTAGATTAGAATTAGAAAACAAAGTATGCTCCAAAACAGTACCTACTTATTTAAAACATTTTCATGATTCATTTCTTATTTATTTATAAGGTTGCCAATCGAGTTTCTACTTTCTTGTGTAGACCGAATCACCAATCCTTAATTAATCCTGATGCTCTGGACGCAACGCTCCAAAATCTAGACTCCTAAAACGACCTTAGTAGCTTCATCAGCCTACAGCAGTCAACAGGCTGCTGGCCACAGGCCTCTCCTATTGCACACCATTCAACTCGATATTCGGCAACTCTCATCCAGCTGTTACCAGTCATGCTGCGAAGATCGTCATTCCACCGCCTGCACACCAGCCTGAGGGCGTACTACCTTATGTTTGCCGATTCGCGGTCTCCACTCAAGAACACGTCTACCCGAACAGTCATCGGTTCTACGGCTAATATGGCCGGCCCATTGCCACCACAGCTCGCTAAGACGACATAGGTAGATCGCTATAAATATCTGTGGGGTACGCGTAATATAATATCTGTGGGGCAATTCTCGAAATTTTAAGAACGTTCACAGTCTGATCTCAGTCTCAATATGTCAAAAATTCCTCTAATTTCTCATTTCACTACATTTGTGACAAATTGTTGACATTTGTTTGTCGCCGAGATGAGACTGCGACTAGATTTTGAACGTTTTAAATTACGAGACTGGCCTTAAGTTCTGTTGGTATTAATTGTACTTTGTCCTTACTAATTGTTATTCTGTATCGTTATAAATTAAGGAAGTGCCGAGGTCGACAGTTAATACAAATAGTTTTGCCAAAAATCACCTTTATTTGATTTACCCCGTAACCCTTGAAACCTAACGCCAGGCTAGCTATCTTCTGTGACGTAACCACGTAAAAGGTATCTTATATCCATCTAGGCTCTCATGACCACTTGCAATTGATTAACGCGTACTGGGTTTTCATCGCACTGTTTAGCGCCAAGAGTTGAAAAGCCAACAGTGTATTTTTGAAGTGAAACTTCTTTACGCACGCTTGACTTGGGGAGTAAGCTGGCGAACGCGTGACGTAAGCGTTACGAAAAGTGTGGTCGGGCGAGGCGAACGGGTGTTGAGTGGGGGATATAAGCAAAAGAAAGCAGTGCGCGCGCACATTTTCTTTCTCTCTTCCTCTCATAGCCAAATACGTTTGAAGTTTCACTTCAGTCTTGTGGTCATAAGCACACTCGGATTTTTTTTTGACGTGCTGGGCTGCACTCTTTTGGACTCGGGCTCTACACTGAGACTCAAAAATCCAGTGCGTGACAAAAAATCGCCCGTGTGTACACACGGCAACACATCAAGCTATACATAACGAGTATAAGCTGACTTCTGATTGTACGAAAAACCTATACAATGCGAGGTCTCCTGAAACTGGAAATGTATAGCTTGATGTGTAGCCGTGTGTACCTGGGATTATGCGGCACTGTTGGTGCGGTTAAACAATTGGCAGCTGCACTACGTGTGCAAGTTATATACCTCGTCCTTGACGGCGCTGGCGTCCTGTTAAAGAATTAAACCTTTTAAGCGCTTGGCTAAATAACAGTTGCCGTGCCCCTAGCGCGCGGCTACAAATCGATAAAATCAAGATAAAATAATACCTACAATAAATAAGGAGGAGAAATCGTTGTATCGATTAAAAAATAGTCAAAAAGTTTTTATCTCTAGGTATTTCATAATGGTTTTAATTGTACCACGCAGTTAAGAGGACGAAAATAGAACGAAAAAATCATGCATGTTCTGTCGCAGAAATACGACACGGGCGATAGAGGCACGGAAACATGTGTCGCATAAATGCCGGTTGTTTTTCAGGTAAGTATTAAAATTTAAAAGCCGCATATATTAATTTCATTCAAGAAAAATTATACTCATAAAAATTAGTTAGATAATAAGTATGACGTATGACTATATGTTGTTATCAAATAAAATCTTTTTTATGCTAAACTAGCCTACTTATAATACAAAAATAAAATACTTAAATACATGTACCTAATGTCGGGTCAAAACGTCGGGCGAATTAAGTAAGTTCTTTGAAACATTAATTATAATAAATTAGGAAAAAAAAACAAGTAAGTAGGTACTTCAGGAGTAACCGACTTATCGTCATACCTACGTCATTTTTATGAAGGTCTTAAGATGAATTATCATGACTAACAAAATGAGCTTAAATTCATTTGTCTTATTTTACTTCATGGTTCATGGGTACAAACATTACAATATTCAGATGTAGGATGTAGGCAGGTCTCGATTTTCAATGATAAATTTATACCTTCCAAGAGAAATTGAAACCAATAGAGGACACAAAACGCTACCCTGTGGCACTCCAACCCAAGTTTTCAAGTTTTATCACATTATAAAAAATATATTATTGCGATTACAAACTTATATTTGCAGTTGGAGAATTGGCCGTGAGGTATATCGATGTCATCATCTGCCTAGCCTTTTCCCAGCTATGTTGGGATCGGCTTCCAGTCTAACCGGATGCAGCTGAATACCAGTATTTTACATGGAGCGACTGCCTAGCTATCTGACTTCCACAACCCAGTTACTGGGTAATACGATACCCCTTGGTAAGACTGCTTGTAAGATTTTTGGGCTTCTGACGATCCGTAACGACTGTCAAAGATCCACGAATGACAGCCGGGACCAACGGCTTAACGTGCTTTCTGAGGCACGAAGGGGTCTTGGTATGTAAAGATGGTCACCCATCCACGGACCAACCGCGGCAAGCGTAGCTTAACCTGATCGATCGACCCGTGCGGTTGAAGTATCGATGTATGGGAGAAAATGTTTTTCAACATCAATGTTTGTACAAGTTCTTGGGAGAAATTCATCCCAACTACAAAACTCTTCATTGTGCGTGTGGCCGGTTTTTTTTAATTATTACCTATTCCCAATTATTTTTAAATCTTTCTCCACCGTATACTATCTGCCAGGTTAGTCCAATAACACAAACTGGACTGTCTCCTCGTCATGCGTCGCTGAAAGCTTCCCCGCAGATCGACCAGTTCTCAACATGAACAGGCTATCAGTTTCTGCTTTCGACGCCATCTTTTGCAGTGCCGTCCTAAAAGCTCTTATTTCTAACAGGTGCGTTCTGTAGTCTGGGTGAACAACATGATAAAACAAGTTTCTTTTGCAGGAAATCCTTCTAGGAGCTGCTCAAATCTCCCTTGCCGCGTGGTATGGAAAACTTATCTTCAATTCCTTTCCTAATCCGTGATGTGCGTTTTGGAAATGAGTGGGGAAGACCACCGAGATGGAAGACTTCCTCCGCATGGCTTATTTCGATGCTTACTACAACAACGAACATGGCTCATGGTTCCAACATGGCTCTGCCACAAACTGCTGACGCTCTTGCTGCTAAGTTCGGTGTAACTAGAAGACAGGCCGATGAGTATGCTCTAAGATCGCAGCAGAGATGGAAACATGGTGAGTGAGATATGAATAGAATAGATAGTTTTTTTGCAAGCCTTGAATTGGAGAGCAGTATCATGAGGGTTCGACTTTCTGACCATGTAGGGAACACAAAACTGCGCACCAAAACCGGACACCAAGATCCCGGATGTTACCCAGAAAGCCGTTAAACTTAAGTGGGACTGGTCCGGACATTTCTGCCGCATGTCAGATGACAATGGGCTAAGAGAGCCACGATTGGGTCCCACTAAACACACGACGCCATCGCGGCAGACCGAGACGAAGATGGCGGGACGAGCTCGACTCCTACCGAAAGGACTGGCCAGCACTAGCAAAAGACAGAATTCTTTGGGAAAGGGAGAGGGAAGGCCTTTGTGGGACAATACAGGCTAGTCAAACTTTATTTTTAACCGACTTCAAAAAAGAGGTTCTGTATTCGACCCTTATGTATGTATGCTTGTATGTCCGCGATTTTCTCAAAAACTAATGCACCCATTTTGATGATTCTTTCACTAATGTGATCTACATACTGTCAGAAGGGTTTTATTATATAATACATTAGGTAATTATTCTTATGTACGAAGTTATATGCATAAATGTACTGCATCTCCGGCATTCCTATGCGAATTTGGATAATTCTTCTAGTCGGTGTCTTCAATTCTTCAATGCACTAGTTTTATTTGAATTTGTGTGGGTTAGGTACCTACAACTAAAAAGTGAAAAATAAAAACTTTTTTATTTTGTATAAAAGTTTTTTATATTTTGTGATGCATGGGTACTAGGCGAGCAGACTTATCAGGAGATACTTTTTGTCACCCCCACCACACGCGCACATTTTTATAGATAAGTAAGTATGTATGTTTTTGTCCACGCATTTCTCCGAAACTATTAATCGGGTTGTGATAATTTTTTTATTGGCTTACATTTACTTCAACAAAGGAACCAGTGCAAATTTCAGCAAAATCGGTTCACTACCACTACTTTTTAATTTATCATTGAATACGTGTAAGTGTACCAATGGGTTTTAATTCTCTTTGAAGTGTACTAAGTGTCTCGGCTCATTGATACGAGCTACGGGTGTGTGGTGTCAAAGAAAGGAAAACATCTCAAAACATTGGTCAAATTCTAGTGCAATATTTATAACAAATAACTACTTATAATATAACAAACAAAATGCGGTCGCGGTCGGAGAGACTTTTTGAAAAAGTCTAAGTAAAAAGTCATAATTCGAAGTTTGGCTCTCGCCTTCGAATTTAAAAGATATTTCAGAAACAGAATAAGAAGGATAATTATGTAGTGAGTACTGTGTCCCTATGTTTTCCCTTTTGATGATAGGTAAATTATTTTTATAAGTACTAGAACCCTCAACAAAATGCCCAAAATTTCCGCTGTCAACAGAGGCCTAGTATAGGTACATATTAATGAAAAAAGAAAAACATAGGACACAGTACTTACCTATATATCCTTCAGTATAATTTGGCTGGATACTAAAGTCTGTAAGCTGTACTGAAATTCAAAAACTTGGTTTTATAGGCTAAATAAATATTTGATTAAAAATGTGTTTAAGCGATTCTGACATGTTGACCCCAGCGGGGCAATTGCGTACAGCGTAACACATTAGCAATCAGAATCGGTTTCATTTTGACAGTTCAACAACATTCAAATTTATTGCGTTATTCACGTGCTGAGCAGACAAATTTTTCAAACTTATGAAGCAATGGATTAGCAATTTGCTTCAAAATGATTCAGATTCCGATTGATAGTGTGTTACGCTTAAAGATTTAAAGACGAGGCAAATACAGTACCTTATCGAAAATCTTTTGCCAGAAATTCAAAAGAAAGATACTTAAATACATACAATGATTTTATGAAGTTTTACTTGCCCTATACAGGGTGAAATTGAACACATGCGACAAATCGAAATGGGAGATTATATACTCATCATTATGAACGACTTTTACTATGGGACCAAACCTGAAATCGCGAAAAAAAAATCAGCTGTTCCCTACATTTTGGCGAGTTATGCGAACATAAATGTAGGGAACAGCTGATTTTTTTTTCGCGATTTCAGATTTGGTCCCATAGTAAAAGTTGTTCATAATGACGAGTAGAATCTTCCATTTCGATTTGTCGCATGTGTTCAATTTCACCCTGTATAGGGCGCAACTCGGGTGAGTCATCAATTCATGCGCGTACCCAGGGGGGGGGGGGGCAGGGGGGCAGCTGACCCTGGAAATCTCGCAGAACATGTATGAACTCGCCTAATTACTAATCAAAGTGTAAACGGGGCCTTATGCTCTAACTTTTAAATAAACCGCGCAGTAGACACTGGCAAAATGCACGGTGCAATTGCCAAAAAACAGCGCGCGACGATGGCGAACGAAGATTACCGAATCTAGCCGAGCGTTCGAACGCTCGGCTGTATTTGGTAATCATCGGTAGGGAGTTGCGAATTGAGGTTGCGAGTAGGGTTACCATTTAGAAATTCGAAAAGTCCTGACAAAAAGCCTGACATTTCAATAAAAGTCCGGTCATTTTAGTCACAAAATCCAAACATTACCCACTTAGTTACAGTGGTATGGTAGGCATGGTGGCAGACGCTTGCGAGGGGAGGGAGATTGGGGGGTGCGGGGATCAAAAAATAAAATGCGCTGAAAAATATACAAAAAAAACCGGCCAAGTGCGAGTCGGACTGGCACACGAATGGTTCCGTACCACCGTACAATATTTAACACTACAAATATAAAAAAATCACGTTTTTTGTATGGGAGCCCCCTTAAATATTTATTTTATATTCATTTTATTATTTATTATTAAAGTAAAAATACAACTGAGTATTTTGTGAATAGTTCAATTGCCTACCTGTTGCCATTATTGATATCGAGCAAAAAAGGGCAAAAAAAATCGGGTTTATTGTATGAGAGCCCCCCTTAAATATTTATTTTATTTTGTTTTTAGTATTTATTGTTATAGCGGCAACAGAAATTCATAATTTGTGAAAATTTCAACTGTCTAGCTATCGCGGTTCTTGAAATACAGCCTGGTGACAGACAGACGGAGAGACAGCAAAGTCTTAGTAATTGGGTTCCGTTTTTACCTTTTGGGTACGGAACCCTAAAAATTAATACCTATACTACTAAGCTAACTAGCGTTATTTTACGTATTTTTTATTTATTTTGAAGAAAATATTTTATGTTTGAACTAGTTGATTGATAAAGAAGTACCTATATTTTATTTTTAGATGAATGAGAAGTTAATAAATATTAAAGACTTATTTGGTATTACTTATCTAAATTTTATTACCTACTCGTATTCCATCTAAGCCAAAAAATCCGAACAAATTAAAGAGCCGGACAAAGTCCGGACAAAAGTCTAGAAATCCGGACATGTCCGGACAAATCGGGACGGATGGTAACCCTAGTTGCGAGCGACTAGCATGTATTTTATTTGACATTTTATTGTATTGAAGGAGCTAAATCAAACGTAAGGTGATTAAAAAAATATTCATTCAGTGTCTATATCAAAGTATAGAAATCTGTCTGATTGGTATTGTGTTGAGATTGTGACACGCACATACAATCTGCTGAGCAATAATAAAGATGGACATTTGATTTTTTTTTTGTAAGTATTTTTTCTATCATTTTTAACAGTTTATTCGTAAAAGGAAGCAATTTTGTTCGTACCAAGGTAGGTGTAGGTTACGTAGGTAAAGAAAATAAAGATTATCTTATCGGTTTATTCAGCTAGAACGTATTTACGTACTTACTTATTGTCTGGCTAACGAAAGCCGAACCTCGCGTTTTTTTTACAACGTCAAGCAACTCCAAACAATTTAAATGTGAACTTTCAATTTCACACACACAGGTTTATGTTAGTAGACGTGGTGTTCTTGATATCTGATTTCATTAAATTTCCTACATATACCTAATGTTTCAAGTAAGTGTGTTTGTGTAGTGTGTATGACAAAACAGCCGCGGACGATCCGACCTAAAAAATCTGACTTGCCTTCCCTAAATCAATTCCTTTCGACCCTTGTATAACAATCTACTATTCCCGCGTTTTATGTTTAATTTTAATCTTAAAATACCGGCCAAGTGCGTATTGGAACACGCACAATGAAGGGTTCCGTAGTTGGAATGAATTTATCCCAAGAACAAACTTAATATTGTAGTTGAAAAGCATGTCCTCCCATACATGGAAACTGCAAATTTAAGTTGGTCGACTATTACTCATAAACTTGTAAAGCCCACTTAAGTGTGATAGTTTTAGATATATAGGTACTACTGCCGTAACATTTGAATTTTTAACTACAACCGTTTAGTTGGTAGAGGGGGGGACACTTGACTCTAACGAAAATTGGTACTTTAAAGCTTGATAAGTCACGAACGGTTTACTTAATCAAAAAACGGTCTTGCCAAACCCCTAATATTTTTGAAAGACCTATCCAACGATATCCCACACTATGGGAAGGACGAAAAAAAATATTATCATCCCCACTTTACATGTAGGGGAGGTACCCTAAATAATTGTTTCTTTTTATTTTATTTTAACACTTTTTCGGCGTCATTAATACACATTAATGACGCCGAAAAAGTGTTACTCATGCCAAATTACAACTTTCTAGTACCAATAGTTTTTGAGATAAACCGCGGACAGACAGACAGACAGACAGACGGACATGGCGAAACTATAAGGGTTCCTTGTTAACTACGGAACCCTAAAAATAGTACTCAGGTACTGTCATGGTCTCACGATTTCTTCACCATTAATTACGTTTATAAAAACTGTATATGTTGCAGTCAAAACTCATAACCAGTCAAAAGTACTTTTGACTGAAAAAATCAGGCAAAAGTAATTTTGACTGAACACGTTGGTCAAAAGTAGTTTTGTCTGAAAATCGGTAGTCAATAGTGATTTTAACTGACAATATTTGGTTAAAAGTGATTTTGGCTAAAGCTCTTAGTCAAAACTAGTTTTAACCAATAGAGCATCAGTCAAAATAACTATAACCAGTTAGTAGGATATAATAAAATATTTCATGTTGTAAATTCGTTTATTACGAAGATTTAGGTAGTAATACAAAATATGAGCAGCATCAATTATGTCGTAGATTTCTTCAGCCGGTAACAATATTTGATAGGTTCTGTGTTTGTAACTAACTTTTTAATACCACAGACTTCAATTAAGTTAAAGAGTTTTAATCTACTGTACAGTAGATAGAACAAGTGGAAAAGAAGTTGCAGAAAAGAAAACGCTGTTACAGTACTGTAACAGCGTTTTCTTTTCTGCAACTTCTTTTCCACTTGCATTGCAAATTTTTCAAATAGTTCTTTTGTCATAAGACTCATAACATTGAAATGACTATCTTTCATATCTTCTATCGCTAAAATTCTTCCTAAAAAACGTTCTTTCTTTTCGTGCTCACTCATTTTTAACAAATATCTACTGATTCTCTAATTATATTTAGAGTTAAAATACACTCGGCGTCACAAAAATAGCACCTCTTTAAAAATTCCCTTCAAAGTCATTTTAACCCTATTAATTAATGGTAGACATATGACTATAAGGTATCATTGGAAAGGCAATTTATTTAAATTTCAGAATAAATCAATGGATTTGGTTTTTTGTTTACCAGGGAATAAAAAAAAGCAAGCTAATGCAAATGATTAAAAAGTTAAATTTTACTTTATCAGCAAAAATTACATCAAAGTCCTTAAAAACAACTTAAAACCTAGTGTTACCCCCCTAGCCCTGATGACTGCATCCATGCGTTCTCTCATGGACCTAATTAATGTGACAACAGTCTCTTGCGGAATGTTGTCCCATTCTGCAACGACGGCATCTTGGAGGCCTTGGAGAGTGGTAGGGGCAGGATCACGTGCCCGTACTCGCCGTTTCAGTTCATCCCAAAGGTGCTCAATAGGGTTTAGGTCTGGACTTTGCGCCGACCAGCGCATAACAGGGATTCCAACTTCTTGCAGGTAGTCTCTTACAATTAAAGCGGTGTGACAGCGGGCGTTATCGTGCATTAACGTGAACCCACTGCCAACAAAACCCGCATAAGGGACAACCTGCTCCTCTAAGATCTCTGTTATGTACCGAGCAACAGTCAGCGACCCTTGCCCGCGAGCACTTCCAGTCCGAGAAACACACACAAGGTTCGTTTTGCCGTCGATTGACATGCCGCCCCAGAACATGCACGAGCCACCCCCGTATTCCACAGTCTCTTGAATACAGGCTTGTGCAAATCGTCCCCCTTGCCTCCATACACTCTTCGACGCCTGTCGTTGCAGAAAAGACACACCCTCGTCTCATCCGAGAAGAGCACAGCCCTCCATTGGTCTATTGTCCAATCCACATGGTCACGGTCAAATTGCAACCGGTCTCTCCTATGCTGTGCAGTCAATTATGGCGCTGTAGCAGCCCTATGAGCTGCAATTTTCTTCTCCTGCAGTCTTCTTCTAATCGTGGAGACGCTTACAGAAGTTCTGCGAGCTGATCGCAGTTGTTGTTGCAGCTCAACAGCATTGGAGAACCGATTACGTAAAGACGTCGAAACAATGAAGCGATCGTCTCTTTCGGATGCGCACCGTTGTCTTCCAGATCCACGTCTTCGGATATAGCCACCAGTCTCTTGGAAGCGTTGGAACACTCGTCGAACGGCAAAACGACTCAAGTTCAGTTGCCGAGCTACATCACATTGCCGCATCCCTGATTGCAGTAGTGCAATGACTTGAGCGGCTTCATCTGCAGTGGTATCCATCTTCTGGGGTATTTTTCTTGCTGTAGCTGTTCGCGTGTGTTCACTTCAAAGGTTGAATAGCGAATGACCCACATTTAACCCGGGTCGCCCGTTTTATACCCTTGTAGGGAGGTGCAATTAGTGGCCGTTGTAATGCGTATTTTTACAACATTTTTTTTAACGTTACGTGCTAATGAGATCTGTTGTGTTTAGGAATTCTAACTGTTGTTAATTTAAAGGTCGTTAAACATACTTTCAATTGATACCAATATTAATTGGGTTTAATGTATTCGTTGCTGGCGGGATATGCTTTAAACTTATTTTCGAAGAGGTGCGATTTATGTGACGCCGAGTGTACTTTATAAGTGCGTTTCTTCGTAATTTATGTCGACCACCTTATCTTTTTAAGAGTTTTGACTGATAGAACCAGTCAAAACTACTTTTAACCAACTCTTAATAGTCAATAGTACTATTGTCGAGAGCTTCCAGTCAAAACTTTTGACTGATTTTGTTAGTTAAAAGTACTTTTGACTGGTTATGAGTTTTGACTGCAACATATTATACACATTATAAGTTCATGCATAAGCATTGTAATCTTTGTTCTATGTGTACAACAGATGTGGAAAGAGAGTTTTGTTGTAATTTGATACAGTAAGTAGATTTCGATATTCTGATTATTTATATCAACTAAGTAGGTGTGTAGTTTCCACGTCGTCTTAGTGAGGTTGAAGCCAATAGAGGCGACAAAACGCTACCCTGTGGCACACCGATTAAAAAATCTCAATAGTTTCGTAGAATAGTTTTACCGATTTGTATGGACATATGGACAACTTCTGCGGGGTAATTGCGTAACACACTATCAGTAGCAATGGTTTTTATTTTGACAGTTCTTCAACATTCATTGCGTAATTTATGTTGTCGAACAGACAAATTTTTCGAACATATGAAGCAATGGATTACCAATATCCTTCAAAATGATTCAGATTGAGATAGATAGCGTAGATACGTGTTAAGGAAATAGGGTGCATAATACCTATATTATATTACAAAACTGTTTTGTTTTATTTGATCCAAAGGTTGCGAACCCCTGAATGTACGTTTTAAAAATTTATAGCTTCTTGTGACACGTTTACATACGTTAATAATATTTTAGGTAAAGAATCAACAAACGGGCCGCCCTATTGAACGTCGTTTTTAGATTTCATTTTACATTGCTTTTTACAACATTTGCTGGATGCAACAATGGCAGTCGCTGTGAAAAAAGGTAAGTAGAAGTACCTAACATTATCTTGATTATTTTTTGTGGTAGTTACCAGAAATCTTGTGCAAGGACTTCCATCTGTCCGGAGCCGGGGCAATATTCTTTATATTTTACAAGCATTGCACTTTACTTTGTGTAAATTATTTCATCACCACTGCTCTCAAAACGGTGAAGGAAAACATCGTGAGGAAACCGGCACGTCCAAGAACTTAAAATTCGAAGACATGTGACATCCACCAACCCGCACTGGGCCCGCGCGTGGTGGATTACGGCCCACTCCCTCTCACCGAGAGGAGGCCTGTGTCCCAGCAGCTGTGGGAACATTATAGGCTAATTATGTATGTTATGTAAGCATAGTAGTCATCTATGGGTGAAATTGCTGGTATTACGAAAACAGAGAACTTTCAACTTCCACGCTCTACATCACATCTTTGTGGTGTTAAGTTGTTCAACAGCAGTAATTAATCACAGACCATTGGTCTGTTAAAGGTTGTATATCATCAATTCATCACTGTTGTTTTCAGGAGTCTACGTTGTAGCCGGTAAACGTACTCCTTTCGGAAAGTATGGAGGCATGCTTCGAGATGTCTTGCCTGAGGATCTGTTTGCTACAGCAGCTAAAGCTGCCCTAAAGGCAGGTGATGTGGCTTCTGAACTTGTAGACACCGTCAATATCGGCCAGGTTAGCAACCTTAATTCTTTTGCATCGATAGGCAGTACAAGTGGTCGTTCTGAAATCGCCATTTCAGAAGATGAATATCCAAAAAGGACTTAAGAAATTTGGTAATATGAAACTTCTTTGACCACTGAAGCTATTATTCTATTAATTCAATATGTAACCTCTCCCCAGATAAATTGTTTATCGCCAACCGGACTGTCTCCTCGACACGCGTCTTTGAAAGCTGGCATCCCCGCAGATCGACCAGTTCTCAGCTTGAACAAATTGTCTGGGTCGGCGTTTAACGCTATCATTTGCAGTGCACAGGTACGTCCCAGGACAAGGTCCTGATCTGAGGAGAAGCCTTTTGATTCAGTTTTTTTTGATAACTTGATTTTTAGCTGGCACGGATTGGATCATAAATCGCATTTCTTTTGCAGGAAATTCTTCTAGGAGCATCTCAAATCTCCCTAGCTGGTGGCATGGAAGTCTTTTCTTCCGCCCCTTTTCTCGTTCGTGACGTGCGTTTTGGGACTGAGTTGGGGAAGGCTATTGAAATGGAAGACTACCTCCACCAGGGTTACTTTGATTCTTGCTGCAATATGTATCTGTTGCAAACAGCAGATATAGTTGCTGCCAAGTATGGTATTACTAGGAGAGAGGCCGATGAGTACGCTCTGAAATCACAGCAGAAGTGGAAACATGGTAAGATGCGACTGCTTCTTCTTGAATTGGTTTGGCTTAAATTTTGAGTAAATCGTCGATATATTTGCAATATCGGAACTGTTGCTCTTCGAACTATATAAACACATCAATGAGTAGCAATGCTATAATATTTATATCAAAAATTTACCAAAGCAATTGTTTGACTACCTTTGACAGTAAATAAGAAGCGTGAAACTAAAACACATGACCATTAATAACTTCCAGCGGATGCAAACGGATTCTTCGATGAGGAGTTGATCCCATTTCCAGTGAAGCTGAAGAACCGCGAGGTGCTGATGACAAGGGACGAACACCCCCAACCTAACACCACATTAGAGAAACTCAGCAGTTTGCCAGCAATGTTCCATGGTGGAATTACCACTCCAGGCAATGTTACTGTGAGTTGGTCAACTATTCAAAACTTAAGTATTGTGCAGGTGTCGGTATAATAATTTTCCATTTGACCGAACAACTAAACAATACTGAAAATCGCTTAAAAGAAAGATATTAGGAAAGTTTTCGGTCTATTTTGCAGGGTATCAACGATGGTGCTGCAGCAATTATTCTTGCCAACGATCAAGCATTGAAGAACCATAACTTGAAGCCATTATCACGGCTAGTAGGCTGGTCATGCCAAGGAGTGGACCCAATTATGATGGGAACTGCGGCAGTCCCTGCTGTGGAGACACTACTCAAGGCAACCGGACTGACAATCGCTGACATGGACTTAGTTGAGGTAGATATAAGGACCCGCACAGTAGACCAGCGAGGATTAGAATATCAATTCTGGATTTTCGTAGAGATCATACATGTTCTTGCAAAAATTTCGTTAGGCATCTCTAAAAATACCGAAATCAATTTTTTTATGATGTTTTATATAGCTAAACTCCAAATGCACTTGACATGCAATTGTAACACACATAATAATTACAGATTCATGAAACTTACGCAGCAACTACGCTGGTCTGTGCCAGAGAGCTCGCAGTGAAGGAAGATATACTTAATGTCAACAGTGGAGCCATCTCCATGGGACACCCATCTGGCGCATCTGGGGCCAGAATCATTTCACACCTCACGTATGAGCTCAGGTAGGATAGGCATCTATCTATATACAGGGTGTCCCTGGAAGTATGGATCAAATCGAATAGAGGCGTGGGCAAGGTCATTTCCAAACTTTTAAACCCTGAGAATGTCAGTGAATTTTTTTACGGTTCAAAAGTTATGACCGATTTTAATATTTTTTTCAATCACTTCGCTTAGTGCTCAAAGGAAATAATCATAAAAAATACTATCAGGGCTATCTAAAAAAAAAAAAAAAATTGATAGCCCTGATAGTTTTCACGAATTCGATCTTTCTTCTCTTTTTTTATAGTATTATTTTTTAGTACTTTTTTTTTGCTAAAATGTTTGGAAATGACCTTGCCCACGTCCCTATTCGATTTGATCCATACTTCCAGGGACACCCTGTATATAAAATACAAAGTCCTGACTGACTGACTGATATATCACCGCACAGCCTAAACCGCTGGTCCTAGAGACATGAAATTTGGAGGGTGCGTTCTTTGTGAAGAGTAGGTGTCCACTAAGAAAGGGTTTTTCGAAATTCCACCCCTAAGAGGGTGAATGGGGGGAGACTGAAATTTCACGCGGACGGATTCGCGTGCAGAAGGTAGTTGGATAACGAAAAAAAAAAAAAAAAAAGATTCCATAAAGTAGTACTGCGTACGTTGTTTTGTGTAGCAATTAGAAGTTAACATTTTCAAGGCATTTATTTGTGGAAACATTACCTATATTTCATGTCAACTTGAAAGTGTAGTTCAGTTTGAAAGACCAAGTTGCTATAGAAACTAACGACAAAAAACAGGCAAACTTAAGAAACAGGTACGTGGTTGTTGCTATCACTACAATACGAACAGGGGCCGTATTCTCCATGCCAAAACGAACGACGCGCGCGAAATGAACGCCAGATTAACGGGTTTAGCTAAGGTATTGACGTTGGTTTAGAAATAAGGAATCATTGAGTGGTCATAGTGAATTAGGGCCCAGGAAGATCAAAGAGGGTTTACTTATTCAGGAATCATTATTCTTGTTTCAGGCGACGTGGCCTTAAACGAGGCATCGCATCAGCCAGTATCGCCGGTGGACAAGGCGTTGCTATGATTATCGAAACTGTTTGATCCGCAAGGCATAAGGAAACTAAAAGAGAGAATCGTTTATTTTCATTAAAAAAAAACTACTTCATATAAACCTATATGGGCACTTATGAAACGTCAGAAGCTTCAACGTAGGGTCTTTAATCTTATGCTCACACGTTCGATGTGGGTTCTTAAACCATCGCTAACTTCTGTAACCGAGCTTTTTGCTTTAATAAAAATAACATTTTGCCAGTGTTTCGTTTTCGCCGGCTCCATCAATATGCCATTCTCGAAGTTTCTATGAAGGCTGAAGGATAAAGTTCATAATGAAAGTGAAAGTTATCCGGAAATTAAGTAAGAGTCATCGTTAAAAAGTTAGCAAGCTGAAGGAGCAGTAGGCCGGTTAACGAAGGTCAGATGCAGCCTAGAGCATGGCACCAGCTAAAAGGCATCTGACTGGGTGTTAGAGAACCGGGTGTTATGGGATAGGCCTGTGTTCAGTAAAACTTCTTATTTTCGTGTCGATGGTATTCTTCTTCGATATTTTATGTATTGTTTGAGACCAGTAGGTAGCCACGTTGATTGCGGCATAAGT
Source organism: Amphipoea oculea (assembly GCA_945859645.1). NCBI lineage: Eukaryota > Metazoa > Arthropoda > Insecta > Lepidoptera > Noctuidae > Amphipoea > Amphipoea oculea. Next base: position 20,707,059 of record OX243878.1, on the reverse strand, counting down.
GGCATTCATTAAGTCATCCAAGGTGCAGGTAAACGGGCACCTAAAGCACTTCAGCAAGTGGGGTATGGTCTGATTAGAGGCACCACACTCGCACTGGGTATTGGATGGGTCAGTAATCCTCCATTTCGACAAATTGTGTCTGCAGCGCCCTACTTGGGTACGCAATCGATGGAGAGCTTTTAAGATAGGCCACTGCAGATCACGGCCAAGAGGCAAGTGTTCCTGGGGTTTAACGAAGTCCGGAGGTGGTGGATGCTTTTCTTCTCACAATTTGCTTCTCTCATTGTTGATGGTTTGTTCTGGATGGCCTGCGTAGAGCGTAAGAAACTCTTACGACTCTTAACCCTACCCGGGGTCATTGTGTAACCATAGAGTCGATGTCGGCAATCGGATTCCTGGTTCTCCAGCGCGCATGTGACATCCCTTTGTATCATTGTCGGTTTAATCAGCCCGATATTATCTGACACGTCTCATTCAGGGCAGTGTCCACCTGCTTGGCGTGAGCGGACCGGTGCTACACTGGACACTCAGTAAATGCAGCTCGATCTTTACTGATCTACTCTACTCTACAATCTCATAATCTATAAACGTACCAAGAGTTCCAACGTAAGCATTAAGTGCTTAGCATGTATAATTAAGTATCTACTACGGCCTTGGCAGTTTCACAAGAGGCGCACGCACCGAATTTGCAGAATATTCTCCGATTGCACACTACTGACATCCCTCCTACAGATGCCTGTGTGTGTACCAGTAGCGGGAATGTTATAGGCTGATTATGCATATGGACGATACTACATTATAAGATAAACTAAATTTTAGTTATACATTGTACAAACACTTTAACACGTCAATCATATATTAAAAACTAGATGAGCTCTGCGTTTCCTATCTGACTACTCTGAGAAGAAAGGCCGAAAAAAACTCAGAGGTCGGTCTCTTTTAAAGTCCAAATAAAATCTTGGTCATCATGTGAAGACCATGTAGACAAATGTCAGAAATGATCTTTCGAGGAAAGAACCACACAGATTGAGTGGACCTGTCCAGTCAGTGCACGCATTTGTCAGTAATCGTGCAGCTCAACTTAAGACTTCAGGAGCTCAACAATTTGACGAACAATACCACGGAAAGGACATTTGGGTAGGCCGTATAAATTACTCAAACTACCCACGAATAACACTAACTGAAAAATAAAATTACCCACATAGTGTTCACATTCACAATCATCATCTGCCTACCCTTTTCCCAACTATGTTGGGGTCGGCTTCCAGTCTACCGGACGCAGCTGAGTACCAGTATTTTACATGGAGCGACTGCCCATCTGACCTCCACAACCCAGTTACGTGGTAATACGAAACCCCTTGGTAAGACTGGTTGTCAGACTTTCGGGCTTCTGACAACCCGTAAACACAGTCAAAGATCCACGAATGGCAGCCGGGACCAACGGCTTAACGTGCTTTAAGAGTCACGGAGGGGTCTTGGTACATACCAAGACCCCTTGCCGCGGTTGGTCCGTGGATGGGTGACCATCTTTACATAAAGATGGTCACCCATCCACGGACCAACCGCGGCAAGCGAAGCTTAACATGCTCGATCGACCCGTGCGGCAGTTATTACTTAGCTACAATTCACAACAATTAAAATAATATCACTATCATCCCACATATCTATTTAAAAACAAATGACCATCTATATACATATAATAAAATCGTAGGAAAGTCAAAACGGTACATTGAATATTTTTTTAAAAGAATACTTGGGGCGTGATCTACAATCGATATCGAAGCCAAAAATATAGTTTTTAGAATTTTTGTCTGTTTGTCTGTATGTCCGGGATAAACTCAAAAAGTACTGCATGGATTTACTTCAAATTTTGCATGAATATTACTAAGAGGTCGGGTCAACATATAGGCTACATATTATCACGCTATCACCTATGGGGGAGGAGCTGTGAATATTTATTTTTCTTACGCATTCTGTGACAGCGTGTAATCTAACGACGCATATTTAAATGTTGTTTTTCAGTAAGCCATGCTATTATCTAGCTTTACACTATAAAAACTACGCCATTTAAGTAACTTGGGCAGAAAAAACATAGTTTAATGAATTTTAGTAGTATAAAGAAAATTTTGAAGCAGCGCCATCTATGAGTTTTCATAAAAATCAAATCAAGTTACATGTTGACACTTTTTGGAAATTAATAATTTAAATTTGATCATGTTGGCGAGGTTAGTAGTTAGTTATTCTTAAAATTCATAGATGGCAATGTGCATTTTCTTCATAAAAGTTGTATCGTATAGTTCGTTTTGACAAATTCAAGTTCCAACAAAACCCTTAAAATGTTGAGCAGAGTTGAGGACGACAATAAAAAAAAAATGCGGTGTTAAGTATTACAAAAAAGTTATGTTTCTACTGGAGACGAAGTCGGAGTAACTGATGAACGCGTGCTGAACACCTGTCTCAGTTCACTTCAAGATGTGGTCATTTCTATCGGCGGCAATCCACTGATCGAATATGGGTTACCAGCTCCCCAATGATCACCGCATCAAGACCGTGTAAATCGGGAGTATAACGCTGAGACAAATTACGATCCGGGCGAAATGACCATGTCGCTTTGTTCTCTTCAGAGCAAAAACAAATTTATGACACCGTCCTTGAAAGCGTTGGGAAAAAACCAGGGTCAAATGTTTTTCTTGGAATGCGTCTGGTGGAACAGGAAAAACATTTGTTACCACTTGCATACTTGCAGAGGTCAGCAGGCAAGGCAAAATTGCTATTGCTGTAGCGTCGTCGGGAATCGCTGCCACACTGCTTCCGAGTGGCAAGACAGCACATGCCATGTTTAAAATTCCTATCGATTTAGAGAGCGCCGAAACGCCGGTTTGTGGTGTGTCACGTAACAGCGATAAGGGACACGTGCTCAAGGATTGCTCTTTGATCGTATGGGATGAGTGTACGATGGCCAATAGGAAGGCAGTTGAGGCCGTGGACGGAATCCTGCAAGACATCCGCAGGAACGAACATTTGATGCGTCGTATCACAGCTGTTCTGTTCAGTGGCGATTTCCGGCAAACGCTTCCCGTGGTGACACGGGGATCGAGGGCTGACGAGGTGAATGCTTCGTTGAAACTATCTTCGTTGTGGTCACGAGTTCGTACGCTGCGCTTGACCATTAATATGAGAGCTCGGCTCGGCGGCAATGCACGTGCTCAACAATTCTCCAATGTTCCTTCTAAATCTTGGCGAAGGCACTCTACCAGAAGAGAGAGGTGGACAGGTGGTGCTTCCAGAGTCTCTCGGTAGAGTGGTATCCAGCTTAGAAGAACTCATTTGCTGTGTGTACGGGGACATCAGTCGTATACTGCACCTGCAGAATTCTTGGGTGTGTGAGCGGGCCATTTTGACGTCCAAAAATGATCAGGCTGCAGCAATTAACGAATGCATTCTCTCGGAAATTGAGGAGAATGAAGTGGTCTACACCTCGATAAACACTGTTGTCGAGCAAGATGACGCCACACATTATCCCGTGGAATTTCTGAACTCCCTGTCAGCAAGTGGACTTCCAGCGCATACCATCAAGCTGAAGGTCGGTGTCCCGATTATGCTTCTTCGGAACCTATCTCCTCTGAAGTTGTGTAACGGGACCCACCCTAAAGTCATTTCGCTCTACAGACACACCATTGAGGCGGAAATTCTTACGGGTTGTGGCGTTGGCGAGGCAGTATTTATACCACGCATTCCCCTCATACCTCATATCTTCCCGTTCCAGTTCAAGCGCGTACAGTTCCCCGTGAGTGTTTGCTTCGCGATAACCATCAATAGAGGCAGACACTGAGGGCAGCGGGTGTCGACCTCAGGACGAGTTGCTTCTCACACGGACAACTGTACGTCGCTTGCTCCCGCGTCACCAGTCCTGACTCTCTTTACATTTTGGCTCCTGGCAGCATAACTACCAACGTTGTTTATAGGGAAGTGTTTTAAGGTATGATGCCTTTGTACGTATTTTTACTCTTTTGTGTCCTGGAATGTATTCCTGCATTGTTTTCTCTATTTCCTTCAGTCACATCCCCCACACCACACTGAACTCAGCAGGACTCCCATATAACTCTCTTCACTTGCTTCGCTTGCAAAAAAAACTTATATTTTAATGCTATTTTAAAAGTTGTTTACTTATAATGCTATAGCGACACTGGCATCTTAGGTATTTTTGGTGCTGTAGAGCCTTCAGGCAGACGACGTCGCGGGCAGCAGCTAGTACATAATAAAATAAACATTGATTAGTCCTCCAGTATCAACGCATAGAGATAAATATTTGGTCCAGCCGCACAAGGATTAGCAGAGATAGCGAGTTAACAAAAGGTGGACAGAGGCACTGATCAGATAAGATAAACTGCATAAATATTTAGCCGTTTCAGCTTTAGATCTCGAGGATCATCCTCGGGTCGGTTGCAGTTGCATGAAAATTGTTTCATAAATTGTTGGAAATGGCTGTTGCATTGAAAACGGGTGAGTACCTACTCGTATTTGTTGACGAGGATGGACAGACTTTTCAAAAGCTTATTTATAAACAAATTAAGAGTTAGAAAATTAGATGTTTTTTACAAACTAGTTTACCGTGTGTATGGTATTTATAAGAATAGGATTATAGGGCCCACTCTCTCAACCGCTCAAGTAGCAGGAAAAGGAATAAAGTACCTGTTCCAGGACTTATAAATAACCACTGACAATAGTTTTTTGCATTCGTTGAAATAAGAATGATTATTTCTCTAGGCATTTACGTTGTAGCGGCAAAACGCACGCCATTTGCCAAAATGGGCAGAGCTTTTAAAGATGTCCACCCTTCGGAGCTGTTTGCGGTCGCAGCGCGGGAGGCGTTCAGAGAGAGTCATCTGGCGCCTGATCTAGTGGATACTGTTAATGTAGGACAAGTGTATACGGTAGGTGTTATTTGTTTATTAACGTTAATTATCAAAATGTTAACGTCACTCACACACTAATTAAGCTCGTGGAGGCCAACCCCGGACTACGAAAACAAATTTTAATATTATGTTATAGTAAATTATCTGGTATTTCGAATCCTTAACGGTGGACCACTATTTACGCTACACCCTGTATTTAAATAACAAACACATAAATCATGTAAAAACTCATTTGAAGATGGAAAAAGCTAAATTGATGAGAGTCTATAAAACTGCTTCTTGTACTGTTGATGAATAATCTCGAGGGGAAACGGCAATACGACAAGACTGGAGAGAGATCAACAGCTTAACGAGGGGCATGTATAAAAAGAATCTCTCTGAAGGTGTCTTAATGTATTGCATGACAATTTGATGCAAGTATTATATTTTAACTATGTACCGAACTTATAATGTGAATTTTGTATACTTCAATGGCGGGACATAGAAGACTTATCTGTAACTACACCATCTTATGAACCTGTGATCCACAATAAATTATTTGAATTTGAAGAAGAAGAAGAAACACAACAAACCTATATTTACGTATTAACTTCTTTAGGCTATGATTATTGATTACAGATTAGCGGATCAAAAGATGGTATCCTGACTCCTCGACATTCAGCGCTGAAAGCAGGAGTTCCTTTTAACAAACCCGCTCTTGGTGTCAACCGACTATGTGGTTCCGGCCTTCAAGTCATGGTTAATAGTGCTCAAGTAAGTTATTTTATTTAGACTTTCTACAATTATTTCCGCCGGTTCATGACTAGACTATACTAGAAGGATGCACTTAAGTAGTTCCGGTCGATCACAATGAACGAGGTTACATTATGCTTGATTTTATATTTTTCTTTCCAGGATATTCTTCTGGGATCAGCCCAAATCTCCCTGGCAGGTGGAACAGAGAACATGTCAGCAATCCCGTTCTTAGTCAGAAACTTACGCTTCGGCACCCAGCTGGGCCAAGCCAGGGACTTTGAGGACTTCCTGAAGGCTGGTTCAGTGGACTCTTATTGTAACTTTTCTATGGCACAGACTGCAGAAAATCTCGCCGAGATGTATGCTCTGAAGAGGGTGCAAGTGGATAAGTTCGCTTTAAAGTCGCAGATGAAGTGGAAAGCTGGTATGATATGGTCATCTTTACGGATGTTGTAGTTCTGATAGTTAGTGTTTCTGTGCTGGGCCCTAATTCACTATGACCACTCAATGATTCCTTACTTCGAAACCACGTCTATTCCGTAGATAATCCCGCCAACTTCGCGTTTATTTCGCGCGGTTTCGTTAATTGTGTCATAGAGAACACGGCCCCTGTACTTGGAAATTGGAAATCCTGCTCCTAAGGTTGGAGGCACAGCCACCTTTTGTTGCATAATATGTTCCAGCCAGTACACATGTGAAACTGGCTGACCTTTTCTCCTGTTTTCCTATCCTTATTAGATGAAGCTGACTTGCGTATTCCGATAAAATGTGAATTCCTATGTTTCCAGGTTTTGAAAATGGCGCTTTTGAAGCAGAGATGGCCCCGGTGACAGTGGAGGTGGATGGAAAACCAGTGGTAGTGGACAAAGACGATCATCCTCGTGCTAATACCACGATGGAGTCCCTCAGCAAACTGCCTGTGTTGTTTAGAAAAGGAGGAGTCGGGACTGTTGGCAATTCTACTGTGAGTTGAGAATTGGCGTCTTCCATGGTAATTCTGTCTAATCAGAAGGTATTTTGTTGGCTTTATTAAACTGCCAAGTAGCGCACTACATAGCAGTTTTGAACTAAGAATTTATAACCCGAATAATTTTTTTTCCGATAATTTTACGAAAGATTGCGATAATGAGCAAAATAATCCATTTCCAGAATATACTACTGGTCCTTTTCTGATGTCACATTCTCTTTTCAAGGGTGTTAACGACGGCGCAGGCGTTTTGATCCTTGCAAGCGAAGTGGCAGTTAAACAACATAATCTGACTCCTCTGGTACGTCTGTCGGGTTGGTCTCATGCTGGTGTGGAGCCGAGCGTCATGGGTTTGGGACCTGTGCCAGCTATTAGACAACTGCTGGACGCTACTGGGTTCACGCTTGATGATATGGACATGATTGAGGTTAGTCTTCAATCATCATCATTTCACATAGTCAGCATTCTTGCAGTCATATTACCGGTCTGTGTTAGGAACACAGTGCTGCGCACCAAAAAACAAATCGCCGACATCACCAAAAAAGCAGCCAAGCTTAAGTGGGACTGGGCCGGACACGTTTGCCGCATATCGAACGAGACATGGGCCAAATCTACCACCATGTGGGTCCCAGAAAACGTCCGGCGACATAGAGGCAGACCCAGAAGATGGCGAGACGATTTTGACGCCTACAGACAGGATTGGTCCACACTAGCTCAAGACAGAGAAGAGTGGAGAGTAGAAGGGAGGCCTTTGCCCTGCAGTGGACAACATGGGCTAAAAATAAATAAAGTAATAAAGAGTTTTGCCATATAGACACCGCGGTAATATGTGTCTGACTGTCTGCTTAGCATGGTGTGACTGTGTTTATACTAATGCAACAAGCATTAACCTGACCCATCAAGACCAGTGATTAGCAGTCAGGGAGTCCCTATAGCTTGTAGAAGAATGAAGATAGGCAATCGCTTTGTTGGTTTTCTGAAACAGAAACCTTGACAGAGATTGTGGCTGAGCCCACAGATAATATAGACGTTGAGATTGAAAATGGTAGTCGTAACAACTACTTACAAAGTAAAAAACAAAAAAAGTTATGTTAGGTATCAAGAATTCGTGTCGAATTTGATTTTGCATTCAGGCGTTTTAATATTAAATACAACTTGCTAAAAACTCAGCGAAATGCTCAATAAGATAAAAACGCAGAAAATACTATATTTTGGTAAACATGGTTTACATAATACTATTTTAAGCGGTCAAACCAAAGTTCATTTTGATTCGGTACATATTTAAGCAATATTGATTGCTTTTTTTTTGTTGTTGACGGCATAAATACGCTTTTTGCAATTACATAGTAAGACCCCAATTCGTCATCTCGTGTTGACAGCATTTGCAAGTTTTTTGTCTGAGCCAAATTCTCAAGGCAATGGGCATTTTATGGCTCAGTTAGAAAAAAAATGTTAATTTTGTCACAGAAATACGACATATAAATAAAAAGAGCAGTTCTACTTGAATACTTAAATTAAAACAAAAAGCACTGAAAGATGTAGCCGTTGTCAAAAAGGCTTCCACTCAATATGATGCTGTGCTAGGACAGCACGGCGCTGATTTTCAGTGGTCACCCACGGGACTACGGAAGTAAAGGACGTACGTAATTTGGCTGTTAAACTATGTTCTAGATTAACGAGCAGTTCGCGGCGCAGGCTTTGGCCAGCGTGATAGAGATGGACCTTGATCAGGACAAGCTGAACATCAACGGTGGTGCCATCGCGATTGGGCATCCGGCTGCCGCCTCTGGGGCTAGAATCGCTGCCCATCTTACGCATGAACTTAGGTATTGTTAGTTATTTTTCATTTCCCTCTAGTTAAAGGGAAATGCGAGCAGAGCAGTGGTGGCCAAGTGGTAACGGCCGCGACTTACGAGTTGTAGGTCGTAGGTTCGAATCCAGACAGGCGCTTTACTTTGTGTAAATTATTTCATCACCACACCACTGCTCTCAAAACGGTGAAGTAAAACATAGTGAGGAAACCGTCATGTCCTAGAACCAAAAATTCGAAGACATGTGACATCTGCCAACCCGCACTGGGCTTGCGTGGTGGATTACGGCCCACTCCCTCTCACAAAGAGCAGGCCTGTGTCCCAGCAGTGGAAACATTATAGGCTGATTATGTTGTTAAAGGGAAATGCGAAGGGAAATCGCTATCCCGTCTTGAGCAAGCATAGTGATCAACGTTCGTGCCTTTTCTATATGAGAAGAGGCATTTGCCCAGCAATGGGACAGTAATAGGCTGGTATTATTATTAAATGGAAATGGTCTTTGGGTGATCAGCGTCTATCAATATGAAGCTAGGAAGCGTTTGTATCCTAAACTTTTTTGAGAAAGTGGCCGAACTGCACCCTAATAAAATTGTGTAACATCCTTTCATTGACAATATTGCTAATCCATATGTTCGAAAAATTTGCCTGCTCAAGAATGTAAATGATGCAATGAATGTTGTTGAACTGTCAAAATAAGTTAGTGTATTACGCAATTACCCCGCTGGCTAATCTAATCCTGATTCTACTTACTCTGGCAACTACCAGGGCTCCATACAAGAAATGAAGAACGGAATTTTTTATTTTTCAGACGTCGAGGTCTGAAGAGAGGTATCGGTGCAACGTGTATCGGTGGTGGCCAGGGCATCGCAGTGTTGCTTGAGACCGTCTGATTGATATGTAAATTAAATAAACGTATAAAATTCTGGCAAATGGCATAAACCCCTTATACCTAATGTTTTTTTTTCATGATCCTTATTTAGACAAAGACAAAAATACTTACAAAAATACTACTGAGCACAGGAGGTGGACCTGGCAGAGCCCGGATGGTGCAACTAAAAATGAGATTGACTTCATTATGTCGACGAAGAAGCAAATATTCAATGATGTCTCTGTGATCAACGCGGTGAAAACCGGAAGTGATCACCGCATGGTAAGAGGCACATTGAACTTAAATATAAAGCTGGAAAGGTCTCGACTAATGAGGTCTACGCTCCGCCCAGCGCCGATCCAAGTTCAAAACCCCGAGAGCTTTCAGCTCGAACTTCAGAATCGTTTCGAGTGCCTGGGGAGCTCCGTGGACGAATATAACGATGGGTTCGTGGAAGCTGTCCATACGGTCGGGTCTAAGATCTTCAAGACCCGTCGTACGAATACGAAAAAGAAGCTCTCTGATCCTACTTTGCGGCTCATGAAGGAGAGGCGCGAGATGATCCTGCAGTCTTCAGATGATGTTCTAAAGTACCGGCGGCTCAACAGACAGATCTCTAAGTCCTTGAAAAGCGACCTTCGCCGCTTCAATACAGATCGTATTGAGGAAGCGATAGAGCAAAATAGAGGCTCCAAGGTTTTTGCTAGAGATCTGTCTATTGGGCAGAGCCAGCTTATGAAACTGAAGACTGATGATGGCAGGATCGTATCCGCCAAACCTGAGCTGTTGAGAGAGATCGAGAGGTTCTATGGACAGTTATACACGTCAACAAGCAACCCCGTTACGAATCTGGCAAACGACCCAAGAGCTAGATTGACCCGACACTATACCGAAGACATCCCGGACGTCAGCCTGTACGAGATTAGGATGGCTCTGAAGCAGCTTAAAAACAACAAGGCACCGGGTGATGACGGAATTACGGCCGAGCTCCTGAAGGCCGGCGGAAAACCCGTTCTTAAGGCCCTTCAGAGGCTGTTTGATTCCGTCATACTCGAGGGTAAAACACCACAGGCATGGAACAGAGGTGTGGTGATACTTTTCTTTAAGAAGGGTGACAATGCCCTTCTTAAGAATTATAGGCCCATCTCACTTCTGAGCCATGTCTACAAGCTGTTTTCGAGAGTCATCACGAACCGTCTCGCGCGCAGGTTTGACGACTTCCAGCCTCCCGAACAAGCCGGATTCCGTAAAGGCTTTAGCACCGTAGACCACATACATACGCTGCGACAGGTTATACAGAAGACCGAAGAGTATAACCTGCCTCTCTGCTTAGCGTTTGTGGACTACGAGAAAGCCTTTGATTCGATCGAGACATGGGCTGTACTGCAGTCTCTTCAACGGTGCCAGATCGACTATCGGTACATCGAGGTGCTGAAGTGTCTGTACGAAAACGCCACTATGTCAGTTCGACTCCAGGACCAGACCTCGAAACCTATCCTTCTGCAGCGAGGTGTGAGACAGGGAGACGTTATCTCTCCGAAACTGTTCACCGCTGCTCTGGAGGATGTCTTTAAGGTTCTGGACTGGAAAGGAGCTGGCATTAACATCAATGGCGAGTACATAACTCACCTTCGGTTTGCCGACGATATAGTAGTCATGGCTGAGACTATGGAGGACCTCAGTACAATGCTCGATGACCTCAGTAGAGCCTCTGAAAGAGTGGGTCTGAAAATGAACATGGACAAAACGAAGGTCATGTCAAATGCCCATGTAACACCCACTCTCATGAAGATCGGAGACGCTACACTCGAAGTCGTGGACGAGTATATTTACCTAGGACAAACTGTCCAGTTAGGTAGGTCCAACTTCGAGAAAGAGGTCAATCGTCGAATCCGACTCGGCTGGGCAGCGTTCGGGAAGCTACGCAATATCTTCTCGTCCCACATACCGCAGTGTCTCAAGACGAAAGTCTTTGACCAGTGCGTGTTGCCAGTGATGACATATGGCACTGAAACGTGGTCGCTCACAATGGGCCTTATTAGAAGGCTGAAAGTCACCCAAAGGGCAATGGAGAGGGCTATGCTTGGAGTTTCCCTGCGGGATCGAATCAGAAATGAAGAGATCCGCAGGAGAACCAAGGTAACCGACATAGCCCGAAGAATTGCCAAACTTAAGTGGCAGTGGGCAGGGCACATTGCTCGCAGAACAGATGGCCGATGGGGCCGAAAGGTTCTGGAGTGGCGACCGCGTACCGGAAGGCGTAGCGTTGGAAGGCCTCCCACAAGGTGGACCGACGACCTTGTGAAGGCCGCAGGAACTCGTTGGATGCGAGAAGCACAAAACCGGTCGAAGTGGAGGTGCTTGGGGGAGGCCTATGTCCAGCAGTGGACGTCTTTCGGCTGAAATGATGATGATGATGATGAAAAATACTTAGCGTATTTATCTTTAATTTTGGCAGCATACATTTTTCTAGCCGAAAAGCCTTAGTCTAGTTCTGATTGCCCCATCTACGCTAGGCCTAGGGTAGTCTAACCGGTGAATATTGCAATATCATTCTATGGTATTGCATGACCTCCGGGCGGGTAATCGTGTTTTTTTACTATCCGTACTTAGTGACTGAACATTATTTAATTTTGCTTGCTGTGCATGCTTAGATATACCTACTAACTTTACATACATGCATAAACAGCTTTCTTTCAACGTCTTGACCTCACATAACCAGCGCAGCGGGGCAATATCGGAATCGGTTTCATTTTGACAGTTCAACAACATATTACATTGCGTTACTAACGTGTTGAGCAGAAAATTTTTCGAACTTATGAAGCAATGGATTAGCAATTTGCTTCAAAATGGTTCAGATTCCGATTGATAGTATGTTACGCAATCAGGGTGCAGCTGCTACATAAGTATTACATACCAACAAACAACTGCTTTTCGTACCCGAGTACCGGACTTTAGACTTGAAAGATTATTTTGTTATCAACATTTACTGGGGGCGCACGATATATGTACCCACTTACTCGTACTTTAAAAATACGTGATAAATAAAAACGTAATCCTACAATATAGCGAGTAGATAGGATAGCGAGTGTAAAAATATCACAACCGGTGTGGTTTTGTGCTGTGTTGACGTGCGTATGAGTGGATCAAACAAAGATGGCCGTCGTTATCAATAAAGGTTGGTGTCACGCATTATTTTATGTAGTGTAGTTGCTATAGGTACTTGTCCTATGTACCTATTTGTGTATGTTATTAATACGTAGGTACGTAGACCTGTATTTTCTTGATGATAAGTTCTTTAGTTGCCAATGACTTAAGAATTTATTAGGACATGTCTGCTCTGTTGAGTTAAAAACCGGCAAAATGATAAAGTGATGTTGTTTTTAAATAAAAAAATATATATACTTATGTAGATTGTGTTTGTTTAGCCAGTTGAATGCCGTAATCACAGAAGCAATTAAAACGCATTTGTGTCTCGCGTGGATCCACGTTCGAAGGATTAAGTAACTATTCAGAAAATAAGTTACATTTTTAACGCCTTGTAAAACGGTGTAGAATATCATTCGACAATAGAGTAGGTACAGAAACAAACATCTAAAAATCACATCATTGTTTACAAATTAACCAGACAAGATTTGTAATGAAGCGATTATAACTGTTATCTCTTACATCACAAGGTTGAAACGCCATTGTACGGACTTTCACACAGGGGTCAATGTCCACATTGAGGGACAAGGTTATATTGAATGAGTAGGTTACATGTTTTTAGTTTTTATGCAACACACACGATTCCCTCAATACATTAGTTAAACCAAAATAGAAGTGTGACATTCTAAGATATTCTACCTAAGAAGAATTTTTTAAGAAACTTATAATCACCAGCGTTCTGTAGATTTTTTTTTATCTTTTGGTAAGTGCCTATCTATGGTTATACTTGCTGTAAAGATAAAAATCATGCGAATAACATTGGATAAACCTGTTTTTTACATTTCTATGGCATAAACACTGTTAAATACCTACCTATTATTATTTTTTATTGCTGAATGGGCCCGCTCTTGACCTCGATCACGCCTGATGGAAAGCGATGGATGAGGTCTATGATAGAAGAGTGTGCCTAGAAGATGCCTAAGGCACACGAACTCCCACGCATCGACGAAACACAGCGGGCTGTTTGACGCCGGACTCCGGTGGGAGGGTTGTCGCAAACCAGGCGGGCGTTAGCCCTACCACCGCAAGGGAAGAATTGGCCAGTCAAATAAGGTGTTGGAGATGACTGTCCAGGATGCGCCGAGCGTTCATTTCAGTTAAGTAACTGGCGGAACAAACTGCGCTACACGAGGAGAGGAGGCTTCTTCATGCATCCCACTTATACTTTCAGCCAACTACTGACGAACTTATAATTAACTGAACATTTAACAAGACCATCTTGAGCTAAAATAAATCCTGAACCAGAGAATGATGAATGAATGAGGAAGAATGAATGATGAACCAGGGAGTGGTTCTTATCCACTTTTAATTACTCACCCCACATCTTCCACATCCAGGTATCTTCATAGTAGCAGCCAAGCGCACGCCATTCGGCAGGTTCGGAGGTGCCTTCAAGGATGTGTACCCTTCAGATCTGCTGGCTGCAGCAGCTAAGGATGCTCTGAAAGCCGGTAGCGTCGCCCCTGAGGTCATCGACACTGTCAATATTGGACAGGTTTATGGGGTCAGTATCCTTGTGGTTCTCGGATATTTAATGAATATTAAAACTAGGCAACAGATGGAAGACCAGTTAGTCAACTCTAGAGCCGCGAAGGCTCGCCCAGCAAGTGAAGAGGATTGGATTGGGTCTGTCTCTGGAGATCTGTATCCTCGTTACTTGAGTCCTGTTCTCGATGTTGTAAATTTACTATCAAAGCACTCGTCCAAAACTACCCATACACATTCATGGAGAGCTGTTCAACCTTCAACAGCCCAGTCATAATAAGTGCCAGTTATTTTATGAGTGACCAGTTATGATGATTTAAATGTGAATGTTATATCCCCAGATCAGTGGCTCATCAGATGGCGGTTTATCTCCTCGACACGCAGCTCTCAAGGCCGGCATTCCGGATGACAAGCCAGCTCTAGGAATTAGCCGACTCTGTGGGTCTGGTTTCCAAGCTGTCGTTAACAGTGCTCAGGTATGATTTCCCTTTATAAGAAGAAGCAATACTTAGCTTCGATTCTCGAGGTTGTAGTCGCAAAAAAGACAGAACAAGGTTTAGATTTTCAGCTATGGAATTATAGCACGTAACGACTTTTACCTGTTTAATTACCTATCGTATTCCTCCAGGCTTGAGACTTACTCTAGTCAAAGACGAAAACAATTAGCAAAACCATTTTTTGTTCCCCAGGATATCATCACAGGAGTTGCCCAAACCTCCTTAGCAGGTGGCACAGAGAACATGTCAACGGTACCTTTCGTCGTCAGGAATACCCGTTTCGGAACCGGTTTAGGAGTAAAGATTCCCTTTGAAGATGTCCTGACTTCGTCATCTTTGGATACGTCCTGTAACTCCACCATGCCGGAGACAGCTGAGAATCTTGCTGAGAAATATGGTTTGCATAGGATGGAGGTGGACCAGTATGCTCTGCAGTCACAGCAGAGGTGGAAAGCCGGTAAATAACAACTATATTTACCAATACCTCATCGGCTTAAAACCTTGTATCTCCTGTTCCATTCCTGCTCCAGTACAGGGAAAGTGACTATCGTAAGTACTTCGCAAACCTTGGAGATGTCGTCTTTACAGTACTCAATCTACACAGATTGGTCGAAGTACGTGACGATGCGTGGAAGCCTAAGTAACTCATTTCCACTTTTAATTCAGACAGAGTCGGCTTGAAACGTATACACTTTTTTTCAAGTCAGTAGGTAGGTACTTCGGGCCATTAAATGCTATATGTTGTTTTACTTTTAGCGCAAGACCAAGGCGTATTCAAAGCGGAGATGGCCCCAGTGACCGTGAAGGTCAAGCGGCAGGAGAAGGTGGTGGATGTAGACGAGCACCCTCGCCCCGAGACCACCACCGAAATGCTCAGCAGACTGCCCGTGCTGTTCAGAAAGGGAGGCGTTGTTACTGCTGGCAACTCTTCTGTAAGTTTAAGAGCTAATTACGAAATTTAGAGCTTATCTACATACTGATAAACTAAGATTCCCACAGCCCAAATCTATAAACTGCTGAAGCCAGTAGATTATGTGGAGGCACAGTCAGGATTATGTTGAAACCTTTGTAAACCATCTATGTATTTGAACGAAAACTCTTATGCTCGCCAATTTCATTGATTAAATCAGAAAATATGGGTATTGGCTGAATCCTAACAATCGACCAACATCACAAAATATTTTTCTTAAAACTTATTTTATTATGAACAGGGTGTAAACGACGGTGCTGGAGCGCTGGTCCTAGCAAGCGAGGAATCTGTCAAGCAGAATGGCTTTAAGCCCCTAGTGAGATTACTTGCCTGGTCCGTAGTGGGTGTGGATCCTTCCATCATGGGCATCGGACCCGTGCCTGCCATACAGAACCTGCTGACTGCCACGGGACTGAAGCTTGATGATATCGATTTGGTTGAGGTACGTACAACTTCTGCCTAGAGAAGCTCATTTCTTTCATCAGAATCTGTGCTATAAAAGTCGTTGAAGTGCCTTTTTCAGATAAAACTCTGAATAGTCCCTCCATATAGTCATGAAATCAGAAGTCAAACAATTAAATTGAAAAAATTTTGTTTCACATGGGCACTTATGAAACGTCTGAAGCTAGGTGCACGGTTGCGTATTTCCCTTTCCGTGTTCAACTGGCGACATCGGTCTCGCGAAATCCACACGCTTTTGTTTTACTACGGAATCCTACGAGTCCGTGATCAAGTGGCGCTGGGTAAGGTTTAACGCCATAGGATGCAAGGGTAAGCGAAGGGCACCCCGAGGTTCGGTTTGGTTAGGTTACTTTAAACCCTGTACACAGAAATAGGGGCCCCGCGAAGCGGGGCTCCGTCGACATAGGATGACATAGGATGAAAAAAAAAAGTTTTTATCACATTAGACTAAATAGGTTTTATGTCTATTGAGTGGTATATCACAGGTTAAAAAACCGTGTTCAATTCAATTGCACACTATTTTGTAAAACTTCTTTTAACGTTGCTTGATCGCAAAAGCGTGCTCAGTTGACGCGAATTGAACACGGGCTCGTAGAATTCCGTAGTAAAACAAAAGCGTGTTGATTTAATTGAAATAAAGATGAGATCAGCAGTGGGACAGCACAGTATATTCATTCGTGGTTAATATTTTACAAGCAAGTTACAAAGAGTACAATAGAATGTAAACAACCCGTAACCAAGCTTATTTAAATCAATGACAGCAATGTGTTACATATGATTATTTCTCGCAGGCCAGTATATACATATAAATATACGACCTCCAATACGCCCCCTTAATCTATTACACATGCATATCACTTCTGTACTCGGTACATAAAAATAAATCAAATACTAACACTTCTGTGTTTAACTGTACTAGCTGTATACAAAAGTATAGTACAAAAAACAGAAGAATAACAAAGAAAAGAATGCATAACGAAACTACATAGAAAATTATCTATTACCAAAACAACATAAAAATAAACATTTAACTACTCATCGCCCCCTTAATCGAATAATTTGATAGGGATAAATCCTTTAAAAATTCTCTTAACTTCGGGCTATGAACACTTTTAGTTAAAATGTCGGCTATCATATTATTAGTTGACATGTACTTTATCTCAATTTTGTTAGTAAGTACACACTCGCGAATAAAATGATATTTTATATCTATATGTTTCGTCCGATTATGCATCATTTTGTTACCTGCAATTTTATGCGCCGACTGATTGTCATTATAAATTACTACCGCTTTACTATCCACAGCCGTTAAACTATTTAGTAAACTCCGTAAATAGAGAGCTTCCTTCGAAGCTTGACTTAATCCTACGTACTCTGCTTCTGTACTTGACAAGGATACTGTCGCTTGCTTCCTACTCTCCCATGACACTATATTTTTACCTATTTTGAAAATTAATCCTGTGAAAGACTTTCTATCAAGTGCCCCTCCCCAATCTGCATCTACGTAGCCTCGTAAGTCTAAATCTCCCGACTTCCTAAAAGTGAGACAAAGGTTAGACGTACCTTTTAAATACCTTAAGACCCGTTTCGCACATTTAAAATGTATTTCATCAAAGCATGAATTGAATTGTGAAAGTACACTTACCGCATGTGCTATGTCTGGTCGCGTATTACAGGCCAAATAGTTTAGACAGCCTATTAAGCTTTGATACGGCAGATCGCTATGAGAATTTGTCGATCTTTCTAATTTCATACCGACTTCCATTGGGGTTAAAACTGGCTTAGCGTCTGTCATGTTAAAGTCATTCAAAATATCCGAAATAAACTGTTGCTGATCTAGACAAATAACATCTTTGTCCCTCCTCAACCTCATGCCTAAAACATGCCTAGCCTGCCCTAAATCTTTCACTTTAAACTTGTCAAGCAAATTGTTTTTTAATTTCTGCTTTTCTTTTTCACTATTTCCAAAAATAAAAAGGTCATCTACGTAAATAACGACAATCAACTTCTTGTTGTTTTTAAACTGCTTTTGATACAAACACGGTTCTATTTTTGATTGTACAAAGTCTAAATTCAACATTTCTTTATCCAATTCCTTGAACCAAGCATTTGAAGCTTGTTTCAATCCATACAAAGAACGCTGCAATTTGCATACTTTGGTTTCTTGACCTTTGACTACTGCTCCTTTTGGTTGGAGCATGTAAATGTCCTCTTTAATTTTTCCGTATAAAAAGGCAGTCGTGACATCCCATTGTTCAATAAACCAACTGTATTCAACAGCTAGCGAGAACAACAATCTTAAAGTAGAGCTTCTTACTACAGGAGAATATGTCTCAGTATAATCTACACCACATACCTGTGTGAAGCCTTTTGCTACAAGTCTAGCCTTGTACTTTGTTACCTTGCCATCGCTATCTTTCTTGATTTTGAACACCCATTTGCATTGGATAGGCTTCTTATCAGCTGGAAGATCCACCAACGTCCAAGTCTGGTTCTCCTTCAGTGACGTAAGTTCATTATCTATCGCTTTTTGCCATAAATCACCATCTGGTCTCGCCAACGCTTCATTAATAGTCAATGGATCACCATCAAGATTGTTCTCCTTGGCATACATAACATTGCATCCGTACCGGTCGACTTGTCTGCGTTCTCTTAAAGGATACCTCCTTTCTGATTCAGGTATTCTGACTTCTTCAGTCAATACATCATCAGATACTCGCTCTGGTACTATAGGTTCAGGTCCTATGTCCTCCGATACTTTTACGTTCTCGTCTTCAGTATCACGATACATATCGTTGTGAGCCTCTAAATGTTCAGATCTGCTTGTAGATACGTTCGGTAAACTGGAAGGAACAGAATCTTTATTTAGGTTTATGATTACTTCCGACTTTTCTACGTTTTCCTTTTGGAGAAAGACGTTTTCCAGAAATTTCACATCTCTCGCAGTCGTCACTTCACCTGTCTTAGGATTCATCAGACGATAACCCTTCTGATTATCAGGATATCCAATAAAAATCATCGGTTCCGTCTTCATGTCCAGTTTCCGTCTCTTTTGCTTTGGCATCAATCTATATGCCAAACAACCAAAGATTTTCAGATGACTAACATCCACATCTTTTCCATTCCAAAGCTTTTCTGGTACCGCATTATTTAATGCTTTCGTAGGGCTTCTGTTCTTTAAGTAAACAACAGTATTTACAGCCTCGGCCCAATACTTCTTGCTCAAGTTCGATTCTGACAGTAATGTTCTTGCCTTCTCTATTATAGTACGATTCGCTCTTTCTGCGACAGAATTATGTTCCGGCGTGTACGGTACAGTCGTCTGGTGTTTTATACCTGCAGACTTTAAAAATGATTTAAATTTACCATTACAATACTCCGCGCCGTTGTCAGATCTCAGACATTTAATCAATTTACTTGTCTCATTCTCAACTTCCGCCTTGTATTCACGGAACTTATCTAATGTTTCGCTTTTGTTCCTCAAAAAATAAACATGAGTCTTTCTAGTATAATCGTCAATAAATAGAAGAATATACCTCGAACCACCGAACGATGGCTCCTCGATTGGTCCACAAACGTCGCTAAAAACCAATTGTAAGACCTCGTTCGCTCTCGTACCTTGCTTTTTAAAGGGACTTTTGCATGTCTTTCCTTCTATACATGGAATACACGGCTCGCATAAATCGGTACTCTTAAATTCCATACCACTTACTAAAACTTTCATTTTATTCATATAATTACGCGATAAATGAGCTAATCTTTTGTGCCAAACGTTCGAAATATTTTCATTTTGTTTTGACAATGTCACATTCACGACGTTATTTTGATTTTCTGTCAACTCATAAATTCCGCCGATCTCTTGACATCTTGCAATAATTTGTTTTTTACTTTGAATCATGCAACCTTCTTTGTCAAAATTCATGCAATAATTTTTCTTGGTCAAATCGCTCACCGAAATTAGGTTCATGGATAAATCAGGAACATGTAAAACGTTTTCTAAAATTAATTTTCCGTTTTCGCTGACTTGTGGCTCAGCATTTCCTCGTCCTTTCACCAATAACTTCTCGCCGTTTGCTACTGCGATCTTCATGTTGTCGTTTACATGTGTGTAAGACAACAATTTGTTTTTATCATGGGTCATATGATTTGAGCACCCACTGTCTAAATACCAATTATCTTTGTTTATCGCCCCCTTTGTATTCAGGCAGATATTCGCGGTTTTTATCCGCTCCTTGCACTCGGACGCCTTGTGACCTTGCTTGTGGCACTTAAAACACTTATAGACGAACTTCTGCTTACGATCATTAGTTTTAGTGTTAGATCTAGCATTGTTCTGTACTTTACGTGTTACTAAGGCTTTTTCGTACTCTGTGTTCAACTTACTCTGTCTACTTCCTTCTTGTAACAATTTCATTTTGATTTGCTCCAACATGATTTCTTTTCCACTATTATCTACAGCCATAATGAGAGGGCTGTACTCAGCGGTCAATCCACCCAGCAAAATCGATATGATCCAATCATCAGGGATTGGAGCATCTATATCTGACAATTGTTGTGTCAGGAACGTAATTTTTGATATGTAGCTTTCCATAGAATCAAAATTCTCTAACTTACAGTTAAAAAGCTCTCGCTGAATATGTACACGTCTTCCCCAACCTTTGTCTTCATACGCTTTCCGTAAGCTATTCCAGGCTTCTTTCGCAGTCTTCGCATTGTAGACGTGGGTAAAGCACTCTGGTTCCAACAACAAGCATATTGTTGTTCGTGCCTGCCGGTCTACGTCAGCATTCACTACATCTGTAGAAATTACTTCCCACCAGTTTTTATTTTCCAAGTAATTTCGCACGAGGAATTTCCAATTTGGGTAGTCGGACGAATTTTTCAGCCTCTTAATACCACTTATGCCAACCTCAGCTGACATAATTGCGATTTCGTAAGTTTCACAAGCACACAAATAATATTTAAACCACTCAACTTATAAATAATGCTCTAGCATTTGTGCTTCTGGGATCTGGGCCCATAACCAATTGAAATAAAGATGAGATCAGCAGTGGGACAGCACAGTATATTCATTCGTGGTTAATATTTTACAAGCAAGTTACAAAGAGTACAATAGAATGTAAACAACCCGTAACCAAGCTTATTTAAATCAATGACAGCAATGTGTTACATATGATTATTTCTCGCAGGCCAGTATATACATATAAATATACGACCTCCAATAGATTTCGCGAGACCGGTGTCGCCAGTTGAACACGGAAAGGGAAACACGCTGCACGGTTCTAATTGGTCGTTTCCTATGGAGAAGGGCCGGCAAAACTTGTACCTCAGGAGCCAATGGCGTTTCCAAAAAAACGCACCGCTTTTGAGTCTTGCTTTCCTTTGCCTGGTTACCATAATAGAAACATATCATATTCATAGTTTGTGATCTGACTTCACGCTTAGAGCTCTGTAATTCGTATGGCGTACATAATAAAGAGTATTCTATTATATTCTTTACACGATGTCATTTGCGATAGCCACTATTATTAAATGTCATGTTTCAATCATTCCTTGTAACCAACAGATCAACGAGGCGTTCTCAGCTCAGACTTTGGCATGCGCTAAGGAGCTGGGCCTGGACCAGAGCAAACTGAACGTCAACGGTGGAGCCATCGCCATGGGACACCCAGTCGGTGCTTCAGGAGCTAGGATTACCGCACATCTTGCTCATGAGCTCAGGTAAGCTGGCATTCCAATCGCAAGTGGATATTCAAATCCCAACACTACTACTATGGTGTTATGGTTTAGTCCCACCCTACCCCCCAGGGGTATGGTTCGTCCGGAGTGATTTAATTCTATCGCTACTACCAATGAAGGGCAATTTTTTTCCTGCTGTTATCTCTGAACGGCGGAATAGATGACTGAACGAGTCTGGGTAGTAGTTACCGGCTTCTCATTGCGATATCTAATCTCCCGCCAATAGTTCTTACGATGGCAGTATACCACTGATTTCAATTGTAGCAAATGTATGCACGTTGACGAGACACGACTCACGAGTATGTAAGGATTAAAGATCGTGTCTCGAACTTTTTGATATTCCAGTCTACCAATATGATACTTAACACTTTGACAGCCAAGCATTTTATTTATTTAGTAGTGTAGTGTGTCACGTAGTACGTGATCCGCTGTCAAAGTGTTAACTTTCACATGACTTAAAAATTAATAAGTATATTAAATTCTATGGGGGACAAACAGGAATAAAAAGTTAAAGAAAGGAGTGAATAAAGTTCGAACTGCCATGTCCCCTCGTTGCTAACAGGGGGACGGATCAAACTTTTTTTTCCGATCTGTCCCCCTCAGGGGACAAAGCAGGGTGACAGATTGGAATAATTCCTAATTCCTATTACAAATGACTATGTAACTAACTTAAATTGTAATTAAAACGATGCTCTTTTATTTTTCAGACGTCGCGGATTGAAGAGAGGCATCGGTTCAGCATGCATAGGCGGTGGACAAGGAATCGCCCTCCTTCTTGAGACTGTTTAACTTATTATGAAGAACACATTATATTTATCATTTCCATCATAATATTGTATGCATTTTATCGATCTCCGAACAAAATTGTAAATAATGAAATAAGTACTTTGAATAAAATATAATTATGTACGTTATTATTTTTGTTTAGTCTTGTCGTTTTATTTATTATTTCTGTGTAAAAAAAACCCCAAGAAATGACTCTTTCCCCGAAACTTAAACAGTAGATAGCAGTAGTGTAGCTTCGAGCACGCTAGGTCCTCTGTTCGATTCCCGGATAAATAACCCAGTAACAATGTGTGAGGAGATATCCAACTTTTTGGGAGCAGCATCATACTTACATCTTATTATTTCTACTAGAACTTTGATTTTCAGAAACTATAAGATCCTTATCGCCAAAATAGCATACCTACCTAACATTATTTTGTTAAAAGTGTCAAAACATGCCTATCTTGATATTTAAAATGGATGTTGATCTTCGCTGTACATAATATATCTTTATATCAACATTATTTACGTACTTGCGTTGATAACACACCTATCAACATTTTAGTACGAATACGACTTTCGTTCAAAACACGTTTCATTTCATTCGTATTAAGTAATTTGTTTCTTTTCAACTCGGTTCAAGATGGCGACTGGAACAAAAGGTTGGTCTTTTCAAAATTATGTATTCGATCGTTGTTTGGAATTAGCGATACATTTATAGATAGATAAGGTGTTAATTTATAGAAGAGCTTTAGAAGAGAAGTTGCCCTACGATTGTGAACTCTCAACAGTTTGAATTTAAAGTCGAGATTAGATTAAATTGTTTTATATTTTATCTGTTTAGTAATGCAGAGGTGTTTATTGAATTTTCGATTGTTGTAAATGTATACTTAGGTATTTTTGGTACATTCGGGTTCAAAGTCCAGAATTCAGTATTATTAAGTACCTGATACAAGATTATTTATTGTTTTGAGATTACCAAATAAATTACGTAGGTACATACAGACGATAAAGAACATGGGATTGTGATGATTATTTAGGTCCCCTATCCATTTGCATAAAATTTTAAGACCTAATATAACTTAGCATAATTTTGTTTGGCATAATTATATTTTCGCATAATATAATTACGCATAACAGCTTACGCATAATTTTTTTAAGCATAATTTCTCTAGTCATAATAATGATTAAGCATCACATTCTAAAGAATAAAATTTAGCATGACCGTTTTATTTCTAACGACGTCAGGTCGACGGAGCCCCGCGTAGCGGGGCTCCTATTTCTGTCTGCAGAGTTTAAAGGAACCTAACCAAACCGAACCTCGGGGTGCCCCTGACGTCGTTTAGTATTATGCGAATCAAATTTATGCCAAAACAGATGATTATGCCAACATAAAATGTATGCCTAAAAAAATTATGCCGAAGTACCTATTATTATGCCAAAACAAATTGTGCCAAAATCGTTATGCCGAAGTATATTAGGACAAAGAACATTATGCGAAAAGAAGGGATCCCGATTATTTAATACACACTTGTAGGTTCTAGTTTAAAAAACACGTAATTTTTCAGCGATTTTCATTATTGGCGCGAAAAGGACGCCATTTTGTAGTTATGGCGGACCCCTGAGAGAGTTGCCAGCATCACATGTATTTGCGGCCGCGGCTAAGGAAGCTATTAGTTCGGCCAACGTAGACCCTTCGCTTGTTGATAATACCATCGTTGGAAATGTTAATTTTGTACGTACCTACTTACTAATTCATCATCATTTCAGCCAAAAGTCGTCCACTGCTGGACATAGACCTCCCCCAAGCACCTCAACTTCGACCGGTTCTGTGCTTCTCGCATCCAACGGGTTCCTGCGGCCTTCACAAGGTCGTCGGCCCACCTTGCGTGTGTCAACTTAATAATTTATATTATTATATTTCTATTCTTTTTTTATCGTCTTGATTCGATTTTGTTTGGAGTCTACATAAAATACAATATTTTACGCATTTTAATAGTATGAGAACTCAATGATAACTCGAAACTACATTATTTTCAGTTGAGCCAATGTGACGGCGGTAAAACACCGCGGTACTGTGGCATTTACTCAGGAGTTCCCATCAGCAGCCCAGCACTGGGCATCAGTAAGGCTTGCGGGACTGGACTGCAGGCTATCATCAACAGTGCTGTGGTGAGAAAATATTGAACAAACAGATTTGACATGAGACTGAACATCGAGTAAATTTCATTCTGAACCTAGGTACTTCTACTAACTAGCTGCGAAGTTTCCTTAGATGAGCTGGGGACAGCAGATGCGGTACAAATATTGAGAAAAAGCTGAAATGTCGCATGTGGTTTAATTTCACCTCTACCAATAATCTTCCAACAGGAACACAGTCACGCTTCTTGGCATTAGATTTGGCAGTAGTAGACGTACTTCTCACTACTACCTAAACTTTTCAAAAAACCTCAACTTATAATACTGAAAACTCAGTGAATATTGCACTTTTCAGGACATCATAACAGGCAATTCAAAGATCACGCTAGCAGGGGGCACAGATCTAATGTCCTCACTACCCATGCTTGTAAGGAACGTTCGATTCGGAACAGCGTTAGGTACATCATACCGGTTAGAAGACCACATACAGCAACAGATTCCTGACAGTTATACTGGACTGACGATGCAGAAGATGGTAGAGGAGTTGGCCAAGAAGTATAGCGTGACGCGAGAGGAAGTAGATGAGTTCGCTTTGCAGAGCCATTTGAAGTGGAAAGCAGGTAACTGTAATAAACTTATCAGCACCAATACTGAAAGAACAGTATCACCACATCAGCTGGATTGGCACCGGCCCGAAGTACCGACGGGCTTAAAAGGCGGCCGGAGCGCAGCAGACTGGTTTTGAAAGGCGGAGAACTGGGCTGGGTGTTAAAGCGTAATTTGAGAGAGGCTTATGTCCACCAGCGCCACCAGCGGACTGAGATAGGTTGAGTTGATGAAGCGGAATTGGTGACAAACCTTACAATTTCTGTTCCAGCTGAAGAATCAAAAGCATTTGAACAAGAGTTGGTCAGCATAACAGCGACTATCAATAAGAAGCAAATAGAAGTGGTGAAAGATCAACTGCCACAGCCGTCAATAAGGACTGAAGATCTGAGTAAATTGATAGCTCTAATAGATAATGGAGGAGTTTTGACTTCTGGTAATACCTCGGTAAGTTTTCTTTATATTATTGAATATTAAAGAACGATTGCGGAGTCGAAGCCGCAGACCTTAGCAGACTTGTCTTGGTTTTAGTGGGCACCGACCGACTACAAATTCCATATGTGGCGGACAGTTCCGCCTAATACCTGCTTGTTACAAAACATTTTTACATGCCATAATAATGCTCACTACCTACTCCAGTTCGAACAACCAACTTCAGTTCTATGGATCCTTTTGGACCGTTGCAGGCGCCAGCAGATGGAGCAGCAGCTCTTCTCGTGGCTCATGAAGACGCAGTAAAGAGTCATGATCTTCGACCACTAGCCAGAGTAGTAGGGTGGACATGTGTGGGAGTGCACCCCAAAAATGCGGGTATAGGAGGAGTCCATGCTGTTACGAAACTGCTAGAGGAACAGAAGCTGAGGGTAGATAATGTGGATCTGTTTGAGGTACGGTGAACTTACTTATTTTGAAAATGACGACGGATTGATGTAAATTGGTTCTTATGACCACCGACATACTCTTCTCCAGAATTGAAATATTAGATTATCATCATTTACTTAAGTAAACTAAAATTAGAAAAAAAAACTTGTTAGATATGAAGATACTATGATTCATCTTACCTGTTTCATAAACATTTTGCAAAAACAGTCCCGCCTGAGTGACTGTGAGAAAAAAAAACACTAAAATCCAGATTAGTTCCAAGAGAACAGAATACATTCTAAGCTAATCCAAGCAAACAGATATTTACTGACCCAGCGGGATATTTACTGACTTTTATAAAGGAAATATGGTATTGCAGATAAACGAAAACTTTTCATCTCAAGCCATCATCGCAACTAAAGAGCTGAAGATAGACCTAAGTAAAATAAACGTAAGCGGCGGAGCGCTGGCTATAGGGGATCCTATCTCAGCAACCGGGGCGAGAATGGCCACACATCTTGTACACGAACTTAGGTAAGTTTTGGGACATTTATGTTTCACTACAGGTATAGTTGACCTCGTGACAACAATTCCCGGTAAAGGGGTTTGAAGATCCGTGGCATACCTACCTGTCCGCCATTTTGATATTTTTTCAAAATGGCGGCCACGCATGAAACCTATATAAATCGAACGTGGACAGAGAAACTAAAATTATCTAAATGTCATATAAACAAATAGGCCTTGTCGTTTTATGACGTGCAAGTGATATTCAACCATCTTTCCAGGTGATACAACAAATGAGGTCGATTATTCAAGATACATTTTAAATAAATGCCATTATATCTGTCTCTGTCATTCTGATGTCGATGGAATGAGAGAGTAATAGAGTAAATCTTGTTTTAGTTGACTGGTGCTTATGAATACTTTATTTATTTTTACATTGTCCCTGTTTTTATTTTAGCCGGCGTAATTTAAAACGAGGAATTGCCGCTTCGAGCTGTGGTGGCGGTCAAGGCGTAGCAATTTTACTGGAGAAAATATAATTTAAAAAATGTACCTGTCCTTATTATTTTTAAACCTATGAAGTGAGAGGGCAATAATATTGAATATTTAGAAATTATTTCTGGATTTATTTACGTCAAATAAAATTATAATTTTGACTATAGATAAAAAAAAATTGATTTAAAAAAAATTGTGACTGAATTGTGTATTTATAGAGCTAAAATAAAAATAAAATCTCAACTTTTTTAAATACATAATATAATATAATTACAGTAAAAGCAGTCACATAATAAACAAATTGTATTGACTTAACTGCTCAACTGGGGCAGTGCTCATTTGCAAAATACATTGTACATTGTATTATACATACACATGATTACATTAGCTAATAAACTTTACATAAAACTTATTACATTACAGCAACTGTATGATATTCTACTAATATAATATATATATCAGAATTTTGTATACTTAAAGATATTTATACCTAACCTAATCTACACTTTAAACAAGCATTCATTATAATTATAAAAAAATGGGAATCATACAAATCTCATGGAATATTAACCCATTGGAGGACACTGAACGAGACACAATAGAATCTTTATTGTTATTACGTCGATGGGCGTTTAGTGTCCCACAAAGAGTTAATTTAATACTCTACATATTTATAACTTATGATATTTCAGATTCAGATTATGTCAGTGTTTCACCTTTGGTTACCTGAAAAGAAATAAAAATTGTAAAAATAACTGAAATGTTGTTTTTTTTTTACATTTATGTGTGTAGTGTGTGTGAGAAAAACTAGAGGTGTCTGATGATTTCGGCTTGCGTGAAAGAAAAGCTGATTTTTAATTAGTGCATTGTTTCGTTTTCTAATTGGATTTGACTAATTTACACTTATTAGAATATGAATACATAAAAACTTTGCTTACTGTGATAAAAACTCTTTTAAAAACTTTTTAAATACACTGATAGGTAGTCTTATTCATACTTAGTGCCAATTTCACCAACAAAGCTAAATGTGATCTAAACTGCATTCAAGAGATGTCAGTGTCAATATTTCACAATAATAACGATAATGACAGGTCTTGAATCTGGTTTGTGTTGATCGCATTAAGTTTCATTGGTGAAATCCACCCTTTGAGATCATAATTATAAGTAACCAAAGAAAAAATTTAAAAACTACATAATAATTACAAAATTTCACTAGTATAGCTTACAATTTTACTAATTCTATAGTTCTACTGGTTTTGGTCCGTCCACTAGTTTCAGCTCCTGGGTTTGAATTCCAGGTTGGCATTTCTGTTAAAAATTTTGTTTTGTTCAATTTTTTTGTTAAGAGTATTGTTATTATTTGATTTAGAAATTGTGTCCAATAGGAAAAGTGCTGGAATGTAAGTTAATAGCTATTCCCAAAGCTGAAGAAACACAAACGGAAACAGAGCTATCAAATTATTATTATCAAAGACAATATAGACTTCCAAATAATATTTCAAAGGTTTCATCCTAGTACAAGAAGAGATGGATGATCATTCATGAAATCAGGATATACAATTGAAAGGTAAAAGTAATTTAACAGGTACTCACACAAGCCTCCAAGTAGTCAATCTTCCTTTCCAATGAAGTTAGTTTTTCATTCAGTGTGGCAAGGCGGGACCGGCAGGACATGTCTAAAAATATATAAATAAAATTGATGTAGGAAGTTTATATCTCAGGGGTGTGTATTGGGTCTATTTCAATTATTGGAATGTACGATTTCAGTAAAAGTATATAATTGTAAAACACATAAGGGCGCACAAACAGGAAAAATGGGTAAAATATACATAAACAAACAAAACTATTCACGAGCGGGTCGCGAGCTTGGCGTACGGACTCGCGTTCTTTCTTCCACTATCGGTTAGCGCGGGAGCGCAGGCGAGGGTGTATGCTCCCCGTTCCCGCGCATAAGGGCACGTTCACACACATTCTAAAAAGGCCGTGTTACATTGATGTTCCACATTGACTTGCTACTTTTACAATGATAAGATCCGATAATCAATTTTGTAAAAAAATCTTTGACAGCCCACTTCAACCTCACTTCACCTAAGTTTTAACAGTGAGATTTATCAGAATAGATTGGCAGTGACACTGATGACTGATACCGTTTCTTTACACAGCTTGGGCAGTCATCAGCAATTTGCTCACAAACAAATTACATGCAAGCAAAAAGTCCTTCAGATACTTGTAGGAAGAGAAAACAGTATTTATGTGTGGCAATTAGACAACAGGCACTCACTGGTTTTAATGATTATAAAAATATGGAAATAAAATTAGTTTTAGGTATCCACATCCATGAATCATTTGATTATAAGGCGACACAGTTTCAGTTTTGTCTTGACACTAAACTATATCGAATATAGTAAACGAGAGGATGATAACATCATCAAATATATTAATAAAGCATTCTACTTAAAAGAATAAATGTGTTTTTAAATAACTTACCGAAGGAATTGAGGAAATCTGTGATCTTCTTTATGCTGCCTGTTATTACTTCGATGTATTCCCTGTTCGCCCAATCCTGCTGAATTTGTTTCTGTATGGTCTCTCGGGGGGGTGTCGACATTTTTACAAATACTTTTGTCTATTTCAAGTAATGTTTTTGTTATTTTCAATAAAATTACAACTCGCCAAGCCCTTTACAAAATATGCTTCGCTTTCAATGATCAGATTCCAGATCCTCAATTTAATCGGTATTTATAGCATGAAAACCAAGAATTTGCTCTGTTTGATAGTAAATTATGCCAGGAATTGTAGCAAATCTTGACATAGAACGTGCTATTTGACATTAGATTAATAACAGTAAAAAGTTGCCAGAAGGCAATAACTATGACTAAAGTAGATCTAGGCAGTTTTATTCTACTTCCTAAAATCCAAGTCAAGGCCGAGTCAATGAAACGGAGAATAATCCTGATTTTACGAAAGTGAAAGATAAAGGATAGGCTTAATAAATCGTTATTTCTTAGATGATTTATTTATGCATGATTGCCAGCAAAAATAAAACCAAGGCAGATTGACAGCCAAACAAAAAATTTCATTTTTCTCTACTGCCAAAGTGTCAATGTCAAACGCCAGCTGTTTCCTGTTTCTTTTCAGTGCCGGCGATTTAGTTCATAGAAATAAAGAATTTATAACAAAAATATCTCTAAAATGGACGAGATTGAATATAAACTGAACACTAACAACAGCGTTTTGATAGTCAACGCTATCGACAAGCTTATATCCACTATCAAATCAAAATACAAACCGATAGAACGTCAAAGATTTGTAAATGAGAATGAGGAGCTAAAGTTTCTGAGAGATAAGTGTTCTTCCAAGGATGCCAAGGTGAGCCTGACGGCATGTCAGGGTCTTCTGGCGCTGGTCGAGCTTGGGGTCCTGGAAATTGCCCATACGATGTCCACTGTAGTAACCTTATTGCCAAGTACACAGTAAGTATCTACAACTAGCTTCTGACCGCGTGAAATTTCTTATTCCCCCGACCCACCTCGTCGCATCACATTGCCTGCTCGCGCTATTACTTCGTCTTCGTATAGCTTTCTATACGACGTTTTTGTTTTTGCTCGGCTCCTAAAAGTCCTAGTGTGATGTTAAGTAGCCTAAAGTCTTCTTCAAGAATTGGGCTATCAAATGCAAAAACAATTTTTCAAATCCGACTGGCAGTTCCAGATATTAACATATTCAAACAAACAAACTCCATCTTTATTTTTAGTATAGATTCTATGTAGAGGCATGTTTGATGAAAACAATCCTACTGATGCTATCGAATTCAAACAAAATGTATCTAACACCAACAAAACACTGTCTGTAAAACTTTTTTGGTACGCCTACCCTATGTAATTTTTAAAAACTGCTAATAATTGTCATTTTCTTGTTATACAGTCAGTGGCGTGCATTGCATATAAGAATATAAGCAGTGCAGTGTAGTAAAATCTTCCTACATTGTATAAAGATTTTGTTTTTTGTAAGGTTTGATAATTTAGTGAGTTTCTTAATTGTGGGGCACACACTAAAATGTAATTGACAGGCTTATGTTGATATATCGAGGTTGGCACTGCTTATATGCCTATATGCAATGCACGCCACTGTATACAGTTAAAATTATTCTATCTTCTCCACACACAGAGATAGAAACAACAATTTTATTGATTTTGTTTTACATTATTTTTTCACAGTAACTACTCAGCCATAATATCTACAATGGCTGGTCTCCTCATCCTGGACCTCAAAGCACGCTTGGTACCAGGCCACCAGTACAAGTGCCAGTTCACTCTCAAGTCTCCACAGCATCCGTTCATAACAGTACTGGAGAAGAACAAGGGAGCTGAAGATGATGTGCTAGCACAGATGCATGCGCTTTGCACACATCCTGATTACATGTAAGTTGGTTGGTTGGAATGGATAAGGGTCAGGACACATTGATCGACGGCTTTTCGCACTTTGCGTATGGAAAAGGAGCACACTAGTATGCATTACGCCGATCCACCGCTTACGGAGGCCGCCGACGAACGATCGCGTTTTTGTGTCAGTCCGCCGTCGAAGCGCGTTCGTCACGTCGATGCGAAAGAATGCGTACGTCGTTCCATACTTTGCTCTCTTTTTGTATGGACCAACAGTAGAACGCCGTTGATCAATGTGTCCTAACCCTAAATAAACTATGAGTATTATATTAGTACCACTGCTGGGTAAAGAAAGGCCTCCCTCAAATCCTTCCAGGAACACTTTTATCAGTAAAGGCTAACAAAAAAAAAAAACCGAGTGTGCTTATGACCACACGACTGAAGTGAAACTTCAAACGTATTTGGCTTTGAGAGGAAGAGAGAAAGAAAATGTGCGCGCGCACTGCTTTCTCTTGCTTATATCCCCCACTCAACTCCCGTTCGCCTCGCCCGTAGCCCTTAGACATGGGTCGTACTTGCAAAATCGAGTACCAGGGCTTCCAAGTACGTCCACCTTAAGAAACCAGGGCCTAAAACCAGGGCTCGAGATACTTTCAAGTATTTTCTATCTGCATACAAATAAGAAGTACAATCGCGTAATCAAACAAAAGCCCTGTTGGAAGTAAAAAGTACTTGCATAGGAAAATGACCCGTGAATTCCTATAAATAAGGAACACAAACGCGTTTACAAATAAATACTTTTACAAACCATTAAAGTAAAAATACTTGCATAGGAAATTGTTCCGTAGACTCTTACCACAACTCGGACACTCCATACAACGCTCGCAAAATAATTACCTATTACTACTGCATAAACAAATGACGTTTGTATACGTGCAAATGTGTGCGTGAAATCTAGTAGCGTAAAAAAAATTGGCGCGGAAAGCAATTTGTGTCGGGGAACCGAACGACGACGGCGGCGGCGCTGCCCGAACGTGTGCAGTATTATGAAGTGACCATGTATTTCAATTGTTTATTTATATAGTCGGATTCGTAATGAAATAAAAACACTAAAATAGTTTAGTTTAAATGACTTATCTGTAAATAATCGGTTATTAAATCGCATGTTATTAAAAATGCGAAATCTTACAAACAGTTTATGTAAACACGAATTCGGAAAAGCATCACAATATCCAACCATCGTGATTAAAACTCAAATAAAACTTTTAAATCGCATAATTGTGTGTTCGTATCAGCAAGACAGCGCTGCGGTTCGCGAGCGCCCTTGCTAAAGAGTCGGCGACGAATACCTTGAAGTGCGAGGTGAGATGCGGTATCTGATATGAGGGCGAGGAAGGGAGTGTCCTTTCTGTACGTAGTACTATTAAGTATTCTGTGCTCTTACTGATAAGGAGTATGATCGCATTTGCGAAAACAAACGCGGTTGTTGAACTATTTGAGTACCTACGTACTCGAGCGTCGAGGCACGACGGAGCGAGATACTTTCAAGTATTTTCTATCTGCATAGAAAACTGATCCATAACTTCATACAGATAAGAAATACAATCGCGTATTCAAAAGCCCCGTTGGAAGTAAAACTACTTGCATAGGAAATTGATCAATGACTTCGAATAAATAAGAAGAAAAATCGCGTTTACAAATAAATACTTGCAAACCATTAAATTAAAAAAAAAATTTTTAAGAAAAAAAAAAACCGACTTCCAAAAAAAACTTTACAAAGTGAAAAATACCTTTAATTTCGGAAGTCGGTGTCTTTGGATCTTTATTTTAGTTTTTTGCCACCTACTTCCGAAATTAAAGATATTTTTCACTTTGTAGTGTTTTTTTGAGTCGGTTTTTTTTTTTTAATAAGTTTTTATTTTACGCTTTTTAGTGGGTCTACTTATAATTTATCTAAGTTACAATAGCCTAGTGATCATCGCCTTTTACAAACAAAATATTGCTTTTCCCGATACAGGGAAGTTAATTGTTGAGGAGTTCTTCAGATCCACCATCAGGTCCCTATCACCATTCACATTGTGACGAGCATAAATTGCTTAGCAACCATATTAAAGTAATCGAATCGCAACCCGTGAAATACTTAGATATTATTGAGTAGTTCCGGTGGCCATCTGTGGTCTTCATCATCAGTTCTACATCACCAAATAGTGCTTTCCGAGAGCAATTGCACGAGTTACTATAAAAAATACCCAAATCGCTATAGGTGTGCCTATAATATTTGAAGAGTTCCTTCGATTTCTCCAGTATCCCATCATCAAATCCTGACCTGATGTTTTTAGACTAGATGGTGATAATCCTGGCTGCAGCATCAAGCCAGACTTATGTCAACATTGCATTGAACTTAAAATTTAGTCCCGTTTAAAATGAGCCCAAACACGACTACGGTGCTGTAATTATTTTCAAGGTTTTTTAGGACTTTTTCTGATGCTCCTGGCTTCAGCATCAGGTCTTTATGTACTTCGGTCTTCCTCATTAACAGTACGTTTATCCACACATCGAGCCCTTTTCAATGAGCCTAAACACGATATATCTGCTGTTAGTTGTCGCGGAGTTAGGTACTCTGCAGACTATCCTGACTGCAGCATCAGATCATGACTTGATGATCATGAGACCAAATGTGGCAAATGCCCTATCAAACATCAAAACAATTTACTAAAACAGTCCTTGCCTGTTCGAGTAACTTCTTACTGTTAAGGAGTTGTACCTTCCATCATCAGTCCAGCTACCTGAGATGGTGACAACCATACGCAAATACACAAGATACTTCATAAAATATGCGAAAAACAATAGGTAAGCCTATAAAATTTGAGGGTTGCCCTCGATTTCTCTAAGATCCCATCATCAGATCCTAACTTCGTGACAGTGGGACCACCTCAGAACTATCTACTTTCGAACAAAAAAAGAATTTTGAAAATCCGTCGAAAATTGGCGGAGTATTCGATGAACAAACATACAAAAAAAAAACATACAAACAGCCGAACATAGTACCTCCTCCTTTTTGTGAAGTCGGTAAAAAATACTTGCATACGAAATTGTTCCAAAAGGAGCATGATCGCATTTGCGAAAACTAAAGATAACGTCGGACAGGACGGATCCGAAGAAAAGCGAGTAGCCGTATAAGATAATAGTCTTGCAAGTATTTTGAGTCGGTACCCGGTGTGCGTACTTGGAAGCAAATACCTGGTGTAAAAACCCGGTCGCATATTTATGCGACCGGGACCGGGTTTTTACACCAGGTATTTCCAGCTATTTTTTACGTACCTTCCCTACTCGCGATCACACGTTTTCGTAACGCATTCGCCAGTTTACTCCCCAAGTCAAGCGCGCCTAAAGAAGTTTCACTTCAAAAGTTGTACCTAAGCTATCTGCTGATGATGCTATTAAAATTCTCACATGACTCTACATTTTGGAACCAGAACTCATTTCCAACAAAAAATTCAGGACTATTTTGCTTCTTTTAAGTTGACTGTAGGTATACATTCAGAAAACTGTTGAATAAATATTATTCAGCATTATACTTTTCTAACATATTTGTATCAAACATTCCTGACCAAATATAAAACATAGATCAGTTAATTAAATAATGTAAAGATATTTTGTATTACTAAATCCATCTGTTTCAGTGTATCATCAAACAGCTTGGAGCTGCTGAGGCCAGTGTTCCTCTGGCTAACATGTCATCCTCAGAGGGATGGCAGCATCAGACCCTGGCAACTGTTGCTCAGCCTGCCACCAACAACAGCCCAGTCCTCTTTACTTCTAGCTTGTCTGAGTTGTCAACAGGTATGAAAATTACACTTTAAATTATAAATATTAGCCACAATAATCTTCTATAGGCCGACCGCTTAATTGAGATGTTGCCTGAGGTAGCTGCGCGGTGCGGGAGGGGTGATAGTTGTCATAAGTTGACTAATCACTGAGCTCTCGCATCGCGTCACCACCACCCCTCCCACACCAGGCTGCTACCTCAGGCAACATCTCAGTTATGTGGTCGGCCTATAGTATAATCTGGTTTTCTCATCAAATTAAGAATTACAATTTATTTTGAGACATGACCGCTAATTTATCGTAAGCGAAATTTTCACGAAAATGCGATTCTTTATGATGAAAATCGTATTTTCGTCGGCGGTAATGGCTCGATTTATTAAGCTTTGTGCACAATAAAGACAGTCTGTAGATTATCATAAGAGTTATTTTTTACTTTCTCTATAAAATGTTCACAGACACCCACATGGATTACTTCCTCTTACAGAGAGGCCTGAGTCCCAGCAGTAGAAACATTATTTGCTATGCTAATACTGTACCATTTTGCTATCAGATCTGCAACCCAGCTCTAATAGAACGGTCGTACGCCGCATACAGCGCTGTGACAGAGGCAGCCGTGTACCAGGCGCAGCGCGACCACGTGATGGCACTACTGCCTATGCTTGCCAGGCTATCCAGCCAACTCATCAAGCTGCAGTAAGTACAGAAAATTATGTATATGTAATCACCATTGTCTAATAAAAAAAGAAACTATAAAACGTGTACTAAACATAATGGCGGCTATCGCTGTCTCGCTTTAACATGTGCAGTCTGTGCGTAGTCTGTGTCATTTTTGTTATGTTGGTATTGAGTTTTAGTACAAGTTTCATACAAGCGACGTTTTCATCTTTTTCTATGGCACTTCCCGTCTCTATCATCACCATCACATCCACGGAATTTCCGCAACCATTACCAGGATCACCAGGTCATGGGTCACGCATAAAGCTCTGTGTTATAAGCAGCTAACTAAAGTAATAAAACACGAAAGAGAGGTGGCTCATTTATATTGCCGCACCACCAAAAGTTCTGATGAAACATAGAGAGTATAGATACGTTATTTCGTACCCAGAGAAAAATATGGGAGAACATTAATACAAGATAAGATCACTTATTTTTCCAAAACCACACACATGGCTTGCAAGTAGAGTTGCGACTGCATCTAATCCATACTAATATTATAAATTCGAAAGTAACTCTGTCTGTCTGTCTGTATGTTACCTTTTCACGCCTAAACCACTGAACGGATTTAGATGAAATTTGGCAGAGAGATAGATTGTATCCCGAGGAAGGACATAGGATAGTTTTTATCCCAGAAATCATCCTTTAAGGGGATGAAAAGGGGGGTGGAAGTTTTTATGGGGAATCAATAACCGCTGAACCGATTCAAACTCAAACTCAAACTCAAAGCATTTATTTCAATTAAACCATTACAGGTACTTTTGAATTGTCAAAATTAAGTAGTCGGTCAGTTAGTCAGAAAGTTGAAGCTAGTCGCCCATTCCAAAGCGTAGATCTCTATGGAGAAGAACGGGCAAGAAACTCCATGGACACTCTTTTAAATCAAGATATTACAAAATCCTGAGTACATTATTCTTGTTGCTTCTATATGTAAGAACAATGTAAAAAAAAAACACACAAATGAAGAAACAATACAAGAAATAAGATTAAAAACTTTTTTACAAAAAAAACAACCGACTTCAAAAAAAACACTACAAAGTGAAAAATAACTTTAATTTCGGAAGTCGGTGTCGTTGGTTCCGGGTTTTTGTTTTTTGACACCGACTTCCGAAATTAAAGTTATTTTTCACTTTGTAGTGTTTTTTTTGAAGTCGGTTGTTTTTTTTGTAAAAAAGTTTTTATTTTTCACTTTTTAGTTGTACCTACCCCGCACAAATTCAATTAACACTAGTGCATTGAAGAATTGAAGACGCGAATCGAAGAATCATCAAAATTCCCATAGAAATGCCGGAGACGCAGTACATTTATGCATATAACTTCGTACATAAGAATATATACCTAATGTATTATATACTAAAACCTTCCTGAAAGTATGTAGATCACACTAATGAAAGAATTATCAAAATCGGTTCAGTAGTTTTTGAGATAATCGCGGACATACAAACATACATACATACATACATACATACATACGGGTCGAATACAGAACCTCCTTTTTTAAAGTCGGTTAAAAATAAGCCTTGGCAGTTAAGAGATGACCAGTCTCAACCGACGGCGTCCGTTCACGAACATGACGCATGATTTAGATGAAATTTAGTATAGATATAGTTGTTGGTTTGTTGATTTGTGGGAAACGATATAAAATAGATTTTATCCCCGAAATTATACCTTAAGGGTGTAAAAAGGGGGGGTGGAGATTTGTAAAGGGAATCAATAAAAAAGGACTATAATACTTTTATCGCGGGTGAAACCGCGGGGCACAGCTAGTAACATTATAATTGCACAGTGTTGCTATCTAACTTTTAACAACAGCCTTGTGAGATCCTTTTCTTAATGAATTTGGTCATCAGTCAGTATAATATACTTTTTTGAAATCTTCCAGACGCGATCCTCGATCCTGTTACAGCCTCATAGAGCGTTGCTTCGCGCTCGATGCGCCGGAGTTGAGAACAGTTGCCGGTATCACACTGATGTTGTTAGCTGAAAACTTAGCTGATACATCGGCTTTGTATCTGCATGAGCTGTTTAATTTGTGTGAGTTTATTTTTGTTACGTATGGCGAAAAGTCTTTCTCATAAATTGCCAAACGCTCACCTAGACCTTGGAAAACTACTGCCAAAGTGGATCACGATAAGTAAGTATTCTCGCCGACCTAAATTTTATTTCTGTAAGTAGGTTTGTACAAACAGTTTTACACATCAATCATATTTTCAAAACTTTATGAGGTCGGCGTTTCCTATCCGACTACTCTGAGAAGAAAGGCCGAAACAAGCTCAGAGGTCACAGTCTCTTTCAAAGTCAAAAGACAATTTTGCTCAGATGTCTTTTGAGGAAGGAACCACACAGATTTGAGTGTGCCTGTCCAGTCAGTGTTGGGTTTTCTTCTATATTTAGTAAACCATTTGGTTTCTCATAATTAATTATGTTAGAACAAAAAGAAAGTAAAACGGCGAAGCAGCTTTCGCTGTTAAAAACAAACTTGAGTTTTGATAATTTCCAAGACAATAAATCGCCTTTATCAACCACAGGTCTCAACATTATCAGCAAATACGAGTACTCTTCAATATCCCTCAACGTGTTCGTGGCCCTCTCGTTGCAATGGCTGAACCTACCCTCTTACCTCACAGCATCAGCTCTGAAGGTCGCATCAAAAATCCTGGACGCATACCAGGACAATTATAAAGACGACACGCGCCTCCACACACCAAACCTCAAAGCGAACAAAACATTCCAAGCTTTACTATACGCGGACAGTCATTTATCTATTATATTCAAGCTAAATCAAAACTGGGAACGAATGAGAGATAACCCAGATAAATTGAAAAGCTGGTTAGATTCTATTGCTACAGTAAATGATGATGTCAAACTCGAATTGTTACCTTTTCTCCTTGGCATGGTTTTGGAGAAACGTAAGGAGGCGTGGTATGAGGAGATAGTGGTGAAAGTGTTGAAGATTGTGGTTGGTCTGGTGGAGTATAAGAAGGAGGTGTCGGTGCAAATATTGCCGCTGTTGGTGTATAAGATTGCTAGTGATAAGTGTCCGGGAGTCAGGCTGGAGTGTTTGAGGGCGTTGCCGTTGATGGCGAAGACGAAGGTAAGTTGGCTAATACTGTTTAACTTTTAAATTTAATCCTCTAACTTCGGTGGTTCTTTCGCTTTTTATAAAGTTAATTGCTCTGAGAGCCACTCTTTGAAATTAGCATGAAGTCGTCAAGATGTTTGACTTTGTATTGCACATGACGACAGACTTATTAAATCAAAATAATGTCAATGTACAAAATCCTTTTAAAAATAGTTTAGTAAGTAATTGGTAAACAAAAGATTTTTTAGGAGTTATTTACGTCTTTAATATCTGTTTATTCTCAGGAAAATGTGCCAACGATAGTATCTGTGCTCAACAAAATAAAGGCCAACAAAGGAGCACCGACTTCGTTCCTCATCATGCTATACACAAGCTTAGCAGAAACACAGGTATGCAACTATTTATTAATTGATTTTATACTTAGTAATACTGGGCCTATTATTGTCCCCTGCGAAACGCCAATGCGTTTTGCCGTCCGTTAATTCACTTTAGTAAAACTACTGTTTAATTCCTTGTCTGAAGAAAAAGATGACACGGACACGAGCTCTACTAAAGTTTACGAATGTAGTAGTGCATTTCGTTAGTTTGTGTTAAAAACATTTTATGATCTACCTTATCAAAAGCCTTTGTTAAATCCCAACAACATTTTTTAACTCAAACTATAAATCTTAATAAAATAACAGGTGCGGTGTTTCCCGTACTTGCAAGAAATGCTAGTGGACCCTGGCATAGGCAAGCAAGATGATTTGAAGTGGGAGTTGGACATCGCTAAAGCGGTCGCAGTCAGAAGGATCTGTGAGATACGGTATGTATTCAGGGAAATGCTTCTCTTTTTAACCGACTTCAAAAAAGGAGGTTCTGTTTTATGGTTGTAATCTAGTCGTTTTTGTGTTCATCGTCATAATTTGTATTCCTTACTCATAGATGTGTGACGTACTTTTTAAATAAAAAAAAAACTATAAGATCCATATTGTGTATTTTGTAAAAAATTAGTCGAAATATAAGTTCAACGGTGTATACTGTATTTAATTCTTCCTACGGAACGTCACCCTTAGATATTTAACCTATTTAAATAATGGTCTATCTATTACACTGACACATGTTTGCGTCTTTTCTTCTAAATACAGTATGCTTTTGATGGGCCAGTGGCGGTACTGAACTGCAACATTACTCTTTCCGTTTCAGTCCCACAAGCCACGGCCTAGAGTTAGTCTCAGTAATATCCTCGATCCTGAACCGTTGCGGCGACCGCTCAGGCGGCGTGGCGACGTGCGTGTGCGTGGCGTCGCTCGCGTTGCTGTGGCGTGGCGCTGCGCTCGCGCCACACACCACGTGGACTGCGCTGCAACCGAAGCTGGCGAGGGATAATAGGCATAGTGTGCAGATCAGGTAAGAAACTGCAAAGTGCATATTTTTGTGACGATAAACAAAAATGATACTTAGGGGTTGTGTTGTAGGACACTGAGTTCTCCTGAAAAGCGTTTTCCGAAACAGAAACCAATAAGAAAATACTTGAAAAAAAAAATAGATTAGATTAAGTTAAATCTTTTTTTTTTTTGACGAGATGCGACACCTTTGCAAACCAAATAAAACAAAAAAAAAAAGTCAAAGTCAAAGCATTTATTTCAAATAGGCACATAAAAGGCACTTTTGAACGTCAAAAATTATCTTAAAATAGAATTGATTCTAGTCGCCCATTCCAAAAGGTAGTTTTCGTATGGAGAAGAATGGGCAAGAAACTCCACCGTTACTCTTTTAAAATGTTTTAGGTACAATATTTTGCATGGGTACATTAAAATAAAAACTGATGTCCACATTTATGCAATAAATGTATCTTTATCTTTTAGTAAACCAATTTCACTATAGTTAGCTTCTTTTCTCTCTTCCTTGCTTTCCTTTTTTTACTATTTGGCAAAGAACAACAATACATATTTTAGGTTGGCTAGTTGGCTCCTTACAAGAAACTACCTACATATTACGTTTTAGTCCCCATTTCTTATTCTTTCCAGCATCTGCAAGCTCCTAAGCGAGGTCCCGTCCCTCCGGGTACAAAGCCCAGAATACGACAAGCTGGTATCAGACGCAGTCGGCAAGCTGTGGAGCCTGATCGCGGACTGCAACCTGCCCGACGTCGTGGAGGCGGCGTGCGACGCGCTCGCTACCTACAAGATTGATGACTATAAGCTCAGCGATGTGCCCGAGGTAATATGACCTCATGTCTGTTCCAACAGAATCTGATGACAGCGTAAACAAATCCAGGATTAATTGTTACGCAATCATTCACTAAAGGGAATTACAAACATATTCATCTGTAATTAGAAGGTTTCAACATTATATATTTCATCCAACAATTGATGACCTTGCAGCTAAAGGGAGGCAAGTCCAAGTTTAAGAAATGTGCCTCGTACATGCATCAAACGATAGTCCTAATTTTTGTTAAAATTGTAGGTGAAAAAACAGTATCTGCAAAAATTTGGATCTGCCTCCCTTTTGCTGCAAGGTCCTCAGTTGTTGTTTGAATAACATTTTTCAAATTGTAATTGAATTAAAGTAATTGAAACCTTAGGTTATAATAACCGAGGTTATAAAATTAAATTAAAATTGTATTGTGCTGTACTCTTCAATTTAGCATTAATGAATTATAACGTTGCTAAATTGAAGAATACAACTGTAACGTAGCATTACAACTGAATAGACTGGTACAGTTCGACACAACTTAGATGTAGCATCGGCAAAATTCGTAAAACGTTCGTAATTCGTATTCGTAAATCTTTATTACTACTTTAGGAAAAATTGATAAATTTTTGCTAAAGTAGTAATAAAGATTGGTGATTTTGAAGGTGTACTTAGTTCGGATGTGATCGGTTTTACGAATTTTGCCGATGCTACATCTAAGTTGTGTCGAACTGTATTACGTTTAGTCAGTTAACTAAGTCACGTGGGTTTTTTGTTTACCTTTATTTAA
The DNA here is from genome assembly GCA_945859645.1 of Amphipoea oculea. Lineage (NCBI taxonomy): Eukaryota > Metazoa > Arthropoda > Insecta > Lepidoptera > Noctuidae > Amphipoea > Amphipoea oculea. The sequence continues at coordinate 20,665,061 of OX243878.1, read as the reverse complement.
CTACCTAAGCCTATGGAGTATAGGTAAATTTCGACGTATTGTGTTGTCTGCATATTTTTTGCTACATAACTCATCACCTCATTTTCTTTCGTCTTTTACAGATATACAGGAAGACAGTGAAACTGCCAGCGTCATTTTGCAAAACCCCAGCCGATGCCGCCAGAAAACCTGAGGAAGTCCTCGATTATGTACCATGTAAGTTAATTCTGTAACTCATTACAATGCTGCTGTCGCAAAATTACTACAAATTCGACAGTCAAACACCGGAATGTTTTTTTTTCAGGTGAAATCTGGCCAGAAGTGTTTAAATTCACGAACCAAAGCGCCTTATTAGGTGTGCAGCGCCTCTGTTCGAAGCTGATCGAGAAAGAGGTGCGAGCGTACCGCAGCGGAGTGTACCAACACGAGCCGCGCCAGGAGCCCAGCAGTCTGGCACATCTACACGTCACCAGCGTCGCCAGGGGTCTCGTCGAGTGCTTCAGGAGACAGGTATGTACAGACGCCAGCACATCAACCTACCCGAAACTGTCAAATTTTCCCAATCAACTTTGAACCTTATGCTTTAGTGATAAAGTTGAAAATCTATTAAAGAAATTTGACAGATTGTAGTAGGTTGATGTGCTGGCGTCTGCACATCAGTAAAGTCAGTAGCAAAAAAATGTTTTTAAATCACGTACACACTAGCACAAAACTTAGATAGGTGAGGTTTGTCAGACAACAGAAGCCTCTCGACCTGACAGAACACGAAAAAATGCAAGAGTTTTACACCAGTTTTTTTGTATTATTACTTTTACTATGGGATCAGCTCTTATATCGCGAAGCAACAACAGCTGCTCTACAGGGTGAATTTTTCAAGTGGGCGTGGATGGCCAAATCCGAAACTATGAGGAATAGCGAAAAGTACTCAAAGGAGTCGCGGGCTCGATTTTGATGAAAACTAAAACTGCATCATTGGATTTTTGAAAAATCAATATTTCTGGCCAGGAATCGAACCTGTTGATTTTGAAAAAAAAAACACACGCTGTATTATTACACCATTCGATAGTGTCGCTAATAAGGATCAAATTCTGGGAAGTAATGACATACGGCAAACTAAAGGAAAGAGCTCATTTTTATCAAAATACTTTTTTATTTTCTTATGCTACCTACCTATTAAGGTGAATGCGCAGTTGTAGCCCGCGAAATTCAATTTTTCTTACGTTTTTTGCAATTTTCAGGTCAGTGTCAGGTTGTATCTTGATCAAAATATGATTCGCGACAATAACAGGTACGTATTTACAGAATTATAATAATTAGAATCATTAATACATCTTTCTAAGTTAGATTTCTACCGTTAAGAACAAATCTCGTATGGAAAAGTGTTGATGGTAGAAATCTAACTTAAAGAGATATATTAATGATTCTAATGACTATAATTCTGTAAATACATGTCTATTATAGTCGCAAATCATATTTTGATCAAGATACAACCTGACACTGACCTACAAATTGCAAAAAATGTAAGAAAATTTAAATTTCGCGGTCTACCACTGCGCATTCACCTTAAACCTTAACTGATTAATTGTTCAAAATTATGACAATTGTTTTTGAATACATAGCTGGATTCGACGTCTCAAGGATTGTACTGCAATTTAAAATTTGAATTTAGAACATAATTTTGTGAAGGTGACTGCGCTACGAGTATTTCGGGTGTAAAAATATTGAGCATCATTTCGAACAAGGTATGAAAAAAGAAGCAGTTTATTAAAATTCAACATTTTCCTTAAGTTTGCCGTATGTCATTACTTCCCAGAATTTGATCCTTATTAGCGACACTATCGAATGGTGTAATAATACAGTGTGTTTTTTTTTTCAAAATCAACAGGTTCGATTCCTGGCTAGAAATATTGAATTTTCAAAAATCCAATGATGCAGTTTTAGTTTTCATCAAAATCGAGCCCGCGACTCCTTTGAGTACTTTTCGCTATTCCTCATAGTTAAGAATTTGGCCATCCACGCCCACTTGGAAAATTCATCTTGTATACTATGTTTGCATAACTCGACAGAAAGTAGAGAACAGCTGATATTTTTTGCGACGATTTTAGGGTATTCTATTCTAACATTATGAACAAATACCCATTGTAATAGTTGACCCCAATCAACCCCATGATTTTCAGTACATAAATATATCGATAAGTATATTATGATCACGTCCATGAAGTTTCGACAGTTAATGTAATTTGACCTTGGTTTTTTTTTCAGGCCACAACCCCCTCCTACGACTTCCCCGACTTGGTCCTCCTGTCCATCCTCCAGACCCTCACAGCAGAGTACCCTAAGCCTCTCCCCCCATTCGACTTGTGCTTCATCCCGGAGGTGTTCCACCGAGGGTCGGAGTGGAGGCGCGGGTGTGTGACCCTGGCTGCGAGGCAGGCGCAGGTGTCGCAGTCAGCCAGGAGGATCCTGGAAAACTATCTGCTGGGAGTCAGTTCTGGGACTGCTGAGGTGAGGACCGTTACAACGGGTTATAACGGGTGTGAAAAAAACTTACAGCAGCCGATAGTCACTATTGTACTTCTCGTCATTTTCATATTTTTTGTTGTACTGGACCATACCTGGGAATCTCCTGGATCAGAGATATTGAAGATCAAAATTCCAATTTTTTTAGTCATGTGGAGGTGTCTCCGGTGTGGGGGTATGCTAGCCCTGGCTAGTTGCAGGTGAAGCCAACTCTGCGGCTCGGCAGTGCCATTCTACTCCATACAAAACGACTTCTTGGAAGGGGCAACTATACTTTTGAACTTCAACATTTAAACAACAACAACAATTTTTTTGTTGAAGTTCAAAAGTGCCTTTTAAAGGCCTACTTGAAATAAATGCTTTGACTTTGACGATTATGTTATCATATTATGTTATCATATTACCTTCCAGGAATCAGACACTCTTTTTATCTTCGAGATCCTGCCCATCCTCTGCCGCGGGATGCCCCCAAACTCTCTCCGAACCCCTCTCGAGCGATGCCTCGCCGACTCCTTCGCAGAAATCAGCCACGTCAAGCTGAGGGTCAGGGGAGATGAGAAGGAGCATCTATTCATCCAGCAGATGGACAGGATCCGGCAGTGTTTGGAGTGTGACAAGATACATGATGCTAACAGGACGTTGTTGTCTCAGATCGTGGAAAATTACTTCTCGATCGTTGGCGATGATAATGTGGTGAGTTGTCCTATTTTTTTTATATTATAATTTTTGTTTCATCGGATATTATCCTCTCGTCTGTGGCGTCCATTTTTCACGAATCGCTACATCTGTGACGGCCATATTGCGCGAATCGCCGTGTGTGGCGGACTTTAGGGTGGTCGGGCGCGATATCGGCGCAGGCGAGTTTAGAAACGTCTAGTAACCGTTGTTCGGTCGTTTGAGAGGCATGACAAGTGATGGTATGCCATCCTTGTTCTTTCCCGTATACTTTGTGCAAGTTAGAGCAGCGTAGATACAGTACAGAATAAAATATCTTTAATTATTTACGTCATAGGCCGCGGTATCAACCTGCGACTCCCTGACAGATGCGATGTTTTTGACAGATATCAACCCGTGAGACACTCGCAGACGGTAGGATATAAGGGTAGAAGTGTTTTCTGAATTGCAAAGGACGTCGGCGTAAAGGTGTAACTGTAGACAGTCAGCCCTTTCACAAACTATGTTGACCAGCAAGTCTGTTACTACAGCATAGTCCTAGTGGACATCTGAGAGCTTTACGGTGCGGTGTAGTACTGTACCGTGGCGTACATACCCGTGCTATGAACGTATCAATCAGGGAAGGAAAGAAACATGACACGGGCTACTAAGCTCACTAGAACGTATCAACAGCGTATCATACCCGGGCATACCGGTTAAAGTGACCGTAACATCCGCGTGTCATATCAGAACGGTATAAAAAAGACAAAAAAAAAACTGGAGACCACGAATCGGTAAACGTAAGGTAGGACACCCTCAGGCTAGGTGGAGCGACGGTCTTGCAGCAGGGTGGCTGGTATGTTGCCGAAAATCGAGTTGAATGTCGTGCAATAGGAGAGGCCTATGTCCAGCAGTAGACTGCTGTATTTCTTCAACAATCTTACATCCTAACCGTACTTCTTAGATCTCTTTATAATCATACCTTGATTGCCCCAGGCATGGCCCACCTACGTGCAAACCTGTCGCTGCCTGTCCAGCAAGTACCTCGAGCGCATGACGTCACCGTCGGGCTGGTGGGAGCTGTCGGGGCCACTCCTGCGCAAGTCTGCGGCGGTGCGCTGCGCTGTGGCCGCGATGGGAGACTGCGACACCGCGCTCAACTGGCTGAACGAGATCATTGATGCGCAAGCGACGCAGTTGACGTGAGTTTGGTGTCTATTGGGTCCTCCTTTTCCCAACTATGTTGGAGTCGGATTCCAGTCTAACATGATAAAATAAAACTACTTTTAAAATATGTTTGTAAACATAACATAACATACACAAACGCGGCCGGTAAAATTTTCACGCATTACGACTCCATGCTGATTACTTTACTGTAGAATAAAAGATCTTAGCTTCATCATTTTCTTTTTTTTCATGTAGCTAAACTCTTAAAAACAACCAAAACAAGAATGTTGAAAAATATGCAAATACAAAGTTTTTTTGGAAATTTTATTATAATGTGTTTGAAAGTTAATTAATTTAATTGCAGTGAACAAGAATTCTCTTTACGTTGTATGCTGCCAGCTCTGAAGGCGGCCAAGCCTGATGCAGAGTCAACCAGAGAGTGGTTCTTACAACTTATGGGACGTACACAAGTCGCCTTTAACGAGTAAGTGGAACTAATATTGTAACAAAAACTTACCTACGTCCACAGAATACTTATTAGTACAGTAACCGGCATGAGTCGTGAGCACAAACTGACACCTGCGCAGTAGTGAATTTTTCGGTCTCTTTGGCGGAATGAAGAAGGCAGGGGGCGCCGAGGTTGCACGCGATTGGTTCGTCAGTCGATGCTCGTCGTCTATTGGTCCCTCGCGTGTCATTCGGCTACTATACACTTTCGTGCAATTTTAGTGACTAACTTTTGAGATTTTAAAATAGTTTATTTTTGTTATTTCGTATCTGTTATGTGTTTTTGTTTTAATATACTTAGTTTATTTTTGTTATCTCGTTTTATAAAATTGTTGTTTTTAATTTTTTGGTTTTAAAATCGTAGTCACACGAACTCTTAAAATATGCCGAGGAGAAAAAAAAGCAAAAGCGGTACTAAATAAATTTGGCCGAAAGTGCACATGCGCGAGCTTGCCCCCACTACTGCCCATCTGTGCTCACGACTCGTGCCGGTCATTATACTACGTACAGAAAGGACACTCCCTTCCCCGCGCTCATATCAGATACCGCACCTCACCCCGCACTTCAAGGTATTCGTCGCCGACTCTTTAGCAAGGGCGTTCGCGAACCGCAGCGCTGTACTGCTGACACGAACACACACTTTTGCGATTTAAAAGTTTTTTTTTGAGTTTTAATCACGATGGTTGGATATTGTGACGCTTTTCCGAATTCGTATTTACATGAACTGTTTGTAACATTTCGCATTTTTAATACCATGCGATTTAATAACCGATTATTTACAGCTAAGTAATTTAAACTAAACTATTTTAGTGTTTTTATTTCATTACGAACCCGACTATATGGCGATTCTCACACTGCCCCGCATGATGCAGCGGGATGCAGATAACGCACCCACGCGCGTGATTTTTTACATACAAATTCAATAAAAACGCACTCACGCGCGTGGAATTTGGCTCCGTATCCCGCACCCCGCTGCGTGAAACGCAGCGGTGTGCCAATCGCCTATAAATAAACAATTGAACTACAAGGTCATTTCATAATAATGCACACGTTCGGGCAGCGCCGTCGTCGTTTGGTTCCCCGACACAAACCGCATTCCGCGCCATTTTTTACGCTACGCACGACAGCCAACCCTACTAGATTTAACGCACACATTTACACGTATACAAACGTCATTTGTTTATGTAGTAGTAATAGGTAATTATTTTGTGAGCGTTGTTTGGAGTGTCCAGGGTCTGCTACGTCTTAACTGATCAAGTTTCGCCAATGAGACACAATTGATTTTCTATTGTATCGTGACCGATGTAGCATGCGCGGGGCTTGACAGGTTAAGTTGTCTTCTTTCGAAAAACGAGTCTCTTTTATTTTAACATTCTTATCTTTCAAAGGCGCCTTTATGTGGTTTGATGGATATCGAATTAGACCCATTCTCTCACATAACTGTTACCTACTGTTATTTGATATTTTGTATACAGAACCTGTTGGTGTGCCTTTATAAATAAATTCTCCTGTCCTCATTCCACTTTAATTTGTGGTCGACGCAATATGTCTTTTTCTTCCATATTTCTTTATTAGTCGTCATCTCAGAATGAGATTTGTCGGAAGATATTTCTGACATTTCAAAATGTAAATATTTGTAATACCTACTTAACCTTTTAACCGCTTATGCGAAACATGTTTCCGTGCTCCGTACCGCCCGTGTCGTATTTCTGCGACAGAGAACATGCATGTTTTATTCGTCCTATTAACTGCGTGGTACAATTAAAACCATGATTAAATAGAGATAAAAACTTTTTGACTATTTGTTAATCGATACAACGATTTCTCCTCCTTATTTATTGTAGGTATTATTTTATCTTGATTTTATCGATTTGTAGCCGCGCGCTAGGGGCACGGCAACTGTTATTTAGCCAAGCGCTTAAAATGTTAATCAGTCTTAATACGATAGACTAATTATTGCAAATACTTACGTTTTGAAATGTGAAAAATATCTAGTAAAGTGTGAGTATACTACTCTAACGGCAAACAGATTATTCCTCTAGATATTTGTATTTTCGTCATCTTTAGAGCGGTTTCCGAATTAAAGATCCGATTTCAATTGGAAATGTTCTAAATTCGAATGGATGGAGTTCGGATCTAGTGCGCAACCCCATAAACAAATAGGACTATGGTCACTTCGGACCGGCATTTCTCGGATTCGGATCGGACGTAGTGCGAAACCGCTCTTATTAGCTCCCAGTCCACTTTACTTTTTACCCGACTACGGCGAAGCAAAAAGGAGGGTTATGATTTTGACCGATATGTATGTATGTATGTTCATCTGTTCCCTCATAACTTCTAAACTATTTATCATAATTAGACAAATGAGGTATCATTGGAAGCGTCTAGATCGTCCGCTGATTATAGGCTATGTGACGTCACATTAAATTGAATATGGTGCCCTCTAGCGGACATAAAGTCATGATCTAAAAAAAAATTTTTTGTATCACGCCGTGGTGTATCAAATGAAAGGGCTTAATTAGCACATTTCAAAAATATAAATATTACCCAAATAAGCCCCAAAATAATTAAATAAAAAAATAAGTTTAAAAAGTAAAACCCGACTACTGAAAAGGATAAAACAAGAAAGTACCTTCCCGTGGTCGCATGCCACTGTACTAACATATTATAAGCTATGGTAGCATGCGACCACGGGAAGGTACTTTCTTGTTTCATCCTTTTATCTATCATTATACAACAAAATATAGATTGTTTTGTTCTTTATCCCCAGAACGGAAGACAAATCAGCCAAGCTCTACCTCTGCGACGTATTCATGCTATGTGTCATAGTGTTCAGCGGCCTTTGGTCCTTAGAGCCTGAAGCTGACCAGCTAGCTAGCAGTCGTAATGGCAGGCATGCGCTACTGCCCGCTGCAGCCGCTGAACTAGTCGGCAGGGAGAGTTGGGGCAACTGTACTCTGCAGGTAGGTTATAAATGCTAGGTTATTTTGGTCTGAGTCATACTATAGGTCTGCCTCACTACAGCAATATTCATAGTCGGGCTAACTGTAACCACACAATGGCGCCGATTCACTTTTTCACAAACTAAACTAAATTTAAGTTCAGTGCATCTTTTTCTTTCTATTTCATTAAGAAAAGGACAGGAGATAAATATTAGTTTAGTCCTGTCAAATTAAGATCCTCCATAGACAATTTAGACGTGATTAAAAAATTGACGTGATTGACGTGACGTGAATTGACGTGATTAAAAAATTGATTAAAAAAGACGTGATTAAAAAAAGTTCAGTGCATCTTTTTCTTTCTATTTCATTAAGAAAAGGACAGGAGATAAATATTAGTTTAGTCCTGTCAAATTAAGATCCTCCATAGACAATTTAGACGTGATTAAAAAATTGGCTATTAAAAATGCGTCAATTTACGTCAGGCACTGACTAATTTGACAGGTCTAAACTAATATTTATCTTCTCTCCTTTTCTTAATGAAATAGAAAGAAAAAGATGCACTGAAATTAAATTTAGTTTAGTTTGTGAACAAGGGAATCGGCGCCATTGTCCGGGTTGTATGAGACGTGCCCACTAAGGCGCTAAAGCAGACGATGGACAAATTGTCCGCGACGATAAATAAAAGTCCTCTTGACCGAATTTCGGCAATGCCGAAGAATCTCATCGGGGACTAGCCTTTTCGGGGGTATTATACAGCCATCTTTCAAACTCCGGGCTGTTACTAAGAAATCCACAATGGAAAACCCAATAACACTTTGCCCGACCCGGGAGTCGAATCCAGGACCCCACGTTCAGCAGTCGCGCTTGCAACCACGAGACCAACCGGGCAGTCCACGACGATAGTCGCGTATGGAAATCTATGCAATTACGCACACGAAGGACAAATATACTGCTGGGATTTCCATACGTTCTATCGTCGCGGACAAATTGTCCGTCGTCTGATTAGCGCCTAAGGCACCTATATATTATATTTTGAACCATTTGAGCTTTAGCTCATCTTGATTCACCGTTCAATAAATAAAACTTTATTCTGTGTTGAATCTGGAGGCAAAAACTATAAATTTTTGAGCCAAAATGTGTCTTATTTTTCCCATGTAAAATTATGTTCCAGGTGCTAGAATGGCTGTGCCACACGCGAACAGCCGCGTGCGACAGCAGCACGGCCATCAGCTGTCAGCGAGCCCTCCTCGCCACTAGACATGCGCAGCAGTTCGCCACGCATAAGATATGGACTAGACTGTGAGTTTGTTAGAGATAAACCATTTTAAAAATGAACGCCCCTTCAGTGCTAGTTGCATACACATTTCAAATGTTTGTATAGAAATTTTAGTGGAGGGGCGTGCAGTTTTCGAATGGTTTATCTGTACCTTCTTTTTGACCCTGTGACCGCTTGTGTCGCATTTATGCGACACAAAGGAGAATGGCAGAAGTTCATAGAACGCTGGCATTAAACTTTTTTAGTTTCCACAGAAATAAAAGTGGCATGGTTTGATAGGGAATATTATGAGCTTTTGTTAAAAAAATAAATAAAAAATAATAACAATGGGGTTAAAGAGAAATCTTAATTTTTGTAAAAGTGAGGTTAAGTGCATTAATGTTTGTACTTTAATAGGTTATTTTACCTCTATTACTATTTTAACGCATAAATGTTTATTGTATGCATAACATATTGCTAATTATGCTTTGTAATGACTTCAAAAATGATAAATAACTACATGTTGAAGTTTTTTTAGTTCAATGATTTACCCACTGATCATAGACCTAATTGACAGTTTCAAGTGTAAGTACTCGGTCAGTTTTAATTAAACTCAGTAGTCACAGAAAACTCAGGAGACTCTAGAGACTCACTTATCGGAATCTAAGCATATAATATTGTTAAGGATAATTATCTAAGGATGACAGGATTATTGTAGGTACCTACAATAAAAAACCAATATTAGATGATAATAAACTATCGTAAGCAATATCAGTGTCCAAGATAGAGCGCCAAGGTCGGTCGTAAAAGTAGGAAACGTCGAGTTCCCAGTCTAGCAACAGTCGTTCAGAAAGGTAGAAGTCTTCGAAATCCAAAAGCAAGCCAGGTCGTTGTAAAAATCCACGTAAAACTTTGGGCGCACAAAACATTCACATCGGCACAAAATAGTAGCGAGCGAGCGAATGTGACTTGTGAACATAGATATCCGTGCTTGTGAAGTTTTGTATGTCATTTTCTAAAGAGTCATGTTTGTTTGTTTGTCAATTGTCATGACAACACTGTCATATAATATAACAAGTCCAAAAAGCCTTGTTTCCGGCTGCTCAACTTACTCATATTTAACGAGATTTAATCCCAATTCTCAATAATCAAGTTAATCTGGCTATCAATACATAAAAATAAGCGCTTTTTTTTTAAATAGCTTTGAATTCCTTTCCAAAATTATCAATGCCAAAAAATGCCATCTCCTTTCCGTGCCCCTACCGCTCGTGTCGTATTTCTGCGACAGAGAACATGCATGATTTTTTCGTTCTATTTTCGTCCTACTAACTGCATAGTACAACTAAAACTATTATTAAATAGAGATAAAAACTTTTTGACTATTTTTTAATCGATACAACGATTTCTCCTCCTTATTTATTGTAGGTATTGTTTTATCTTGATTTTATCGATTTGTAGCCGCGCGCTAGGTGCACGGCAATTGATATTTAGCCAAGCGCTTAAAAGGTTAACTTATTGACCGCTAGATTTTATATCTATTTCCGTGTCCCCAGTGCCCAGAAGGACAGTCCTTTTCTTAATTTTAAGAATGTTCAGTCTGATCTCAGTTTTAATAAACCAACAAGACAGTAGCATATGTACTTCAAGTCGCTGTTGAAACTTCGGTTTTTGTCAAAATATAAATATGTTCACCATTGAATGATTAATTAACAGTTTTTGATTCGCTTGTTTCAGAGAGAGCCACTTCGGTCGAGATATTATCATTGACGAATAATTACTTAAACATATAACGGTACGTAGGTCTGCATAAAATAGACTGAATAATATTTACTAACATTTTGTATTGACGAAGTATAATATAATTATAATCTAGTCAAATAAGTATGTTGTATTTAAATTGCAAAAACGTTAATTTTATTTTTTTCTATAATAAAATTCTGATTAGTGTTAAAGATTTGGGTAAAATAAAATGCTTTAAGCTTACTTATCGACTTTAACTTGTATTGATTATATATAGATACACAATATCACGGCTACATTCCTCGAAGGACTAGGCAGAAGTGTACCTATGGTACACCCACATTAATTATATTACATTACATAATATACAGGGTGACATCCCGACATCGACGCGCCGCAAACTGTGACCATGCCATGGATTCACCACATGATTCCAGACTTCTTCGAAATTCAACCGTAGAATTTAGTCAATAACAAAAAAAAAAATTGGTTCTGTAAAGTCGGTTTACGGACGACAATTTTACGTGATAACGTCATAAGAAAACAATGCGTCACAAGCCGAACGCTTAGGCCGATCGTGCCTCTCTATCGCTTGTTCCGCGCTCTCGCTTGCACGCTCGGCTCAGGGGGAACGTGACATGAGTCATGTTTTTTCGTGCGTGCAGCCGGCGTTCATCGATTTATAAGACGTTTTCACGTCAAAAATCAGAGAGACAATTCACGTAATTTTAAGAACGTTTACAGTCTGATCTGTCTCAATCTGTCAAAAATATTTCCCTACATTTTTGACCTAAGTTTATGACATTGATTGTCGCTGAGATGAGATTGCGACTAGAGTTTGAACGTTTTAATTACGGGAGATGGCCTTCAGCTGTTTTATAGAAAAGTGCGATACCTACGCGGTCAAAATGTATGGAACAGCAATTTTTTTTTATAACCGGCGATAAGTATCAACGCATGGGGGTTTAGAATCATGTACTGAATCCATAATACTAGGTTGCGCATCGATGTCCCAGCCTCTCTGTATGTGTTTAGACTAGGCTAACTTTGAATACAATTTGGCAGATATAGTAAGTACAAGATATACAGATTACAGGATATCAAGAATACGGAATGGCATTTTTATTTACAGATAACATCTTAAGTAAGATACGATAAAGGAAATTGAGTTCTCTATTTAATAATTAAAGTTCATAATTGCAAGTTATATACAGACAGGGCAATTTGTAACGTCAATTTGCTGTGTTACAGCCATTTCATACAATTTATTGTTAAAGCATGACTTTTGTGATTCGAATATACGGTTTCAGTTGGTCAGCAGAATGCGTTCGGATACAGTAGTCCTTTTGACCTCGCTCCGATGCGGTATCAAATCCAAAACTTCTTATTCTACGACTTCTTTCGTAAATCTATTATAAAATGCTTTCGTTATTTGTTTTTTTACGATGTTATTACAAATTATTTACATCAAGATATACAACATACACTAGAATGATTAAAGTCGTTGGGTCTGTACATTAAGATTATGATATGAGTCAAAGCATGACATAAAACACAAATTTTCTACAATATATCGATCCCTTCCCCCACTATTCAACGTCCATTACAACCACAGTCTTAAATATAAGTAATAATTGCAAATACCCTTCTTCACCAGTGCTAGACCAGCACTAATTGCGTAACACTATCCATTGCTTCAAATGTTCGAAAAATTAGTCCACTCAACAAAGTAAATAACGCAATGAATGTTGTTGAACTGTCAAAATGATTAGCCGTCGCTACTGATAGTGTGTTACGCAAGTACTCTGCAGGTCTGTGTTATGAATATTTAATCGTCTTTATGAAAACAATACAGTATTTCATTAAAATCACTGTCTTTTTAGTGTCTTTTTAGTGTCGCTGATTAAGATATTCGTATGCTACTGTCATCACCACTGACTTCGCTATTGTTCACTTTTTTACTATCACCATTATCTTCAACAAAGCCTCAAAGGTTCTGGGCCGCATCCCGTAGCGCCACATCATCACTTCTAATGTCTTTATCACTAGTGATCATCATCCTTCTAGTAGTTCTTCAAGTTGCTGTACTAATATTTTGATTGCCTTTACAGTTTATTTTCAAAGTGGTAATTATAGTAATTATCATAGTTCTAGCAAATTGTCCACCTTTAACCACTCACTTTGAATTTTTCACCATTCAGAATCATGCAAGTGCAGGGGACCTCGTACTAAACTATCTGAGTAGGATGCCAAACAGCGTTCAAAATCTCTTTATTGTTATTCTACGCAACATTAATCTTCTACAAAAGTGTCATCACCACATTCACCACTTTCTTCCCAAATAGTTCACTTTCCACCAATATCTTCATATAGAATGCTCGCCCTACGGGTATCTTACTGCGTCCAACATTTAGTATGACTAACTCCTTAAACTTTCACTCTCTTGTAGCGGTATCTACAACGCCACACGCGGACAACGCGTCATACTGACGTCTAACAAATCCTGCATCTCGCAAGCAGAGTTTACCGTGCAACTAGCATAGATACAACAGCCCGACATGAATCATCGGGCAGTTGTCCGCCAGACACACCCGTCTGGTCGGAGGATCCTCCCTTTTCTATGGAGGTTGAGTGAACTTTACACCCTCTTCCTCATACCTCTATCCTCTCTTCTTCATTGTTTCCGTCAATGCTGAGAATCGCCACAAGTTATACGGTCTTCTGCAGTGTAGACCGCTTTTACTAAACAACACTAAATGTCACTACTATCCAAATTGTTCACTTCCTACTATCCGAAATTGTCCCTTCTTTACCACAATCATGTTCATGTGCAACGCTCACCCTACAGAGTCTGCGCAGGGTGTCGCTGCAGCCGCGCTCACACGGCTGTCTCGTCGGCCGGCGCCTTCACGAGCGGCTCCGTAGGGCTCTTTACAGGGATCCGGATAATTTCGTCTTCTAGCTTCGAGTCTATTGGCATGTTCTGTAAATGATAGAAACAGTGATAAATTTCATAGCAAGAAATATAGCGCTACAAGGTTCTTCTGGCGCGTGGCCAAAATCTGAACTAACGCCGCCATCTTGATGTTTCAATACATTTCACAAAACAATTGCACAAATGTTTACCAACAGCGCCCCCCTGTCAACGTCATTCAGGCGCTAAAAGATCCATGTAGCAGCCATGGTACAATTATATACTTCGCCTGGTATTCTCTTCCCACGATGGCCTTCGTCTACGTCACGATAAGTGTTGCCATTGATTGTCCTTTTCAGTAAATTTAGGGACTTTCTCATTTATTTAATAAAAATAAAATAAATTACTAACTAGCTTAACTATTTAGTAACTCGTGTGATTCATCTATTTAGTTTTAAATTGATTAAACTATTGAATTATTAGTTCATAATTGCTTTGTTAAGTTAAAAAATGAATTTTGCTAAGGTAATTCAATTACACACAGTGGCCACACATCGAATTGACAAGTGTCATACTGTCAGCTCACCATTTCATCGCTATCGTCGTGTCGCTCATACCTATAGCGTTGTTTCGCTCGGTAAGCAAAATACTGTGGTTCCCAAACATTGTTTACTGTGAAAAGGAAACCAGTGTAACCTTTGAAAGATACGCAAGAAAAAATGGTTAATTGTTCCATACTAAACTGTAAATGTGTGTTCTGACACGAGGACGTTGTTACAGGTCTGGCTTGTTATGCTAGCCTTCTATATGATTGGTGCTATGCGCGGTTAAATTGATGCTTGGTGTTGCGCCGTTGTGTGATGATTTGGAATTCATCAGAGCGCAGGGGGCTGTAAGGTTATTTTATTTTATTTATTTGGGACAAAAAACAGTTATGCGTTACAACATAAATAGTTAGCTTAGGTATAATATTAAACAAACGCACAACCCACACTATTGTCCACGGAATAATATCGATTTTAAAAGAAATAAAGAAACGGATATATACACAAAGGGACAGCAAAAAAATAAACAAAAATCTGAAAAGTCACACAAACCAACTCAAGACAGCGCTTTCCGTCCAGATTTAGTTCGTAGTCACCAATCAGATCACACCATAACGTCAGCAAGAAGCAGTCATCGTTAAGGATGACCAGAAAGTAAATCAATAGCCATTTTTCTAAATTTTGTTCTGGTTATCCCTTGCAGTGTGATCATCCGACGTTCAGGAAGGCCTTACTTAGCCGAATCCCGGTGATGAGGGAAGTTCGCCACTCCAGGTAACGAAAGCGATCATCTAGTCCGTAGGCCGCGTTCGCGTGTGCTCTCCTGTGAGCGAAGCCAAGGACCGAAGATCCGTCAACTGACTGAGTTCAGTAGTAATAGTATAGTTCAAATAGAAACCATCATCAGCTTGTTTCCAATTAATTTCTGTAAACTACTCAAGGGCCGGGTATTATTTTTATCTTTTCCCCACTAAAAAAGTTTGAGAACCGCATCGCAACTGATGACGTATTACCAGGCCGATCACGTGACCCAGCTGTCACGGGAAGAGAATACCATGTATTGTTATACCATGGTAGCAGCGAAGATCAGTTGAAAAATCCCGCGATAGTGCAATCGGTCCCGTTCACTTTGTTCTATTCCGTTCAAATGACAGGCCCGATGGTTTAGTGGTTAGTGACCCTGACTGCTATGCCGGAGGTCGTGGGTTCGATTCCCACCCAGGACAAATGTTTGTGTGATGAGCACGATCATTTGTTCTGAGTCTGGGTGTAATTTATCTATAATTTGTATGTATTTAGAAATATATAAGTATGTTTATCAGTTGTCTAGTACCCATAACACAAGGTCTGCTTAGCTTGGGACTAGATGGCGTTGTGTGATAGTTGTGGAATATTAAAAAAAAAAAATGGTGTTTTTTCCAAAATAATAAGTGGACTGCTGGGGCCGTGTTACGAAGTATTAATGACATCATGATTCCAGTCCGAAAAAGAGATGGTGCTATCGTATGATGACGTCTCTCTCTTACACTGGAATCATAATGGCAATAAACCGTCATAATTATGGCATCTGCTTGTTATTTTAAAGAGTCAAAGGGCAAAGTTGTATGGTGAGTGGGCTTTGAATAGACATAAGGTTGATCAGTGTCTTTTGACTAATTATTTATTAATATAAAATTATTTATTTATGTTCACAAATTAATATAAGTTAAAAGTTACAAACAGATAGACCAAATAGGTACTAAATATTTCTTCTGCAAAAAATAATATAAATCAAAATAAAACAACCTACTATTACATAAAATAAAGTAAATACATACTATAAATAGAAAATAAGTACAAATAAATATACAAATATGATATAAGTATAGTACTAAAATACATAAATGTATACTTAAATAAATACATAATATTATCTGTTAAAGTAGAACATATTCAAAGCAAAATTTACAAATCACGCGCCTCATTTTGCAGCAATTTTCCTGTAAAGGAAAATTCTTGAAAATGTTAGTTTCTAACTAAAAGTGCCAGAATCGCTTGTCTGGGAAGTGCGCAACACCATCTCCGAACTACGACAAAGCTAAACAAACCTCAAGCGCCGTATAATGCTTATGCAACGCCGCAGGCAACTTATTGTGTCTCGGCAACGCTGCAAGTGCGGCGGGACGCAGCCGGGCGGCATCGAGCAACCGCGCGCGACGGACGGGCGACCCGCGCCCCGATACCACCACGCAAGTACCCACACTCTTCAAAAGACGAGCTCTGAAGTCATATAACAAGATCTGTCAAGTTGTGCGATAGTTGCGCCGCTGTTGAGCGACTGTAGCGCTACTGTTGTGTGACTGTTGCGCTGCAATCGTGCAACGGCGGCGGTGCTGCATTCGGGTACCTGCAGCTGAAATAATAAAAAAGGTACGATTGTATGAGTTGTAAAATTGAAACTATTAAGACCCTGCATTTTCAATGCCATATTAATAAATGATGCATTATGTATGAGCCACATATACCTCAACAGCTGCACATGTTTTGATAATAATGCTAATAATCATTCAGGCAGATTTCCTGTAAGAAAGAAGTCTTGATATCTACAAAAAATAAACCATCAAAACAATGGATACGCATTTAAAAAAAAAAACAAACAATAAAAAAAAACCACTCACGCATCTAACAATTTCAACAGCAGTCGACTGTAAGCCGTGTATTCATCTTCGCCAAACTCGCCAGGGTGGTGTCTGGCAAACTCGTAGGTATCACAGAACTGATGCACCAGCTTCTGACCCCGCCCGTCGAGGGGGGCTGCCAGGGAGGATAGCAGAAAGGCTCGTAAGGATTCCCGGGGGTGACGGCGAAGCCCTGGGTCTTGACGGGCTATCTCTTCCTCTGGAAAAGTGGGGATTATGTTAGCATAAACATTTACAATTAGACTACAACATTCCCACTGCGGCATGCCGGGACTCCTCTCTCCGTGAGAGGAACTGGGCCACCACACGGGCCCAGTGCGGATTAATGGATGTCACATCATCATCATCATCATCATTTCAGCCGAAAGACGTCCACTGCTGGACATAGGCCTCCCCCAAGCACCTCCACTTTGACCGGTTTTGTGCTTCTCGCATCCAACGAGTTCCTGCGGCCTTCACAAGGTCGTCGGTCCACCTTGTGGGAGGCCTTCCAACGCTACGCCTTCCGGTACGCGGTCGCCACTCCAGAACCTTTCGGCCCCATCGGCCATCTGTTCTGCGAGCAATGTGCCCTGCCCACTGCCACTTAAATTTGGCAATTCTTCGGGCTATGTCGGTTACCCTGGTTCTCCTGCGGATCTCTTCATTTCTGATTCGATCCCGCAGGGAAACTCCAAGCATAGCCCTCTCCATTGCCCTTTGAGTGACTTTCAGCCTTCTAATAAGGCCCATTGTGAGCGACCCATTGTGAGCGATGGATATCACATGTCTTCAAATTTTTTGGTTCTAGGACATGCCGGTTTCCTTACAATGTTATCCTTCCCTTCACCATTTTGAGAGCAGTGGTGATGAAACAAATTATACAAAATGAAGTGCCTATCGTGGGTTCGGCCCCACAACCTACGTCACGTAATCGTGGCTGTTACCACTGGGTCACTATTACTTTCAATGTTAAATGTGGAGATAATGTTTAATGTGAATCTTGATCAATCCTGTGAACGAGCCTGCAAGGAGAATATACGGGCAATGGGAAACATTGATTTTAATAGATGAATTCTAAATAATGGAAATTGGGCATAACATTCAGAATGTTGCAACAAACTAAGCTAACATAATCAGCCTATAACATTCCCACTGCTGGGAAATAGAACTTCTCTCTGTGAGAGGGAAACGGCCATAATCCATCACAAGGGTTGGTTCTAGGACATGTTGTTCTGAGAGCAGTGCAGGTGATGAAATAAATTACACAAAGTAATGTGCCTACCGCATGTTGGGGCCATTACCACTGAGCCACCACTGCTCTGATCATGACAAGCTGCCGATTGAATTTTTGGATACTGACAGTCAGTGTCTTTTTAACTGACTTCAAAAAAGGAGGTTCTGTATTCTTTTCTACACTACATAGTTATTAAATGGTTGTCACTGGTTTGGACTTTTACACTTCTATCTTGCAGTACTGAGGCATAAATAAAGAGAAGACAGAGACAAGTTTTCACATTTTAATCTAGTTTTTGGCACAGTTACCATCCATGAAGACCTGTATGAACAATATTTTGCCAATAATGCTAGCTTAGTAGCAGCCGGAGTCTGGATTTGTGCCCAACTGATGGCAATAGGTGCAAGGCAGTTATGGTTAAGTCCCATGTATTTAATAGGGAGCAACCATATTTACATGAGACTTTAACACATTGGCAGACAGTAACGCCTCCAGTCGTCTCGGTAGCTAAAAGTCACACAACAGTACGCCTGTCATCGTCTGAGTTTTTACTTGCATAAAATCAGTATGCCACACGACAACTGATTTTCCATACTATCATAAAGAACGGCATACATGCCGTTCTTCGAGACGTTTGTTCGTTTTGTTCGAGACGTTACTGTCCACCAACGTGTTAAACATAACAGGTGAAATGTAGGTGTACTGAAGGCACACCTCTGCCTAACCCTTCGGAGGTTACATATGTGATGTTATGTTTATGTTGCTAGCTATGAAAAGGATTCCTTAGATGAGAAAAACTAAAAAATCATACCAAGAGTCTTCACATCATCCACAGCTCGGAACCGGTAGTGGTACGGTTGCTGTGGCTCCAGGATGTAGTGCGATGGCTCCGTGCTTAGTAGCCGAGGTTCGTGCATGATACGCGGCACCGCTTCGATGCGGCGCTCCAGCTCCTTCTTGAGACACTGGAACCAAATGACAAGGTAAGTAATACCTAGCTCAATAGCTTATGTAAATGTGGCATGTCATTACAAAGAAGTCCTTGCAATGATATTCTGCTTTTCGTGACAACGGTACTTTTATTAAATTTGGCTTCTTTATATTGTTCGTGCTCAGTACGTGGTCATGTTGATTGCAGCATCAGTGGCGTTCTTTAGTTCGTCACTCTAGGTCAGTAAATATGAGCTGCTGATCTGAGTGAGTGGACCTCAAAAATAGTAGCATGATGATGCAGCTGTATTAAAATCTGAAGAATCGGGACCTAACATAGCAACATCAAAGATAGTTTACGTTCGAAAACATTATAATCTCGATAATATAATAATATATAATATGTATGTATCTATAATATGTATGTATTTAGAAATATATAAGTATGTTTATCAGTTGTCTAGTACCCATAACACAAGCTCTGCTTAGCTTGGGACTAGATGGCGTGGTGATAGTTGTGGAATATTATATTATTATTATATTATATTAATAGGCAGTTCGGATATCGTCATTGGTTTGTCGGTGAATTATTCCAGCTAGAGGCCGTTGATAAAGATTACATACTGACAATTTACTTACTTTTTTCGCATCAGTTCCAATGGGGACGTGCGGACCTCTCCTAGAGCGAAGGGCGAACCTTGTAATCTGTCTCTTGGCAAAGATGAACAGAATCACGAAAGTTAACACTCCGCCACTTATTATGAAGATTATATTTAATATACTTTGGAATTCGCCCATTGTGGATATTTATTTAAATAATCAACAGATTGACTTCATGGAATCGTAATCAATCGTCGAAGTATGTTGATCTATGCGAACACTGTCGTCGAAACTGAAATCTTTGTTTATATTTTCGAGGTGAGTAATGTTTAGCATGAAATGAAACAGGACATACTAAATTGCAGGTGAAAGACAGAGAAAAGAGGGACACTACACGCTATAAATATCATTTTGAGATTGGCATGAAACAAAAATGTTTTGACTCTGACAAGTTTGACAACTTTATCTAAATGACAATAACAGTTTCGTTTATTACTGATACTTTAACTGACGCATACCAGTTCCTGAACGAGACTTTTCATAAAACCTTCACACGTAGGACAAAAGGGTACTGGGCAGACTGTCTTATTACATTAAGTTCCGTATGACTGTACCGCTTGGGTAACTGTGTGAAATGTTACGTTATAGGTTTTGTTACAGTCTCAAGTAACGATCTCTGCTGATTGAACTACAAATTACTTGTTTACGTTAATTTGGTCGTAAAATACATAGTAAAAGTTTCCGATGATTGGGTATCAACTTCAGTTGAAAAATAAAAGAATGCGGTGCATATAACATAACATAAAGCCCGCAGGTAGGTACTTGCTTTAAACCCGATCAGGTATCTGCCGTCATACCTAGAAACGCTTATTATTTATTCATCGTTTATCATACGCTGTCGCGTACACAAAACGAACATAAATTCCTTCATCATGATTCTTTCTATTGAGGAGTTGGGCGCGGCACGAATGTCTTTGGCGGGAAACGCGGTTCGCATACTAATATCAAAATGGCGGCGACGTGCGATGACCAATAGACGTTGTTCAATTATGGAAAACGAATGTCGATTGTCAATCGACTGCCCACTGTGGCTACAATGGGTTTCTTTACAAATTTGGTGTCGTTATATTCCTTGCGATGCAATTTCGATTCAGCACACATGGTTGCATTACTTTAATAGGCGCGCTCATAGAAATATTGTCTTCCTTCCATCGTTAATGTGTAATGAAAATATCGTGATTGTCTGCTTGATAGCTAAAATTAACCTGAATAAGGAGGGCCCTTAGTTAATATTATTCTGAATGTGTATCAGAGCCGGTAGAAGCTATAAATCCGGCAATAAATACATACTCAGAAAACCCGTAACTGCGTAACTAGGAATGTTTAGCGAGCTAGATAACTTATGTAAGACCAGTGTCTACGCCGTGATCTTATCCCGTGTCCAATCCTTTTAACTTTTCAAATTGATAGGTATATTTTTTTGAGTCCTCAAATAAGTAGGTAGGTACCATCACCTGTTGGCCCAGTAGGAGCAGTGGCGGGCGACCCAGTGGTTACAGCTTTGACTAAAGAGTTTTTAGTCGCGAGTTTGAACCCTTCATTCAGGCAGTAATGTACATTACTTCGCTTTGTGTTATTTAAGTCATCACCAGTGCTCGCAAAACGGTGTTAAAGGAAGATTATGCGGTAGAGAAAGGCATGTCATCCAAATTTCGAAGATAATGGACATCCACCAATTCGTGCTGGGCCCGCGTCTTGCATTAGCTACAGCCCACTCCCTCTACCATAAATAGACTGATTATGAAGTGCTTAGTCAACCCGAAACATGTCTTGTTCAAGACTGCCTGTCTCCAAAGGACCCTGAACTCCTCATTCTATGTCTCAACAATACATAGACTGCAATTCGAGCAAAATACATGTTTCAAACTTAAACTTCCTTAGTCAACCCATCTTCAGTCGTGACCTTTCATTTAGCAGGAGTTCTGTCCCATTGACGAGTCGCTGCTAAAATCTCTAACCTTGTAACTGAGGTTATCGTTACGAAATAGCAAAGTGATACAATAAATTTGTTTGTGGACTTCAGAGATTGTGCTATTTAAACGTCACATGTTACCATTAAGTTCCGTTCCATTTCATTGTTCTGCTATTTATTAAGTCTTTCGACACGGGATGCTAGCTTCGGCAGAAAAATATAACATGACATAAAATCACGGTTGTAATCCCGGAAGCAATAGTTGGAGGTGAACTTACAGTACCTACCTACAACATATTCCGCAAATTATCTTTAAGTCCCATTTAATACGGCACCCTAATTGCGACACACTGTTAATCGGTAACTGAATCATTTTGAAGCAAATTGCTAATCCATTGCTTCATAAGTTCGAAAAATGTGTCTGCTCAACACGTAAATAACGCAATGAATGTTGTTGAACTGTCAAAATGAAACTGACTCCGATTGATAATGTGTTACAGAATTGTCCCGTGGGTGCTAGGGGGCGAGCCTTACCAGACAAATCCAGAATTCCAGACACACGGTTAAAAATGAGAGTTAAAAGTATTCTCTTCTCTTTCAATAAAAAAATAAACTCAGAAGAATATCGTGGTGTGTGGTCCTTGGGTACGGATATGAATAATGTTCTTTTCACACAGGTAGCTAGTAACAGCAACATACTTACTATAGAGAATATTAATAGGTGCTTACGTAGGTCTATAAATTGAAATGTGGGTACCCACCTACTATAGGTACTTACACCTCTGCCTAACTCTTCCGGGATGACAGGCGTGATGTTATGTCTCGTTGTTATATCGCTCATTTGGAGAAATATCGACGTAACTGCTACTTTTTGGAGTGATATGTAGGTACAACAAATTAAAGATCATAAACATCGGTCCAGCCGTTCTTGAGTTATAAATGCTGTAACTAAAACCCGACTTTCTTTTATTTATAGGTAAGTATATAAACAAAAATATACATAAATACAATATGGATATGGAATCTATACTAATATTATAAAGAGGTAAAATTTGTAAGTTTGTAAGTTTGTAAGTTTGTAAGTTTGTATGTAATGGGTAATCTCTGGAACTCATAATCCAATTCTAAAAATTTTTTAACTGGCAGAAAGCTACATTATTCCTGAGTGCTATAGGCTATAAATTGTTTCTATAGCATGTATATTAACCGAGCTATCACAACTTTTGTCTAGCAAGTCGGAAAAAAATACCACATAAAACAGAATTATTTGCGTGCGCTGCCTAAACAGTTGCTTAAAATTAAAAACAATGTATGGCTACCTGGTTCGTCTTCATTATTTCTACAAAAAAGTCCGCGATACCATATCTCTATCTTTTATATTTTATCTTTTATACTTCTTTTATTGCATTAAAAAAATTTTTTTTCGGTATACTTACGTTTGGTTGATTATTTGAGCAACAAAATATTAATTCTTATGACAATAAATTATTTCAGTATCACAAGAACATCATACAGATAAGATTTGCCGTTTACAGTATATCAATTGGTCATACAGTTTCGGAGATAATATAAAATTACTAAAACGCAAAATGCCCCTAGCATAACTTTCATTGTGCAGACGTTTTACCTATTTGCCCATAGATGGCGTTCTGCAATTACGTCATTTTTCTGAATCGCGGTGTTAAGACTTTCCGTAGATTGATGACCCTCTCGAATTTTTATGCCCACGTAAGTTGGATTGGAGTTCCATACGAACGATTCGATTATGAGCACGGAGATTATGAGGTATCTATTAGACTATTAGATACCTCATATTCGAAAATATCGTAATTTCGTTGTACGTTTGTTTTCATTGTTTTGTATGTTCGTAGTTTCGTACTTCGTTCTATCGTAATAATCGATACGAGTTAAAGTTATTCGATATTACCGATTACGATTGTTTTGTTTTGTAAAGGCGGACGGTGTTCGAGTCGCTCTCCCTTTGTTCGTAATTGTTTTCAAGTCTGTGCGTAGTTTGTCGAGAGCATGCCTAAAAGGAAATCTCAACTGTCCCGGCAGACATCACAGACAAGAGCCGCTCGAGTACGCCGTACGGAAGAATCTGCCCCTGAAAATGAAAATGAGCAGCGCCTCTCGAGAAATATAGAAAATATTTCGCAAGCACGCGCTAGAGAATCTAGCTCCGAGCGCTCACAGGGCCTCGCTAGCCAAAATGTGAGGACGTCGCGGGCCCGTGCTCGAGAATCTAGCGCTGAACGTGCGCAGCGTCTATCTGAGTTAAGGCAGCATGTCTCTGAGAAAAGGGATAGGGAAACTAGCGCTGAGCGCTCGCAGCGGCTCGCTAGGCAAAATGCCATAACATCACAGGCCCGCGCTCGAGAATCCAGCGATGAACGTGCACAGCGTCTATCTGTTTTAAGGCAGCATGTCTCTGAAACAAGGGATAGGGAGACTAGCGCTGAGCGCTCGCTGCGGCTCGCTAGGCAAAATGCCATAACATCACAGGCCCGCGCTCGAGAATCCAGCGATGAACGTGCACAGCGTCTATCTGTTTTAAGGCAGCATGTCTCTGAAACAAGGGATAGGGAGACTAGCGCTGAGCGCTCGCAGCGGGTCGCTAGGCAAAATGCCATAACATCGCAGGCCCGCGCTCGAGAATCCAGCGATGAACGTGCACAGCGTCTATCTGTTTTAAGGCAGCATTTCTCTGAAACAAGGGATAGGGAGACTAGCGCTGAGCGCTCGCAGCGGCTCGCTAGGCAAAATGCCATAACATCGCAGGCCCGCGCTCGAGAATCCAGCGATGAACGTGCACAGCGTTTATCTGAGTTTCCAATAAAAACATCATTTGCCCTGACTATTAACAAGTCCCAGTGATAAACATTCTCTTTGGTTGGCTACGAAAAGAATGTTTTTCCCATGGGCAATTATATGTTGGTCTATCAAGAGTGGGATCATCCGAAAAGCAGATTATTCTGTTACCGGAAAATAAAACAACCTCAAACATTGTATATAGAGAAGCTTTAAATTAAATAGATACCTAACTTAAATAAATAAAATAAGTAAAAGGCGACCAAGGGTTAAGTTACCTTGAGCAGAAAAGAGAACTTAGGTAATCTTTGAAGTTACTGATCTGATTCCAAACAATATTTTACTAATAAAATTAAATACAGTAATATCAATCGAGTGTTATCCTATGTTAAAACAAGAAATTTTCCGCGGACGAAGTCGCGGGCAGAAGCTAGTATTGAATAAATAAACAAAATACCTAACACTTTCTCAATTTCACGAAGCAAGAGTGCATTGAATGAAAATGCTTCGGGTGTGTTTTCGTAACGTTGACCAACCAACGGTAGCTGGTTGTCAAGGCGTTCACGTGGGGTGGGTTTTGTTGAAAACATACGGAGCGGTAGTAGTGAATAAAACCGCTCGGTTGAGCGGTTTTGTTCACTACTACTGCTCCGTAATTTAGACAGATTTGTCTAAATTTTTTTAACATCTTTATACTTCTGACTCAGGTAACCTACTTGAATCACAAAAAAAAAATTAAGAAATTCGTGTATACATTCATTGCTTCACATATGTTTGAAAAATTCATCTGCACGACAGCGAAAATAACACGATGAATGCTGTTAAACCGTCATGAATAGCATTGCCATTATATGTGTTACGCAATTACCCCGCTGGTTCCTAAAACGGTATACACCGTAACGTTTCAGTAACTCGGTTCGAGACAATTGATATACCAATTGGCTTTCAGGCTTGGTCCAGCCTCTCCGCCGATCTGAGGATCCAAATAGCACAGGTGGTGGTGTCCTGAGACAGTGAGTCGGGGTCGTGGCAGACCACGTAGCCACGTAGGAGATGGCGGGGCGAGCTAGAGGTTCCGTCAAAACTAGAAGCCCGCGCGTCCTGGGCTCGCAAAAGATGGAAGGCGTGGAGGGAGGCCTTTGCCCAGGAATGGAACAGCAAAGTCTATTTAAAAAAAAATACGGCTCCGGAATATACAGCTGCAAAATCCAAAGTCAACAAAATACATGCTCGTATATCCACAATCAACACCAAACACCAATGCGCATGAGCATTCAAATCGCGTCTCTCAGCCACCACAATGGCGACGGCACGCGAAAATATGCGCACGCGACGAAGTTAGGGCATGATAATTTAACAGTGGCGAAATATTGTTTCGTTAAAATGCTTCAAGAGTTATATAAGTACCAGATATTTTTAGATGTATTGATGAATTGAAGAAGGTAACTTTTTGTGCTTAGAAAATCGATATATATAAATCTATATATATAAAAATGAAACCCGTTTTCCGTTGTCACGACATAACATGAAAACGGCTGGACCGATTTCGATGAAATTTGGTATAGAGATAGTTTGAGTCCCGGGAAAGGACATAGGATAGTTTTTATCCCGATATTCCCACGGGATCGACATTTACGCGGGTGAAACCGCGGGACGCAGCTAGTTACTTTATAAATTGGCAGGCAGATGTTGTAAGCAACAACCTAAGTTTAAAAAAACTTTTTCAATACCTACTTCATTTTAGTTAAATATTTATAAATACCATTGCAATATGTCGCTCATTGTTTGATAGAGCTTAGGGGCTGTCGACCGTGACGTTCTGGGTGCAATTCCCAGGACCGATGTTTCGTTTTCCTGTTAGCGAATTCTTAGAAGCTTTTGGTAGCTTCGAATTTATTTGACCTGGGTAATGACGGTAAACGACGGTAGTTTCCACCTTCTTTTTAATGACAGTGTCCTTAAAGGCACCTACAGTTCTGGCAAAAGGATAGGCAGTGTTGTATTTCTATTTGAAAAGCATTGTCCTCAAGTTAAAGTGGTAGCCCAGTGGAAATGGCCGCGACTTACGCGTTGTAGGTCGTAGGTTCGAACCCTGACAGGCGCTTTACTTTGTGTGAATTATTTCATTGCCTCTGCTCTCAAAACGATGAAGAAAAACATCGCGAGGAAACTTGCGTGTCCTAGAACCCAAAAGTCGAAGACATGTGACATCTACCAACCCGCACTGGGCCCGCGGGGTGGATTACGGCACACTTCCCCTCATAGAGAGGAGGATTGTGTCCCAGTAATGGTAACAGTATAGGCTCAAACTCAAACTCAAAGCATTTATTTCAATTAAACCATTACAGGCACTTTTGAATTGTCAAAATTAAGTAGTCGGTCAGTTAGTCAGAAAGTTGAAGCTAGTTGCCCATTCCAAAGCGTAGATCTCTATGGAGAAGAACGGGCAAGAAACTCCATGGACACTCTTTTTAAATCAAGATATTACAAAATCCTTGGTACATTATTCTTGTTGCTTCTATATGTGAGAACATTGTAAAAAAAAAAACACATAAATGAAGAAACAATAAAAGAAATAAGATTAAAAATAAGCCTTGGCAGTTAAGAGATGACCAGTCTCAACCGACGGCGTCCGTTCACGAACATGACGCATGGTTCAGCACCATCCAGCTCAACCATTTTGTAGGGAACCGAATGATCCAACACACGTGCCCCCATCAGTGAGACATTTAAGTGAGCTGATTATGAGAGTAACGCCGGTGCGTTGGTACTTGGTACACACTGGCCTGTTGACCAGAGTAGATATTCCTTGGACTTTTCTAATCACACTAATATTATAAAGCCGAAAGTTTGTGAGTGTGTTTGCATGTTTGTTACTTCTTCACGCACAAATGGCTGGACCAATTTTGATCAAATTTGCTATGGAGGCAGCTGACACCCTGGATTAACACATATGATACTTTTTATCCCGATTTTTCCACGGAATCGACACTTATGAAAACCGCGGGGCGCTGCTATAGTCATGTATAATATTATATCCATGATGATATACCTAGACGTAATTGTTATGGCTCTTGTTAAGAGGATGAGTAACCATTCTAAAAGGCACATACGTAGGTAACTAAAAACCGCGATGACCATAATGACAAATTATTCCTTACGATCGTTCATTGTTGTCGCATATTTGGAGTTGCTACGCACTGAGCTACTTGCGCGTTGAAAATGATCATCAAGAAGTACCTATAGTCTACATGCCTTGATTCAGTGAAATCCCACCACCATCCTACTAATCCCACGATCGAGGAAACACATTCAAACACCAATTACAGCTTGAGCAAACCAAAACTTCTGCTTAACCTCTCGTAATTAAACAAAGCCGTGACCCCAGACTACACTGCGTACACCCCACGTCAAGATGAAAGCGGTCACAGCCACAACCTGTAGGCGGATGATGAATGGGCCAATGATGTAACCTATCATGACTCACTAATCGTATAATTAGGCCCTCTAAACGGTTCTAACGAGTACGATTGTGGAGCCCATTCATGCGAGGCAACTAGAAACTAAACGTTTGACGCGCTGTTTGTTTGAAAAACTGTGTTCACATAATGACCTGCGGCGTAGCGACAGATTAATGAGGCTGATAATATATGACTGTCGCTAGTACCTACAATTTACAGCTATAGTTCAGCATTTCAGCCTCCTGAACACATCACTAATTCACCACGCTCGGTAGACGTATTCAGTCCTATTGGTAGGTAATAACACTGATGTTTTGGATGGTTGGAAGACACTGTGTTCAAGACAGGTAGATCATATTGCTTACCCTATGCTTAATCTCTTATGCCTCAATACTTCAAAAATGTAAGAAATAATCTGATTGAGAAGTTAATGGCACTAGGTATGCTGAGCTGATGTAGGTAATCGCCTGTTGCGATTCCTGAGTGGAAGTAAAGAAGTGGCTATTTTATTTTTTTGGCTAAAACTACAAGGTACCACCAGGTAGGTAGTTTATAAGGTACCTACCTACCTAAGTACTTCAGAAAATTACTTGACATCTCCAAAAATAGACCAAGAATCATTGATCATTATTCAAGAACATTGCTCCAAAACTTAATTAATGGAACAAAACAAAGTTCTTCGAATCATTCACAATTCATTGTAAAACATTAGATAAATCTTCCATGTCAGTCTGTGTTTAGTTTACCAAAGGATCTATTGAACAAAAAACCTTCCAACTCATGTAGGGCCTACATATTTTTTTAATTCGACAGTTAAACCATTATTTCAATATGTATTCATGTCACACGCATCCCCTCCCATATAACAATGGGTAGGTAGCCGTACCATTTCGTCGCAGGAAACGACGTACGCGCAAGTTTTTCAAAATGGCCGCTGGTACCTTCGAACACCGCCCAGGTAAGGCGTTATAAGTGCGTCTGGATGCTAAGGAGACAGCATACCATAAATAAAAAAGGATATCCTGGCTGGTTTCCGTTTGATAGTTTATATTTCTTAACGCGTATCCTGCGCGTGATTCACATTTAAGTTTTGTTGTTCTTCCTTCCGTGTGAAAGGTGACAAAACGATGTCGCTTGTTAGGTGCTTTTGTTCACTTTTTTACACTAGCAGGTAGATTTCAAGAAGGCGTAGGTATGCCCAGCAGTTGATGACCAGTCACCGCTTGGCAGAAGTCTTTGCTTTGACCAGCAGTAGGTAGGCAGGCAGACTGTTACACCCAAAACATCCAAGTGGGATATTGTGTGTTGTCGTTGTCTTGTTGATTCCAAAGATAACAGATTTGGGAACCTATTTAGGAAACTGAAACAAATATTTTTAGATTCTCAGTACACAATTTAATCCAACTAACGATGAAAGTGCCAGCTCCTACTTTAATCGAGTAGGAAGAAAACCTCTTTGTCTTTGAATTGTTACATGAAAGGAGGTTTTGACATTTATTATCACGTTATTCTAAGCAGCCAGTGATTTAGATCGTGTAGTGTTTAGAATAACTACTCTTTAGTATTATTTGTCTGGTTGAGTTTCGTTTATAGATAACAGCTCGGAATCTATAAAGTTTTGCCTGGTTGAGGTTAATGGCAATAGGTTCGCCCCCTATTGATTGCATAATAAGGGACTTCTCTGCAAACTGTACCTATCCACCCCGCTGTTAAATCAAGCAAAGCAAGGACTTCAGGCGTGATATCATGTTGTAGCCTTATCGCTTCAGCTGTTCAACGCGTAATATTCACCAGATTTGACAAAGGGCTTCTGAGTCTGACAGTAGGTAATGTAGGTACCTATGCATTGCATGTATGAACTCGGATTTTGAAATAATGAATTGAGATTAATGCTTATTGATAAACCTACTGTTATCCTAAAACGACGTAAACCCTATTATTATCGTGAAACGTTATCAGCCTTTGTTACAAAAAAATAGGTCTTCCTGTAGTAGAACTTTGTATTTAAAACGATAAAATCCAAAGCTACCGAATAAATAACAAAAAAAAAAAACATTGTTTGCTGACTATCCACCTGCCGGTTTAGAGATAAAATTGTGTTTGCATAACGACATCCTTGGCTTATCTCTACGCTGTGAGTCATAATCAGTGTCATTGTAAAGGTAAATAGGTTAGGTATGTACTTAAATATATTTTGGGGCATTTTTTGTAATTGTCTAATTAATTAGGCAGCATTATCAGGACTACGAACTCTTCAAAAGCTGTTTTGATGAACGTGTCAGACTTAGTATAGGTAGGTATTCTAATAAATTAATCACAAGAAAACGGTTGGTGATCACATTCTTGTAACTGGTTAAACAATATTTAACGTGGAATTTGATGAAGAGGTACAGTGGTGTTTTATCCAGTATCCATTATGAGTGGGTGTGATGTTTGGACTTCCTCTTATAACTGCAAGTACCTAATTCATTCATTATAATTTATGAATGTAAACTCAATAAGCTGCATTTTGTGAATCATTCTTGATTTCCGCAAAACAGATAAAATGTACCTACATTAAACTAATGACTTGTCACACTTTGACCCGATTTAACACCGGCTGCTGCGTTGGCGACGCGCTCGGCACAAAAAAAAAAAAAATTCAGGCTCACACGTGGCTAACAACAGGAACGTTACAGCCCTTTGAATATACGAACTTTTTCCTCAGGCATGTTCGTCTAACGACAAGTACCTACACAAAGTGTCTAATTAGTATTCATCTGGGCGCGTGTAGTCCTCATCGCGGTGGGGACGGGTTATTAGCCGGCGCCGCCTCCGCGCCCAGGCATATTGTTCCGAGTTCTGCCCACCGAGCGCCGCGCTCGCCCGGCAACGTTAATTCACTCTGTCAATATTTGAACTGCAATGCTGTATAGTCGACTTGGAGGCCAGAGGAAGCCGAGCCGGTGGCTGGGAAGGCAAGAAGTCGGCATAGCTGTTTGATGTTGGTATACGGCTGTGTCACTTCGAGCCAGCTCAATCCACCGGCGTTCTGCGATTTCTGCGAATGAAGATTGAAGAATTGCGGACGCTTCCGTAACGAAGAGAAGAAAATTCGGATCGCTCCCGTAACGTTTTCGCCGGGAGAGGGCGCGTCTCTGACAGCTGTCATTGCGCGCTTTCTTCACGGGCGGGACGTGGGACGAAAATCTTTATTTATATCACACACGACGATGTTCCCGTAGAGTGCGACCGGCTGTGTACTTGAGTGACGAAACGATACGAAAACACGACGACAGAATGGCGAACGAGGAGGTGTTGGGTCCGCGGAAGACGATGTTCGTACTTGTGATTGTTGTTGGATGTTTCGCTGTGTTGTGGCCTAGGATCCTGTCGCCGCTGGTCATGGGCCCCAGTCGGGAGCAGCTGAAGCCGAACAAGTTCGACCGGGAGGCAGGTAATGTCGGTATTTTTAACACAAGCTCAATGTCAATACCGCTGGACACTGACGAAAGCGAGCGCTTTAGCTCACTATATGATGATTATAATCTAATTATACGCCGGTTACAGCTATTAAATTATCACTGTAACACGTTTGGTTACAGCTGATGTCATATTTCGGGTTATATAAAGTTTTTAAACACATTTTAGGCGGTTGGAATCGTGCGATAAAATGGGTATATTTGCAGTTCACGAGAACGAGGTATTGGTGTGCAAATACGTCGCGGTCCAGCTGTTGACTCTGCGCATTTAATATTTACGAAAGATCTGATTGGAATGTGGTACGGCATGTACACAAGAATAGTTATATAAAAGATTGCGTATTCAATTATTTAGAAGCATAATTTTCCATTACAATGGATATAATAGTTAATTGTTTGAGTAACAAAATTGTTATGATCATTCTCAGTGCAGGTTTATTGTCTATAACCACACGTCACAAGTGTTTATTTAGTTTGGTAAAGAATGCGGGTAATATATTATTTTTCTTATATTGGTAACACTATTTTAAACATCCATAAGATAAGGAGTTAAAGCAACAGATAATACTTAATAAGAACTTAACATAAAAGATAATTTTCAACATTCCTCATTCCTAGTTATTTATTTCTACTGGCAAAAAATGCATGTATACATAGGTAATTTTGCTAATAGTAGTATACACAACCTTGAACACCTATAGATAAACAAAGTATAAAGAAAATATTTAATATTTTAAACACACAGATAAAATATTACCTTATTTGCAATTTAAACATGGAAGTTCAGAAAAAAATATGTGACTACTGTTTTTAATAGTAAACCTACTTATTAAAATACCAGGAATTGATTAGTACCTAACAATTAATAATTGTTTTAACATTTAAACAATACAACAGCATAACGATACTGCAATTAGTGTAATTGGATAAAAATATTAAGTTTGATAACGGCACTAAAGAATTTAATTTAAAATGAAGGGCTATTTGTTAAAATATTATAGCAATAATTATTTGTTACCATGCAGATTAGCAAATTTCGTATCTTAAAGCTCCAACACTAAATTAGGGAGCTGGCAGAAACTTCAGAACGCCACCTACTTTAATCCTTACATACTCCTTTTCCCTCGTTTATGTTCATACATCAGTAAATTATTTGATGCAATAATGAGTAATTGCAGGACTTATTTAGTTCATTGTAAAAAACTGTGCAAGAAATGTTTTAGTAATTAAATAGCATATTTCCCTTATGCGTTTGAACTTTGACACCACACTGCAGACATCCAGATTGGCCTAATGCATTTTTAAGTCCATATCTCTATCATTAAAAACTTGCACTGTAATATTTAACTGTAAGTGTCTGCAATTACTTAAAAAAACATTCAGTAAAGTTCCAGATGTATGCAGACAAATAGCTACTGTATTTTTTGTATGCTAGGTATTTTTCTAATATAACAATGTTCTTCTAAGAATGTTGCCAGCCATATGTTCCCACTAATAATACCCAACAGGATGCTGCGAGGTCCTATTCGAAACCGACATGGCTGTCCTGGAACTGATCAACGAAGTCTGCAGCTCAGCGGTCCAAGCTGACGGCAAGCTCAACCCTTACGCTGCAGCTGAATGTCGAAAAGCAGTCAATGAGACCTGTGGGGTTGACTTAGCAGCATTCTTGAAACGTAATGAGAATGTTGGGAAGACTTCTAAGATGTTGGCGGAGACAATAAAGAGTAGCAACAGCTCCTGCCTCAAAGAACACTTTGGCGTGCCCGTCTGGAGTATCGGAGTCCACTTTTCACAGAATTCCTGGACACAGCCAGACAGTTAGTGGAATATTCTAGATTTTTCCAGAGTGTTCCATATTTGCTTGGCCCTTAGTTCGCACAGAATGATAAATGAATGGCGCCGCACGCCAAAATGCGTTGGTTTGACAAAATATATGGTTTAACTGTAATAAGGTGTTGAATCATAAGTTTTGTTTCTTGACGACTACATTGTAAAGAGAGAGAGAGATTTGGTTACATAACTGCCATAGCCATTATTTCATGATGATATTGTCTATCAATTGATAGTGCATAGGAATTCTGTGTTCTGAACTGGTGCCAAGCAAATAGTGTTAAAATCCGTTCTAACAGACACTAACAAGCATGGAGCTGTTTTGTAAATGAGTACTAAAATGTTTGTATTTAAGTTTAGGTAGGAGTAACAACAACCTGTATTGGTATTTTTCATGAACAATCTGTTATTTCTAGTCATACTTTTACGATTATAGATATTAGTACTTATGCATATTATTATATCTTGTAAAACATGTTTCTAGGTCCACTTTAACTTCGTTTACATGCATTTACACCAAAGTCCATTGGTCTCTTCAACAACTCACATGGACGTATATTTTCGATTAATTCGCCCCATTGCTTCCCCCAAAACAGTGAACATTTGTAAGAATAAGAATAATTTATTGGTACATTGTTACAAAATATGGGTATCTTAATAATATTGGTAACCAATGCATTGTAGCCACCTAAACCATAGCCCAATATGTTTTGATTTTATTTTCTGCAACAGTGCTGCACCAACCAGAGGGGTGTTCTTGGGTACACGCGTTACCAACGCGTTACATAGAGCGTACGGGGATAATCGTGGGTTGGTGCTTCGTTCCATTTGTCTACAGGGTCTCTGCGAGTTAGCAAAGTCAAAGCGTTTATTTCAAATAGGCACATAAAAGGCACTTTTGAACGTCAAAAGCTTCGGCCCTTCAAAGGTCCGGGATTCATGGTCCCGAAATTTATTATTTATTTAGTAAAAAATATTGTGTAAGTAGGCGTACTGTAACTAGATTAACTAACATTGTTATTTGAACAGTGGTCCCCAAACTAGGCAGTGCCTGTATCTTGGGGGCTCAAGTTGCAATACTATTTTAAATCCGAGGCATTGTTGTTGCAGTCTAATTAGGGACAGCTAAACATCTACCTTCATCATATATTCATCTTAGGTGGAATAAGCCCACGCATTCGTAATTTCGTGATCGTGTCTGATTCATCAAGTAACTAACTAACTAAGGAACTTTAATTCGTGTTCGTAAACGCGCGTGTATTCATAAACCGCCTATGCAGTTGAGTTTCTTTAACCTTAACCTAAAGAAGCGTACTGCTGGCGTTGGTAGAAATGTTAGGAGTAGACTCATAATCCTACGCCCACATAACACTACATACCTACGTTGTACTGTGCTACGCGCTAGTGACGTCAGTGTAGGACGATTTCCAGCCTTGAAGCTATCAGCGGTGGACAAATAGCAACCGGTCCTAATGTATGCTCGCTTGCACCCCTTCAAACAAGTGCCAGAGCATCGGCGACTCGGTCATTTCACACGTACGTGTTGCACAATACACGTTAGTTATCAGAGTACGTATTGTGCATAGTCTTCGGAGTCTGATATCGAAGTAAAGTTAATGAGGACTAGTGGTTCCAGGAGTTTTATCACCTATTTCCAAACGCCACGACTCGTGTCCTCCAAGTGTTCTCCCAAATCTTACTACGCTCGGTCCGCACCTTTCAGCTAGTACTGCACCCCAGCTAAATCCTTTCTAAAACTGTCTGGTTGATCATTAGGACCCACTTTGCTAGCTATTTTCCGTATTCAAGGACCAATTTCTATAACTAGACTATCTAAACTTAAAGACCAATTAATAAAACACATTTGAGTAAACACACTACCATCAAAGAACGGAAACCTATCGGGGTTACCAGTCACATGTGCATTACGTTGGAGCGGTTTGCGTAGCAGAACTAAATATAGCCCCTGTTGATACCAGACCGTTGTTTTGCATCCTCACACCGGATTATGCAAGCCTAGTGTAAACATACGTCATGGATGTGTGTAGGAAAAAGAATGAATCCTTCATAGTTCTTATAAAAGCGAAACTCAGAATCGAAGTCACAGTTTTACCATACATTTTGTGAGCGAAAGATAGGTACTTTAAACTCGGTATTTGTATCAGGTGCAGTGCAAACAAACGAACAGGTTCGAAATCGTGCTGTTACAGACCCGAGGCTTATAATAGTTATAATACACGCAGTTTCACTTTTATTCGAAGTAATAATTCATTTTCTACACCGAAGGTTAGTAGAGGGCTGAGATGTACTAACTAAATCTTTGTGATAGATGATCTTTTGCTGGCAGAATGTGGAATCTAGTACTGTATTACTTCCAATCCTAGCCTTTCAGTTACTGACTGTCGCTTTTAATTTCAACCAAATATATTGTAAATGTCAATTGTCTTTAATTAAAATCCCACACAGATCTTTTACTACGACCACCAAATTCTCGAGATGCCTTCTAAAATCCTGACCTAGAGCATTAAAATTGTCAGTGTAAACTTGAAAATATAATTGTTTAACATTAAAATTATCAAGATTTGCCACCATATCAAAAGTTAACGGCGGTACGCAGAATTCAGCACCACATGGTGGGTTTTATGGTTGTTTAAAGAAACGTTTTTCTTCCCACGACGCTTCTGCCGTCGGTACGTTTCTGGGTAATTACAATCGCTGTTTATTTCAGCCATTCATGCTTTTCACTATGGAGTTTACATTATTTTGTTGCTTCATACATTTTCCTTGAGGAAGCTGTTGAAATAGCCGTTATGTTTGAATTGCAGGAAACCTGATTATATTTGGGTTATCATGATGAGGCCGCGTGTCAAGGTTAATTTGATAGTGTTACGGCAACGTGGTCCTATTAGCTGCAATTGATCGTCTATAGTTTCTGTAATGTACCGAAAGACCAGCAAATGACTTAGTCTAGTTTTTTTAGCACTTTGGCGCCAATACATCTTCCCAATCCCAACCAATGTGTTATTTAAACATAGGTTGCTTTTGATGTGTTGTTCAAGAAACCATATTACATCTATATTGAAGATAGCTTGTACTAGATTCTAGATTTTCCACATAGCGCCACAACACCTATTCCTCGCCTAGTTCAGTAGCAGCTGAATACAATTCATATTTTACGTAAAATTTTCTACTAACCTCGAAAATGGGACATCAACACGTAGATTTATCGACTCCGCATGAAGATTTCAACAATCATTTCGCTGACAAATGTAAATACAAGACGTTAGCTTTCACAATGTGGTATGGAGCCGCATTTCAAGTAATACTCGTTTAGTGGCCTCTACGACAAGAACAAAAGTTTTAACGTCACATTGTCACATTACTAAGGTCATATAAGTAACGGTGAGGCAGTCTTGGCTTCGTGTTAGAATAGTAAATTAGAACCATTCCGATTTGACGCCTCGGTATTGGTGTTTGGGGACATCATTTGTACCTGTTGGCCTCAAAGTTGGTCTTTCTTTTTGATGAAATAGTAGTCCTTTTGTCTTTTCGCCTCTTGAAATAAATGAGTAATCATGTTCTCCAATATAAGCGTTGGGTCTTTATAGCATGTTGTCTTGAACTATCAGAAAGAGTTTAAATTACAAACCTGCTTTTAACGGATGTTTTCTTTTGTGTGATTTAAACCTGAACAAAAGTTGATCGATAATACGCCGTTCATATTATTCACTAAAGCCATATCACGTATTCAGCGTTAAATTCGGTGCAATGCTCCCATTCCGGCCAGTTTTGGGCAGAGCCAAAAAATTATACTGTTGGCTTAGTTAACAATGACACCACCGGAAATAGCATATTAGGAAGAGTTTGTTGAAAGCATTTTTGTGTGCTCTATTTTATTAACATTTAGTTTGGCATACCGTGTAGTGTTGTGTATAGGGTTCAGACTTCAGAGTAATTATGTAGACGGCCTTCTAACCAAAAAAAGGAACATTTTTTCATAAGGATGTATTAAGACACAAGGAACATTGATAGACCAGAGTTGCAGATCTCCAAAGATGTGCGTTGCAGAAATGAGTCATGCTTTATCTACGAGTATGATTTTTTACAGGTTACCATTTTGGGCATTTAGGCAGCCATTTCGTTTGTCATTTATTTTGTGAAGATATAATATGTACGATTACGTGACGTGAACACTTTTCTGGCCGGAATATCAATGTTAAAACATTCAATTTGAAAGGTTTCATGTGTGTCATCAATCAGACTTGCAGAGAAGTTGGAACCACATATTTTGGCAGATTAAATTCGGTAACTAATTTACTTTGTAAATGTTGCGTGTAACTATGCGTCTACGCACCTTCACGCACGATAGTTGATGTCTGAAACCTGTCATTGCGCATGACTACGATTCCGCCATGACATGTAAATACCGGGCAATCTATAATACGAGTATTGTAACGTACGCTAGATTTGAAAAGTCCTGTTTGTTTCTTTATGCGAGTTTCAGACTAAAAGCAAGTTTTCTTAGGCCTAATTCCGCCGATGATTCTGAACGCGATCAGCACATCTAAACCGCGTTCAAGAGCTGTCGACATTGTTGTGGAATATTGACACTGACAGCTCTTGAACGCGGATTAGATGAGCTGATCGCGTTCAGATTCATCGGTGAAATTCACCCTTAGTCGGGTTCGACAGGTAGATAATAAAGGTGCTACCACATGA
This sequence comes from Amphipoea oculea, assembly GCA_945859645.1. Classification (NCBI taxonomy): domain Eukaryota; kingdom Metazoa; phylum Arthropoda; class Insecta; order Lepidoptera; family Noctuidae; genus Amphipoea; species Amphipoea oculea. The sequence continues at coordinate 20,627,157 of OX243878.1, read as the reverse complement.
CTTACATTCTTGTAATTTATTCCTAGGAGTAGGACAGTAAGGGCTGATTTTTAAAAATTAAATAGATAACTTATATCTGAAGAATAAAAATGGTAGTTTGACATATTTTCTATACAAAAGCTGTCTAACCGCAATATCTATTTATTCCTCAGATAAAAATTTTAAGGTTCACAAAAATAATTTTCCAACAAAACAATGAACATTACAGAAAAAAAAGTGTATCGTTGGTGCCTGTACTAATGAATGAAAATCATTGTATCACAGACACTAGTCCAAAAATTAACTGACTATTGAAAAATCAGGCTTAAAACGAATATGAGAAGTATTTTTTTACAGCCAAGATGATGTTAATTCCTTCGCAGTTTCAACCATATGTCTATCGTGACATGTGCACGATCAAATGTTTGTTCAAGTTACATAATATGGCGCTAACATGACGATCAGGTTAGCGCCGCGGAACCTTGGAGTCCCATATGTTTTTTTTAAACAAATTAGGTAATGTGCCTATTGACAATCCGGGTCAAATTGATACATGTGCGTATGTTGATGCATGTGAGTTTTGTCATAGATTGTTGTTGGGTTATATTATAAATTATTAAAAAAAAATATAACAATGTTCTTAATCTCAGATAATTTACATTCCATCGCCACTTGATCAGTTATCTACTTTAGTGAAATGTATTCTAAGTTTATTTTTGAGTGACCATTTGTAACAAAGCGGTCCTAATAAGTTTTTCGTTGTAACGGAGTTTGTTGTTCCATAACATGAAAATTATCTCAAATTCTTAATCCAAATATAGGTAATATTTTTTACGGATCGGAGTAGCAACGAAGGTTGGGACCATCGATTAAAAAAATTAAAATTGTTTAAATTTTATTTGAAACCGAAATAGGTATTTCTACATTGTTTTGATAAACATAACAACCACATGTTTTAATTATTTTCCCTATGACTTCCCAAACTCCAACTGTAACTATCCTAAATTGAAGATAATTATGTATTTTGATAAAGTTTGAAAGGACCAGTTATTTCCTCTAACAATAAGTATCTACACGCCTACATCCTCTAGTTTTGTCTTACAAGATTTATTGTAAAACAATGTAGTTTTTGATATTCGTCCTCGGAATGTGCAACTTGTAAAGTCTTCAGGCCCAAAGGACCAAATTTTTCATAATCCAAAGAAGTTTCCCCTTGATTCAGAGAAAAGACAACTCTATTAGCCACCAAAGGCGATGGGTTTCACCATATTGTGAAACATAAATTGAAACTGAAAATCAAAGCAAAGAATAATTCCATACTCTTAAAAATAGAAACATCTAATAAAACCACTGACCTAACGCTGTCAATCACGCGTCACCATAGTGACTCACGCGCACCCTATGTGATGAATTAGGAAGTTCCTGGTTACTACAAATGGGCTATAATTAATCTTGCGTTTTGTGCGTGTATACAGAATACGACATAGTGGGTTTGTTTGTTGAGGTTAAACAAATGAGTGAAAAATCTTTTGCTTGAAGGACGAGTTCTGAATATCTGATATAGGTAGAGTGCGTGCAAGATAAGTCTGCGCGCGACGTTTGACTTCAAGATTATATCCAGCCAGCACTTTTTAATCACTTTCGGCGTAATGATGGCGATTATTTTAGAAAACACGGAACACAGCACACTCTCTTGACACCTTAAATAAACGTCCAGCTATTCCATTCACAACCATTCGATACGTTTTCGTGCCGAATCGAACATCATTCAATGTTATCAAAAGAGTCCTCTAAACGCTGTTCACAAATCTAAAACCCGAAAATTTTGTCAGTTTCAATCAAATAGACGACCGCCATTCTTCCGACAGCTATTTTCTGTCGGGGACAAGGCAAATTAGTAGTTGAAAATTTGTCATCGACAACCTCTCGAATGGTTGTGAATAGCTATGCAGATAGCGGCAAATGATTATTTCTTATTTCGGCTGCGCACAGGCTTATTTTGCGGGCACTCTAGATTAATTACTAAAGTATTATAAAAGTAGTGAACAATTTGGCTCTACCCTCTTTCGCAATTTTGTTCGTTAGAGGTCTTATTAAATTTATACTAAGCCATGGTCACGAATTCACGAGCAACTGATTGAGCTCGAATAAAGGAGTCCATCCCTATGAGGATTCTAAAATCCTACTTCCTACTATCCTACTTCCTAATATTATAAACGCGAAAGTTTGTGAGGATGGATGGATGGATGTTTGTTACTCTTTCACGCAAAATCTACTGAATGTATTTGGATGAAAGGACACGGCCGGAATTCTTAGAGAGCTGTGCCCTAACAAAAAATATTCATGTACACTGACTTAAAGTACGTCATATTAAAGCTTACAGGTATGTCTTTACAATAGTTTAAGTTTTATGATCAGAGAAGAAGCGAGAGATACTACAAATAAGATACAAAAAAAGCGCCTAGACATTTTGAATAGCAATGATCAATCTTTCCGAGTTTTATAGACAAAACAATACGAGAAATACAATATTATCAATGGATATAAATGCCGTTTCTTCACTAGCCGGCATGACATTTATTCACATCGATATCAGTGAATATCTAATTCTATGAAAATGTATGAAATAATCTAAGCGCGTCGTGTCAGCTAGTGACGAAAGAGCCAAAAATCAAAATACCAAGTAAAACTTATTAGAAATCATATTATTGATGTATTGGTTATAATAGTCTCTGGCTAGACCGTTCAATCGTTGTAGGCAGGCCGCGATAGCGAAGAGCTCGTCGTCTACAGATATTTCTGGATATTATGACTTCCTCATAGCAACTTGGCAAAAAGTATACAATTGGATTGGCAATAAAACACTAAAATAGTACTTGAATTTTTATTTAAGTACCTATCTAATTAAGTAGCTAGAATAGACACTTGCTTATAAAATGTATAGCTACTTGTTTTACAGACATTTTTAGAAAAACATCATTGCAATTACTCAGACACATTCACATTCAAAGTCAAAGTCAAATCATTTATTGAAAAAATTACAATAAAACGAAATTGATTCTAGTCGCCCCTTCCAAAAGCTAGTTTTCGTATGGAGAAGAATGGGCATTCAATGTTTTTACCTACTCTTGCGTTTGAAGTTATTCATCTTCAAAGATCAACAAAATGTTATCAAGGAATGAGACTGGTGCCGTTATATTTGCTTGATGCCTGGCCCAGCCCAAATACCATAACAACGTCATGACATTTTTTTTTTATGGATGGGAAATCTTCAAATGACCCCTCCCGCTCTGGGTGGAGGAGCGGAAGGGAGTGTCAGACTCTTACTGACTAAAACCCATCCGTGTTCCTTCCTTAGCCCTTTATGTTCCGGGGTAGCGGTAACCCTTTCGGACAATCCCGCACCCCCGGCAGGCTTCGGCCCTGGCATTATTCAGGCACCTTGACATCGTGAGCGTCAGAATCCAAATAATCCAAATCTTAAACAAAAAAGTCCAGTAAGCACGGCAGAATATTAACGTTAGAAGCGTAAACGAAAGTCCGATAAACGATAGCGTGGGGTCAAGTTAAAATATCCAACAGAGTAACATAAACAGAATACAGTAATACGTGCTAAGGGCAACGCAAAACTACACAGAGCACAGGCACGGTAATGTCACAGTAGGTAATATCATCTATTATCGTGGTAATGTTATCATGTCAGTATTCTGTCGTCATACAAACGGTCGAAACGCGAGTTATACCTACGCATCTCGAGTTCGGTATACCCTCGGTAAACAAACAGACGCGAATGCGCCACAGTGATGAACGGATGGTGTGATGATTTTGTAAGCAGTAAGGCTATCTACTTACTTATGTACTTAGCTACTTACATATATTATTGAATTAGACGAAATATCATAATGAAATTATTATGAGAGTAATAAATGGTAGGTACCTACCTTCTGATTTACATTATAATTTACTTTTTAAGTAAGCATTGCCATCCAACGTGGTAATGCTGCCAGCCTCTTGGGCACTTATCCCATTGACATCGATGCGGACGAATTTTTTGATGCCCAATGAGCTCGTCTTTTTTTTTTATTTGTTATAGTATATATATATTTTAGTTTGTGTGTACATATGTAAGTAATTATAATCATTTAATAGTAAGATTGTGTAGTAGGTAGTTAGAGGTTTTGATTCGAATTTACAATCACAAAACTAGAAAGAAACTCAAGTAGGTTGATGAAATTAAAATACTGTAGGCGGGCAGCCCTATCGCGTGTTTACGTACCGCGCGGGTGTAGGTAATTATTTCAAGAACAAGGCCGAGTCACAATACTGTTAGATAACATTACCGTGGTACAGGGCACTGAGTGACAGGTGACAGACGTGAAAAAAATAACTAGGACGTTCGGATACACACTCTTGAATATAATTGTCGATGCATAATGCGTAACGTGATCAACATCATGACACACGGGCCACGGCACGGCAGCTCGAAAAATAATGTGTGCGATAATCGTGAAAACGTTGACTTCTACAGGTATTTACTATATCAATATGATTCTGGCAGTCGTGGGTGTTTTTTATTTTAATGCAACCTTCAAGCGCGCTACAGATACGGTTTGTCTTATGCATGTATCCAAACGCACATGCAATTTGTATTGCATTGCTAAAAACCAAAAAATCAATTAACACACATATTGTTTTGCCATTTTTTGTCGCCTGCTCTAGAGAAATGTAATTGTTGCGATTAATTTTAGTATATTTAAGAAGTAATTTTCATATATTAATAATTACTGTACATTTATGTATTCTGAATTGATTTGAGGGCAGAATCCGGCCATGTCATTTGGCACACAGATATTTTATAACCAGGATTAACACATAGGATACTTTTTATGCCAATATTCCCAAGGGAACGAAATTTATGCGGGTGAAACCGCGGGGCGCAGCTAGTACATTCCATAAACTAAAATCACGCCTGTATACCCCAAAGGGCTAGGCAGAGATGCACCTAATTGTCACCCTACATTTCGCCAGTTATGTTAAGTCCAATTGCTATTGGAGACGAGCTTATTGCTATCAACCGTACACGAATCCAGACTCCGGGCTGCTATTGAGAAATTCCTGATGCTTTCCATATTTAAATAATCTATAATCTATTTATCTTCTATACTAATAATAAAGCTGAAGAGTTAGTTTTTCGTTCGATTATTTGAATTTGGAACTGCAGTCGGATTTGAAAAATTATTTTTGCATTTGATAGCCTAATTATTGAGGAATGCTATTGACTATTTAACATCACGTTACGACTCTTAGGAGCCGAGTAAAAAGAAAAATAAGTCAGAAAGAACGCTAAGCGAAAACGAAGAGATAGCGCGGCGCGGGCAGGCGATGCGATGCGACGGGGTGGGTCGGGGGACAAGAAAATTCACGCGGACGAAGCCGCGGGCAGAACCAATAAAGGCTAAACAATCTATGTGTCACAAATGCTATTATGGATCTATTTTGTACTAAGACAATGTTTTAGTCATCTATCATTAATGTATCGAGGGGTTAGCTGTGATTCACCGCATGGCTTGTGGTTTATGTAGATGACGTTAATAAATTATTGATTTATTTGTAACAGTTTTAATTGATCTGCTGTATTAACTTGTTAAGAGTTCTGTACATAATGCCCGTGCTGTTGGTGGTGACAACCAACATGATTGTTTCAAAGCATGATTTATATAAACTAGATCGGCAATTGCTTAACACATTATCAGTCTGAATCTGTTTCATTTTGACAATTCAACAACATTTATTGCGTCATTCACGTGTTGAGCAGACAAATTTTTCGAACTTATGAAGCAATGGATTAGCAATTTGCTTCAAAATGATTCAGATTCCGATAGTGTGTTACGCAATTAGGGTGCTGTTTAAATTGAAAATGCTCCTTAGAAGGCGGTTTGGTTACCACAGACAAAACGTCAGCCAATCATGCATTAGGTGAAAAAAGTTGGTGTTGTGTGTTTTAATGTATTAAATGACCAATAACTACACACATCAAAAGTGTCTAGGGATCAACATATATTTTTGCAATAACTTTTCTCCTGATTGATATTAATTAAAATTTTCTTTAAGGATTCATCAAATAAAGTGTTTTCGTTTGTCACAGTAACGATAAACCAAGTCACCTTTGCATTAATAAAGAAATTTGCCATTTTCCTAATAAAGGGATTTTTGACATTTGAACCACTAACACAAAAGTTCGAAAAAAAGACTGAAATAACAGTTTTCTTTAAAATTTTATTGGGTAACTTAAACAATTAATAATCCGTGTTTCTACCGCGAACACTAACAACACAAGAACATCGGTTTGGCATACTCAAAATGAGTTCATCCAAATCACGCTGTGGAATGGCCGCCCATGTTCGTTGCAACAACAAAAAAAGGTCTTCTTGCGACTGGATACCCTCCATATTCGGCAGAGCTCTTCTCTGTAGCATATCCCATGCATGCTCAATCGGGTTCAAGTCTGGCGACTGAGCAGGCCAGGGCAGGACATTGATGTTAGCTGCGGCGAGAGTCTGTCTTACAACTCTTGCGGTGTGCGGTCGTGCATTATCATGCATTAACTGAAATAAGGGACCGATTTGCACTTGTAGAGGAACGATGACGTCTGATACAATCGTCTCAGCATAAATTTGAGCGTTGAGGTTGCCTCTGATCCAAATCAACTCAGTTCTTCCGCCGATCCAAATACCCGCCCATACCATGATGGTTCCACCACTATAAGGATGGACTTCCTGGCAGGATTTTAATCGCTGTTGGCGTCCAGGGGTTCTCCAGTGTCGTATACGTCTTGTATCCGGTCTCATACCAAAACGAGACTCATCAGAAAAGCACACGAAACGCCATTGTTCTTCTGCCCAATTTCTGTGTTCAAGAGCCCATTGATATCGAATCCTACGATTGTGCATTGCTATAGGTGGTACCCGTAGCGGTCTTCGGGAATGAAGGTTCACTTCATGCAAGCGGTTTCTGACTGTTTGGTCGCTAATTAAGTTCCCTGAAGAGTGATGAAGCCTCACGGCTAACATCATGGCGGTTATTGTTGGAGCTCTTCGAGTTAAGATTTGAATGTATCGGTCTTGTCTCCGTGTGGTGCAGCGATACCGTCCTCCATGGCGCTCAGCCACGGTACCAGTGCTTCGGTAACGTGTCCAAAGTCGACTGATAACACTCTGACTTGTATTCAGAGCTAAAGCCACAGTACGTTGCCGGGAACCAGCTTCTATCATTCCCACGGCTCTGAGCATTTCTTCCCTGCTTAAATGACGTCGCCGCTCCATAATAACGTTGGTTTTAATCAGTAGTAGGGAAACAGTAGCACTAATAATGTCTTCAATGCGTTGTATGTTTTTATAGGGAAAATATTGACAGCTGATTTTCATCTTTTACTCGAATTTGATTCACAGTTCCTGATTCAAATTATGAAATGCACCAAAAAGGATCCATATAAATTTATAAAATCATAAATTTATTACAAAGCCACATCTCAATCTCAAGAAATCCGCATAAAAATGCTTGATCCCTAGACACTTTTGATGTGTGTATTTATTTATTTATTTATTAATAACCAACTTATATTGACAGTTTGCACCACACATACAAGTTATTGGTCAAATTTATATTTATAAATTCAAAGGAGGACGGGCATTCTGGCCTACGAACCAATAACAACATGCGATATATCATTGGAAAGGTTTTTTCACGTACTTTAACTATTGTTCTGGTGGAAAGTCCCAAATCGCTGTGTGGAAAAAGTTATTGCACAATAAAGCCAGATTTGACCAAAAGTTTGTTTTTCAGCCTTTTATCATAAAAAGGTATAACTAAACTAGGTTTATGCGTATTTTAATACTCATTGTACACAAACATATTGCAGTATTGTTACAGTGGAACATTAATATGTATTATTCTGGTCAGTGATAAGATGCCATAGCGTGTACTCATGGGTCATTATCGATAATAAGGTTTAATAAATGTTGAGCTGGAGCAATAAACGGCTCATACCTTCCTATGCCTAAATACCATAATACGGAAACGATATGGGCACAGCTCCCGACTGTCCTTCTGCCAATCATACAAGTACAATAGTACTGAATTATTGCGTTTCTGCCGATTTGGTCCCTGTCAATTAAAATATAGGAATAATATGTGCGTGCCCTCACGTGCCGCGACTGTATCCGCACTCGGAGTAACCACACATTGTTTTGCAAAGTATCACATTTATTTAAATCATATAATGTATCATCCTTACACATTTCAATCAAATATATGCCATCTCGAAAATGTTCTGCTACATATGATTTTGCTAGCTTCATAAGGTATGTCCCTAAAGCATGCAATATTATACAGTCTTCAGTCAGACGAGGAAAATCACTCAAGAATGGGAGGTTTACTTCCATTCTTGTAAACCTTCGATGTTGTCTGTTAAGGTTTTTCATTTCAACGTAATCATATAAACGATTGGTAGTATTCATATATTCATTAATGAAACTTATGATATCTGGAGCTAGCCTGTGATCTTGAAAAAGGGGATGAAAAGCATTTAACAGGCTTGCACCAATTTTAAAATCGTGAAACATATGGGGAAGAGCTCTATTAAAATATGTTTGTCGAAGTAATCTATAGCATTGTTTTATTAATTGTCTTTCGCTCCTATCTTTTGTAGGCGGTATATGTGCCTCATAGCCACATTCCTCGAGACTGTTTATGCTATCTCTAAAACCTCGATCTAGAATAAAAACATCACTCTGTCGAAAAAACCAATTCCAGAAGCTATCTTCATTACGAACAATCCCTTGCATGATTGGTGCATCAGATGTAGTCACAGCAAAAGGGCCAATAACGACTATTATATAACCGTCAGTACATACTATCATGAATGGTTTTAATAAATTCTTACATTTGTGCAAGCTATAAGATAAACCTTGAAATAATAAAAACTTTGAACTTTTTTCAATGAAAATGTAGGCTCTATCGCAAATAGTGATTGTCTTACTATTTTCGTTGTTACCAAATATACCCTTAGGTATCAACGAATTATTTTCAAAAATATCGTTCCTTGAAATGTGGTTAAAACCTAAATGTAATGTGACAAAATCTCTGGCGATTTTTTACTTTCGCTCTAGAGTACGACGAGACATATTAAATAATGACGCTAAGCGTTCATTACTTTCACCGGTACGAAGTTTAGCTAAATATACACCAAGGACCGTCTTCGGGCGATTATTTTGTTCTGACATAGTTGGTGTCTGATTTAATATAATATTAAACTGCTCATAATTAAGACAGAATCATCTAAATTCGCATAGAAATGCCGGAGATGCAGTACATTTATGCATATAACTTCGTACATAAGAATAATTACCTAATGTATCATACTATGTACTAAAACCTTTCTGAAAGTATGTAGCTTACATTAGTGAAAGAATTATCAAAATTGGTTCATCAGTTTTTGAGAAAATCGCGGACATACATACATACATACAGAACCTCCTTTTTTGAAGTCGGTTAAAAATAATATGCATTTGATTTATTATTGTATTTTTATAAGTGTGTGGGCGCGATGGAGTATTAATACTTTTTTTTTCGTTTTAAATCCTTTAACTTGTATCTATTGTCACTAATGACCGTCTCAAATGATTATTTAGCCAAGTATAATATTGTACAAAAAACGTTTAAATTCATTGTTATTGATAATAAATCTCATTAATGATTTTTTTCCACGTGTTTGTTTTATTTTGTAGAGCTCGAGGTCCCCCAAACCTTACTTATCTTTTCAGAAATAAAATGTCTGGGATAAAGTAGTTTTAGCATGTAGGTATTTCGAGTTTATACCAGCGCCTGATGAGAAGAGTGAGACCGAGATACAGCCTTGGCCAAAAGTATTAGGCATCCCTATAAAACACGTGCAACTAACAAAGTATAAGAATAACAGAACTATATGTTAAAAAATACTCCACGCGGTGTATTCAAACATAGATATGGTATTTTGAGGTGCCATGGAACACCTGGTCCACAATTAGTGGGAAATGGCATTTTTGTGAATTAAGTCGAGCTTTGTTGTGCCATAACTTTTTCCACACAGCGATTTGGGACTTCGCGCCATAACATTAATTGAAGTACATAAAAAAACCTTTCCAATGATATATCGCATGTTGTTATTGGTTCTTAGGCCAGCTTCCATACATTCTTGCCCGTCCTCCTTTAAATTTACATTTATACATAGTCAAATTAAATTATTGGTACCCGTCACTTATGCAGTTTCATTAGCTAATTCAATTTGACCCCGTATAACGATTAACTTTAGTTTTCTTGCTTCGTGTGATAATATTTAATAAGTATTTACTAAATAAACATGTCGGCTTGGAAATGTCTTCATTTATTTTACCCGCTTATAATCACCACTGAATCTTGCAGACTAATTAGGAGGACACTTAACCAACCTACTGATTCAATCTCTCAATGAAACACCCATTCATTGAGTTAAGTATCACAATGACATTACGTTTTCTCGCATAAGTAGAGAAATTTAAATCAAGTGTCACAGTCGTGAACGGTGTTTAGCACTTAAAATATCCACCAGGCGTTAATATTGAGCACCTACCCTACCTACGCATTCAAAGTGAAGGTAGTACTACTTATCTAAATTCCGTTCCGGACACTAAAATTTGAAACTGGTTGGTTACAAAGCTCTATGGCCTGACAAAAACTTAGCCATAAGTCAAAAAAAAAAGCGATAGGTTTCGTGAATGCCAAAAACTTCCATAGTTATATAATACCGAAAGAACGGTGATACTTGATTATTTGAAAATTTCTGGGTGAAAGGACCAATTTTCACCTGCTTGTCAAATACCGTTGCATATTATTAAGCAGATGGTGCACTAAGCATGCGTGCACCCATCTTGTGTAATCAACTGTTGACCAATCCGACGACCATTACCGGTCTGTATTAGCCAATCAGACGTGACTACGGCACATCACGGTTGCCGCAACATGTCTGCCTTGCGTGTCATCTATGGAGCGCTTTCATTGTAATCTAACAGAATGATACTGAATGCGTTGGGTATTCAATAAACTAAATTAATGATATTGCTATCTTGTTCTTGCAAGGAGTTAAACCATACTCCAGAAAATGTAGCCCATAAACAAGCAAAATTTTAACGTGTCAATAACTTACTCGTAGATTCTTCAGACAGTTCAATTTGGCTGTAAGTAAAAGATAGCAATATGTCTAATAATTCTGTTTTAAACTAACCTGCACTCAAAACTTAGCACAATACTAATTAGGTCCTTATTCCCCAGCTATCAAACAAGAGCGTCCTTTGGTCCGCGGCTCAGGACCACACCCCGCCCTCCGTGAGAGAGGACGGGCGATACCTCCTGGAGTCGCTCCTAGTCCTACGAAGAACACCGTGGCCATGCCCCCCCACGTCAGGGTACGAAATTCCCCGCTATCCGGGTACTATGAACTGGAAATCAAGGTCAGTTAAGGGGGGAGAATGCTTGTGAGGCTTTGCAAGGTAGGTCGGTAGTTCCTGGTGGTTTGTTGCTGGACCAAAGGTCTTTGAAGACAGTTGTCCATCCTCAATCTTCAATTTGTGGGTGTTGTTTATGAACGAAACTTTGAAAGTTTCTACATATTTTCTTTATTTACTGGTCAAGCACTCCTTTTTAGACCAAGTATTTTTTAACGTAGTCAAAATTAAACTCAAAGCATTTATTTCAGTTAAACCATTTACCTTTTGGATTGTCAATGAGTCAGTCAGACAGAAATATGAAGCTGGTTGCCCATCCCAAAGCGTAGTAGGTACCTATGGAGAAGAACGGGCAAGAAACTCCATAGACACTTTTTTAAATTAGGTATATTGTTAGAAAAATATTAGTTACATCATCAATGGTGAATTTATAAGAGTACCTCTAAAGACTAGTGATACTAAAGAAGCTAGAAAAACTGATGACGGTTCCAACAGTAACATGTCCCCAGCAATTTCTGCTTGCTATTACGAGTAGGAATTAGAAAGATGTTTCCCTATAAGAAACTTTTGGACGAATCATAAATAGAGAACAATACAAAACGATACTTTGGAAAAGCAACATAGACATTATGAAATCACCGGGAACTGTCGTTACATGTACTAATACTATAGAGCAAGCTTCGCCTGTGGTCAGCACATCTAATACTGGTGAGTATGCCAAGATTAGCGCCATAACAATATGTAAGCTTTATGAGCTTCATAGCACAATTAATTAGTTTTAAGATTGTATCTGTTACATATTTTCGGAGGCTGAAGATCCTTATAAACAAGAACATACGGGCGTTGGTGGCGTTATTGTTACATCTAACATTCCCATTAGATAGGAATATATGATGTCGAAAAAAAAAAAAATTGAAGCAGATAATGCAAACTCATACTATTTTTCTATCAAAGATTTCGATTTATTTGGGCGAAGCTTAGGGGACGAAGTCTAGCTGTGGACATTATTGGCTGATGTGATGATAAAAGAAAAGAAAGAAATAAAGAAAATAGTTTTATTAGCGGTGAACACGACGCAGAGAAATGACACAAACACAAAAAAATAACAAGATCACTTTCAACATCGTTATTAGGAAGTTTTGAAAATGAAACCTGAGAAAGTACAGTAGGTTCACAAAAAGATCTATAAAACCCTCCTTATGTTACCAAATTAAGGCAGCCCCTTAATTCCATTTCATGTTTCATAACGAAGGTGCAAACAAACGCCATGGAACGAATATAAAAGTAAACAAGATTAAACGTTTGTTGTCCTAGTTTAACTATTGTGTTCACTCGTTGGTTCCTTTGATGTTTGGTGCAAGTGTCAAAGTGGCACTATCGTTAGATCCAAGTTCACTAATCGTTTTCGGTATCTACTGACAATTGAAATGTTACTTTTTTGGTATCCATTTGTGCTATATACTCATATTGACCGGGAAAACTAGTCTGTGAAGATGTTTTCCGTCACCGTTTTGAGAGTAGTGGTGATGAAATAATTTACACAAAGTAAAGCGCCCGTCTGGGTTCAAACCTACGACCTACAACTCATAAATCGCGGCTGTTACTACTGAGCTACCACTGCTCTAAATGCGCCTAACGTTTATTAATTATACCTATACGGCCATTACGGATAGAAAGACCGCAAGTAAACTTACGAGTATGATGTCATCGTCATTATTTTCGGTGCTCATGGCTTCTGGCGGCACATATGTTGGTAACACCATCATCTATCGAATACACTTTAATAATCTTAGTCTAATTAAAATGATGATGTAGCTATTGTATCAGCCTGAGCCAAAATAGCTTCATGCGTGTGAAATTTTTGGATGGTCTAAAGCATGTTGATACCCACGATAAACCAGCCTTTGCCATTTTAGGCCAACTCTCAAAGGATTAAAAGATTAATCTGAACGGACTTTGAAATATGGACCATGTCTCTTGAAGAGGAAACAATGTCATCGCACAGTTAAACAATTACTTGGCACATAGTCAAACTGTTTTTAAACGTACGAGAGTTAAAATCATGCCTATTAATATTATAAGAACATGAATTATTATTGATCAAAGATCAAACTTTTGGCTCCTGTAAGTAGGTCCTTGAGATTATAACTCCCAAGACTTAAAGGACCAGAAAATGCATCATAGGAGTGAAGATGAAAAGAGGTCTGATATTAATGCTAATTATCCGGAAGATACTGGCGCCAAAGAGTTACTTGCAATCGGAAAGAAAACAGCTTTGAAAGCCACAACCACTGCCAACTATCAATGCTATGTGTCCCGGAATGTCAATGCGAGTCAGTCAAGGTCGGTTGCGGCCGTCAGCTCTTGAATATATCGCAGGGACAGGGACACTGAACGTTTGTCATTTGTTTGATCTAGTTTAGTTCTCTGATGTTATAGAAGTGAAGATACGAAAGCATGCTCTTTCTTTAGACAATGAAGCGAATTTGGCTGTACACCACGGACTACAGCTAACTTATTGTCACTTTGTACATTCAAAGGTTTTTTTGGGAGATATAGCTGTTAGCGATAAGACCACTGTTGCACCATGAATATTAATGATTATGTAAATGAGCTTGGTTAAATTTTGGCGTACAATAAAGCATTCCTTATCTAAACATGTAAATTAATAATCTTACGGAGTTGACCATCTGACTCTAACTTTTTGAGCTGCTTATGACCTCCTCAATAAAGCTATGGGCCACTATTTGCTCATCAAAACACTCTAGAAATCTTAAAACATACAGTGATTAGTTCATTGAAAAATTTCACATACAAAACTAAGTAAACTATGACGATGACGCAAACAGAGATGAAGTTTATCTTGCAAATATTTGCCATAAAATTATGAAAGACGATGCCGCCTGAGGAATTAAAGTAATTGAATTTGGATTGGATCGAAGCTTCCAATATCCATGCAATAATTATAATGGACGAGTTCCACACGGCTCGGGAACGTACGCTGTGGCAATTTATCGAAGTAGCCTACTATTTAAAGTGCTGTATTTTTCAGCAATGGCTGGTTTTATGAATAAAAAACTTAATGAAACAAGGGACAGTGTAAATAGCTGGCACAATAATAATAATAATAATAATCCATTTATTTCAGGCGACGCAGGCCCATAGATAAATACCACCTAAACATACATATTTTAATTATAAAAACTAACTATTGTGCACGAAGTGTCGGCGTCGTGTTGCGCTGCGTGGTGTCGCGTAACCTTCCACGAAAACGTCGGTACGCTACACCTTTCGGCCAAAACTCTTCCTTCATGAAGGTTTCCAGGTACTGAGTTGGAACCCTCACCACAAACGATTTGAAGTTTATGTTGTGGCGTGATTCCAACTTCACTACTCTCAAGGTCCACTTGGCCTTGCTTCTGATGTATTCCACGATGTCTTCAGCCACCGTGGAGTGATGCAGACGGGATACGTACAGCTGCGTCGACGGTGTTGCAGGACGCAGCAAAATATTTGGTCCCACCAGTGCAGTACCACATCGATTACGGCAAGTGGGCTTCATACGCTTCGACTCCACCGTCACGAAGCCCTCCTTGTCTGCCTGCCCTTTCTTCGGGATAACAACGACAATAACAAGGACAAGATCAAGAAGGAAAAGTCAAAGAAAAAAGGAAAGGAAGGAGAAGTCAAGGATAAGGGACAATAACGGAACAAGGCAACAGATGTATGGTAATAATTCAAAAATCGAACAGGGGCTGTATTCTCTATGACACAATGAACGCGCGAAACAAACGCGAGGTTGGCGGGATTAGCTACGGAATTGACATGGTTTTGAAGTAAGGAATCATTGAGTGGTCATAGTGAATTAGGGCCTTGTGTGATTCACGTAAGTTGTTCGAGCGAGAAAATCATTTGAAGATTCCACTTCAAAGTGAATTGGGAGCAAGACAGTAAAACAACAATTATTACTAAACCGCCAAGAAATACAATTACCCTCGAAACTGGGCTAGTTTATTTACTAGTTAGCAACAACGCTGTCAAAGAGGCCAACGGTTACAGTTACAAAGTTATGTGCAAAATGCCTTTGAAAAACCAACATTTGCATGATAGAGAGAAGAAAATTCGAGTTTTTTTGTTTGTAAAATAAAAGGCTTTGAATACGGATGAGTAGACGTTCGTAGATGAGTTAATTATGATAAACAATTTGCGTCAATGGCTGGTGTAGAACAAAATGTGAGTTCTTGTGGATCAGTTCAGATTCTGCGTGTAATTTACATTTTTTGGAAAGGTTTTTCTAATTTTGTTGTACTTCGGATGAAAGGAATATGGAGATTACGTACCTTGTGGGTTTGGAACTTTGGATAAAGACAGATATATGAGTTGTTTTCTGTTTGTGTGTTGTGAGGTTATAACTGCTAAGGCGCAATTAATGGAATAGTTTGTGAGCTGAAACAGTTTCTTTCTAGGAATTTGCTACTGGAATTGATGCATCGGATTCACAATAACGTGATGTCAAGATGTCACCTTTCCTAGTCGACAAAACGTTTTTTTTACTTTTTGGTCCTTCCGTCTGGAAGAGCTGAAACAGTTCCTTTGCCGATACCCTACACTGATATCTTATTTAGCATTAAAAAAATCCCCTACCATATTCATTGATTACCAGATCATTGGTACTTGCAGTGCTTAGCCAATGACTTACACACTTCAATTGAAGAGCCTGGCTATACACAAGCTCGTTTGCAGAACTAGGTAGACAAACAAATGTGTGGCTGGCATTGGTCGGGGCGACCCACAAACGCGGCCTAGACACAGTGCGTAGAAATAGCCTACAGTGACACTCCCGCGCATCTCCGACGGCGGGCGTCGCCACGGTAATGCTGTGATTTATGGACTTTCTTTTTAGCTACTGTCGTATGTTAAATGTTAAAATGTCTAGGATTTTGTGGGTAGAGTAATAGACGTAATAACCGCATCGGTTATTTAGAACTTGGAACACCGAAGTATTTAAGTTTCTTTACTGTTTCTCCCAATTAGTTTAATGTTCTCAATATGATAATTTCTTTTTGTCCAACACTTTCTTTGTATACACATTTCCTTAAAGTAAAATCAATTCTCTGGATAAATATTATTATTTATTTTTAGCCTATATTGTCTCACTGCAGGGCAAAGGCCTCCCTTTCTCCTTTCCACTCCTCTCTGTCTGTATCTAGTGTGGACCAATCCTGTCTGTAGGCGTTAAACTCGTCCCGCCATCTTCTCCTGGGTCTGCCTCGATGTCGCCAGACGTTTTCTAACCATCATAATTGTAGGTATATGTACATAATTATGTTTGATCCTTTGATACGGTTTTATATAGACTTCTATTTTATTCTACAAAATCGATGACAGACCTCGTAATACATAATAGAAGGCCTTAATATTAAGGTAGTTAGCCCATAGCGATACGGCAGGGGACATCAAACAATTTGTCAATATGGGGCTAGGCTCCTAAGACAATAATCTCGTTTAGAGGCCGCCTACACACGTGTACCAACATTGACCATAGATTAATGGACAGATGCGTCTATGTTTGTGAATAGACAGACCAGGATTCTAACCAAAAGCCGAGTCTGCTGCTAGAGCAGTGGTGGCCCAGTGGTAACGGCCGCGATTTACGAGTTTTAGGTCATAGGTTCGAACAAAGACAGGCGCGTAAATTATTTCATCACAACTGCTCTGAAAACTGTGAAGGAAAACATCGTAAGGAAACCGGCATGTCCTAGAACCAAAAATTCGAAGACATGTGACATCTACCAACCCGCACTGGGCCTGCGTTGTCGATTACGGCCCACTCTCTCTCACAGAAAGGAGGCCTGTGTCCTAGCAGTGGGAACATTATAGGCTGATTATGCTTATGGTGTAATACGGGCATAAAGTAGATAAGCTAGTAATTGTTATCAAGTTTCGATTCCTCTCACGTTACTGGTGATAGGAAGATGTAAGGTGGCGTTAACTCAGACCCGGACATGTATGAATGCAATTCAATTTATGACCACATTCAAGCAATGAAGGTTCGTGCTGAAGCATATAAATGCAATGTTCTAAACCCACTTTATTGCCCTAGGTAGACGGCGCCATATTCTATTACGATAGCTTTCACTCAGGTGATTGAAATATGATTTGAACTTCCCTAAAGGTATTGGCAGAAGCGCTCAAATGAACATCGACAGTTCTGAATGTAATATGTGGAGAACAAGTTCGTATATTGACACAAAATGGGCGCGATTCCAAATTCCAACGTCGAGATTAGGCACGACTGTTATTTAACCTGACTTAGAAATGCTGTCCAAATGTGGTAATTGCCAGAAACTGACTGTTTCTCACAAAATAAAAATGTAGGACTTTTAAATAAAAGTAAAACAGTTTTAAGTTATTTTCTTAGTGCCATTACGTGTAAAATATTCAAATCCTAAATTATACGGTGTGATGAAAAAACTGACCTAGGTATAGACATTTTTCGTTCATTTTCGATGAGACCTGCAGTACTTATAGAAATGTTAATTAGCGGTAGTGTCCTCATTACTTGCGAAAACATATGTTACGTACGTTTGTCAGTAAATTAGCTGAACAGCTGAGGATCACAGGCGTGTCAGACAATCTCGCCGTCTCCGAGGTCGCCTACATGCGTCCCAAACATTTGAGCATAGAGTAAGTAAATTGACCAGATGGGTAGACTCGTAGGTACAGCCGCGGACAGTGGCGGTTGACCACTTTTCACCCTTATGCCCTTGATAATAAGGTTGAAAAGTGGTCCACCGCCAGTGTCCGCGATGGTAAATATGGATAGTCATAGGACAATGGGAAGACCAAAGAAACTATGGGTGAATGTTGTGAAAGGTGATATGGCTAAAAAGGGGTGGCTACTGCTATGACGGCTTATGAGAGAATAGCTGCGCCCCGCGGTTTCACCCGCATAAGTCTCGATCCCGTGGGAATATTGGGATAAAAAGTATCCTATGTCCTTTCCCGGGACTCAAGCTATCTCTATACCGAATGTCATCTAAATCGGTTCAGCGGTTTAGACGTGAAAAGGTAACATACAGACAGACAGAGTTACTTTCGAATTTATAATATTAGTATGGATGATGGAAGTAAAAGGCATACTGCCCCAACCCCAGATAAATTGGGATAAGGGCAGGGAGAAGATGGATAGGTGCATCCAGGGTTATCGCTTGGTTGGTCCTCTTAGAATGGTAGTATTAGCTCGCTGAACTTTGGATAAATTGGGTGAATGTGCTAACTTATAGGATCGTTGAAATGTGGACAATATATTTTTCGTTAGCGCTGTGATTCCACAAAATTTCCTCTATGTTAGTGGAATGGTGTTCGAGCGCCAACCAAAAACTACAGAAAAACAAATCTCGTAATTAAAAATATTCAAAATCTAGTCGCAATTTCATCTCGACTTTTCAAAAATGTAGGGAACCTGGAGGTATTTTTGACAGATTGAGACTCAGACTATGAACGTTCTTAAAATTACGGGAATCACACCTCTGTTTAAACTTAGGCCCCTTTATTTATATAACCGGATGGAGTAAAGTTTTAATTAATTTAGCTGTGGCTATGGAATAGGCATCAAAGAAAAAGACAGCAAACATCTCTCATCATCTTGATCTCTGAACCAAAAAGATGTTGTCTCTAAGAGGTCGCCTGCGCATGTAGGACGTTTTCCCTTTCTAGGTGCATCTATATTATATCGTAATGTGTGCTTTAAATCATGTTCACCATCAACCAGAGAGTGGGAATGGCATTCAACCCACGTCACATAAAATTATTGCTTAATTTGAATTCAGTCTGTTTAGTTTCGTGAGAATCTGTATAAAATAATTAAGATCTATCGAATGGATCAGCATCCGTTTGAACTACCCACATAAGTCTATCGGCTGTCAATCTTCTTTTTCGTAGAAAATGTGCTACAACTTAGAAGTCATAGACATTTTCTATTTAGTTTTTAATGTATGACAAACATAAATATCAAGAAAGAATAGAAAAAAAAAACCGAGTGTGCTTATGACCTCACGAGTGAAGTGAAACTTCAAACGTATTTGGCTATGAGAGGAAGAGAGAAATAAAATGTGCGCGCGCAGTGCTTTCTCTTGCTTATATCCCCCACTCAACTCCCGTTCGCCTCGCCCGATCACACTTTTCGTAACGCTTACGTCACGCGTTTGCCAGCTTACTCCCCAAGTCAAGCGTGCGTAAAGCAGTTTCACTTCAAAAATTAAAAGAATGGATACAGAAATATTGGGAGTTGATTAAAAATAATTTGAACAGTTTTATTATAATATAAAGGGTTTTGAGTGGAATACCATTCTGAAATAGCCCCACCCCCTTTACTCAAAAATAAACCATGAGCAACGACTCATTTAATGTCAAGATTACTAAAATGATGTATTTATTAAGGGGCTTACACGAGCTAAACGCAAAAAAACGGTAGTTTTCGAAACAATAAAAGTATATGATGGCCTACAGTAAACAAAATCAGAAAAATATATGATATTCTTCAGGATATATGCTAGATAGATAGTGTTTTGAAAACACAATACAACTAAATTGGTACGATAGAAAAAAATCATGAACATACCTCTAAAAAACATTCTTATTACAATAAAAACCATACTAATATACATACAATCATTCTGATTTTTTGTCAGATTATTCTACAAGTAACATACTAAAATGATAGTGTTTTATTTTTTTATTTAAAACAATAGTTTTTTTGTAAATCGAATATTCATAGTTCCGAACATAAAAATTGCGCATGTGTGCGTGAACGCCCGTGTAGCGACACTGCCGGCCGAGGCCTGATGCTATACGGACGTGTCGCTCTTTTCGCCGCACTATTTCCGTCAAGATTGTTATGTTTTTGTTAAGTTTTATTTGTAAATTCATTGTTTATTATTTGCATATCTTCTTTCCGTAAATATTTTTATTTCGTGTAAATATAAAATACTTTTAAGTTTGTAATGTATGGGGTGCAAGGCGCGCGCCATCTATTGTACGGCGAGTCCCAACTCCCGGGCGTTTCACTTGTGTCTCCCGGCAGTGGTCCGCGTAACCTAACAAAGTTAAAATAGGGTAATAATTTGTAAATAAATGGGAAATATAGTGAAACATTCCGTTAGGAGGACTACAAAACGTTCATATAAAACAAAAGCCGAACATAATATGAACGAAAGTAAAAAGTATGAGCATTTTATTTTTAACTGAATATTTTTATTTTTGCAATAAAATGCATAAGGTAAGTATTTTCGACTCCGCGTACATCTGTCACACCGGCGCATGTGGCCGACGTGTAGATTTGTATTCGAGAGTCCCCGGGTTCGATTCCCAAGGTTACGAAATCGTACTTTCTTTTTAAATTTTTGAATTTTTAGATAGATAGTGTTTTGAAAACATAATACAACTAATTTTGTACGATAGAAAAAAATCATGAAGATACCTCTAAAAACTTTCTTTTTACAATAGACACCATACTAATATACATACAATCATTCTGATTTTTTGTCAGATCATTTTACAAGCAACATACTAAAATAATAGTGTTTTATTTTTTTAGTTCAAACAATAGTTTTATTGTAAATAGCATATTCATAGTTCCGAACATAATAAGTGCGCATGTGTACGTAAACGGTAAACCCCCGTGTAGCAATAATGCCGGCCGAGGCCTGATACTATAACTATACGGACATGTCGCTCTTTTCGCCGCATTATTTATTTGTACATACATTCATTGTTTATTATTACTATTTGCATATCTTCTTTCTGTAAATATTTTTATTTCATGTAAATATAAAATACTTTTAAGTTAAAATAGCGTAATAATTTGCTATCAATTATATCATTTTTGTAAATATGGGAAATAAAGTGAAACATTCCCTTAGGAGGACTACAAAACGTTCATATAAAACAAACGCCGAATATATGAACGAAATTAAAAAGTAAGAGCATTTTATTATTACTGAATATTTTGGTAGTTTAAGAAAATGCACTTATTACGCATAAGCTCAGTTTTTTCGACAAGCTACGCAATCGTTACATTGGCTCATGTAGACGACGCGCAGGTTTGTGTTCGAGGGTCCCCGGGTTCGATTCCCAGTGATACGGAATCGATTTAATTTTATTTAAAAGTATTTTGAATTTTTAAATATATTTTTATAACTAAAAAAACGTCTACAATGTAATTATCTTTCACAGGAGAAAGAAAGTCGAAAATATCAACACGGAAGTTACTTCTAATGCGTAAGTACCTACACGTTTTCTAAGCCATTGTAACAATAAAAAAAACCTAAATTTATTAACAGACCGCGACTTATTGATAATGTGCATAAAGAAATCACAGATTCATCCGAAAATTGCGAAAAAATGATCACAAGCAAGAGTTTAATTTTTATTGATTGTGTTTATAATAAGTAAATAGAAATCATAATAATTATGTATGAATGTTAGGTACGAGTACCTAATCCTTGAGGCCGTTTACACATCATGCCGCAGCTGCAGCGGCATCACCCTTGGATTTGTATGAACACACCGCGCCCCCGCGCCGCCGCGCCGCCGGCGCACAGTGGGCCCATACTGAAAATTTGTGGACTTAGGCAACAAAGTTCCAATATCGATGCGATTTTTTTTTATATGACGTGTTATGATATTCCTAACAACTTTTATTCTTATAAAATTTCGTCTAAAGTTGATAGTTTGTCTTGAAAAAAATTTATTAGTTTTTTTTTGTATGGAGCGAATCACGTTTAATTTTTTTTCTTCAATTGTACTAATAAGTTGAGTGTGTGGCGGTGAGTATATGATAGCTAGGGTCATTCTCTATCCATGAAAAAAAAAATCAGCGCCGGCTATCTGCGGCATCGCGAGTAATCATTCGGTAAAATAAAAATATTTTGTATGAAATTTTTTGCCATTTAAAATAAATTCAAAGTATATTTTTTGTCTCATTTGGCTGTTTTGACCTTCTATTTAGTTAAATATATAGTTTTAATAGCGCATAGTTACATATAACTAGTAATTCTGGTAGAGATTTAGTTATTATTGCATGTTATCGGTAGCACCTGCATTGTGATTGATGACTCATTTGTTTGTGCGCTCGGCTAAGCGCATAACTAATGAGTTTTCAAAAATGCTCGTCTCTGATTGGCTGAATAATTTTCACTCACTGTTATGTCCACTACTTGAGTAATTAACACTGACTATAAATATAAAGACATTCATTAAGTCCATCTAGTTTCGCTCTTGTCGCTTATTTGTGAACACAGTGAAATACTTTTATTTTTATATTTACATTAGAACTATGGCTGGATTTTGTACCAACCTAGATCTTTTTGTGAAATTAAGAAGTGGCGGTGATCTGAAAAATCATATGTTTCTATATGAAAGTATCATTTCTGTCTTGACTACCGAAGTTTCTGAAGGAGACAAGAACCGAATCAAGGAGTTCTGTCGACTTTTTTGTGTAAATCTAAATAAAAAGTGGATAGAGTCATGTAGACATCAAAAAACTTTTATGAACCGTGAAAGTAATCGCAAGTGGTTGGAAAAAAACATCAAATGGCCTGTTTGTGACACTGTTGACCTGAGAAGTGAGATGGACTTTTCAGACGCAGCCTTATCTGAGCCTGTGGACATAGATTCCCATGTTCCTACTCTTGCAGTATGTACTGAGAAAGCGGGAACATCTACAGAAAAGGAGCACAGAAAACCGTTCGAAGACTTAAGTAATAAGCCAAAAAAAAGACGTTCTACTTCCATAGTAGAAGAAAATTCCGAGGAAGAGTTGCAACACTGGTACATAACAAAATTGAAAGACAACGGCAAAACGAATCTGACAAAAGTGGTCGAATACCTTTCCAGTAATCCAGATGCGCTATCCGAAGTAGATGAGCGACTATTCAAGAAGCAGAGCTTAAGTACTGTCTCTGAAGATAAGTATTTAGCTCTTTATACATCACTTGCGCTCTCGAAATGGAAATACTTAGCTCTTCGACAATTTCTGAAAGAAGAAAACTGTGCTGCCTTTCCATCTTATCCGAATCTTGTAAATGCCAAGAAAAGATGTTACCCACCACAAGAGAGTATGGAGATTACTGAAAAAGGAGCTCACATTAAATTGCAAGCGCTATTGGACCACACTGTGAAGAGGATTTTACTAGATATGAATTCTGCTGATAGGTCTCAAAATGAAGAACTCAAATTAACCTGGAAATGGGGACTTGATGGTTCTTCGTCGCAGAGTAATTATAAACAGAAAACGTCAAACACTGCTACAGAGTTCGATGATTCATCAGTAGTCATGATAAGTATCGTCCCTCTTCGGCTAGTGTCTACTAGCCCATCATCTGGGAATGAAAATATAGTTTGGGAGAACCCCACACCTTGCTCAACTCTTTACTGTCGACCAGTGAAGTTTACTTTCACTTCAGAGACAGCTGATTTTATAAAGTCTGAAGAGTCTGAGATGAAAAAACAAATTGATGAACGAATATCTACACAGTTTGGAAATATTATTGTATCACATGAATTGCATATGACCATGATTGATGGAAAAGTGGCCAATATTATTGCTGAAGTACCATCATTTGCAACGTGTCCCATTTGCTTGGCAAAACCGAGCGAAATGAATAATTTAGACGCTTTGGCTTCCAAACCACTTCGTGAAGAAATTTACAAACAAGGAATTTCTTCACTGCATATGAAGATTCGGTGTATGGAATGTCTTCTCCATATATCTTATAATCTGGATTTTCAGCGATGGACTGCTCGAGGCGAACATAAGGCTTTGAAACAAGCTAAAAAAATACCACGCAACAAGAATTTCGTGAGCAAACTGGAATGCTGATTGATATAGTCAAACAGGTATGTATTTAATT
This sequence comes from Amphipoea oculea, assembly GCA_945859645.1. Lineage (NCBI taxonomy): Eukaryota > Metazoa > Arthropoda > Insecta > Lepidoptera > Noctuidae > Amphipoea > Amphipoea oculea. The sequence continues at coordinate 20,602,748 of OX243878.1, read as the reverse complement.
TTCGCTCTTTTTATGTTGTTTGTGTATTATATCTCTATATATTGTATATTACAGTATTGTTTTCCCATTTTAGGGTTTTGGAACTACAAATGACGGGAATACTGCGAGGCGCTTTTTCCAAGATTACAAAAGATCTTCCAGAATAACGGGAATTGACGAAAATCTGATTTTCAGATTTTCCGTTATTCTACAAGCCATATCATCAGGCAAAAACATTGACTGTGAAAAATTTAGAAGGTACTGTAGAGAAACAGCTGATGTGTACGTGCAACACTATTCGTGGTACTACATGCCAGTTAGTGTACATAAACTTCTAATGCACGGTGCAGACATCTGTAACCACTTTGGTGTTTTGCCAATCGGTAAGTAAAAAATAAATATAGTATGATGTATTATTTGACTCGATTGCGTTTTGAAATTAAAATGTACATAACTTATTCGTTTTAGGTACCTTAAATGAAGAAGCTTCGGAAGCCCGTAATAAGGACTTCAGAAACGTCAGGGAGAGGCACACTCGGAAAACAGGGAGAATAGCAACAAACGAAGACATCCTTCATAGACTTCTAATAAGCTCTGATCCCCACATATCCTACATAAGGCCTAAAATAACGAAGAAGGTTCATAATGAGTTGTTGCCTGAAGCAATTCAGTTGTTACAGACTACTAAGCCTTCCTGTGGCAGTGAGATTATGGAGGAAGAAGAATGCCTCATAGCAGAGTCCGAAAATTTGCCAGACCCACTAGCACTTCTGGAACAAGAAATAATGTGATCCGGCTCTAGATTATTCCCACAAAAGCCCATCAGGGCTAGGAATATGACAAACAGCCCTTTTCAGGGCTACAATGACTTCACAGTTTCATATTGGTCATACGTACGATAACTTATACTATAATATACATACGCTTGATTATGTAGGTAATTATCAATGACTTGCCCGTACAGATTTAAATTATTTCACCTATCATTAACAAAATTAGTATAACCTGAAACTTATTACGATATTTATTCAACAATAGATAACGTGTAGTTAAAAAAATAACACAGCCAATCAGAGACGAGCATTTTTGAAAACTCATTAGTTATGCGCTTAGCCGAGCGCACAAACAAATGAGTCATCAATCACAATGCAGGTGCTACCGATAACATGCAATAATAACTAAATCTCTACCAGAATTACTAGTTATATGTAACTATGCGCTATTAAAACTATATATTTAACTAAATAGAAGGTCAAAACAGCCAAATGAGACAAAAAATATACTTTGAATTTATTTTAAATGGCAAAAAATTTCATACAAAATATTTTTTTTTTACCGAATGATTACTCGCGATGCCGCAGATAGCCGGCGCTGATTTTTTTTTCATGGATAGAGAATGACCCTAGCTATCATATACTCACCGCCACACACTCAACATATTAGTACAATTGAAGAAAAAAAATGAAACGTGATTCGCTCCATACAAAAAAAACTAATAAATTTTTTTCAAGACAAACTATCAACTTTAGACGAAATTTTATAAGAATAAAAGTTGTTAGGAATATCATAACACGTCATATAAAAAAAAATCGCATCGATATTGGAACTTTGTTGCCTAAGTCCACAAATTTTCAGTATGGGCCCACTGTGCGGCGGTGCGGCGCGGCGACGAGTTATGATAAGATCTATCAAAACTCGCCGCCGCACAGTGGTTTGAAAATCGAGCTCCATACTCATAGAAACTTAAAGTACGAAAATAAAAAAACAAAAATTGTAATGGGTCTAGTATACCTCCCTTTACGTAATATTAACGTATGGATGGTATCAGTCGCTCCACGCGTGAGAAAAAAATGTTTTTTGTTTTTTTTTGTATGGGAGAAAACACTTAATGTACATTTTTTTGAAACTGAATGGAACTGATAGGCTGGAGCTCACACGAGCTATTGTACCATACACGGCCATCAAGATGACATACAATTCATGCACCGTTGGGCGCCGCTTTGCACGTAGCAAATTTTTGAAATTTTGTGTTTTCGATATGTGATTTTTCAAATCTTTGACGTGAATAAACGAACATGCCGATCGATTATCGTTACTTTTAGCCTGCTTATGACCTTTATGATGGCAACAATTAAAAATTATGTTGATTATAAGTACCTATACGTTTTTTTTTAGAACTACTTAACTCATTTAATCACCGTTGTAGTGTATCTATTAAATAGATATGTAAACACTGTCTCATTCACACAAGCGGGGTAGCTGCTGTCAGTTATGTTATGTCATCTGTCAGTTACGAGGAATGGCGGGAAACAGACAAAGTGAAGCAGGCTATATACGATGGCGCTTGGTGTGGTAGTGAGCCAGTGAAGTGATATGTTCAACATAAGTACGGAATCAACAGGATTCTACAACCGTGATTATGGTTGAGTTGTAATTAGATACTGCTTCAATCTGAGCCTCAATCAGAGCCTGTTCTTCCACGATGTTCAACTTGTTTTCGTTTGAAAACTTAAAATAAATTGGTCAGCAGAACATTGTGGAAGATGGCTTTGGATTCTCCCATACCTTTTCTTCGCCACAAACTAAGCGCAGAGGCACAAAAGAACACATAAACATACTGGAATCGTCTTCGTCTGCCATAGTTTGCTTATACAAACTTTGCCCTGAAGCACCATCAAAGCCATACTTGCATATAATTGTTAACTCTTTGCCATCCAGCGAAGGTTCCACACGTAGGAATTTTCCAAGCTTTGCACAGTTTTATCCAAAATTTAGCTTTACTTTTACCTCTCCTTCCGTGATGTACAATGGTAACTTTTGGAGGGCAGCAGTCCTTCTTCGCCTCAAGGATGGCAGTATAAGAAGGACACAGTGGTACTCCTTCTTCTTTTGCACAAGATCTTAATGTTATATACTGCCACTTCGAAAGCTTCAATGAGGTCAAAATAAATAAAGCTTTATCAGCGGAATATATAGGCACAGTTTCCTTGGGCTTTAACAATTTATTTATCCTTGTAGCCTCTTTGCTCCGAGACTAGTTTGACGATATCTGCTATATTCTTGTCATGTGCTTTCAAACCGGTTGCATGAGCAAGGCTTTCAGTGCTATACGTTAGGAGGTCTTCCGCTCTCCTTCTCTTCTGTAGCGGGCTTAGCTCTTTAAATGGTTTTCTCGGCCTCACAACTGATGTTGATGTTCCAACACTGCACGTCTCCGGTGTGTAGGATGTTGATGCACCCTCATTTAAAACAAAGTCAGAACTGGAACGGGTTTGCTGCTCTACTGACACTAAATAAGGGGTCATCTTTCCTTTCATGATCTCAGGCCTTTTTATGTTCTCTTGCAGCCATGTCTCATACTTTGTTATGTATGTACGTCTCGTACGATTACACGAGATCCATTTGTTCCTCAACGAACAAACATAAGTCTGACAGAATTGTTTCAATACCCTCTTTTCATTTTCTGACAAATCAATAGTATTCTCAAAAACTTCAAATAAAACATTGGGCTGTGAAAAACAATTGTTGTTTGTCACAAACATGACAATGTCCAAATTGGTATCACAACCTTCCATCACAGCACAATAAAAAAATAACGTAATAAGTTAGCGCGCACAAGTACTGAGAGCTACTGATAAAAGTAAGCTCAAACTTCCTATTTTTATACAACTACCCTCATTATCGTTCGCTATTCTTTAATTAGGTTTTACAGACTTTAATATTACAGACAATAGAATTTTATTGTGACTAGGGCCCATTTGGCCCTGCTAGAGCTGGTTGATGCTCATGTCATTAGTATATAATTATAACTCAACCATAATCACGGTGATTAAATGAGTTAGTTCTTGGAATGAAATAAAAAAAAAACGTATATAATCAATATAATTTTTAATTGTTGTCATCACAAAGGTCATAAGCAGGCTAAAACTAACGATAGTATAAGTAAATCGATCGGCAAGTTAATTTAACCTCGTCAAAGATTTGAAAAATCACGTATCGAAAATTCAAAATTTCAAAAATTTGCTACGTGCAAAGCGGCGCCGAACGGTGCATGAATTGTATGTCATCTTGATGGCCGTGTATCGTACAATAGCTCGTGTGAGCTCCAGCCTATCAGTTCCATTCAGTTTCAAAAAAATGTACATTAAGTGTTTTCTCCCATACAAAAAAAATAAAAAACTTTTTTTTCTCACGCGTGGAGCGACTGATACCATCCATACGTTAATATTACGTAAAGGGAGGTATACTAGACCCATTACAATTTTTGTTTTTTTATTTCCGAACTTTAAGTTTCTATGAGTATGGAGCTCGATTTTCAGACCACTGTGCGCCGCCCGCGGTGCCATACTATTATATTCTGTGGCGATGCCGCTGTATTGGTTTCTCTTGGATTTGTATGAGCCCTTACGGCGCGCCGCCGCGGCGCCGTGTGTTCATACAAATCCAAGGGTGACTGATGCAGCGATGACGCGACGGCGGTGCCGCTGCAGCTGCGGCATAATGTGTAAACGGCCTCAAAGATTAGGTACCTAACATTCATATATAACTATGATTCCTATTTATTATAAACAAAATCAATTTTAAATCTAATTTCTTGCTTTTAATCATTTTCATCGCAATTTTCAGATGAATCTGTTACCTATTTCATTATGCCCATTATCAATAAGTCGCGGTCTGTTAATAAAAACATTAGGTCAGAATTTTTTTTATTTTTGTAATAGCTTAGATAACGTGTAGGTACTTGCGCATTAGAAATACCTAACTTCCGTGTTGATATTTTCGACTTTCTTTCTCCTGCAGACTTTTTTTAGTTATTTATAAAAATATTTAATAGATATATTTAAAAATTCAAAATAACATTTAAATAGAAAATTTGATTTCGTAACCTTGGGAATCGAACCCGGGGACTCTCGAATACTAATCTACACGTCGTCCACACACGTCACTGTGACAGTTGTACGTGAAGTCGAAAATACCGACTGCACTTTCTTAGATGTTTCCAAAATTCATAGTTTTAGAAAAAAACACTGCAAAGTGATAACTTTTATTTCGGAAGTCGGTGTCGCTGGTTCCGCATTTTCGTTTTTTGACACCGACTTCCGAAATTATAGTTATTTATCACGCTGTAGTGCTTTTTTTGAAGTCGGTTGTTTTTTTTTTTCTTTCTAATTGTACCTACCCCACAAAAATTCAATTAACACTAGTGCATTGAAGAATCATCAAAATTCGCATAGAAATGCCGGAGATGCAGTGCATTTATGCATATTAACTTCGGACATACTACGTAAGAATAATTACCTAATGTATTATATACTAAAACCTTCCTGGAAGTATGTAGATCACATTAGTGAAAGAATGATCAAAATTGGTTCATCAGTTTTTTAGAAAATCTACAAATATATATACAAACATACACACATACATACATTACATACATACATACGGGTCGAATACACAACCTCCTTTTTTGAAGTCGGTTAAAAATGTTTTAAATTTCATTGAATCAGTTTTATTTCAAAATCACCCACATCCTTAAGTTTTTCAAGTCACACTCAAAACGAATAAAATTTATTATGTTGTCACACATAACCACATAATTTGTTTGTTAGATCTTTAACTTATTTGCACATCGTTTCCGCGCCATCTATTAGAATACTAGGGCGTAATCTCACAAAACCGTTACTTCTAAATCTCATGTATGCTTTATGTCATAATTGTGATGGGCGTCGTCGTTAGATGGCGTTTGCGTCGATTCTGCATATGTGTGCATGAGTTTTTCAAGGACACTTAGGTCTAGTAAGCCTCTTAACACGTTATTTTTTTATTGCTCATCGCCATAACATGCGACATGGACCTATAAAATGATGAACATCATTTTACCACCGGAATGTAATCATAAAACCTATTTTCATAGCGTAATGAAAATATCCTCTAAAAATTACGGAAATCTAAGCAGTAGCAACACGGGATATTTTGAAGATAGTTAAGACTTTAGGGCGGGCGCACGGTTGCGGAAAAACAGTCGTAGTGGCTTGATTTATAGAGTAAGTTATGCCACGATTAGACGCATTTATTTAAATATTTCTCAAGCACAAACGGAGGCTTCGTCTACCTAAGCTCTAATGTAATATTTTTGGGAATTATTCATCACCATTCCTCATTCTGGGGAAGTCGGGTGACTACCGAAATGACGACTAATAGAGAAGTATGAAAGAAAAAGGCATGTTGCGCCGACCACAAATCAATTGGGATAAAAGCAGGAGAATGATAATTAATTAGATTGAAACAACAATAGGTCTCGAATTTAAAATAATAACCTAACCTAAGTTGGTCCTGAAAAAGACTTAATTAATTATTAAAGGCGAAAGTTTGTGAGTGTGTGTGTGTTTACATTTTTGTTACTTCTTCACGCTCAAACGGCTGGATCAATTTTGATAAAATTTTGTATAGAGGTAGCTGATACCCTGGATTAACATATAGGCTACTTTTTATCCCGATATTCCCACGGGATCAACATTTACGCGGGTGAAACCGCGGGGCGCAGCTAGTACTTTAAATAAACAAAACTGCATCGATTGGCATAAATATAAAACGTGATGATTGGCGTTTGTCTAACTTACCGTACCATGTCTCCAATATCTGTGAACGTAGTTATTACTCATGAAGTTAAGGACATTCTCCTAAGAACGTTTTCCTGTATGTTGCCCCGACTCCACGTTGGGATTAGGGCAGGGATTAACGAATGAATGATTCTGGGGCAGTCGGATAAAAAATAACCTTTGGGGCCTGAAAATGGTTGCAGCAGAATTTCGATATTTGGTCCTTTGGTCCGAAAAGCAAACACCTCCCACAAGAGTAAATAAGCAATCCGCATTCCTTGCCACAACACATTAGCCAATACGTCCGTCGTGGAAAAATCGCAAACACACAGATTGTCTGAAAGCCAGTAAATACAGGAAACCATTACGGCGCGTCGTAAACGAGAGCGGACAGTACACATTTGATCCGATCCGCAGTTCGTCAGTATCGTCTCCAGACGTTCGAACTATAATCGTGTCATTTATTTATAATTGGAGCTGTTTTCGATCATAGTTTCATGTTTTTTTGCTAATCAACGAGTTCATTTGAAGTTTTATGTGGAAAAGTGATTTAATATTGTGAAAAATGCAGGATTTGCGACCCAAGCAGGTACTTACTGGTTTATATTTTTTTCGGAATTGTACCAAATCATTGGTTAATATTTCTATATTGGGATTTTTTTATATTGGGAAGTAGTTCCGATTATGGTTATTAAACTATAAATTATTCAGAGTTTAGGAATAGATTTGTGCCTATTTTAACGTATGTTAGTTGTCAGGCAGGATTTTCAGAGTCCCTGAAGTGTCAATTCAGATTTGTGTCGTAAGCGTTTGGTTGTCATGCTCCAATAAACTTCTAGGAATAACATTAATATGTATAGACATGGAATCGGGAGCACTGATACGAACATTAGAATTATTTAGATACTAGGTGCGCCCCGCAGTTTCACCCGCATTAGTGTCGATCCCGTGGGAATTTCGGGATAAAAAGTAGCCTATATGTTAATCCAGGATGTCAGCTACCTCCATACAAAATTTTATCAAAATTGGTCCAGCCGTTTGAGCGTGAAGAAGTAACAAACATATAAACACACACACACACGCACACAATCACAAACTTTCGCGTTTATAATATTAGTGTGATTAGATTAGTAAATCCACTGAATCATACATGACCGAAAGATAACGGTCTTTTAAAGTCTATGTTATTAAGGAATTATTTAAACATACAGTGGCATCATCGATGCACAAACTAACCAGGAATTCAGCACACGATTCTAGACAGAAGCGGGACAGGGTTTCATAGAAAATTGTAATACCTACGCGGTCATAATGTGTGGAACAGCATTTTTTTTTAAATAACCGACGAAAGATTTCAACGCAGGCTTAGAATCGTGTATGATGTACTGAATCCATGGTAACAGAATGCGTGTCGAGGTCTCTGCCACCTCGTATGAAATACCAGAATGATCTTACACGACTGAAAGACAATGGTCATTTAAAGTCTATTAATTTATTCCAAATGTCATTCAGTAAATAATGATGATAATGATATGGAAGGTTGGAAACGATAAACTACTCCCAAAATCTACAAAAAAATATTATTGTAGACATTCACAGCACAACATTAATTTGACAGATATATTACTTACAAGTCCGGCCGTCGAGAGGCGACAATTCTAGTAGCTAATAAAGATCAAATTTGCCAATCACATATTCGTTTGTATGAAACTGACTGGTGTCAAGAACGCAGTCTTTCGTCGGCTGCACTGTACACTTTATTACACACTGAAAGAAATAACACGAGAAAACAAAATACATTAGAACGAATATTTAATTTTCTAGAAGAAAAAAATCAGTGCTGGGTATACGTATTTCATATTTTTAGGACATCTATTTCTGTGGGTGCTATCATCAATACAATAACAAGAATATTTTTGCATCACGATAAATTGACGTGCACACGGTAAAAGTGAAAATGTATCAATTAGTTTATTAATGGGGTTTTTAATCTGCCATTGTTGCCAGTTGGCCTTTGGTCAAAACTTGTTGCTGTCATTTGCAACCAAATGCTTTAGTAAAATCTTACTAATGGTGTTAAATTCACTAACAATGAATTTTTCTATTAATTGCTTTATGTTTTGGTCCTTATAACCACAATGTTGTTGAACGCGACTAAAATAATAACAGCTGATGTGAAACGTATATATAATAATCTTTCATCAACATTCTTCGAAAATGGTTTAAAACCAAGGACTAATGAATGAAGAATATTTACTCGTTAAAAAGGTGTCATTGTTTCATGCACCGAATGTATGAGCTCCTATTTCCCAGTTTGTTTGCACTGTTACACTAAAAGGCTAAAACCGAAATGATTTCAGTGCCCCCAAGTGATGCCAAAATACTTATGCATTCAAATCCACACACATTCACACAGTTCAGCTGATAAAAAGAAAAACTATGAAGACAGTTTTCCAAAGGACCAGTGTTCACTCAGCATAACACTACTTTAACGTCAATCAAATCGGCATATCGCAGACCAGTGCTGGACATAGGCCTCCGCCAATCCGACATAGGGTCTTGTGGCGCAGTTTGGGAGAGAATAAATAATTTTAGTGGACAGGACAGCGGTTTACTGCCGATTTGAATAAGATCTTACAAAAAAAAATTTAAATAAACCATTTTTCTCCCATTCTAGCCCCCGCCGATCCCTGGCATGCGCCCCCCGCTCGGCTCCCCCGGTGGTCCCGTGCCGACCCCCAAGTCTTCCATGGGCTTCGTGATGCCGATCTACACCATTTGCATCATCGTCTTCTTCGTCTACACCCTCAGCAAGGTATGTGAAAGTTTAATTATGAAGAATTCATCTTCACAAGATTACAAGGACTAAAGTTTGCCCAACCAAGCAGCCATACTGCTATTGGCTAAATTATAGGTACCAAAATCTCCGTCACAAAAATGTGCACCATGAAACCTTACATCAACAAATAATAACCATTAATTTAAAGCAGTTTACTGCTGAAAGTAGACCTCTCAATTGGAAGCTCTACCCTCCCCCTTCACCTTGTAAAAATCATCGCTTCAGCAATCGTTTTAGATCAAATATTCCATAATTATTTTCCTTCAGATTCTTTTCAAGCGCACAGGATCTTCGCCGTACGAGCCCATCACTCCAGACCCTCAGTTCAGGAGACGAGTGTTCAGGGATGACTCTAGAACATCACCTGATAAACTGGGTAAGTTTCCTTTTCCAATATTCACTCACCATATCCAAGCCAAGACATTTTTTTGCTATAACCGTCAGAAAATATCTATAACTAAGTATTTACTGCTTCTACGCCTATCGAAGGCTCCATTATTTTATATCTAATCGGCATATGTTCAAAAAGTTGATGAAATTATTGACTCGTTCTCGGTGTCTTTGGAAGATAAATAATTTCCCATGTAGATTTTGATTGCTAGGGTTATAATAAATTAAGAATGACTGAATCACATCTAGGTTGCAAAAGTTACAATAGTCGGCACATTGTTCTGCATGATAAAGTTTCAAGAAGTCCAACTACGGTAATAATCTTTGGTGAAGTCTTTAGAAATTGTAAAGGTAATCTCTATGGTAAAGCTTAGATATAAAGTAGTTAGTATTATAAAACATTTCTAACCCAAAACTCTTGCGCATGCAGGACCAAAAGAGCGGGACACAAGTAAGTAATATGTTGTTTTACGTACATTTCTGTATAAACAGGAAAATAGCGATACGGGTGGCAGTTAATTAGAATTGAAATAATAACACAATGTGGACCTAATTGATAATGTAAGCTGGATTTGATAACAAAAAATAATCATACAAAAAAAGTTATTGAGCAGAATATTTCCAATTGGCTGTGCATACAGAAAGCACGTTAAGCCAATGGGTCCCGGTTGTCATTCGTGAATCTTTGACAGTCGTTAGGGGTCGTCAGAAGCCCGAAAGTCTGACAACCAGTCCTACCAAGGGGTATTGGAATACCCAAGTAACTGGGTTGTGGACGTCAGATAGGCAGTCGTACCATGTAAAATACTGGTATTCAGCTGCATCTGGTTAGACTGGAAGCCGAATCCAACATAGTTTGGAAAAGGCTAGGCAGATGATGATATTGTGTATAAGTATGTAGGTGTAGTTTATGTATTGAAGCATCTAACGCAAAATTACACGCAAACATTTTATGAATTAGATGCAACGAATTGGCACAGAGCACTCTAGAAAACAGCAACATCATTCCAAAATTTCGCTCATAGATCCAGTAATTAAGGTGAATGCGCAGTTGTAGCCCGCGAAATTCAATTTTCTTAAATTTTTTGCAATTTGTAGGTCAGTGTCAGGTTGTATCTTGATCAAATATGATTCGCGACTATAACAGGTACGTATTTACAGAATTATAATAATTAGAATCATTAATACATCTTTCTAAGTTAGATGTCTACCGTTAAGAACAAATCTCGTATGGAAAAGTGTTTATGGTAGTAATCTAACTTAAAGAGATATATTAATGATTCTAATGACTATAATTCTGTAAATACATGTCTATTATAGTCGCAAATCATATTTTGATCAAGATACAACCTGACACTGGCCTACAAATTGCAAAAAATTTAAGAAAATTTAAATTTCGCGGTCTGCCACTGCGCATTCACCTTAAAATGTTCTTCGTATATCAGTAAAAGAAATCACTTACGAATACGATGATCGTTATGTAGTGTATGTTACAGAGATGCTAATGGATTGGCATAACTGCGGGTAGTTACGTAGATAGATGTTACCGTACACACGGCTACATATCACGCTATATTAGGCATTAGCTACATTTCCAGTATAAGATAATCTCGCATTGGTTCGGTTTGCCGTACAATATGAGGTCTGCTTGTACTGGAAGACTATGGCTTGATATGTCGCCGTGTGTACATACAGTAACTATAAATTGTTTGCGTATTACATTTGAGTTGATTGTTAATTAGGGCGTGGTTTAACACCTAGTTTAGACGACACGTATTGTTAACATAATGTGTTTTGTGTTGTAAAAGGTTAAGGTCTTATTTTTGTCGTAAAAATGTATTATTTTGTGGTAAAAAAATATTATTTTTGAGTATCATCAGCCTGTTCACAGTTATCTGAACAAGTAATGAAATTAAACTCTGTCTCAGTTGGATAAAGTTCTTATCAGAGTGAAATGTAATTGTGCTTTTCTCGCATCGTTCCTATATTTGTGACGCTGACTGTCCTGATTTTTGATCTAGTTACACAAGTAAGTATAAAAAATATAGTTAGGCAAACGGACCAAATTCTATAAGGTAGAACATTCACGATCGACGTGAAACCGTTAGTAACTTATTGCAATGTAACCCTTTATCGGTAAGGTAAGGCATACATTAGAATGATTCAATAAGTAATTCTAATTTATACCTTATAACAATGAGATAAGAGTTACATTGCAATGACTTACTATTGATTTTTCGTCATCCAAATTTGATCGTGAATGTGCTGCTTAAAGACCAACAAATCCATACAAAACCCAATGACCCAATATTGTGGCTCGATGCTCAGGGGACGTGGAGTTGGAAGCGCTGAGGGCTCGCCTGGCGGAGACAGAGCGCGCCATGCAAAGGATCGTCAGCCAACTGGCGCAGCGCGACGCGGTATATATCGGGCTGGGCTGGTGGACTGGCCTGGGGTTCTGTGGCTTGAAGTTTTATTTTTTCGTATCGATTAGACTCTGAAATCCGACCAGAATATAGCCACCAGGACAACTTTATCATTAGTTTCATTAAAATCCTGGAAGGTGCAGGTGGTTGTGCATGATGAGCAGGAAACGAGGTGAGGCATATTCTGTAAAGGGGCTCCACACCACGCTGGCACTGGGTTTGCCAATAATTTGGACACCTTTTCCATATAAATGGAAAAATGTGCCAATATTTTAACCTGTGAAGTTCGTTGAGATAAAATATAGAAAAGGGTCTCTAAAATTTAATTAGGTAGTCCTAAACAAATTGGAGCTGATTTTCACAGTAGTCGAAAACACATTTGCATTTGAAATTAACAACGTTCAAGAATTTTACAGAAGATTTTGATGAGTTTAAAAATCAAAGAGATTAATTACCCGACTGCGGCGAAGCCCAAGAGGAGGGTTATGTGTTTGATTTATACTCTTGTTTTGTCTGCAAGTAATTTTCTAAACACCAGATGCGCTTTCTTCCAAAAATAATACAATCGTCTACATACACAAATAGACTGAAACAAGCTACCCCATCGGCCAGTTCATCATATCTGCCAGATTTCTTCGTTTATAAACCGTATTATTTAGATGTGTACCTAGCAGCTTGCGGCATGGTGACGGTTGAGCCCTATTCTAGTTGTCCGGGTTATAATCTTAACTTGCAACTACGACTGCGATGCATCCAAACGATTGTGGAGTCTAATGTCTTAGACATAGTCTTAATTCCTATATGTTTAGTTTATAGAGTGGATTTTTGGAGGTAAAATAATGGTTTCGAGTTTGTTTTGTCCTGTTAACAATGATAAACGTCTAAGGGTCCCCATAACATAGTATTGTGTGGAGAATTTATGTTAAATGTCTATATTTAGATATAATTAAAGATTCCATTTGTAATTTGTCTCCTTAACTTTGTGTTGTTAAAGATACATTGTGATTGTGAATTCAATAATGTAACTGTGTTGTTGTGACGATTAATAATTATACTTACATAGAATGCCTGTACCCATATAAGCTTTTCAACAACAACTTATCTATGAAAAAAAAAAATCAGTGCTGAAAAAGCTTTTTGATTGATTTGCAAAATAAGAATTATTTATTTGTTCGAAAATATACAGCAGTTTCGATAATATGATGATATATGTACTTTATTCTATGATCTTATTTGGAACATCTGTGCCTGAACTGGATATAAAACATCTGTATTTTGAAATATATAGATATTACTTACCTATTTCAATTTAAGTGCAAACATTTTAGTGTCAAAAACAAATTGAACAATATACTTAATCAGAAAATCCATGGAGATGAAAAAAAAAAGATTACCAAAAATTCACTTTATAAATACAGCCAAGTTGAACTCCCGAGATAGTGTTAAGTATGATTTGGCCCACGTCCAACGTTGGAGAGCATGCCCAATCGTCTGATGCATCCCGTTTATTTTCGTCAGCGTCCTTCGTTGTTTGTTTTTATGTCTATTTTTACTCTGGTTTCGTTTTTAATTTGGTTTTCTGCTAAAATTATTTGAGATTCATTCATGAGTTATTGGAAAGAATGATTATGTATTCAATGAAAATAGCCAGTTTATAAATAAACTGTTTTTAATACGGCAGTCGCTTTATATATATTTTGTACGGTTTGAAATGATGACTTGCTAAAAACTACTATTTTTGTAGTTAGAGATATATTCGAAAGTTTCATAAAGTAAAAAACAATATTGATTCAAATTGCAGTTTTTTTTTATACAAACTTAATTTCCAAAGGCCAAAAATGAAATAACGAACGGCCTTGAAACATTTGGACGTTTCATGGAGTTTTCTGTACTGAAATATTAATGATTACGTCGACAATATACTCAAGAAGTCTAGCCATACAACAAGTCCTTTCACTGAACTAATGTTAACATTATATGGCACAGTTGTTACCGCCATATCAGGGCTGGTAGCCGAGGTGCAGCAGCAGATGGAGGCGAGCTACACGCAGAATCAGCAACGACAGGTCAATGCATGTAGCTATCCTACCCGACCATGTCACTAACTACAATGGTTCACCTGTAAAAACCTTTGAAATGTATGGGGTTGACATACGCTCTAAGGCCAGTGTGCGCCACAAATTTATAAAAAAAATATCGAAGACATCGTTCTGTTTCTGTCAACCATTTGGAGATGACAGAATAATGTTTTGAATACGTTTAGCGCTAAACGCATTTAGTAATTTGAGGTGAAATAAGGCCTAAAATTTTCTCTTCCAAATTTAAAAAAAAATTGAATTATTCAGCACTTTATGAATGTTAAAAAAAATACAAAAGCTGGGGCTCCCCCCAAAAGCCGTACCTACCGTCAAACCGGGTGAATAGGGATGCAGGGGTGAATCGGGAAAAAACTTTAAAAGGAATTTTAACATTAAAATAATATACGAGTAGTTTGTGGCCAAAAAGGACCCTAATGTTTTTACTGTAATTTAAGTAACGATTACGTGTCCTTACTGACAACAAACTATATTATTTCAACGTTAAAATCCATTTAAAAGTTTCGTCCCGATTCACCCCTGCATCCCTATTCACCCCGTTTGACTGTACCACTTCTTGTGTTCAAGCTGGGTAGAAGTGGCGCAAAACGTTCCTGTTCTGAAAATCTCAAACCCTATACATTTCTTTGACTTTTATAGGTGTTACTATTGTAGGTGACAATGTCTTGGCTCTCTGGTCCTAGTTTCCGAGAAGATTAGACAAGAGAATGCAATAGATTGTCTTGTCTAGTCTCGCTATTTTTATTTCTAACCTTGCTACCCAATCCAAAATCCTGTCTTGCTATAATTTTCTGTCGTGTTTATTTGTTGATTTTTTTGTTATTTTTCTGTTTTAACATCGTGTTTAAAATCATCATAATTCTGAGAAATAAAAACATTAAATTAAATTTCATATTAATGCTGTGGCGATTTTTGGTAACGTTAAAAGTTGCGGTAATAATAATATTAAAAAATTAAAAGCTAAAAAACGTTTTAAAAGACTTTATTTTTGTTCACAATACAAACCTAATGATGTTTTAAAATGTAAATCGTCTGAATTCGTTTGGATTCTACATAACACAAATGACACTCATAAAGCTTTTGATGTAGGGCATTGCGTCTTCATTACAACGATATGTCATGCCAATAACTTTGACTTATTATAGCTTTTTGCTGCAGTTGAAGATAAGCTTTGCTTTACATCTTCTTGAATAACAATTTGCTTACATTTTTATGTGAGCCAGTCTTGTCATAGCCTCTTAATAAAATATGTAGCGTCGCTGAAGGTTGTTTCCAGATTTCAGCACATACACCTATCTGTCGCTACGTAATAATAAAGGATTGTCGTCCTTTTTAACCGACTTCAAAAAAAGGAGGATGTTATCTATTCGGTTGAATTTTTTTTTATAAGTTAATGATTTAAATAAAATATTTAAAATAAAAAAATCTAGAGCTAGCAATAAAGTCTTATTTTTTATTTTTAATAATAAAGGATAAATACCTAAATAATGTATACAAGGGAAACAAAGAAAAGAAGAGTTAACAAAAGCTCTTAGGTACAATGAAAATACCCAAAGTTGATCTGAGTCTAAAATCTAACCCCCTTATTCATAAAACTTATCAAACCTATTTTAGTTAAAACGGGGTTTGTCTCTTTCTTACACACAGAAATGACAACGTGACAGATAAAGACAAACGTTCTATAAACCTATTTTAGCTAAAATAGAGATAAAATAGGATTATGAATAAGGGGGTAAGTCTTTATTTAGTTAAGAGTTTTATTTATAACCGTCTTTGTTAGACTGAGATCGTTACGTTATGAGTTTGGCAGGTATTGCCAGCCCGTGCCAAATATACCTATGTGTGGTATTGCCATATATAAACTTGGCGCATCTACTTAAATGGGTAGGTATTATACTTTGTATAAAGATTATAAAAAAAATTAAGAAAAACATATAATACATAAATGGAGTTAACAGAATTGACTTGCTTTTTATGCATCTATGGTTTGCCTCAAATGTTGCTTCCATTTGGAACTACATAAAAATGTGTAACACACGTTTCTTTATCACAGTATCTAAGAGGCATTCATGTAATTGGTTTAGGCCGTTCCAGTTCGTGGATAAAAAGATAAATAAAACAAATAAATTACCCTAACGTACCTTGTTATACAGGGTGGCAGTGGCCACCGATGCGCAACCAGTTACCATGGGTTCAGTACATGATTCTAGACGTAGCGTAGTATTTTTGGTAAGTTATAAAAATATATATCTGGTTCATACATTTTGACCGCGTAGGCTTTTGTAGGAAACTGACTTTTTTTTAATAACGACGAAACATTTTAGCGGTTTCCAGAATCATGTACTAACGCCATGGTTACAGGCTGTGCATCGATGCCACCCTGTATTTTCAAAATAATATATGTTTAGGAACAGTACTTTTACCTTGCACAACTGCTTACTCGTCGGTTTATTTAAATAAAGAACATTTCTATAAATATTTTTGATACCCGCATTTTTATAAATCCTTTTTTAAAAATCCTCTATATTCTTCATTATATTCTGTTGCATTCCCAATTTCCCATAGACAACATAAGCATGTTTTTTTAATGTTTAGTTATCCATGTCGTTGTCGCCTTTGTCTGTCTGCCTGCACCTCGCCGTTGACTAACAAAAAATAATAATAATTCATTCATAATTATTAAATAACAATAAGTAATAATAAACCGTTTTGTGTTAGGAACTATAAAGTAACAATGAAGACATATCAGAGTAAATTGTGCACAAAATAGGGTTTTTTTATGCTTTTTAGATATTTTAAAGTATACCGCTGAAATCGAATGTTTGGTGATTTTTGAAAACTGCGGTTTTTTCTAGTATTTTATTACTAAAGCTTGCTCTAAAGGAGGACGTAACATAAGCCCACGATATTTTGTGGATAATAAAGTCTTAAAAACCTCGCATATAGAGGTTGGCAGGAACATCGACGCGCAACCAGTTACCATGGATTCAGTACATGACACCTGCATTGAAACTTTTCATCGGTTATAAAAAAAAAAAATTGCTGTTCCATACATTTTGACCGCGTAAGAATTGCACTTTTGTAGGAAACAGCAGATTTTTTTTTTTAAATAACCTAAAAATAATTT
The DNA here is from genome assembly GCA_945859645.1 of Amphipoea oculea. Classification (NCBI taxonomy): domain Eukaryota; kingdom Metazoa; phylum Arthropoda; class Insecta; order Lepidoptera; family Noctuidae; genus Amphipoea; species Amphipoea oculea. The sequence goes on along the minus strand of OX243878.1, from coordinate 20,585,292 downwards.
TAACGCCGAGTTTTCAGGATCATGTGGTAAATCCTTGGTAACAGGTGTCTCTGCCACCCTGTATTTCGAATCATTCGTTGGTTTCTATCGTCAAGTTTTCAAAATGTCTACCTCAAATCTGATTTCAGCGGTATAAATATTAAAGGTATTGATGTGGTTTTTATTTTGGCTGTGCCTACGATATTTTGTAAATATGGTGTTTTTTATAGGCTAATTATTTTTCTTTTAAAGTATTTTTCTGGTAGTTTCTATTTTTTTTTGTTATTTTAGGAGTTTTCTTTGTTGAGTGTGTTGTAGTTTGGTCTCCTTTTTTCTGCATTGCGCTAGATGTAAAAACGTTGATTACTTTATTTGAAGCTTTAAAATACTTCTCAGCTGAAATATAAGCTTTAATACTGAAAAATAAGCAATCAACGCTTAGAAATAGAACGCATGAAATTCCTGTAGACATTGAGAACCTTGTGTTTTGATACGAAAATGCGTGGAAGGACCAAAAATCTGATAGGGTGTTTAATATTTCCAGGATGTGCAGGATAACCACGCTCGCCCATACACTAACGGGACAATCATACACAACCGTGGCCCGGTGCATATAGTCGCTAGTGAGTACCGCGAGCCATCCAAAGAGAGCCTGGAGACTATCAATGAGAAGGAACCTTCTCCAGCTCCTGAGAAACCTGAAGCAGTACCTGAACAGATCCCAGAAGAAAAAGAACTCTCACCGGAACCTCAGCAACCCGCAGAAAACAAAGAATCCACTCCTGAAATAGAAAAGCCTGAAGAAGCTCAACAATCAGAACCGGCTAAAGAATCTTCACCAATTGAAGAGCCTATTGTGGATGAAAAAGAATCCACAACAATTGAAGAGCTTGTTGTAGATGAAAAAGAATCCACAACAATTGAAGAGCCTGTTGTAGATGAAAAAGAATCCACACCCGAGAAAGACACTCAATTAAAAGAACCTACTCCAGAACCAAAAGAAACTACACCAGAAAAAGAAGTTCCAAAAGCAGAAACGCAAGATGAGGAAGAAGAATTAGAAGAGGAAGAAGTCGAAGAAGATATAGAAATCGAAGAGAGTCCAGAGAGAGAACTCAGTAAAGAAAGAGAAGTAGAAACTACTGATGAATTAATAAAACTGGCATCTGATGTAAAAATAGAAAGCAATGGAGATGTAAGGCATACCGAGGAATTCTTAAAAGAGGAAACGAAGTCTTCTGAGGCTCAGAAGCAAGAGAAGCAGTCGACACCTGAACTTCTGGAAGAGGCTATTAAAGATGATGATGACCAGGAGAATGCCAGTGTTAAGGTGAGTTCTATTTTCAAATACTTATATTTTTCCCAGGATGAATTTCGCGGATGCGTCTGTTTTACTAGCAATGCTTGGGGGTGGCTTACGTCCAGCAGTGGATCTCTTACGGCTGAAATTATGATGACGTTAATAATGTTTTTTTTTTTTACGAAAATAACAATGCTGGTGGCTGACAGTGTAAGAGGTTTCTGGCAAGAGAGTGATACAATGAGTCTCTTGAAGACCACGTAGTCGATCTACAGATCTTTTAACATTCATTCATTGGTGCAGATGATATTGAATGTAATATAACATAACAGTCAAGATAGCCAGGAACCTTGATCCTAGTTTTGAGTGTGTGAAGCATTTCATTTTGCTCATGTCTTGCAAATTTAGCAGCAGTGATTTAACGCGCAAGGCTCACCACATTGTAGTTCACATTTGTAATGTGTTCACACTCACACACATCGTTTATAACTTTGAGATACGTAGAAAGCGTTTTATTTTTAAAATAATGCCCGATATTAGTTCTTTTTTAATCAAGACAATATCCTGAATATACCTAATCGTGTTCAAAGTCTTTGTCCAAAAAAATGACACCAGTTTTTTAAAGAAAATGTCCCTGAGATGAGGTGAAGTTGACACCAGTCATGGTAAAACAAGATATCCTTGAGATTGGCACCAAGAACCACCATTTCATTTTTGAATAATCTATGATCTACTTGATAACAATCTTAAATTCATTCACTGACAGACAATTTAATGCACAGCCTAAACCGCTAAGGTCTAGAAGCTTGAAATTTTGCATAAGAGTTCCGTAAACAACGAACATGAGCATTAAGCAAGGATTTTTTGTAAATTCACCTCCTAAAGGGGATGAAAGTTGTATGGAAGTTCGTAATTTTTGCCGACGATGAAATATTTCGCAGTCTAAGTATCTCCCCCACACATAACACACATTAGAGAGCACCATTAACACATGCTTCCTCACGTAGGTGGTAGGCATGGAGCTGACGGCACACGCGGCCGACGGCGGCGCGTGGCGGCCGGACGGGCCGCCCGCGCCCTCTGCGCAGGCGCAGCCGCACCGAGCGGTGAGGGAACACGCACATGTTACCGTTCATATCGTGCAGACCATTTATGACAGCGAGTAGAGGTGGACGTTCTTTTGTGTGAGCTTAGGTTTTACGGGTGGAATATTAAATGTAACTCAATTTTAAATGCTGTCTGTGGCACTTTAAGCCTTAAAGTTTAATGTATATTAAGGTGACAGGAAGACTTGACGTCCTAGAAAAACGTCCTAAAGTTAGAGATTATTTGAGTAGTCGAGGGTTAATAGGTAATACGGGCTTTGCATACGTAGTCGAGAGTTTTTATCTTTTTATGTACAGACGCCAGCACATCAACCTACTACAATCTGTCAAATTTATTTAATAGATTTTCAACTTTATTACTAAAACATAAGGTTCAAAGTTGATTGGGAAAATGTGAAAGTTTCGGGTAGGTTGATGTGCTGGCGTCTGTACCTATACGGGCTTGTTTCGGAGCCCAAAACTAGTCGGGCAATAGCGAAACAATCATGTAAGTGAATCGCAAATTACTGGACTGTCAAAAAGTACAAATTATTTTTATTATTTTAAAGAAACTCCACCTTTATCGCTTTTTTGTGTAACAATTATTTTAATATTTATTCCCTAGTTATTATTTATTTATTTTCCTTTCTAAAATATTTATTGTCCTTACTTACAACAATTTTACCTTTCTAAAACATAATTTAAATGTTATTTGTTAGTTCGTCCTGTAGTTAGTGTATGGTAGATAGTTTTGTTGCTTCACATTCCAATGCTATGCTTAGTATTATTAATTTATTATTTAGCTCAAATTTATTTGCTCAATCAAGGGGCATCAGTTATTTTTGCAATTTTTGAATAACAAAAATATTGCATAATTTTAACAATGTTAAAAAAATGGTTTTTATTTAGTATGTTTTTGCTAAAGTACCTACTGATGTCCCCACAATAATAATAATTACTATCGTAGAATAAAACTGCTTGAATTTTTTATTTGTTTTACACGTTTTTTTTTTAAATAAATAAATCGATACTATTCATATGAGCAGTTTTATTTTAACGTCTCTTTGACTAACACCTTACACATTTTAGTTTTAATAATTCACACATACATAATGTCACAACACATGAACTCTGGAGATGCGAAAAACAATATTTCGCCTATTAATAAACAACGAGTACCTATATTGCTATCTCACTTTAATGTCATAAAAACCACAAACATGGGTATTTTATAATAACATTTTGACCGCCCCGGTCGGATTATCCGTGCCGCCCTCAAAGGCTCGTCGGGGTGTAGTATAAATACGACTGAGATCCCATGTTCCTTTGCGCGACCCCAGTCGTAGGTATTTATTTGTCGATTTATGAGCTAACGCTGGGCGCACGGCAATTGATATAAAACCAACCAGTCAATACGTTATCTAAAAAACTGATCCAAGTCGTGGTCCACGACATGAGTCGATTATTCGGTCTGTGGACAACCACACTAGTTCGCTCGAATTCAGCTCGGGTCAGAAACTATGGGGGATATCATAAATCAAGCTTAACACTATGTAAGTGTGCCAACAACAAAGCACTCGTATGAAATCGACCTTCTGTGCCTCTTAATTCATGTTGTAATTTAAATAATAAATTATTTTATAAACAACTGTCGTATTAGGCTTTTTATAATTTATCAATTTTATTTAGTCAGTCGCTACCGAAATAGTCGCTGTCACTACACGAAGCACTAAGCTTATTATAAATTGGTAAACATAGACAGGGTAGCAGGGAAATGGACTCGAAAACTGTTAGCTGTTACCGTGTTCCGAATTTTTTTATTATAATAATTTTTGAATAAGATTAATAATAATATATGGCCGAAAGCCTCTCACGAGGCTCTCGTTAGGCGGTTGGATCAAGGGCCTGATTCAGAAGGCAGTACTCCTCGATACGGCTCGCAATGTGAGGAGGTTCCTGTCTTTGGAGCCCTAACCACCGGTAGCTTGGACCCTGCTCCCGACACCGGCGGATTACTATCTTTTTATATTTTTAAATTTTATTTTTTTTGTTTTTTATATGTTAAGAAATATTTAAAAATGTAATTGAATACTTATGTACATAGATAAATAAACGGAATATAAATATTTGCACACCTTATTAGGCAATGGTACAGTGTACTTTATATCTATTTGTAACATCTGTCTATACCTACCGGTATTAAGCAAATAAATAATTTGATTTGAAATCAGCACATGATTGGAGACCCTATTTAGAGTAGACGTTTCTCGTCGGTTATCAAAAAGAAATCAGCTGTTTCAAAGAAAAGTGCAATACCTACGCGGTCAAAATGTAAGGAACAGCAATTATTTTTTCAGAATCATTACTGAATCATTTGTAACAGGTTGCGCGTCGATTGTCCTGCCACCCTGTATATTATATTTTGATAAACAAACCTCTGAGACAGTGTTAGTGCTTACTTATGAAATAAAAATGTTATAAATTCAAATGAAGTATTTGGGCGTTGACTGGAACTTTGAATATTTAATTGATTCTGAGGACGCAAATCTGGGGACACGGCAGTGCCCCCGCCAAGTCGAGCGAAAAGCGGCACGGCCGTACAGTCCTTTTCTCGAAACAGTTCAGGCCATTTTCGACCCCCTTTTATTTACCTTAATATTTTATTTTATTTGAATTGTAATAGCAGTGAGAGATGGCGAAAACTACTGAATATGTGAGCCAATTGAGTTCTTTCTACAGGGTGAAATTGAACACATGCGACAAATCGAAATGGAAGATTGTACTCATTGTTATGAACAACTTTTACTATGGGACCAAACCTGAAATCGCGAAAAAAAAATCAGCTGTTCCCTACATTTATGTTCGCATAACTCATCAAAATGTAGGGAACAACTGATTTTTTTTCGTGATTTCAGGTTTGGTCCCATAGTAAAAGTTGTTCATAATAATGAGTACAATCTTCCATTTCGATTTGTCGCATGTGTTCAATTTCACCCTGTATATCTTCATCATCATTGATTCACCCCAGAAACACCAACTGCTGGGTATAAGCCTCCACCCTTCATTCTTCTGCCATACTTCCCGGTTCCGTGCGTTCCTCATCCAACATATCTTATTGTCAAATAATCACAATCAGAGGGGCAATTCTCGTAATTTTAAGAATGTTCACAGTCTGATCTCAGTCTCAATCTGTCCATAGCTTGTATGTGTGGTGCAAACTGTCAATATAAGTTGGTTATTAATAAATAAATAATAAATAAGAATTTTTTGACATTGATTGCGACTATAGTCTGCGCGGAACTAGTTGGCCGCGCCTTAGGTATGTGAGCGGTGGGACTGCGGGGCGGGGGCGCATTACTCAGTACGTGCGTTGCGAACCGCCTCACCCCTGTGTCCACTGAAGCGGCCAACTAGTTCCGCGCGGACTATAGATTTTGAATGTTTTTAATTACGGGAATTGGCCTTCAGATCAAAACACACACACACACACACACATGCATAGTACACTTCACAAAGACCTTTTACGAACAAACCTTGTAAACATTTCCAGCATGAAGCTGAGCAGGTGCAGTCCATATACCTGGAGACAGAGATCCCGCAGCAGTCGCGCGTCCTGGTCGCAGACTTCGCAGAGAACAGGGCCGACAAGCCTGCGCCCACTAAACACTCGCCGGTAAGAGAATATTACTCCTAATAACTAAAACTATCCGCAGAGTTCCGGATTTTGGACTTTAGGGTCTGTGCCGTACGGGCGAATCTCTTTCCACGTGTACATTCAGCGCATGATCTGGAGCACTGATGCTCTGTGTCCCTAACTTTGATTTTTGTGTTGATCCCCGTTAGGTTGCATTCAAATACTGCACAATTGAAGTTATTGTAGTAGTTGCGCCAGCGCTCCCTGGGCAGGACTCTGTGACACTCCCAGATATTGCTTCCCCACCCTTATGTGTACAAATGAAGCACTTTAGATGTAATCCCGAGGAAGAGGAGTGACACGATATAAGCCGAACCGCGCTACTGTTTTCTTGTGTCGCTACAATGCGATAGTGCGTGTCTCTGAAAGATTTCCTATCATGTTGCACCTACTCTCCTATCCTGTCTCTGCATCACCCTAATAAGGTAGACTGGTACAAAATGCCTAAGGCATTAAGTCCGTCTTTGTAAGGTTATTTTACGGACATAAAGTTTTAATAAATAAATGAGTTCATTTGAGTACTATGTTATGTCCGCAGATGGTGGTGAGTGGAAAGATGACACTGTCCCTGATACAAGATGCGCCAAGGGATACTCCTGAACGGGACCCAGGTATTGCATTGTAATTTATTTAAAACTAGCGGCCCGCAGCTTCGCACGGGTGCAATTTTTTTTTTTCGAATTTCCGGCTATTTCTTTCATACAAACCTTGGCTTGGCAAACTGAACACAACGAAAAAAAATATTATCCAATTTAGTGCAGTCGTTTGGAGGTTATGCGCGTACATACATTTCGCCGATAAATTTTTATTTATATACAGGGTGTTACAGAAAGGGTATATCAATACAAACGGGTTGAAGAGTGTATCTGGTCTAGAATCTCTGTACAAAATTTCAGCTCAAAAGCAGTAACTTTGAAAATGCTTAATATTTTTTTATATCGATAGTTTATTAAATTGAAATCATAACAAACGTGTCACCGCACTACGAGGGTCATTATCCATTATCTGTAGTGTGTCTGTGCGCCTAGTACACGCACATCACGCCGCCGCGCGCCAGTGCAGCGCCGTGATATCGAAATAAAAAAATATTAAGCATTTTCAAAGTTAATGCTTTTGAGCTGAAATTTTGTACAGAGATTCTAGACCAGATACACTCTTCAACCCCTTTGCATTGATATACCCTTTCCGTAACACCCTGTAGATTATCGGTTCTCTATGCATATCAAAGTCGTTGTTCGCAATCGTGGCAACATCATGTCTTAATGACAGCTTGTTCTTTTTTTTACCTTTTTATCATAAAATATGGTTTTAACGTATCTGAACTATGATTTCAGAATCAACGGTGGATGACTTCACCACGGCTAGTGCTATCACACAGAATGCTGAGGTAATGTTATAATTTCTTTTAGGAAAATTAAAAGTATTTTCAAGTTTTTTGAAGTCCATGAGTCATTGGAGAGGCCGGTTTTTTTTTGAAGTCCTGCTTGGACTGCTGTAGGCATAAGCCTATTACTTATGTAATAGGCTATGATGATGATTTTAATATAAGTACTCAATGCAGATGCAAGAGACGCAGAGGTTTGACTGTCTGTGTTCGATATCCGTTGATATACATTGCCTGACACTAGTAGAGGTTTGACCATCGACATTTTTGCTTCAACAATGTATGTGTTAATTCTTTACAAAGACAGCATCATCTGCCTAGCCTTTTCCCAACTATGTTGGAATCGGCGTCCAGTTAAACCGGATGCAGCTGAATACCAGTATTTTACATGGAGCGACTGCCTATCGGACCTCTACAACCCAGTTACTGGGTAATACGATATCCCTTGGTAAAACTGGTTGTCAAGACTTTCGGGCTTCTGACGACCCGTAACGACTGTCGAAGATCTACGAATGACAGCCGGGACCAATGGCTTGACGTGCTTTCCGAGGCACGGAGGGGGTCTTGATATGTAAAGATGGTCACCCATCCGCGGACCAAACTCGGCAAGCGTAGCTTAACCTGATCGATCGAACCGTGCGGCTGTTGCCACAAGCCCTCCTTTACAAAGACTGTAATTATTTTACAGAAGGAAGACGAATCAGACGAGGAAATTGAAGAAGAGATTGAAGTAGAAGAAATAGAAGAAGAAGTTGAAGTAGAGGAAGAAGAAGAAGACGAGCCGAAACAGAAGGCACAGAAGGAAAAGAAGACAGAGTGAAGTACTGATAGATATTAATATACTTACTTGTACTTGTGCGGTTATGTTTTGTGACTTTGTGATAGGGGAGTTTGTAAGGATATGATGGCTGGTATTCAATTTTGGACCTTAGGTGGGTAAGTCTAAGGTTAGGTTATTGTGAGAGATTCATCATTAAATGTTTAAGCTATTTCACAAGGCACCAGGCTACTATACTAACAAAGTTTTGATGCTAAATTAAAAAAAAAAAAGGTATGATAAAAAATCTCCAATCCTATAAGTATGAGACTTTTATTTTAGTCTTTAACTGCTTCCAAATACCTAAAAACAACAAATTAGATTCTTTGACATTATTTTCTTCATCCAATCTAATCTGTCCAGATCATCTCAGGGTAAAAGTATGACAAAGTCATAAAACATAACTTTAACATAAAAAGTAACTATTTTGTTTATGGAATGCAATTAATTGTGTATTTATTTTGTCTATGCTTTTCTCCTAGTCTATTCGTTGTTGAAGGTGTACATTTTATTATATCCTACATGGTTTTATGCTTTCGGCGTTTTTAATACTGTTGTTAATAAGTGGAATAGTTTTTAGAACGTGGTTAGAGGTGACTGGGAGTAAAATAAATTCGGGAGAAGTTTGCCACACTTTTCTCTACCACTTAAAATCTTCTAAGCCAGAATCTACAGTGGCGACTACCAATGACGATATTATCTTAAAATCACACTATAGAATCTAGCGGGCTAGTGCAGATGTAAAATTAAGAACTTAGTACATTGTTATAGCACCATTATGGAGAACAAAATAATGTACAGTCAACAAAAGAGATAAGTATGCAGGATCGTCGGATATAGTTGAAGTTTAGTAAGAAACCGATGGATGTTGTTGACTGAAATTTATTTTGATAAACGAGCTGTTTGTTTTCTATTAATAAAATGAAATTTTATTCGAGAACATCCATCGGTTTCTTACTAAACTTCAACTATATCTGACGATCCTGCATACTTATCTCTTTTGTTGACTGTACCTCGGCAAAAATGTCTAATATTTTTTATTATTTTTACCTCTCAGTTGTATCCAAACACGCTCGCAATGTTACAAATTGGTTATTAATAATACGGATTTAATATATTGAGTGTTCGATCATTTGTGCCAAATGTTACTTCAGGCTTTTTAGAGTATTCAGTCATTTATTCGACGTTTATATACTTCCTATATTTTCATTAAGTACTTCCAAGTCTGTGAATTAGCCAAATTTTAATTGATACCTTTAATAAGGTAGTTATTATAACTCGTGTATTAAATGTCTACTTCTTAACATAGCAAGTAACACAGTCGCGCAAAAAAACTGCATTATGACGAGGATAAAAAAATGTAGCCAATTTTGATAAGTTCTTTTTTCATTTATAAAAGTGTATTTTTCAAATTTTTGGAAAAATCATGACATTATTATTTAAGTTTAAATATTTCTTATTCAAAATTAATTGATGTCATATTGGCTCAATGATTACTTAGTGTGATAAAATAAAATTTTAAATTAAAAGCTCAATATACTGTGCAGTTTTTTTGCCAGTAAGTATACTAGTAGGAATGCCCCAAACGTAACTTCAATGTCTCCTAAGTATTGGGTATTTAGTGTAATAGAATAAAGTAATAATAATGTAACAATGAAAATTTTGCACCAGTGTGAACCTATAATAGTTATGATTATGCATTTAAGGGATATTGTGACAGTTTCCTTTTATTTTTCTACAAAATTTTATTTTTGTTAACTTGAAATGAGAGTAGAAGAATTTATGTTATAGTTTGCAAGTTACATTAATGTTATTTTGTCTGTTTGAACTGTCCTAAGTCAATACTTGAAACATTAAAGGATCTCTTCTTTTATTAAAAAAAAAAGAAAAATGGATAATTAATATGCACCTATATAAAATTGTCCAACAGTGTAACTACTCATTTCAGTATTAAATAATATTTAAATCAATCAATATTACGTAATAATTTAACAATTACTGTAGCATTTTTGTTATGTTATGCTTAAAACTGTTTTTTAGTTGTAAGCAAGGATGTAGCCAAAAGGGGAATATCCAATAATATCTCCAACATTTGTTTGCAATGGATGTTATCAAAAGGACTCAAAACAGAACACCCACACCCCGCTATACACCTCTGTCTAACGCTTTGGGGATCACAGGCGTAATGCTATGTTTAATGTACAGACGCTAGCACATCAAGCTACCCAAAACTGTCAAATTTTCGAAATCAACTTTGAACCTTATGCTTTAGCAATAAAGTTGAAAATCTATTAAAGAAATTTGACAGATTGTAGAAGCTTGATGTGCTAGCGTCTGTAAAATATAAATTGATGTAGGTAGTGAAGTGAAGACAAAGTAATATGGATTAAAATGTGGAACAAATCCTCTTTTTGTTACAGCCCTGCTTGTAAGAAAATAAAAATAACTTGAAATATTTTTGTGTTTTATTTTTTAAGATCCTCATTTGACTAACAAAACAATTCCATTCAATTATGTTTATTAACTTTTGAACATAAACCCTCATTCAAGAAAAAAATTGCTATTGATACAAAAAATCTGTATTGCAAGCTGTTCATTGACTTCTTGGTTTTATATTAATTACACTAGTTTACATGGGTTTTGTCCTTGAAATAAAAAGTGTTTTTTCTTATCATTTGAGATGTACTGAGTTTAAAAAAAAATAGGAAAAAAATTTAATACGTCACGTTTCCAAACTATTTATTATTTTTGATTTACAAAAATATGCCTACATAAATAATAAAAAAATTAAAAATGAATTGCCTTAGCTTTTTTCTTGTATTTATTTGTGTCTGTGTCTCTTATAACAGACCAGCAGTAATCACCTAACATGGCTTGGTCCCAGTATCCTTTATAATTTTGTTCAAAAAATTTCAAATCTTTCAGAGATTCTGTTATGACAGATATCCTTTGTTAGATATAATAAATTCACCACAAACGTAACAAAATTGGTCGGGATGTACTTTACACAACCTTTTTGACATTTTAAAAACAATATTTATTCAACTGAACACTACAATGCAACAAAATTTTAGAATGAATTCAGAACCAACTTGTGGGTAGGCTTAAAATAAAGTGTGTAGATAACTTGATTCTTTGACGTCATAAGAATAAAACAAATATATGTTTGTGTTTAGTTATTGTCACTAAATAACACGATATGAAATTCACTGGAAGGACATGAAATTTATTATATTTTGTAAACTAGTGTTATACTTTATTGACAAAAGTGTCTTAAAAGATGTAGATATCTTTTTTCTTTTCTGCAAGTAGTTGCAGAAATAAACATTTCAATTGCTTTGCCCGCATCTAAATTGACAAATAAATATTTAACATGAATAGGGTCTTGCAATGAAATAAAAAAACAGTTTCTCAGTCGTATAAATACGACTGGGCGCCATGGGCACAAAACCATTTGTCGTACTGAGGTGTTCAATTGGTTATGTAAGCGTTACTCCCGCTTGAAAATGTTGAATATCGCCATTTAAGTGTAATACATTAATGTAGATAATTAGGACATCAACTTCTGCAATTGTTGAGTAGATTTTTATTCTGGCTGCGGTGAATTTTCCATGGCCAAAAGTTTTCTTTATTAATGGGTATATTGAATAAATTTTAGCTACATATTAAATTGTTAGAGGAAGTAACTGCTGCAACTTAATTTGAAAATTACGATATTTGACATTTTCTGGCTGGAGTAACCCGCATTTATTTACTTAGGAAACATAAATGGATGGAACAAAAAGAGTGTGTATAATCACCTGATTTATTGTTGCACTTAAAATAATTAAATAACATTGATCTTATTTACATTCTACTATCCTGCTCTGTACTTCTTCATGGTTGATGTTGAGAACTGAAAGCAAAAACAATACATTTTTAGTTTTGCTATAAGGCAACACTTAAAAATCCCTTTGCTCAGTCAAATCAAAACATTATTATACATTATAACATTTTTATAGCATAAAAAGAAGATTTAAAAGAAAAATAATTGTATAAAAGGTAGCTAGTCTCTAATATCACTAGGGAGGATAGGAGCAGAAATACATATCGCACCTTCATAATAGTAGTGACTTAACTCAAAAATCTAAGAAATCGAGTTACGATCATAGAGGCTCACTAAAAGGTATGAATTTTTATGTGAATATTAAAGAAGCAACGTTTTTATGGTAGAATATATCTTATTCTATATTCACCTAAAAGTGCGTGCCTTTTAGTGACCCTCTATGACCGTAACTCAATTTCTTAGATTTTTCAGTGAAGTCACTACTATTCTGAAGGTGCGGCATGTAGTCATACTAACACGGGTAAAACCCTCATGGGCTTCGCCCCAGTTGGGTAAAAAGTTGTAGATTGATATTAGAACTTTGTGCAGCAGTAAAACAAAAAAAGAAGTGCTAATAAAAGGTTTTGACGCCTTCCACTTTATTTTCTAGCGTCCAGCATCACATGATGATGTGTAGGAAAGCAATTGAGACAAAATACCAATTAGGCCATTTTGACTAGCTTAATTTTTTGATTTAGTAATAAATATGTCAAGTACCTTTACTTAGTCCAATTCTTGAGTTCTACAGGATCTTCAGCCAAAGTCCAGTCATATCTCACTGATCTGATTGACTGTGTTGCTGCCGTAATTTCTGGGAAGAAAGGCCAGCCCTCGTCAACAGAGGTCTTCTTAACAATAGCTGCGAGGCCCAAGACTACGGCGGCTGGCACGGCCGCGACGGGAGCTTTTTGCCAAGCGCTTAAAATGCTGCCGGCGACAGCACCACCCACGAAATAGTTCAGCTTATCGTTCTTTCCTCTTATGTTCTGCATTGCGTTGGTAGTAACAACGAATCCTGCAGCTATCCCAACCATTGGGCCTATGAACCATGCAAACCTGCCTGCTGTGTTTGCAAAACCCTGAGGATGGGAATACATCAAGACATCCATAGATGCCGCAGCCAGACCAGCCATCGCAGCATATTTAGAGGCTGCAAATGTCTTCATGAAGATGTCTTGCCCCTCGGGCGTGTCGTAGTATTTGTATTTAATTAGCTGGCTCATTGTTTTAACTTAAAATGCTTTACACAAAGTAGTTACACAACCCACAGTGCGTGATATGTCAAAATTACAAAGTTAAAAGTTCATTTACGAATATCGTTATCGATACTTTCGGGTCGGAATGTCAAAATAAAGAACAACAGTACGAATTATTTATTTTGTATTTTATGCTAATAGTTCTTAATACAAGAAGTCAGTTAAAAAGAGCGATAAATCTGCTGATGACTATGACAAATTTATAATTATTTTTTTCTTTCTAAATTTTTCTTTTCTCGTTCTTTTGATTTTATTGCAACTAACTTCATGGACAAAATAAAAATCACTGACCACGCTATAAAATAATTATATTATTCTGGTATTGTTAAGCTTTTAATAAATAAGTTATTTTGATTTATTTTTTAATTTAATTATAAGTAATAAATTATTATTTTAAAATAATAATTTATTACTTATAATTAAATTAAAAAAGTAGGAAGTAATGAGGAAGTAGGGAAACTGTTTTTGAACGCATCCAATGCGATAATCCTTGCATATCCGACAATCCGTCATTAGTGTCAAAAGTATCAAAAATGGCGGCGGACGGTGACGAAGTGATTAGTGATCAAGAAAAAGTTAGAATCGTTTCGGATTTCATACTACATTCGCCACCTGGAGAATTTAATGAAGTGTTCAACGATGTAAGGGTTCTACTAAATAATGACACCCTTCTAAAAGAAGGCGCTAGCGGAGCGTTCGCGCAATACAATAAGGATCAACTAACGCCCGTGCGCCTCGAAGGCTCGGAGCTCCACACGCTCATCACCGATCATAACGAGCTTGGCGGCGGGAGATTCTTTGATCCCCGCTCCAAACGTTCCTTCAAGTTCGACCACTTGCGTAAAGAGGCGTCGGAGTATGAGCCCTACGAGCCCGACCGAGTGGCGGAGCCCTGGCGAGCAGCACTCGACGAGGAGCTGACGGCGTACGTGGCCGCGCACTTCAAACACGGCGCCAGCTTAGTAGTAGGACGCACACTTGACACGGGAGCTGTACAACTCGTAGCCTGCATCGAGGACCACCAGTTCCAGCCGAAGAACTACTGGAACGGGCGATGGCGCTCCGTTTGGTCGCTGACAGTGGGCGCGGGCGCGGCGGAGCTCCGCGGCATGCTGCGTGTGCAAGTGCATTATTACGAGGATGGTAACGTGCAGTTGGTGAGTTCGAAGGAGGTGCGCGCGCCCGTGACAGCTACCGGCGAGGCGGCCACCGCTAAAGAGTTTGTTCGGCTGGTGTGCGACGCGGAGAACGCGTATCAGACCGCCATCTCCGACAACTACAAGACCATGAGTGATACCACGTTCAAGGCGTTGCGGCGACAGCTGCCGGTGATGCGCACCAAGGTGGACTGGGCGCGACTCGTCTCGTACACGATCGGTAAGGAGCTCAAGAGCCAATGATGTCCCGCCGCTGCGCTCTGAGCCGCAGCGGCCGCTCCACGCCTGTACATATTCGCGTAAGAGTAAATCTTGTTCAAATGTTTACGGGCGCCGGGGTGACGTCGCGGCGGGCCCCGGCGCGTATTTATCTATGAATATATAGAGAAATCGCTATCTTAACTGTTAAATTTTATTGCATTTTGTTACACTCAGTACGGAATGATTATTGAATAGCGAAGTGTCTGAATGCGGCTTATTTTTGGACAGTACACTCTCAGAAGTCACGAGAGGTTGATTCAACGAGTTTGTGTCCATTTATGTTGGTAGCAAGAGATTATACGGAATAACGTTGTACTTAGGTGTGGGCAAAGTTTACACCCAACTAGATCTGTAGAACTTGACTGGACGTCAGACTTGATCCATTAATTTATTTGCTCGTCGGGGATGATTGGTTGTTGTGTAAGCAATATGATGACTGTTCATTCATTGAATTTGCTTTTTATGATTATTTGAAAGACGCATGTCAATTACAATAAGATTTAAATAATAAATTACCATAATGCCTAGTTATGGATGTTGAAACTTTACTCATGCATGTATTTTGAAACTTTATAATCCATCCACTTCCGCATTTGTTCTATAAACAGTATTATTTCTTTGATATTGCTTGCATAACAGAGTATTATATGACAAAATTGTTCAGGAAAGGTACATAGAAGGTCTCCAATGGTGCATTTAATTGTAGTTAATTTAACAAATTGTCCACGTAGCTTTAAAGCAGCGTCTATGAGTGTAGAGCACAAGATATTCAATATTTTTCAATTTACAATAAATAAAATTGGAGTGTTGCTCAAACGGTAACTAATGCAGTGAAGAAAAAGAAAATTAGAGAATTATTGTCCATATTATGGCTTTGAGAGTGCGAATGATGCGTAACTTTTTTTTTATATAATGTGTAATAATTGTAACGCCAATAAGGATTATTTTGTAATTATTATAATTATTATTTTAATAAAGAACGTACATTAAAAATCCAAGATAATGTATGATTGGATTCATTTCAATAAAAATATATATTAAAATGTTGCTAACATCTGTTTTCTTTTTATTTACGTCGCCATCTTGAAATGAGTAAAGTACCGTTAGGTAAACAGGTAAAAATTTAATATATTTGGTGATATCAAAGATATAGGTAATGTGAGTGATACAGTCGTGAGTCACTCTTTTATTGGGATCGCCGGTGGCGGTGTGACGGTGTGGCGGGCCGCCAATATTGCATGCATTCACTAATTTTACACACGCTCGCTTCCATACGTTCTATGGTGACCCTGTTTTGATTTCGCGGGTGTCGTAACGAAGCGATGAAGTGGCAAGTAGAGTTAACGTCGGCGACATAATGAACGTGTATGACTATTACCATAACATAACAATTAGTCATTCTTTTGGGCGTTCCCATGTTGTAAATCTTAAATTAAATCAGTGTTCAAACTGTATTCGTTTATAATAATTCTATGCATTTACTTGCTATAGGTACTTTAGTAGATGCTTTAAAGTTATCCTTGTAACTGCGGTATACAATAACTAAAACCGCAAAACCACTTAGCCTTACAACTTTTCCATCAGTATTGTTATGCAGGATTATCATTATTATGATCTGAGGTACTTCTGTTTAAAATCCTTGATCTGCTTCTGGTAATCTGGTTCTGTCCAAAAAATGGCCATTCCTGCAATAGGAACTTATAACAGGACAAATCAGTCAATGTTGATTTAGGTACAGCAGGCATCATTTCCGCTCATGCTTTTATAAAGCGTAATATTTGGTTACAATACAACAACAAATTGCTCTTCAGTTTTCAATTTGCCTGTTCCTTGAAACTCGTATCGTATTATATAGTGCTACTCGAGCTCTCGACTGCCGGAAGCAACGAGATAATTTGGTATATAGGCCGCGATTTATCTGAGAACACTAACTGTTTATTTGTATAGTTATGTGTCGCGTGAGGTTTCGTTTTGGAGCCAGTAGAATTCCAAATATTTAGGGTTGTTTGGACTTAGTATGTTCTGTCGTTGATAAATATTAAATGAAGTACCGATAGTGCCATCCACGAAGACGCGCTCCACTCTTCTTCCTAATCGCTTACGGTACAAGTGTGCAACATTCCGCTAGTGTTTTCGTTTTGTCGATACACAGTACCTAATTACTTATTAGTGAGTAATTAGTGTGTATCAAATAGGGCTTTCAATACCGGTATTAGCCAATACGGGGATACCGGTATTGGGCTTTCAATACCGGTATTAGCCAATACGGGGATACCGGTATTGAAAGCCCTAGTATCAAAAAACTAAAACACTAGCGGAATTAACTAGCAATAACCACTAGCGATTAGTAAGAAGAGTAGCGCGCGTCTTCGTGGATGACTCTATCTATAGGTGCCCTTACTTTGGCCTTTTAGACGACTGCCCAGCAAAGAAGAGATTTCAGGGTTTAAGATGTGTGACTACTTAGCATATTCCACCATAATTTGTTCTAATCCTTCCAGTAGGTACGCGACAGTTTTATTCAGGAGTGTTTTGGCACTGCCTACACCATATTATTATTAATGTGTTTCTATTCTAACAAGTACGTAACCATGCCAAGTGGTTAAGATGGTAACGTGCGTAAATAACAAAGTTCTCATGTCGTTTATTGCGGTCAACGGTCCTACGGCGATCGCACGTAGGTACCGTATAATCGTAACGAATTGCGCCGAACGCACACGCATACTAGTACAGTCAACTGCAACTTAGTGGAAACGTTTTGACATTGATAGCATCTATGTCGTAGTAGTAAAGGCGAGTTTTTGACTAGGCATAGCCTACCCTACTGCCTACTGGTATCTGAGTAGAAGCCATTAGTACGTAGAGTATTATATAATCTGTGTCGTATGTCTATCTGGTGGTGGACAGTCCTATGCTCCCCAATCCAGTGAGTTTTTCTGTCCCAAACTCCCAATCCCTTTCCAGTCACTGTTTCAAAGGTGTTCTGACATAACGGAAGTTACGCACATGCCTGTCTGGGAACGTGGGAGTCAAACTGGAGGCTTCCCCACGAAGAAAGTACCTTTGTGATTTTATTGGTAGATACGATATAGGTGTGGCCGTATAAATATAAAAAAAAACTATCACTTTTGGTATGAGGAACAAAATATGCAGGTCAGATCCCTCGTATGCACAAAAACGAAAACATTTCACACGCCATTGCTTAAAGTGGGTTGCACTCTTAATTAATTTTGGCCGCCATTTCTCCGGCAAAAACGCGACGAGTTGTAGACACAGCTAATAAAAGTAATATTATATTCTTGCTAGGAAAGCGTAGATCAAATATCCGTGGACATCGACCTCATTGTTTGTCTAGCTTTTAGTCTGTTCTATTATAGATACTAATAGCATGAGTGACCTTTATTATGATGTTGCGTATAAATATAAACTGCTGGAACTAATGTTGGGCATATTGCCATAATTATACGATGTCTGATAGACTGGTGATCGCATCCATGTTATTAGAAACTACCGACCGGGCGACCGCAACATAGTTGGGAAAAGGCTAGACAGATGATGACCTAGTGCAAGTATGATAGCTCATTTCTCGCATAATATTGTTGGAAATACTACTTAAGACATTGACATAAGACGAAGGAGTAGATATATGAATTTGAATTTAATTTCTTAAAACTAGTATTATACAGGCTGTTTTGCTTTCTAGTAGGAATGTGGAGTCCCTTAGTTCGATTCTCAGGCCAGTGTTGTATTGCTATATTGCTACAAATTGCAGCAGACAGGAAGTGAGGGGACTTCGATAAATGGATTTCCCTTGAGGTCGTCTCGTAGCGCACTTATTGAAAGTGACTGATTGACATCCTACTCTTCAGTGTGGTTTTACTAAAAATAATGCACAATCTAGTCATTCAATTTAGGAGTCTTTCAACCTAGGAGTATTTTTTTGATAAAACAAATCGTTTGGTACTTCCGACACCGTTTCAAAGGCCAAGATAATGCATTAAGAACACAATTCTTTATCTATTCGATAACTATACCTAAGGGCTTGTGTTCTAAAAATGCCCTCAAGTCAGTGGAATCCTTGTCATTGAGAAATTAAAAAACAAAAAACACCAACCGACTCAGCTGGCGACCAACGACCAAAAAGCCGTCAAACTGAATCACTTCAAAATATTCCGGTTTCATTAAACAACATCCTGTATCGACACATCCGACGCGCACTCCCAGTCGATCCAGCCTAATTTAGTTAAGAGCCGCTTCAAATAGTTGCAGAGATCTTAATCTAGTTTAAAACTCCTCAAGAGCTCGGTCCTAACTTTCTACGGACAGAAGATATTGGTAGGTACCTACTTCAAACTTACTTCGAATCAATTGAAGTTACGTTCAACATAACTGAATATAACCTGTATCGACACATCCGACGCGCACTCCCAGTCGATCCAGCCTAATTTAGTTAAGAGCCGCTTCAAATAGTTGCAGAGGTCTTAATCTAGTTTAAAACTCCTCAAGAGCTCGGTCCTAACTTTCTACGGACAGAAGATATTGGTAGGTACCTACTTCAAACTTACTTCGAATCAATTGAAGTTACGTTCAACATAACTGAATATAATCTTGATTACCTAGTAAGGTTTTCAATGAGTTTTAAAAGTCAAGGAGTTGGATAAGATTGTACAAGTATCTACACCTGTAAAGTCTGCTAATATGAAATGTTTTGTACCTATGTCCTGCGGTAAGGGATCGAATTACTTCTTAGGTATAATTATGAAAATTTTGGTAGATTAGCTACGAAGGAGAAGTAACAACAGGCTCAATTTATTATTGTAGAAGATAGGTGTGTGAATCAAAATAAATATTATTGCAAGTTATATGTTTTTATCAGATTGATTGACTCTACTGACTGATATGAAACATGTGTATTATCATGTAGCGTCAAGATTTATAGGTGTTTAATGTGTTTATAGGTATTAGATTATTATAAGTTCTCGCCAACTGCTCAAATATGCAACTTCGATCATATTCACCTAAGCCAGTGGCGTGCATTGGTTTTCAGAATAGGTAGGCACTAGGCCGGGCCTAGTCTTGGCAAACGCGGTCACTAATCAGAATAAAAAGTGAGGTCAAAAGTGTGGTTATTTGAGTAGGCATGCCTACTTAAGGGTGATAAATTGCGAAGGTTGAACGTCATGGTATTACGCGTGAGACGTACCTACGTATTTTTAATTTTGTCGTATTAACTTGAACGAGTAGGTAAATACCAATGACAATGTGCGAATAGTACGGGAGCCGAGTAGGCCGTCTGGCGACTGACTACTGTCGCGCGTGTTTGAAGGAAAGATTTTGTTTTTTGTTAGGTATGATAATTTAGTAGGTTTCTTAATTGTGGGGCACACACAATAAAATGTAATTGACAGGCTTATGTTGATATATCGAGGTAGGCACTGCTTATATGCCCATATGCAATGCACGCCACTGACCTAAGCCTACATTGTGGAATGCAATAATGAATTGAGTATTGAGTATTCATAACTTTGCTAAAATCGAACATTAGTTTTTATATATCTAAGCATAAAACACGGGGTACCAATCCTATTCATATTAGGTTTAAATGCCTAATTTCCACCAGAATGTTTTCATTCCAAGGGCTGGTTTGGTATTTCTGACTCATTACAACTTGCACACAAAGACAGCTTTGCCAATTTTCGCCTTTCGGCCTTAGTAGATTACCTAATCTCAGCCTTAAAATCCAAAAAATACTCCGAGTCTGTCTAGGAATCTGTCGACCCGTTACTGTAGACTCACTTATCCAGGTCATCTACTCAATGAATGGCATTATCCATTTTGCAAATGCCTGACACAATACAGCTGCAGGTGTGAAAGCCATTTGCATAATTTGTCGGATGTCCAGACTACAGATGGTACCTAATAACTATGATGCGGAATGTTAGCGGTATTCTGTTGTTTACATATTATTATCGACTGTTCGCGGACATAAGGAGATAAATTTATCTTCGTAGGTACCTACCTACTGATAAAATAACTGCTGCTTTTGCGGAACGAAGTAACTAAGTAGGTACCTAGTTAGGATGTGATAACAATATTTTTTCCATTGGTAGATACGGTCGGTCATGAACGTGGTTTAGTAAGTAGTCTATCAGTTTTGACAACGTTTCTTAGCTAAAGAAAATATATTGCTGGGTTAAAAATAAAAGTTTGGAATTATCGTTTTCAGACATGCAAACGAAATTCAATCTTTGATTGGTAGACCCCTTTTTGGTCTGGGAATTAACCTTTTTGCCAACGTTACGAGGTTTTCTTTCATGGTTTCTTATGGGAACTGTATATTATAACGATTCGTGTCGTGATCACCAGTGGGTAGGTATCCTCCAGTTATTGGGTTTTTCCATTAGGAATTTCTTAGTAACAGCCCGGAGTGTCGAAGTTGGCGGTGTACCTAATACCTACCACTGTGCTTCGGAAACAGGGCTGTAACTAGAGTCGAATTTGAGGTAGGGCAGCATTGGTTACAGGTAGGGCGAAAGTTTAAAATTTATCATAATTGGACGTAGTTATGCAAAAATGTTTCATTCCACAATAAACTGAATTTGAGATAAAAGCATTTACGCGTTTCAATGGTATTCTTTTTTATTCTAACTAGTAAAGGTCAATACTAAAGGTTTTATTGTTGAATTATATTGTGTTTAGATAATCATATGTTTAATTTTAGACTATTCACTTTACAATAAGAAAAAAAAAATATTATTGGTATTGGAACATTTTAACATAATTAATATTTACATGAACATAGCTTCAAATTAATTTTGCACAAACGTTCCAGGTACTTTTTATCCATCTGTACCTTTTATGATCTAAATTTTACATCATCATTTTACATATAAATTTTATTTTTTAATAAATATGTAAAACCTGAACAACAAATAAAAGAACAATAATTGCTTATGATTTTTTTATTACTAGGTCACAATTAAAAAAAAAACAGTATAAAATCTTGTGCTATTGGGGAGGCCTACGTCCAGCAGTGGACTGCTATGCTGCTGATGATGATAAAATCTTCATACGTCATACTCATCATCCTCTTGCATTTCGAAATCTGGTTCCCCACCAAACCCATCGACATCATCTATGATTCCCTCCGTACTCTTTAGGTTTTTATGTCAACAACCTCGTGTGCTAAGTCAAGACATTTAATTTGTTTCTCAGCTTTCACGAGGTTCCCGTCATGTAGAATGGTAACATCGACAATCATTGTGCGGCGCGCTAATCGATCTATCACCACTATATCAGGCTTATTGGCGACAATAGTCCTGTCAGTAATGATAGACCGATCCCAGTACATGGTCATTTTCAAGAACTGGGTCGGGCACATACTTGTAATACGGTACCTCAGAATCCACAAGTTTATATTTCAAAGCAAGTTGCTGGTGAATAATCCTGGCTACTTGGTTATGCCTGTGCAAGTACTCGCCGTTAGCCAGACGAGAACAACCAGAGATAATATGTCTGATAGACTCACCCGGACGATGGCATGCCCGACACACGTCAACTGTCCCGTCCTTCATAATATGTCTCCGGTAGTTATTCGTCAAGATAATTTCGTCCATAATTGCACAGACGAAACCTTCGGTTTTCCCCGAAAAGATCACCAAAACGTAACCAGGATACGGACGCTAAGAAATCTAGACCGGGCTCATGGAGAGCCCGATAGAAGCGCCCGTGAAGCTCCTTGCTTTGCCATACCTTCTTGCGGTCATAGGTAGTAAGTACTACAGGTTCAGGTTTGCGCCAGTTCTCTTTAGCCATGGAGAGCGGGGTGAACCCCTTGTCCACTGCGACCACATCACGGTGCATACCCACTTCAGCTTTTAAAAAATATTCCCTGAGACTGCTCACCTCGCGGTTGTGGAGGGTCTTTGCATTTAAAAAGCCTCGACCCCCACACTTCCGCGGGATAAACAGTCTCATCACCGATGATCGTCGGTGATGCATCCGATTTGCAGTCAGCAGTGTGTGGACCCTTCTATCCAGGGCGTCGAGTTCGGTTTGAGTCCATTTGAGTATGCCGAAAGAGTACATCAAAACCGGCATGACCCAACCATTGAAGGCGCGCACCTTATTTCCGCCCGAAAGAAGACTGATTAATACCTTCCTCAGGCGACAAAAGAAGCGTTCCTTCAACGATTGCTTCATGTCAGCATCGTTGATGCCTAACGCTTCCGACATACCCAAATACTTATAGCTTTCGGATGAGGAGAGGGATCTAAGGTTTATGGAATCCGAGAGTTGAATTCCCTCGGAATCCATAATCTCCCCTCGCTTTACATGCATGACTGCACATTTGTCCATACCAAATGCCATCCTGATGGCGCTACTGAAAGTTTCAGTTACCTTCAGTAGCTCCATCAGACGCGATTTGTTGGGGGCAAAAAGTTTCAAATCGTCCATGTAGAGGAGGTGAGATATGACCTGACCACCTCTCCTCAACCGATAGCCTAGACCTGAATCCTCCAGTAGTGTGCTTAGAGGATTCAGGGCTAAGCAGAACCAAAGTAGACTCAAGCTGTCGCCCTGAAATATTCCCCGTTTAATCCATACAGGTTCATCATTCCCCTGGATCTGCCGACATCCTGGATAGCGAAGGACCGTCTTCCATTGCTCCATACACGACTCAAGGAAGGTGCGTAGAGTTGCATCTATCTTGTACAACTCCAGCACCCTCATAAGCCATGTATGTGGCACCGAGTCGTAGGCTTTCTTATAATCTATCCAACATGTCGACATATCCTTGCTGGATCGACGAACCTTTTGGCTAATGGCCATGTCTATGAGGAGTAGCTCCTTAGTGCCGCGGGAACCATTCCTACATCCATTTTGAGAGGCAGACATAATCGAGTTACTCTCAATGTGCGTATTAATTTGCGTTCTCAAAATGGATGTAAGAAGTTTATAAACCGTCGACAAACACGTGATCGGTCTATAATTCTTGGGTTCCGCGGGACTACCTAATTTATGGAGCAGGTGGGTAACGCCTGTTGTTAGAAACTGCTGTAGCTACCCAGACTCTAAAGATGACTGGAACTGAGATGCCAGGCAAGTGTGTGAACTAATTAGCCATTTCAACCAAAAGTTGTGCAGTCCGTCCGGTCCTGGCGATTTCCAATTCGGTAATGGACGGACCGCTCTGGCAACGTCTAATGGCGTAATTAGTACCGTTTCCATCTCTGGTACAGTCTCACACACTCGCTCGACATCCCGTATCCAGACCAGATCCCGTATCCCGTATCCGTGACCAGATGTTGCATTTTGGCACAACATCTGGTCAGATGTTGCGCCAAAATGCACTCGTGGCGGCATCATCCGGGCGGCATACATCTGTCACAATTTTTTCAGGTCGCTGCCAAGCTCTATACACCCACCTTTCATCGCTCTGGAACATGCGAATGCGATTCTGCGTGTATCGATCAATATGCCGCTTATACCGCCGAATTCGGCTCGCCCATGCACAAATTTTCTGCTTCAGGAAGTCGATGCGCTCTGTGATACGGGATATGTATTCTCGAGGGCTGATTCCAGTCCCCGAGAATGCCCGTCTCACAAAGTGCATCGCTCGTGGTCGTGTATTGCCCTCCCTGAAGCAGTATAGTTTGCCGATGAATACCTTGGTCCCATCGATACGACGCTCGATCCTGTGCTGCCAGGCTGGTACGGCTGGTTTTGGTCGAGTAGCTCCGTCACAACTTGGAAACTTGACGTTAGCTAAACGACATGTCGCCACAGCCGCACAATACAGGATCGAGTGAGTATCAACGAGATCCTCGCTGCTCTCGAAGAAATTCTTGAGCTGCGAATCCAAGGCACACACCAGCGCCCTATTTTTTTTTGTGCATGGGTAATCGTGGTAATCGGGGTCTAAGTTCGGTCGGAGTGAATCTATACTCGAGAAACGCATCCTCCAGTGCGCTCCTCAGTCGGTCGTTGCACTGGCTACTTACTGTGTCAACCCTATCATCTTCTTCTCCAGCATGATTGAACCGCGGCGGGATGGCATCAACAGTTGACGCTTCTGCCGCGGTTTGTGCCGGAGTCGAGACGATATAATTAATATATTATTATTGTCATTAGTATTCTTTTCTTTTGTCTATGATATTAAAAGTTTCAAGTAATATTTTTTTTGTAAATAACTTCAAAGAAAATAAACTTTTTCTTTACGTGTTATAAATATTTATTTTTAGTGGTCGTGTATGCAAACAGTTAAGGATGAAGCTAATTAAAGCGTGTTAAAAATGAACCCTTTAAAGTTGAAACATTTTGTTTTCGAAACAGGTTTTTTATTTAGGTATACAGGATGAAATTGAACACATGCGACAAATCGAAATGGGAGATTGTACTCGTCATTATGAACAACTTTTACTATGGGACCAAACCTGAAATTGCAAAAAAAAAATCAGCTGTTCCCTACATTTTGGCGAGTTATACGAACATAAATGTAGGGAACAGCTGATTTTTTTTTCGCGATTTCAGGTTTGGTCCCATAGTAAAAGTTGTTCATAATGACGAGTACAATCTCCCATTTCGATTTGTCGCATGTGTTCAATTTCACCCTGTATAATAGTACAAAATTCATGAAACCTTTTAAGTTTTCAAATTATGTTATTTAGGTCTGAAACATAACGTACCACAAGTTTTGGATCGTTTATGCCTCGCTTTTGTAATTTTGCAAAAACGTTCCAAATATATATGGAACATTTTTTACAAAATAAAATGGTTTAACATGGTTTTGCTAAAACGCTACAAGGTTGTTGTGGCGTTTTACCAAAATAAATATACTGTTTCGTAAAACATTAAATGTTCCTGTCCTCATAGTACGTTCTAGTTAATTTACACAAGTTATTATTTGATAAAGGTTGTGGTTTGGAACGTAAGTGAAAAAAATATTTTCTGATATAAGACTTAAAACTTGAAACCTTTTTGCTAATCTGACGCTAAGTGTCATAAAAGGTAGTTTGATCACATTATCTCGATTTCGAGTGACTTGTGGGTTGGAACGTTTCTGCATAACTACGTCCAATTGATCTGCCCTCGAAGCACGGGCTCCTAAATCAATCACCATGTATATCATTGACCTCTAGGACAGTGACTGTTTGACAGAAATTGTTTGTCAACAAACAAAAACAAACAATTTCTGTGACAGACCATGAGCATGGATCTAAGAACTATTAAATCCTCAATGATGAAGAACAAGCGAACAAGATGGTTGAACTTCCAGATTTGGATGTAGAAATCCACGTCTGAGTGAGAGTGAGGTAATAATTAATTGTTGGGTGGGGTGATACGAGTAAATAGATACGACAAAAAATACCATTTAAATCATATTGTTTCTGCAAACTTATTATAATAATAAAAAATATTTAAAACAGCTGAATTCTACGATTCGCCATGTTATTAAAAAATGCGAAGAACTTCGTTCAGATCAACTGATTTTGTTCTTTTTTTTTTTCAAAGGCCAGAAATACCATACCAGCCATTCTCTCGTGACCCATTGACAGCCTTTGAGGCCTATTGATTGCAGTTAAAGTTGAAAACGTAGATTCGCACACTGCAGTGCTATCCTATCCTATACCTATCGCTACAATTTTTTTTATCTCAAACTGAAAAAACAATATATTTATAATAATTTATCTTAGTTTTTGGTATTTTTAAGGTAGGGCATTGTGATTTCAAGGTAGGGCATTGCCCCACAATGCCCCCCCCTAGCTACGGCCGTGTTCGGAAAGCATGGTCCTGGGCCTGATCTCTCTTCGGTCGTGTCGGATTGCGTGCGGTCCCATCAGACTAGAAGGGTTAGGGAAGTGAGACCTGTGTCTGGCCACATTCGCACTATATCTCCCGCGCGGAAGGCTAGTCTCGGTTGAGATTTGCCGTCATGGCCGAAATACGTATCCTACGTTTCCTTGATTTATTCATGCATGCATTTGATGCATTTCCTTAATCCCCTGAGGGCCTGAAGTCGAGAATTCAGTTACATACATGCTATCTCAAACTCTCAACGGCACTATGTAGATTTTTATCAATGGATGCTGCAGGCAGCTGTAGCTAGGGTAGCTAGATAGGTAGGGTCGGAATATTTTAAGTCTCTAAATGTTATTTATTAGGCACCTCTACCTTCTTCCACTTCTTAGGTCTCCCACAAATGTAACCATAGGCACTTGGTATCGAAAGGACCATTTTTTTTGCCTTGAATGAGAGAAGGAAGTTTGTTAACATGTCCCATCTTAGGTTAACCTATATTTATACAGGCAGACTTTTTTATCACCATCCAAATTTTTACAGGTTGTTTACCCATGAATTTGAACAACTTTCACTATGGGACCAACTCTGAAATCACAAAAAAATAATCAGCTGTTTCATACATTTTGGTCAAGTAAGTAGGTATTGAACTTTTGTATTAAACAGCTTGTTAGGTTTTGTTATGTTATTTAAATTATTTGACGCAATTTGTTGTAATTTACTATTTTTAAATTAATTTATTTTTATATTCGATTATTTGTAATCGACTTATCTGACAACACCGTAACGATTCAATCGGTGTAATTCTCTTTGGAAAGGTTGTCATAAAAGAAAAAGAAGAAGAATGGCGGGAGATTTGTTTTTGGTAGATGGGGTGGTTATGTCGATGTTGGACGCACAATAATTGATCTTATACATTGCTGGTCTTGATCTGCATATAAGTTATTATAGTTGTCATATTGTAAAAGCAAAACAATAAATACTTATACTGAAGTGAGGCAGTTTTATTACAATTCAGAAGTGGTAAGTACACGCCTATTTACGCATTACAAATATTTCTAAATAGTTTTCTGCACATGTTTTAACCCGGTGATCATAGATCATGATTCTATATGATTAGTATTCACGCAAAGCCACGTTTTTGTATAAGTAGTTTTGTTTAGTTTACCAATTCTAACCCATTTTTTTTATTTCTGTTTTATGGATTTCAAACCATGCCACGCGATCAAGAGACTAGCTCGCGGCGCCTATCAACGCCAATGCGAGGTCAATCGCGCCACATAGCTGAAGCCAGATCGACAGCGCATCATAGCGGCGGAGCGAGGCATAACAGTCACAGGCGACAGCGAAGTCGAAGTCGCCACACACCAGAAGCCCGATCGAGTGCGCGTAGCGGCGGCAGTGCGAGGCGTCTTCGAAATCGAAGTCGCAGTCTTCGCCGAAGCCCTACTTCTTTCAGTCTACGCGAGAAGGAGAAGGAGCTGGAACGAAAGCGAGAACGTCTCAAAGCTCTGGAAAACGAGGTGAGCAGAACACGTAGTCGTTTATCGTCAAAGCGCCGGTATAGTACCTACGTGTTCTCGTGAATCTTCTGTACATCGCGAAAACTATGTGAAGCCAAGTCGTCGTCGTGTACAAAGTCGTGACGGTAACAGTTATGATAATAGTATTTCTAATAACGCGGAACAACCTGAAAAACCAAGTAACGTTTCCTTTAGTACCAAAGATCTAGCTCATTTGTTAAGTTCTATTAAGCAACTTGCGTCCCAGCCATCAACAACTGCACCGATGAACCGAAGTAACGATTCTAAAAACATTTTGGCAGAGTTTAACCCTTCGATGAAAAATCAACGCATTGACGTATGGATAAAAAAGGTAAACGAGTGCGCTTCTGTTTATGGATGGGGCGAAAGAACAACTATACATCACGCGATGCAAAAACTCCAAGGGTTGGCCAAAACCTGGTACGAAAGTTTAAATTCTATTTTGTTTTCTTGGCCTGAGTGGCAGGAAAAGTTATTGAGTGCATTTCCATTCGAACAAAATTATGGCCAAACCCTGGAGGAGATGCTAAAGCGAAAAAGTAGATACAATGAACCTATTGAAAACTATTTCTATGATAAACTAGCTCTATTAAATCAGTGTGATATTTATGACAAACGCGCCGTTGACTGCATTATTTACGGAATTAGTGATAAGTCTGTAAAATCAGCGGCCTTGGCGCTAAGGTGCAGTCATCCTGATCAGTTACTGCAGTATCTAATGAGCAGTAAGGAGAGTACTAATGTAGGCGAACGCGTAGCTAACTCTCGGTTTAAAACAGGGAACGATTTAGATGTAGCAAAAACCAATGGTTCCTCAAGTTTTCACTGTTTCAATTGCAAGGTCAAGGGGCATATTTTCTCTAGGTGCCCAAAGCCCCTCATAACGTGTACCAAGTGTAATAAAGTTGGTCATACTGCTGACAAATGTTATTCAAATTCTGAGAAGAACGATCCGAGCAAAACTATGCTTATTTCAGCTTCTAAACCAAATTCTAAATTCATTAAAACAATAACAATTAATGGTCGGCATGTAAAGTCCTTCATTGATTTTGGAAGCGAGGTCTCGCTGATTACCGAGTCTTTAGGAGTGGCACTAGGTCTTCAGCATGACGGTGTACAAACTATTTTGAAGGGCTTTGGTAACGAATTAGTACAATCGGTAGGAAAAGTTAACGTTGAACTTTCTGTAGACAATGTACCCGCTAACATAACTTGCCGTGTGGTGAGTGCAAATACTTAGATGTCCCCGTTTTAGTTGGTCAAACTTTCACAGAACAGCCTCACGTTATTGTGCATAAAACTGCCACAGATTTGCAATTTATGAGCATTGATAACGAAATGCCATTTTCCCAAATGCATACAGATCGTGACAATGTGTTTAAAGTTTGTGTGCCCAGCAGCGTGATGTTATTTGGAAGAGCCTCTGTAAGAGCTTCAGTAGAGCCTTGCTGTGAGGGATACATTATGTTAGATGGCAAGTTGTTCGGGAAACCGCGTCAGCAATGTGTTGTGACGGGTGGGTTATATTTAGTCAAGCATGGTAGGACATTTGTCGATTTAACGCCGCTTAGTTCACAATTCTCGTTACCCTTAGGTTCAAACCTAGGTCGAGCAGTAGTCGTCAAAGTTGTAAATCGAGTCCTTGCACCAGAAGCCTCTGTTCCCTCGAACCTCCCTAATAACCTTGACACTAGCCAGATCCGTGTAGGAAAATCGGTTAATGAATCGGATAAGTCTAAGCTATTCGATCTATTGCAAAAATACAAGCATTGCTTTGCTTCTTCGTTGGAGGAACTAGGTTGCACCGATGTTGTAGAGATGAGCATCGAGTTGAACAGCAAAACACCGGTAGTTTACCGTCCATACCGATTGTCTCACAATAAGCGTCAAAAGGTTCGCGAAATGGTGAATGACATGCTCGGTGCCGGTATCATTAGAGAATCAGCGTCCGAGTATGCAAGTCCTATCGTATTGATTCGCAAAAAGGATGGTAAGCTCCGGTTATGCATCGATTATAGGATGCTCAACTCTATAACGGTGAAAGAACTTTACCCCATGCCAATAATAGATGATGAAATTGCTAGGTTGTCCGGACAAGCGTGATGTATCTCCCTAAATTTGGCATCCGGCTATACCTATCTCAAAAAAAGTCAAAAGCCGATCGCATAATTAGTGACCGTGGTACTTGTTTCGTCTCTCATGCGTTTAAGAGATTGTGTTCCGAAAAGGGTATAAAACATGTGTTGAATGCAGTCGCTAGCCCACAATCGAATGGACAGGTTGAACGGTACAACCGTACTATTCTGAATTCCTTAACGGCGCAGAATCTCGGGGACGACGAAAGGGTTTGGGATACCAAGGTTGGCAAAATTCAATGGGGTTTAAATAATACCGTACAGAAGACAACGACGGGGAGAACCCTAGCAGAAGTAATGTTCGGTACTCATATGAGTAGTGAAATAGATCCACGTTTGAATGAAATACGTCAAACTACTAGAGACGCAACTGATCTTGTAAGTTTGTAACTATTCGCGAGCAGGTAAAAGATAAGATTGACGAAGAACAGACTAAACAAAAACATCTCTATGATAGGGATAGACGTGCAGCTCGTACGTACGCAATAGGAGATTTAGTAAAGATTACGAAAACTTTATTTAGTAATGACGGTAAAAGTAAAAAGCTTCTTCCGGCTTACGCAGGTCCCTATCGCGTAGTTGCGTCTCTTGGAAATGATCGATATGAGTTAGCTGCGATTCCCGGATTAAGTACCACGAAAAACAAACGCAAGACGGTAGTAGCTGCTAATAGAATGTTGCCATGGGTTCATGTAGCTGCTTTAGAGCTTAATGAAAGTAGTACTGAATGTTCTGAATTTCTGATGATGATGAAATTGATAATTGTAAGGAAAATTAGTTAGTTACATATTATATTGTGGAAATAAAAATGGCTAATACTTTATAAATTAAAATGTTTTTGATATGATCATCATCTTAGCAAGTTTTTCGACATGAAATATGAGTTGTTTACAAGAAAAAAAAAAAAAAGAATGTGCCATTTAGTTATATGAATTAGTATTGTATGATTTTTAATGTGTGATTTCTGAGATTTATGAGAACTCCAGAAGTTGGAGATGTATGAGGAAACTCCAAAAGTTGGAGACACATGAGGAAACTCCAAAAGTTGGAGAAGTTTTGGGAAACTCCAAAAGTTGGAGACACATGAGAAAACTCCAAAAGTTGGAGAAGTATTGGGGAACTCCAAAAGTTGGAGAAGCTTAGGGAACTCCAAAAGTTGGAGAACTCCAAAAGTTGGAGACGTGTTGGGGAACTCCAAAAGTTGGAGAAGCTTAGGGAACTCCAAAAGTTGGAGAACTCCAAAAGTTGGAGACGTGTTGGGGAACTCCAAAAGTTGGAGAAGCTTAGGGAACTCCAAAAGTTGGAGAACTCCAAAAATTGGAGACGTGTTGGGGAACTCCAAAAGTTGGAGAAGCTTAGGGAACTCCAAAAGTTGGAGGACTCCAAAAGTTGGAGACGTGTTGGGGAACTCCAAAAGTTGGAGAAGCTTAGAGAGCTCCAAAAGTTGGAGAAGCTCAGGGAACTCCAAAAGTTGGAGAAGCTTAGGGAACTCCAAAAGTTGGAGAACTCCAAAAGTTGGAGACGTATGGGGATTGGGAAAACTCCAAAAGTTGGGGCGTTAATTTTTTTTTTTTATTAAAAATAAAACATTTTGTTATGTATTGAGCCGAGTGTTAGGTTTTAGTCTTTACTTGATACCGTGTATGGGGACATACACGTTGTCAGGATGGACGAGTGTTAGGTTTTGTTATGTTATTTAAATTATTTGACGCAATTTGTTGTAATTTACTATTTTTAAATTAATTTATTTTTATATTCGATTATTTGTAATCGACTTATCTGACAACACCGTAACGATTCAATCGGTGTAATTCTCTTTGGAAAGGTTGTCATAAAAGAAAAAGAAGAAGAATGGCGGGAGATTTGTTTTTGGTAGATGGGGTGGTTATGTCGATGTTGGACGCACAATAATTGATCTTATACATTGCTGGTCTTGATCTGCATATAAGTTATTATAGTTGTCATATTGTAAAAGCAAAACAATAAATACTTATACTGAAGTGAGGCAGTTTTATTACAAGCTGATTATTTTTTCGTAATTTCAGAGTTGGTCCCATAGTGAAAGTTGTTCATATTCATGGGTAGAACACCCTGTAAAAATTTGGATGGTGATAAATTAAAAAAGACGGGTTGCACTCCGGGAGTGCCGGCAGCAGTGAAAACTTGAATATTAACGTTGAAATAAATCAATTATTAATTTAATTAATACAACTCATTTTTTTTTCACTATTTCTGCGTCACTTTTTTCATTAATAGATGCACTTTGCTCAATTTCCATATTTTAATCACTTTATATACTTACCTACACGAATTTTACGAATACACAGCACTGTGGCTACTACACGTCCACGTCCACGTGAGTGAAGTGAAGTGACGTGACGTGACGTGACGTGACGTGACCTCACTTCACTTTATCCATCCATCCATCCATTGTCGTGTGTCACTTGGTTTACTTCGGTTGGCGCCGCCGTAGAAAGAGACGGGGGGGGGGGGGGATCTCGCCTGACGGTCACGTGTCCTGACGCGAGTTTAACATTTTTTACCCATTACAAAAAGTGTGCAACGCCGCTAAAGAAGTTTACACTTCAAAAAATCTTTCTGTATAGTCATATGCCACAACTGTAGGTAGTAGGTGTCCTAATCTGAACACAAACACCTCGATTTTTTTCCAGCTCTTCATTTATTTTGCGAATTAAACGAAGCGACAAAGTGTTGTCCCTTCTGGCAGTACCTACGAAACCTAAGTATTTTGCTCTTATGAAGCACATACTTAGATAAAGTGATCTCATCGCGATTGGAGTGGCTGTTCTCTCGATTATCGTTAGCCGCACGTTAAGGGTAGGGGGTTGTAAAGGTCGTGGGTGACGTCACTATGACGTCAGTATCACGCAGGCTATGGAAATAAATGCAGGCTGCGTGCCTGTGCGATGAGTAATGGTCATTGTAATTAATGGATTGCGTTGGGCAAATAATGGAATTTTAAAATAACTTCATGCCCGTATTTCCAGAAAGGATAAGCAGAGTTGGTACAATTCACAAATGTTACCTACTAATTAGATACTTTATAAGTTTCTCATAACTGCAGCTACTGACAAAAACTTTTGCTGATCGCATATCTCTGAAACCCCTTTCAGAACTTTTCTAATAGGTACTTCCAAGTTGCAAAATAAACAAGATTATTTTAGGTATAAATAGGAAAAAATAAATAACGTCGTGGGACACCCAATTGGTACGGAGTTTCTGTCGCTTTTAGACCGAAAAACTGTTACCTACTCCCATTCGCCAAGTATGCAGAGTAGGTATTACTTCGTTCCAATAATATTGGAATGGCAACAGCTATCCCGTTACCATACCATCATAATAACAAGCAGATTTCCTTCCTCGAGGAAAATAATACGCCAATCACATTCATTTAGTTTATTCACAGCCTAAAATAATATGACAGACAAACAACTACATATTTACGAGAAATAAATACTTACATTTATTATCTACTTATTGTATTCTAATTAACCTAGCCGTTTTGTTTATTTAATCTGTTTTAATGGTTCCATACGGAACGTTGCTTATACTTAGACTTAGGTATTTTAAACTTAGGTTTTTAATTCTAAAACACGTACATACTGAACCTAACTCAGTACCTAGCTACAGCTACATTTATATAAGCTAAAATGTAGGTATATTTATAGCACCAAAACGAAAACGCCAGGAACGATACATATTGTAGAACAACGCGTGTAGATATATAAAGTTCAATTCTTTGCTTAAGTTATTAAAACCAAATAGCACAACGCCCTACCTAGGTACTTTAAATAAAAATCATATAGTCGAGTCCTTGCTGGCAAGTCATATTTAGCGAACTTTCGCAATATTTTGCACTAAATGCAATCTTTACTATGCATATCTACTTACTTAATTATTAATAGCTACCTATATTATAATCTACCATTTTGAATGTTATTAACACTTCGTGATAACATTTATCATTCTTGTGCGTTTTTTGTTTTTTTTTTTAGTATTTTATCATACTCACTGTTATTTCTAAATATTATTGTCATTAACTGCAGTCTTACAGGGAAAACGATATCTACATAGAATTTATATTAAAAAATAAACATGGAAACTCAAACATTGCTATTGTTTTTTCAAACCTACGTACATTAATTAGGTATATGGAAATAATATTACTAGGTATTTTACAATAATAAAATCATCAGCTTCGAATCTGTGGGGCATAGAAAAATTGGTCTTTATGATGGTTAAGAACTTTGTAGCAGGGTAAAAAATACCCTGCGTGAGTAAGTACAGGCTTGTAGAGAAACAACCATTATTTTATATTGTTAGTTTGCACTATGCGCCTGGTAGTAGAATATAGCAATTTTATGTGTGAATTCACACATATGCAAATGCATCCAAAACTTACAAAGTAACCTACAAAATGAATTCTAACGTTGTGGCAAAAAGAACTTCTTATTCAAACCATTATCATTCGTTTCAAAATAAAAATACGGTCCATTAGATGTATAAATACTTTGCAATCTTCCTAAGTCCGGCCCTGCAGCATAATTTTTTGTCGGCAAAATAGTAGCAAATGAAATTTCTCCAGTTTGGCGTGGGTATACTGCGTATGTGTCCTGCAGTCCTCGATGATCCTGAGGCGGTGGGGCAGGGAAGCTAATAGATGCAGGCCATCCATCAACCCCATCAGATAAGCCTGCCTCTGCGGGTAAACTTTGCATTCTAAACTGACCGTTTGGTTTTGGCGGTAGAACGAAATTTGGCGGTGGGAGGAGGACTTCGTCAGTAACTGGCCGGACGTCGTCGTCGTAGGGTCTGTGCTTGTACTCCAACCTCCTTATCTCCAGGGGCGGTTCCGGCGGCACGTAGCCCGGGGGTGGGAGGACCGCTTCCGGCGTTGGTCCTTCGATCCCTGCAGGCACTTCTAAATCTTTTTCAGTATCTATGACGTGAAAATCAGCTAAAATTGGATTATCTACGCCTTTGTCATTTTCAATTTCTAAGTCGGTGTTAAAAATAGTTACAATTTTCTCAGATAATTCAGGTTCCGAGGTAACGTATTCCTTGTTAGATCTTATTGTATTATTTTCTTTAGTTTTTGGCTCTTCTTTATAATTGTACTTGTCAACAGTGTTGTCAGAATTTTGGTTATTATTGTTAAAGTTTATTATTTTATCATCCTCGTCATGCGTGTATACAAGTTTGTAACCTGTTTTATGCCCGTCTAATTTTAATTGGGTTACATTTAATCGTTGCTTTGCGATTTTATTTAAAGAGTCAATTTCTTTAACTATATTATTTCGTGCATCATATTTGGACTCATTCTTTTTATTTTGAAGAGATTCTATTTTAAGTTCATTTTTTTTGTATTTACTATCAATATTATATGAATTCTGTCGATCTACGTCTGTTTCCGCAATAGACATAGCAGTTTCGGTTGCAAAATTGTAAAAATAATTATAATCTTTGTTGACTGTGGCTTCATTAACCTTAGTATTCCCGGTTATTACATCACGAAGGTTACTGTTATCATTATCTAAACTCACATTTAGCCTTAATTTCAACCTTACATCAATGTTATCATTAGCATGGTCTTTAACAGAATCGTCATTGGTCTTAACATTAGAATCTTCAGCATTGTTTAAAATACCATAGTTTACTGTAATTCTGCTCATGGTCGAGCTAATATTTCCTCCTACGATACTAGCAAAATTACTTTGTACTTCTTGTGTGTCTTTTGTTTTGTTATTTTCGCTTATATCATTTTGGAAGTTGCTATGATATTTATTCGTTTTATCAATCATCCCAATGTCACCTTTATCTTTACCGGTATTGTTACTATTGTGATCCGTGGCGTTATTGGTTATTGAATCATCTACGCCAATGTCATCACCAATTTCACCTTTTTCGTGGCCATCATTTAAGCGCATAATATTTTCAGCTACAAAGCTTTCGAGGTCATGATCTGTTATTACGCTTTCATTTGTTTGATCTTTTTCAACAATTTTTGCAGAATTTGTATGTTTTGGGACTGCGCCCTTGTTCCTCATATCACTTTCATTTATTTGAACTTTTTCAACAATTTTACCAGAATTTGTATGTTTTGGAACTGCGCCCTTGTTCCTAATATTGTCTTTTTCAATACCCTTACTAATACTTGTTGCTGCAAGTTTGTTTGCCCGGATATATCCAGCTACAAGGTTGTCGAAAAGCCTTTGATGTTTTTTTGACTCAAGTGCTATATGTTGTTCAGGTACAACATAGTCAGAGGTGATATTTTGGACCACTTCACGAAAGTATTTAGAATGCTTAGGTTCTTCTAATCTTCCAATTTCTTGCTGTCTTTTAGAAGCGACTTTGTATTTGTCGTTTTCAGTCAATATGCTGTCAAACATGAATATATCGTCAAGGGGCATGCCTTCGGGGATGTCATCGAATGAGAAGTCGTGAGTTATGATAATTTCGTCGCTGTCAATGGACTTCGCTTTGGCGTACAAGTTGTCTGATGGTCGGTATTCGTTCGATTCGTGGACGATACGAGGTGGACATTCTTCAGGGATGGTGTATACCTGAAAAATATGAGATATTGAGATTATCAGCCAAACTCAAGTTAATTAAAAAAAGTAAGTAAGTAAAAGTTCCGTTCTACCTAAACTCTTATCATTGCCATGACAGAGGTTACATAGTAACACGTATACTGTGAAAAATTCAACTGGCTATCTATTACAGTTTAAAAGACAGAGGGCACACGTAGTAATAGAGGGTTCCGTTGGCACTCTTAGTATACGGGGCCCTAAAAAGACTGGGCTGATGATCATACCTGCGTATCATTGATGCTAGGTGCGTAGTAGTCCTGAACTTTGGCGTATGCTGGCCGTGTCTTGACCCTGGGTCCTGTGGCGTGGATGTTGTAGCACTGGTGTCCAACATGGCCGCTGGTGTCGCTACCGTCGCGGCTGCCTAAGTAGAACGTTGCTCGGGTGTTCGGAGGCGTTAGCTCGATGCGGCGTAGCACTGGGGAATCGTAAAAAAGGATTTAATTTTGAATAGGTATGGGAAATATAAAAAATATTTTTAGATAAAACAATGATAATACAAAGCATTATTTAAGTATATTTCATTAGCATTTCGTTACATTAATTTTTGAAGTGAAACTTCTTTAGGCGCGCTTGACTTGGGGAGTAAACTGGCGAATGCGTTACGAAAACGTGTGATCGCGAGTAGGGAAGGTACGTAAAAAATATCTGGAAATACCTGGTGTAAAAACCCGGTCCCGGTCGCATAAATTTGCGACCGGGTTTTTACACCAGGTATTTGCTTCCAAGTACGCACACCGGGTACCGACTCAAAATACTTGCAAGACTATTAAGTATCTTATACGGCTACTCGCTCAAATACGTAGGTACTCAACCGCGTCAGTTTTCGCAAATGCGATCATGCTCCTTTTGGAACAATTTCGTATGCAAGTATTTTTTACCGACTTTACAAAAAGGAGGAGGTACTATGTTCGGCTGTTTGTATGTTTTTTTTTTGAAGTGAAACTTCTTTAGGCGCGCTTGACTTGGGGAGTAAACTGGCAAATGCGTTACGAAAACGTGTGATCGGGCGAGTAGGGAAGGTACGTATTTATACCTACGACCGGGTTTTTACACCAGGTATTTGCTTCCAAGTACGCACACCAGGTACCGACTCAAAGTACTTGCAAGACTATAAAGTATCTTATACGGCTACTCGCTCAAATATGTAGGTACTCAACCGCGTTAGTTTTCGCAAATGCGATCATGCTCCTTATCAGTAAGAGTCTACGGAACAATTTCGTATGCAAGTATTTTTGAAGGGAAACTTCTTTACGCGCGCTTGACTTGGGGAGTAAACTGGCGAACTCGTTACGAAAAGTGTGATCGGGCGAGGTGAACGGGAGTTTAGTGGGGGATATAAGCAAGAGAAAGCAGTGCGCGCGCACATTTTCTGTCTCTCTTCCTCTCACAACCAAATACGTTTGAAGTTTTTTTTTCTTTTGCTTATATCTCGAAAATGGTGCGTCCTATCGCAAAAATAATGAAATTTTCGACCCCCTTTATGAAACCCCTAAACTCCTAAAACTCAACATGTAGGTAAGCATTTTTCATATTCTCCATACAAAAAGTGAAAAATTCATTAAAAAACACGCCAAGGCCCCTGCGACTCTAAAAAACAGTTCACGGGGTAGGGCAAATAAGTACCACGTGTCGACGAGTCGCGATTGTCAAATTCGATTTTTGTTGTGTCAAAATTATTGAAGTAAAACTTCTTTACGCACACTTGACTTGGAGAGTAAGCTGGCGAACGCGTGACGTAAACGTTACGAAAACTGTGATCGGGCGAGTAGGGAAGGTACGTATTTTCGCGACCAGGTTTTTACACCAGGTATTTGCTTCCAAGTACGCACACCAGGTACCGACTCAAAATACTTGCAAAACTATAAAGTATCTTATACGGCTACTCGCTCAAATACGTAGGTACTCAACCGCGTT
This sequence comes from Amphipoea oculea, assembly GCA_945859645.1. Classification (NCBI taxonomy): domain Eukaryota; kingdom Metazoa; phylum Arthropoda; class Insecta; order Lepidoptera; family Noctuidae; genus Amphipoea; species Amphipoea oculea. The sequence continues at coordinate 20,546,485 of OX243878.1, read as the reverse complement.
AGTTTTCGCAAATGCGATCATGCTCCTTATCAGTAAGAGTCTACGGAACAATTTCGTATGCAAGTATTTTTTACTTTAATGGTTTGCAAGTATTTATTTGTAAACGCGATTTTGCTCCTTATTTATAGGAAGTCATTGATCAATTTCCTATGCAAGTAGTTTTACTTCCAACGGGGCTTTTGAATACGCGATTGTACTTCTTATCTGTATGAAGTTATGGATCAATTTTCTATGCAGATAGAAAATACTTGAAAGTATCTGGCTCCGTCGTGACTCGACGTTCGAGTACGTAGGTACTCAAATAGTTCAACAACCGCGTTTGTTTTCACAAATGCGATCATACTCCTTATTAGTAAGAGAGCAGAATACTTAATAGTACTACGTACAGAAAGGACACTCCCTTCCTCGCTCTCATATCAGATACCGCACCTCACCCCACACTTCGAGGTATTCGTCGCCGACTCTTTAGCAAGGGCGCTCACGAACCGCAGCGCTGTATTGCTGAACGAACACACTTATTATGCGATTTAAAAGTTTTATTTGAATTTTTTAATCACGATGGTTGGACATTGTGATGCTTTTCCGAATTCGTATTTACATAAACTGTTTGTAAGATTTCGCATTTTTAATACCATGCGATTTAATAACGGATTATTTACCGATAAGTCATTTAAACTATTTTAATGTTTTTATTTCATTACGAACCCGACTATACAGGGTGACTGGAAATTAGTGGCGGAGCCGTTAAGGGGAGGTAGTCTAGGGTTTTTCCGACAGATATCACTATGAGACCTACCGTCCTTACTTAACCCTTTCCAAGATATTCCTACTTAAAGAGATAGTAATAAATCCTAAAAAAAAGTGATTTTGGCCTACTTTTTTTTGTTTTGCAACAAAGATATTCTAAATAAGTAATATTAATTGTAAAATTTCCGCTACTGTCATTATTTTATGCAAAAACTGCTAAACAAAAAGTAGGAATATCTTGGAAAGGGTTAAGTAAGGACGGTAGGTCTCATAGTGATATCTGTCGGAATAACCCTAGACTACCTCCCCTTAACGGCTCCGCCACTAATTTCCAGTCACCCTGTATAAATAAACAATTGAACTACATGGTCACTTCATAATAATGCACACGTTCGGGCAGCGCCGCCGCCGTCGTCGTTCGGTTCCCCGACACAAATTGCTATCCGCGCCATTTTTTTACGCTACAAGATTTCACGCACACATTTGCACGTATACAAACGTCATTTGTTTATGTAGTAGTAATAGGTAATTTTTGCGAGCGTTGTATGGAGTGTCCGAGGTGTGGTAAGAGTCTACGGAACAATTCCGTATGCAAGTATATTACTTATTTACTTTAATGGTTTGTAAAAGTATTTATTTGTAAACGCGATTGTGCTCCTTATCTATAGGAATTCACGGGTCAATTTCCTATGCAAGTACTTTTTACTTCCAACAGGGATTTTGTTTGATTACGCGATTGTACTTCTTATTTGTATGAAGTTATGGATCAATTTTCAATGCAGATAGAAAATACTTGAACGTATCTCGAGCCCTGGTTTCTTAAGGTGGACGTACTTGGAAGCCCTGGTACTCGATTTTGCAAGTACGACCCATGTCTACGGGCTACGGGCGAGGCGAACGGAAGTTGAGTGGGGGATATAAGCAAGAGAAAGCATTGCGCGCGCACATTTTCTTTCTCTCTTCCTCTCATAGCCAAATACGTTTGAAGTTTCACTTCAGTCGTGTGGTCATAAGCACACTCGGTTTTTTTATTTTTTTTAATAACAGTCGCACAGGTCGATCGATTAGGTTAAGCTACGTTTGCCGCGGTTGATATGTGGATGGGTGACCATCTTTACATACCGAGATCCCTCCGTCCCTCGAAAAGCATAGTTTTCTGTTGTGACAGTCGTTAACGGGTAGTCAGAAGCTCGAAAGTCTGACAATCAGTCTTACCAAGGGGTATCGTATTACTCAGTAACTGGGTTGTGGAGGTCAGATAGGCAGTCGTTACACGTAAAATACTGGTATTCAGTTGCATCCGGTTAGACTGGACGCTGACCCCAACATAGTTGGGAAAAGGCTAGGCAGAAGATGACATTTTAATTTTTAGACTACCTACTAGATAGAAAAAATATGACAAATTAATTTTTAAAAGTTAACCTTGTTATGTCGTGATTATTCAATAAATGATTATTAAGCGGTTACAAAAAATGTTTATGATATATTTTTTTAAATAGTATGGACAAGGCTTTACTATACTATTAAACTGGGCAGTGGAACATTTCTCAATTCTTCACAGTCCAGTTGGTATTTGAACGATGGAAACATGTCATTTTCCCCATAGACCAATTGGTCAAATTCCAATTGGTCCATGGAGCACCGACGGTTTTGACTTACATGTGGTATTTTGATTTAGCTGTGAGTAGAGCCGCTGTGCGTCTGCTCCGAACCCTCCTGGCAGCGTCACTTCCAGTAGTGCCATCTCCGGGAAACTGCCGGTCCACATGACGCACGCCTGATAGATTAAATACGAGGAATAATTATATAAAAGCAAATCTGCTGGTTCTTAGATCAAGGTTTGCGGTTCCAAGTGTCAGTTCAGTGGTCATCTCTTAACTGTCAAGGCTTATTTTTAATCTTATTTTTTGAATCGTTTCTTCATTTGTGTTTTTTTTTTACATTGTTCTCACATATAGAAGCAACAAAAATAATGTACCTAGGATTTTGTAATATCTTGATTTAAGAGAGTGTCCATGGAGTTTCTTGCTTGTTCTTCTCCATAGAGATCTACGTTTTGGAATGGGCAAATAGCTTCAACTTTCTGACTAACTGACCGACTATTTAATTTTGACAATTCAAAAGTGCCTGTACATGGTTTAATTGAAATAAATGCTTTGAGTTTGAGTTTTGAGTTCCCCATGTACAACTACTGTCCCTTCTTGTGGCAGCAACCCAATAGCTACCTTATTGTAACGATAATAGGGCTCACAGTGACTGTGACAGACTTGTAGATGGCAGCAACCTAACAGCAACCTTCTTGCAATGGCAAAAAAATTATTGTGCTTTTGACAGTGATGCAAAATCTAAGGTTAAATGTGTGCGTAAAATGGTGAATGGACTGTACGGTATCAAGCTGTGACTCCATCAAATAGATGTCTGCGTTTACCTACCTCTAATATAAACAAGAAGATCCATGTTAGGTGAAACTAAAGTCGTCAAAACTAGGGTCATGTTTTTTGATCTGGGGGTCGTGAGTGATAATAATATCGTTACCCCCTCACTAATAAACGTATTATATCAGATGAATAGTTACACACCGATTTCTCTCTTTCAGTCGTCAGAAATTTGACTTTCAAAAGAAGAAGACAAAGCGTTGTGTAACTATACAGACGCTATACAACGTTTATTAGTAAGGGGGTTAGTGTTTGTAATTTTTGGTATAAAGGGTTACGAAGCTTATTCAGCATAGCATAATCAGCCTATAATGTTCCCACTACTGCAACAGGCCTCCTCTCTGTGGGAGGGAGTGGGCCGGAATCCACCCCGCGGGCCCATTGCGGGTTAGTAGATGTCACATGTCTTCGAATTTTTGGTTCTAGGACATGCCGGTTTCCTCACGATGTTTTCGTTCACCGTTTTGAGAGCAGACTCACAATAGATGAAGGAATAATCCATACTAATATTATAAATTCGAAAGTAACTGTCTGTCTGTCTGTCTGTCTGTATGTTACCTTTTCACGCCTAAACCGCTGAACCGATTTAGATTAAATTTGGTATAGAGATAGCTTGAGTCCCGCGAAAGGACATAGGGTACTTTTTATCCCGATATTCCCATGGGATCGAGACTTATGCGGGTGAAACCGCGGGGCGCAGCTAGTTACCTATAAAAGACAATCGAAACAAGGCCCACAAGATTTGCATCCGTTCTTCCTACGCATAAAGTCCAATTTCCCGGTAATCACAAGGCTGAACTGAACTAACCTCAATAACGGCAGCGCAGAAGCAGTTAGTCGCATTATTGTCACAGTCGAAGGGGCCGTCAGTGTGGACTGACACTTGGACTGACAGCTGCTTGTCACGAGGAGTGGTGTCAGTTGACAGGGTGTTGTACGCGCGAGTGGCTTGCACTAGGGCGCAACCAGTACCTGGAGAAAAAAAGAATTTCCTCAAGTCGAAGGAAAAGAAGACAAAGAGAGACCATAGCTAAATATGTCATCATATCACACTAATATTATAAAGGCAAAAGTTTGTGAGTGTGTGTGTGTGTATGTGTTTATATGTTTGTTACTTCTTCACGCTCAAACGGCTGGACCAATTTTGATAAAAAATAGTATGGAGGTAGCTGACACCCTGGATTAACATAATATGGGCTACTTTTTATCCCGATATTCCCACGGGATCGGCACTTATACGGATGAAACCGCGGGGCGCAGCTAGTTGTAAAATAAATGTCAAGCGTACCTAAAAGACTGGCGGCATTGCCACGTTGTATGGCAATACAACGTGGCAATGCCGCCAGTCTTTTAGGTACGTTATCCGTCGAAAGTGACGCGGTGCGTCAAGAGGAGTAACGTCAGCACATAACACACAAACGCACACCTACTTCGGCATTGTCTCCTGTTTGAGAACTCCTGCGCTTACATACACGTGTATGTACACAGAGTGTTCGTACACTTGGTAACAAGTAAAGTGCGCGTCGCTTCGTGAGATAAAAATGCTATAGGTAACTAGCGAGAAACGCCATGATTGTTTACTGGAAGTAGGATTTATGGAATTAAATGGTAGAATTTTACAAGCCACAGTGCCACAGTTCAAGTGCTTACCTTCAACAGTCACGCTAAGCTGTTCGTCCAGCTTCATATTCATGATGTCAGGTATCTTGACTCCTGGCTGCAAGGTGACGCGCTGGTCCATTCTGCTGCAGCGGGCAGTCACGGTCAGGTTCGTCTCGAGGGCTTGTGACGACCACGCCGTTAGGGCTTCCATGGCTACTAGGGTGTCCTGTAATATAATTTATAAGTTAAAATTAGTAAGTTCTGTCTTGAAGAATGAATGCGGCTGAACGGATCAATCCCGTTACGTATACGTATTCACGTACAATACTCGGCCGTGTCCATGACACAGCCACACGCCATTTTTTGTAAAGATTTTCCTCATTGTCACTATTAAGTTATAGCAGTTAACTGCTGAACCAAGACCTCTCTAATCGCACGCCATTTACTCAGCTACTCATATGAACTACCTCGCTCGCACCGCCGCTGCACCTGGCCTGAGGTCCCTCTTTCTAACGTTTGCGATTCTCCGTTTCCTCTCAAGAAAACGTCTTAGTACCTCACCAGTCATTGGTTCTAAGCCTAATATAACTTGAGCTTGCTTAATCCAGGATATACCTGTGTAGATATAAACCCTCCACTGGCTGTCCTGTGCGCATTGAGCCAGCGTGCGGCGGCGGGCGCGGCGGCGCGCGCGCGCGGGGGCGGCGGGGCGCGCGGGGGCGCGGGCGGGGCGCGGGGGGCGCGGCGCGGGTGGAGTGCCAGCAGGGCGTAGGCTGTCGCCTCGATTGAAGTGGACATGCTGCCTGCAAATAAATAAACATCATTAAGTTACACTTCAGAACAATATAAAAAAAGTTTTCTGCCAAAAAACTGCCAAGTTTCATTATCTGCACGGTCTTCCTAGAGACTGAAAAAAAAACTATAGGCCAAAATCTGTGTCATGAAAAAATATATCTGACATCATAGATTTATAAATCTATGTCTGACATATTTAATTTCTGCACACGCATTTGTGACAAAAAATATCGAGTGCTACAAGGATATTTGGCACCCTGAATGAGATTGACGTTTTTAAACATTTGTGAAATTGTCTCACAGACATTGTATTGACAAAACAAGATGATACCGACACTTCAAATGTTGGCCACGCGCCTCAATGACCTTGTAGAGTTGTAGTTGAATACGAACAGTAAGAAAGTGTCGTTGAAAAAATGGAGAAGTGTAAGGAAGTTCTACTCACTAGCCTCCCACCACACGTACTCCCCGCTTCTCCTGGCCACTTTCAGCAGCTCATGCATCTGTCTAACCTGCTCATTTTCCTCCAACCCCCCCACACTTCTCAAACTAGCCTCATTAGTACTTCTTAATTCCTCTTCATAATCCTGCAACTTCGTATAGGCATATGCCAGTAAAGCCTGGGCGTAGATCCTGGTCGGTGTCTTGGACTTCAAAGGGGGTAAGGCACGGAGACAAGAGAGGGTGTTACGTATTACGCGGTAAGAGAGGGGGGAGGAACTTTCAATGAGGGATGTTATGACGTAAGCGGTGAGGGCGACGCTCGCAATTTCGCCTTCGTCGTTGAGTCCACCCTGGAGAAAATATAGAATAGAATACTCTTTATTATGTACACCATATAAATTACAGACATAAATATAGAAACTTTACAATGGGTGACACAATGGGCGCCTCTGTACATTTATGTGCTTGAAGTATTAAATAAATAAATAAATGGGCCATAAAAAAAAAATAGGAAAAAATAAATAATAAATAGGAAATATTTGCGTATCAATATATGTACATGCAGTGACATTTTTGCGCAGCATTTTTTAATTATTTATCTGATCAAATTCCCGAAGCTCCGAAATCTGGAGTGACAGACAGATTTTCGGGGTAATTCAAAGGAATAGACGACCTCTTCTGGTTCTCTGTAAACTTACTACAGCCTCTATCCGTACTACATGAAAAATGAATGAATGAAATGATTATGATGAAATGATGATGTTAAATCTAGCAATAACGTCCGCCAAAACCGCAAGTTTTGGCTGAACTTTATAGAAGAAAAGACAAATTATTATTTAAAGTAACACAAACCCTAAGTTCTCTATGAAACACTTGACCCTCGTTTCTGAAGCATCCGTTCTCCATCTGCTGGTTGAGCAGCCACCGCTCAGCGCGGATGATCGCGGGCGGGACTTGCAGGTTTGGCCACAGGAGCTGTGAAATGGGAGAATTTCCAATAATTCCAAAAAACTTAACTTTGTTCGTGTGCAAACTCCAATATCATGTTACGTCAATCTAACCTTTGTATTGAAGTTCTGACAACAGATATATAAAGTTAGGCTTATGTGAACATTACGTAGCATAACATAAGTTACATGTCAAACGTGGGGCTTGATAAACCTTCCTGTAATTGGGTGATTTGGAATAACTCATATTTAGTTTCTTAAAGTGTTTATATTTTTTAATATTATTTTTGTGTGCCTAATTTGTTATCTACTACTAAAATAGATTTTTAAGTTACTTGTTATACTAACATGCTATGGGCCTACGATCCCTGAGAAAAAAAGATAAAAAAATATATCCAGCTTTCTGCCATCAATCTTTATCAGTGACCCATCAATTTTAAGAAAAGATTCTGACTTCTTATAACTTCTTCGTGAAATTATAATGTCAAGTAGAGAGACCAAGACTACCTTGACGTAAGGAATTAGGACTTACTGTATGAGCCTTCCTCAGATGTCTAACAACGAATGCTGTGAGCCACGTGGAGGAGGTGGCGTCAGTCGGACCGAACGCACTGAACCCGCCCGATGGGTGCACGTACTGCAGCTGACGGGTGAACCCTGAAAGTTATAGTTCGTTTAAAAGGTCTGAGGGAAAAAGGGATCGACTGATTTATTATGAGTGCACGTGACGCTTCAATGAAAAAAAAAAACCGACTTCCAAAAAAAACACAAATTGAAAAATAACTTTAATTTCGGATGTGTGTGTCTTTGGATCTGTATTTTAGTTTTTTTGCCACCGACTTCCGAAATTAAAGTTATTTTTCAGTTTGTAGTTTTTTTGGAAGTCGTTTTTTTTTTATTTCTCGTTTTTTAGTGGGTCTGCTTAAAATTTATCTAAGTTACAATAGCCTAGTGTCAACTTGCTCATCGCCTTTTACAAAATATTGCTTTTCCCGATGCAGGGACGTTAATTGTTGAGGAGTTCTCCTGGTAAGAACCCGTAGAACTCCTCAACAACCACTCACCATACGCATTGTAAGGAGCATAAATTGCTTAGCACCCATACTAAAGTAATCGAATCGCAACCCGTGAAATATTTATCATTGAGTAGTTCCGATGGCCATCTGTGGTCTTCATCATCAGCTCCACTATACCAATAATGATGATTTCCGAGAGCAAATGCTCAATTTTTTTTCCGTTAGCCTGTACTGTCCCACTGCTGGGCAAAGGTCTCCCCCATTTTCTTCCACATTTCCTTGTGCTGTGCCTTCTCCGTCCAGTCGGTTAGGAATGAGTCTAAATCGTCGCGCCAGCGTTTCTTAAGCCTGCCTCGGTGACGACGCCCGTTTTCAGGCACCCACTGTGTGACGACTTTAGCCCATCTGTCTGGATGCATCCTATAAGTGTGACCCGCCCAGTCCCACTTCAGAGCCTCTGTCAAAGACCAAGTCTGGGCGCCATAGGTTAGGATAGGCAGGATACACATCATGCGGGGCCCGCCAGCTAGGCGGGCATGCGCCGGGAGGGTTGTGGAAGTAAAGGCTGAGCCGGTTTCCCATGGCCCTCCCATCACGGCGATGCGGGAACACCGCTGAGTTTTAGTGGGTATACTGTCGGTGTCATACCCCGTCTCGTCCCCCACGAGCGGGGATGCGTAATGCATTTATCAGCGAAAAAAAAAAAAACAGGCAGGATACACATGTCGACGAGCTAGCAAATGCTCAAGTTACTTTAAAAAATATTCACTTCGCTATAGGTTTGCCTATATAATTTGAGGGTTTCCCACGATTTCCATGGGATCCTCTCATCAGATTCCAACTTGATGATAATGGGACCAACTCGAGAGTATACCCTTCCAAACAAAAAAAAAAAACACCAAAAAGGAAAAATTAAATAGGTCCACAATTGACGGAGAAATCGGTGAACAAGTCGGTTAAAAAGAGTTTTCAAGTTTGGATGTTTACTCATATAGCGTGATAGCAATCCAACTTGCTGGTTTAAAACGTGATAGGCAGGAGGTAGATAACAGACTCTCATGCTCTATTTCACTAACACTACGAGAGGAGTTCTTGGAGGTTCTTGCTGGCTCGCTGGCTCTTCTCCATAGGAAACGACGAATTGGAACCGTGCACCGAGCTTCTGACGTTTCATAAGTGCCCAGGTTCATGTGAAATATTTTGAATTTAGGACACCTTAATGTTTGTCTATAAACCTGCATAATCAGCCTATAATGTTCCCACTGCTGGGTCACAGGCCTTCTCTCTTTGGGAGTGGACTGTAATCCACCACCCACCACGCGGGCCCAGTAGGTACGGGTCGGTGGATGTCACATATTGTCTTCTATATTTGAACTGATAACTTCTTTAGGCGCGTTTGACATGGGTGAAAAAACCATTGAATTCGAGCCACTGTTACCGTAACGACACCGCTTCGGATGTGTTCAGCTGTCCTCGGGTTTAATGTATATCCGATAATGTCAGTGAGTGATGGCAAAGTATTCTGTTTGTGTTTTGTTTTCACTTCTGTCGGCACTCGCGGAGTGCCACTGTTTTTTTTTAGGTTTGCTCACGAAGTTTTCCTTCATCGTTTTGAGAGCAGTGGTATTGAAATAAATTACACAAAGTAATTTGCTTGCCTGGGTTCGAATCCACAACCTACGACACGTAAGTCGGAGCCGTTACCACTGGGCCACCACTGCCTAAAAACCTGAAGACGGGCATTAGTGTACCACGGTCAGTGTGAACTAATCAGGATCTGCCTCAATAGTCTTTATGTTGGTGCTCATGTCGTAATTAGAAAAAATTCATCATCATCATCATTTCAGCCGAAAGACGTCCACTGCTGGACATAGGCCTCCCCCAAGCACCTCCACTTCGACCGGTTTTGCGCTTCTCGCATCCCACGAGTTCCGGCGGCCTTCACAAGGTCGTCGGTCCACCTTGAGGGAGGCCTTCCAACGCTACGTCTTCCAGTACGCGGTCGCCACTCCAGAACCTTTCGGCCCCATCGGCCATCCGTTCTGCGAGCCATATGCCCTGCCTACTGCCACTTAAGTTTGGCAATTCTGCGGGCTATGTCGGTTACTTTGGTTCTCCTGCGGATCTCTTCATTTCTGATTCGAGCACTTAGAGAAACTCCAAGCATAGCCCTCTCCATTGCCCTTTGGGTGACTTTCAGCCTTCTAATAAGGCCCATTGTGAGCGACCACGTTTCAGTGCCATATCGATACCGGAAATATGAAATAACGTAAGGGACATTTTGTCGAAAATGAGTTATATATATCATTGGATTCGGAATTTCTTGCTCTATCGATTGGTGTATTTAAAATCTCAATATCTCAAAAAAAATGTCCCTTACATTACATATTTTCCACAGGTCTAGACCATTTTTTTTATAAAAACTGGCTGTATAGGACGTTTTAAATTAATATTTTTATAAAAACTAATGTAAGTCTCTTTACTCACAGTATTTGGTATTTACATTAAAAAAAAACGAGAAAATTTTACAACAGGTCTTATACGTTAGTGTTCCCTGAGTAGGTGCAAAAACCATGTCCCTTACGTTAAATTGTGGCTTGAATTATCATAATCATATTGACCCATACGTTAATTTGTCAGCATCGAAAATAATTGACCTGTCCTTTACATCTAAAACTTATCTCAACGAATATTATTATACGTCTCTGTCACACGCAAAACAGTGCAACATGTCTGAGCTAGATAGCAATACGGATTTTGTGTTTGATTTTACCTGTGCGGTCGTGACCCTTACTTAGTATTTCGTAACACTGTTTGTGACATTACACATCTTCATTTAAGTAATACATCATCGTTTTCATTGATCTAACTACAAGTACCTAGTGAAAGTTTTATCTGGATTCTAAACATGAGTGATGAAAAGTTATCTTCACTTCTCTAGCCCGCAGGCAAAAATTTATGAACATTATAGGAATCACATAAACAGGTAATTATTTCTTACTACTTTTGGTAAATTATTGTTTAGTCATAAATAGAGTTCAATTAGTAATTTTAAAAAATGGTCTATTTAGATGGAATAAAACCTTAAATCCTTGCTGAAGAACTATAGACCCATCTCACTTCTGAGCCACGTATACAAGCTGTTCTCGAAGGTCGTCACAAACCGTCTTGCCAGGATACTTGACGAGTTCCAGCCGCCAGAACAAGCCGGTTTTCGAAAAGGCTTCAGCACCGTAAACCACATCCATACTGTTCTGCAAATTGAACAGAAGACCGAGGAGTACAATCAGACGCTGTGTATGGCATTTGTGGACTACGAGAAAGCCTTCCACTTCATCGAAATATGGGCAGTTCTGGCCTCTCTGCAACGATGTCGAATTGACTGGCGCTACATCGACGTGTTGAAATGTTTGTATGACATTGCCACGATGACTGTCCAGATCCAGGATCAGAAAACCAGCCCCATCCAACTGCTCAGAGTGGTGAGAAAGGGGGATATTATATCCCCTAAATTGTTTACAAATGCGTTGGAGGACGTCTTCAAGACGCTGGATTGAACTGGACTATCAACGTGAACGGCGAGTACATTTCAGATCTTCGATTTGCCGATGACATCGTCATAATGGCAGAGACGCTGGAACAGCTAAACCAAATGCTGCACAGCCTAAATGTAGCTCCCCGGCGGGTTGGACTCGGCATGAATTTGGACAAACTACATCGAAGGGTCGCTTCTCGAAGTTATGAAGGATTATGTCTACCTAGGGCAAATAATCCTGCTCGATAGACACAACTTTGAGAAAGAAGCCGACAGAAGAAGCCGTCAAGTCTTCTCGTCGCCTATCCCGCAGTGTTTGAAGACTAAGATCTTCAACCAGTGCGTTCTGCCCGTCATGATATATGGTGCCGAAACTGAGGGTCGGGCTGGTCCACAAATTCAAGGTCGCTCAGCGTACTATGGACCGAGCTATGTTCGGAGTCTCTTTGAAAGACAAAATAAGGATTGAAATTTTCCGGAAAAGAACCGGAGTTACCGACATAGCTTGCAGAGTAAACAGTTGCGACCCCACCAGCCCCACACACACAGTGGGTTGGGGCACTTCAGTTGAAGTGGCAGTAGGCTGGCCATGTTTATCGAAGGACCGATGGCCGGTGGAGCAGACGAGTCCTGAGTGGAGACCGCGTATCGGCAAGCGTAGTGTGGGACGCCCCCCAGCTAGATGGACGGACGACTAAAAAAAGGTGGCTGGAACGGACTGGATGCCGAAGGCGGAGGACAGGGTGTTGTGACGCAGCCTGGGAGAGGTCTATGTTCAGCAGTGGACTGTAATAGGCTGAGTTGATTGATTGAGATAGAATAATTTGAATCCTAATAAAACATACCTTCCATTAGGTAAAATATTGGTAAGTATGATATATAATTGTGTATATTAAGTAGGTCATGTAAAAATTACAACTCATTAAGCAGTTAACGCAGGATGAATAGACAGCATGCATGTTATCATTCAAAGGGAGATAAAAAAACTGATGGTTTGGGGACCTTTCCAGTGGCCATCATTTATGGAATCAGCCAGAAAAAGTCCTCTTGCTTATCGAGCAATTATGTTGTACTTAGCATAATTTATGCGACTTATTTGCGTTTTTAAAAGAGGATGAGTGAGTACAAATAAAAGTTTTAATCTATTTTATTCATTTATTTTTTATCCTTTTATGTCAGCAAGTAGGTTTAAACTATATTGATAGGCGCAGTAGGTCATGAATGTAATAAATTCTATTTTTTTAATTTATTAACAGCATATTAGCAATATAGAGTACACCATTAAGAGACCTTTACTTTTAAAAACACTAAATATTTATTTCGTATAATGTCCCTTACATCAAAAAAAAATATTTGTTTATTTCCTATAATGTCCCTTACATCAATGCTGTTCATTTACATCTCAAATTTTGTTAACGTATGTCACCCGTATTCATTATTATTTAACGTAAGGGACATGCTATCTTTAAAACTAGAGGTTTTAATCAATGTTTGCTATTTTAGCTTAAAAGAATGAAGAAATCTAAGAAACTTTGCCCTAGACACTTTTTACATAAAACATATAGTTAAAAAGTTATAGTCAGTTTTTGTAAAAACATATCTTATTTTTGCTCTCCTGTAAACCTTAGTTTTGTCCCTTACGTTATTTCATATTTCCGGTATCGATATGTCATCACTGGCAAGAAAAAATTACCTGTCAGTAATATTGGTAGCAGGATTATCTTCCCAGGCCAGACGTGGAGTACCTCCCTACCTGTAGGTACGCCATGTTTACCAGTGAACTGTAATAGGTTGGACACTTACCTCTAGCCACATGTTCCTTTGCAGTGAAAGCGGCGATGGAGTTCGGCTCCAGTTGGTTCAGCGCTAGTAAATTGGTGGCCAGCTGTGCCATGTTCTGTTCGCCACAGCCGCGAGGTATGGTGAGTAAGGAGTCGGCATCCTGTATGAAATATTTACTTTATAACCCTCGCACGTTGATATTGCGATGGAACCTTGTCACAATAACAGCTGCATGACGTCATTCACCGCAAAAAGCGCTCAGCGCTGGCTGACCTTGCGAACGGTACTGACAGTTTGACTACGTCACTAAGATGGCCGCTAGACGCAATATCCCCCTGTTCCCCTGTGTCCCTGTTTATATCCCTACTGATATATTATCTCCACTGGTCAACGTGCGGGGCTTTTAGTTGCTGGTACTGTTAGCCTTTATCATCCCACAGCTGGGCAAAGGTCTGGGCAAACTCTAGTTATTTGTTTAAAAACAATCTAAACTCAACGGGGCCGCTGCCTGATCTGGTAGTGTAATTGAGTTTAGCAAATATTTTTTTGTTTTGTTTTATCGTCAAAAGATATCCATACCCATCACTTCCGCAGAGTTTCGTTTATCAAATTTAATTTGATCCTGTATAGTATAATCAGCCTATAATGTTCCCATAGCTGGGACACAGGTCTCTTCTCGGTGAGAGGGCTGTAATCCATAACACGGGCCCAGTGCGGGTTGGTAGATGTCACATGTCTTCGAATTTTTGGTTCTAGGACATGCCGGTTTCCTCACGATGTTTTCCTTCACCATTTTGAGAGCAGTGGTGATGAAATTATTTACACAAAGTAAAGCACCTATCAGGGTTCGAACCCACGACCTACAACTCGTAAGACGCGGCCGTTACCACTGGGCCACCACTGCTTCATTCTGTATATGCAGCATTGAAAAAAATAAAATAAGTTAACATTGGATTAAGATAAAGAGATTGAATATACAATAGGTAGCTTTTAGAAATCAGTGATGGGTAGGTTAGGTTATATCTTTCCCACACCTTCGTAACGCATCCTCTATAAATATAATCCATACTAATATTATAAATTCGAAAGTAACCCTGTCTGTCTGTCTGTATGTTAAATTTTCACGCCTAAACCACTGAACGGATTTCGATAAAATTTGGCAGAGAGATAGATTACATCCCGGGGAAGGACATAGGATAGTTTTTATCCCGATATTACCATGGGATCGAAACTTATGCAGGTGAAACCGCGGGGCGCAGCTAGTGGGTAATAATTGCTGCAATGTTCATAGTTAGAACGTTATTTTTTTTAATTATTTTAGTTATTGGTCTGAAATGAAGACTTACAGCAAGTAAAGGTCCAGTGACATCCCCAACTGCCCAGACGGTCAGTGTCTCAGTACCGGGCACAGCCTGCACGGGATCCCAGTTCCAAACCACTTCGGACTTACTGGATTCTGTGCTACCTGCAAAAGCAATAAGAAAACTTTAACTGCTGGTTGCTACACGAAAAAAATAATTATTGGAGATTTTAATGGATGAATGGATTTATATTATTTATTTATTACTCTTAAGAAGGCTTACAGACTAATTACAATTGATAGGTAACAACAACACATTATCAAGTTGCTAATAACAAGCCTCCACAGATATACAGGGTGTTACGGAAAGGGTATATCAATACAAACGGGTTGAAGAGTGTATCTGGTCTAGAATCTCTGTACAAAATTTCAGCTCAAAAGCATTAACTTTGAAAATGCTTAATATTTTTTTATTTCGACATCACGGCACTGCACTGGCGCGCGGTGGCGTGATGTGCGTGTACTAGGCGCACAGACACACTACCGATAATAGATAATGACCCTCGTAGTGCGGTGACACGTTTGTTATGATTTCAAATTAATAAACTATCGAAATAAAAAATAATTAAGCATTTTCAAAGTTACTGCTTTTGAGCTGACATTTTGTACAGAGATTCTAGACCAAATACATTCTTCAACCCGTTTGTATTGATATACCCTTTCTGTAACATCCTGTATAACATATCGATTACTTAAAGCCTAACAATTAAAGTACATTGTGTACCTACACAAGTAAGTAGGTTAAGTTAGTTTAATTAATTAATTTATGTTACTACGAGTACATATGAGTTTAAGAACTACTAGAAGGCGTATCGTTCGCAAAAAATGATTTGGCTAAGAGCGTCCTCGCTGTGCTTATCTTAGTGCAGAATAAGTCAACATCGTGTTCAGAAGATACATCATTGAAACTTCGAGCGCTTCTTATAAGAAAAGCATTACTCCTATAATTAGTAAATTGGTAAGGCTTTCATTGCTTTGCTATAATTATACGTTACAGGGTTTCTGTGAAGATTGTATTAAAATACTAGCGTTTGCCCGCGACATTCTCCGCTTGGACTTTTTTGCGCGGAACCCTAATCCTTTTTCTATAATAAATGTAGCCTAAGTTACTCCTTATAACAGCTATCTGTCAGTCAAAGTCCCGTCAAAATCGGTCCACCCGTTTCCGAGATTAGCCGGAACAAACAGACAGACAAAATTTTAAAACATTTTTTTTTTGTTATGAGTACTGTAAATACTTTCATGTGCATTTAGTAAAAGCTGTTATTTTGACATTACAAACAGTCACTTCATTATGATTTATTTTTTTAGATATAAATTAACTTACTATTTCCACAAAGAAGAATGGATCTCTGCTCTCGGACGGGCACTCCTTCAGGGTCGATAGCAAAACGGATTATCACTTCGTCACTAGAAAAATAAATAGATTAGCATAATCAGCCTATAGTGTTCCCATTGCTGGGACACAGGCCTCCTCTCTGTGAGAGTAAGTTGGCCGTAATCCACCACTCGGGCCCAGTGCGGGTTGGTGGATGTCACATGTCTTCGAATTTTTGGTTCTAGGACATGCCGGTTTCCTTACGATGTTTTCTTTCACAGTTTTGAGAGCAGTGGTGATGAAATTATTTACACAAATTAAAGCGCCTTGCTGGGTTCCAACCTAGGACCTACAACTCGTAATTCGTGGCCGTTACCACTGGGCCAACACTGTTCACTAGATATTTAATATCTAAAGGCAGAATGTTGATTATTTTTAGCGTGTCGATAACAGCCTTAATTTAGTCGGGTAAGAATTGGAATTTTAATGATAATGGAAAGTATATTTATTTACCTGACTCCAGTCTTCCCGCTGGTAACATTCCCGCAGTTCCCATCACTAACGGCTTTGGCCCGTATGCGGAGCCTGGCGGGACCTGCCACGCGCGCGCGCAGCTCCACGCGCCGCGCGAGCGACGCGCGCGCTTGCACGCAGCCTGACTCCACCAGATCTTTGGGGCCTTCCACGTGGTGGTCTGTTAGGATTTGGATTTGGACCTGGGAAGATAAAACCATTTTATTGTACTCAAAAAGGGTGTAGTCTTGGCATCAAATAAAAAGGGGATTTACCTGCTTTCGATAAACTGAAATTACCATATTGGTGATGCTGTTTTGCATTTTAGTATTCTTAGTCACTCCTGAAGGTTTGTGACAATCATTTCAAAGCGTTTCGTGTTTCTACATCGATATTTAATAATTTAGCTTTTCGTTAGTTTATGATTGTGATCCAATATATTTTTGAGTTTTCCGTAATCGTTATGCTGGTGCCATTCAACGTGGCAATGCTGCCAGTCTTCTGGGCAGGTTTGCGGATGACAGCGATGCGGACGAATACTTCGACGCCTAAGTGTCCTTTGTTTTATTTTTATATATTTGTATTGTAAGTTAGTTATTAGTCATTTATTTTTGTATCTAGTGTAGGTATATAGTTAGTCTTTGTCTAGACCCTCTGTCCTGACTTAGGTAAATAATAATATTTTGAATACACCAGTGGATGTTTATACGCAGTTTCGCTCATTAATATCATTGTAAATTAGTACATTGTTCACCGAGGGGACAAAGTGACCGATTACTAAAGAGGGGCTTTAATACGCATGACTTGGGAATCGCACTTTCTTCCAAGTGATACATAATGCTTTATACTATACATAAGAAGAAAATAAATAGTACTTTGCATAGAATACAAAGACAGTAAAACATTTTCAGATAACGAAGGCGCATTTTTCTCGCTTTTGCACTGTAAAGAATCTTCAATGTCTTGATATTATTCTGGATTTCACGGGCCAGCTTGAGCAGTTTCTTTTAATTATCGCAGCGTCATCAAATCTTCACTATCAATACTAGACGGCATATCGAGTAGATCGTAAACACATATTGAAAATTTAGATAAATAAAACAAGACAAAACGATTTTGACTTGTTCATTTTAAACCAGTATTCAGCAAATGTATGTGGCCAGTATCATTTTGCGCTTGGTGATAAAAACTTTTTGACTTTTGGCATTTAATTCTTTTTTTTAATTTTTAATTTACTATATTTAATTACGTTAGCTAGGTACTTACTGAATTACCCAAAATTAAAGAAAAACACAGCACGTTAACAATAATGGATTTTCATACTTTTTCGACCTGTACATTTGTACAACAAACAGCAATGACATACTTCGGCCTTATTTAAAAAAAAAGTAATAAGGTTCTTTCCGTACAGTTATAGTATAAACGTTAAAAGGTTACGACCCTTATCATTAAACACCCCTCATTATGAACTTCGGACGAAACTTTCATTAAGTCAAGTACGTTCTACTCTTTCTAAGAATAAAAGGCCACATTATATTCTATGTATACTTACACTAAGAGGCTCGTACAGGTAGTTGAAGATCCTGTAGCGAATAATGGTGGAATCCCCTCTTCGAAGGCGTTTAGGACTGTCAGCGTGTATGAAGAACTCGCGGAACACCTGGATATTGAATTATATCTTGAAGAGAATAGAGAAAATAACCTAGAAACGGTTACAACCATACTAATATAAAAAAAAGGTTCCCTATCCATTTGCATAAAATTTTAAGACCTAATATAACTTGGCATACTTTTGTTTCTTCTAATTGTATTCTCGCATAACATTTTTTACGCATAATTTTTATAAGCATAATTTCTTTAATCGTAATAATGATTAAGCATTACATTCTAAAGCATAAATTTAGCATGCTCGTTTTATTTTTAACGACGTCAGGTCGACGGAGCCCCGCTGCGCGGGTCTCCTATTTCTGTCTGCAGGGTTTAAAGGAACCTAACCAAACCGAACTTCGGGGTGCCCCTGACGTCGTTTAGTATTATCATATTATGCGAATTAAATTTATGCGAAAACAAATTAGCCTTAAAGATAATTATGCCAACACAAACCGTATGCCAAAAAAAATATGGCAAAGTATTATTATGCCAAAACAAATGATGCCAAAATAGTTATGCCAAAGTATATTAGGAAAAAAAAACATTATGCGAAAAGAAGGGATCCCAAAAAAAAAACAGTAACAAAAAATTTCAACATAATCTGTCCAGTAGATACGGAGCAAATTGGCTGTGACAGACGGACAGACAGACAGACACACGAGTGATCCTATAACTCCATTTAAAAAAAAAAATATTGCTAGTTGGGCCCACTCTTGACCCCGATCACGCCTGATGGAAAGCGATAGAGGAGGTCTATGATGGAACTAGCGTACCCAGAAGATGCCTGTAGCCATTAGGACGTATGGTACGGAACCCTAAAAATATACAGGATGTTACGGAAAGGGTATATCAATACAAACGGGTTGAAGAGTGTATCTGGTCTAGAATCTCTGTACAAAATTTCAGCTCAAAAGCATTAACTTTGGAACTGCTTAATATTTTTTTATTTCGACATCACGTCGGTGCACTGGCGCGCGGCGGCGTGATGTGCCTGTACTAGGCGCAGAGACACACTACAGATAATGGATAATAAATCTCGTAGTGCGGTGACACGTTTGTTATGATTTCAATTTAATAAACTATCGAAATAAAAAAATATTAAGCATTTTCAAAGTTACTGCTTTTGAGCTGAAATTTTATACAGAGATTCTAGACCAGATACACTCTTCAACCCGTTTGTATTGATATACCCTTTCCGTAACACCCTGTATAAAAACTTCTTTCTTGTATGATCTATGGTTACACAATAGGTACTTGTTTTCACTAAGTAAAAGGGCACTGTAGGATTTTCAACTTTCGGCCTTGATCCGAGCGTTGAAAAATACAACAGCGCGCTTTTGTTTAGGCATTCATGTAGGTTAGTGTTAGTGAAAACGGGCATTAGTAAACCTTGTTATGGAAAACAAAAGAGTAACTAGAACAATACATGAGCCACTATAGAACGTCTATTGTGTTTCCATGTAATTAACAACAAAGGAATATTAATTTGGAAAGCGGGTAGATACTCTAGTTGTTTGTTAATTAAGCTATTTGTGCCTCTCCAACTTTCGTCGAATTTTGAGGTTGTCAAATCAATTTCAAGGTAGTATTAGATACGATACTTTTAGAAAATTTTGTCTGTCTATCTGTTTGCTTGTACCGGCTAATCTCCGAAACGGCCGGACCGATTCTGACGAAAACTCCCAGAGGACGACAGAAACAAGAAGTTCAGTCTTCCAAAATGTGTCGTGAAAGAGCTTCAGTGGTGGTTAGATCATGTCGATCAGATATCACCGATTTACCACAGAGATCCCACGGTATTTGTTACAACCGATACATCAGATCAAGGATGGGGTGCCACAGTAAACGACATGAGCCTAGTTATGGGGATATCAAATTTTCTTACCTTGGGGAAGGACATAGGCTACTTTTTATCGACATCCACGCGTGTGAAGCCGCGGACCGAAGCTAGTAATAAATACACAATAGTGTTATGAAAACCGCCTTCGAATTTTCCATCTCTTGTACCACTAGAATAGTTACAGCTGTAATTACAAATTCTTTGTTCAATTCCTCTTGAGCCTTGATTAAGAAAGTGTTTCTGTCTTGACCATAATAATTATGACGTCACAGTACAATTTTACGTGGTGGACGTTAAACTCCACTTGAATTTTTTTCTTTCTTCAGGGTGAAATTAAATTCATGGGCATCCTTTTAAGGGGTCATTGTACTCATCATTATGAACAACTTTTATTATGGGACTAAACCTAAAATCGCAAAAAAAAATCACCTGTTTCTTGCATTTGTGTTCATATAACTCGTCAAAATGTGCTGATTTTTTTTCGCGATTTCAGGTTTCTTCCCATAGAAAAAGTTGTTCATAATGATAATTACAATGACCCCTTAAAAGGATGCCCATGAATTCAACTTCACCTGCAAATGGTGCCCTGTCAGTTCACCAAAAATTAATTTACAAACTTTTACTTGGCAAACAACGATTGGCAAAAACATGATTTGTAATTTCATCATTATACAACAACAAGTTTGACAAATAATTCACTTTACAAAATAATCACCTTATAAACTTTCGTTTAATAACGTGTTATTTGACAAACAATTCATTTTTTATTCATTTTATCTCATAAAACAACGTTTGGAATAAAAACGTTTTACATATTGACTTATCATTACGTAATTTCCTAAAAATGAAATTCATTCTTTCATCGACTTGCGCTAATTGAAAAAAAAAAGAGATTACTTTTTGTGGGCTACCCGGAACCGAACTAGTTACGTTAGGTTTATTATTTAAAAAAAATGGTTCGGTTAGGTTAGGTTAAAACTGCGACCCCTACGCACGAGCCGAGCGAGCGAAGCGAGCGTTGCCGCGGCAGCGGCCGGCGAATGCCAGAAATGACTAGATTATATAGTAAAAAAAAATTATTTTACACAATATGGGTGCCAGAAACGACTTGCGCTAATAGAAGAAAAAAGAGATTATTTTTAGCAGGCTACCCGGAACCGAACTAGTTACGTTAGTCTTATTATTAAAAAAAAAAATGGTTCGGTTAGGTTAGGTTAAAACTGCGACCCCTACGCACGAGCCGAGCGAGCGAAGCGAGCGGTGCCGCGGCAGCGGCCGGTGAGTGCCAGAAACGACTAGATTATATAGAAAAAAATACTTGCCTGAAAATTATTTGACCCAAATGGAGAATACTGTCATGATCACTTTGTGACCGGTTTAGAAAATCTTTACATAGTATAAAACAAAGTCACTCCCGCTGTCTGTAAGCTTAGATCTTTTAAACTACGCAACGGATTTTAATGCAGTCGCTAGTGATATTTCGTATAAACGTTATTTTTCCAAAAGAATCTAAATATTAAATGAAAAATGTATAAATGATTAAAAATCATCCGTAACATTTGTAAAGAGAAGCATTTGCCCAATAAATGTTTGTAAAGCGAGTGTTTATAAAATAAAAAATTTGTGGAATGAGTTGTTTGTGAAATAAATAGTATACGAAACGTTGGTTGTAAACTAAAAATTTGTCAATGGAGTTTTGGTGAAACATTAGTGAACCCCTGCAAATGATATTAGATCGTCACACCACCTTCACCTTGGTCTACCTCGACGGCGATGTCCTGAGATCTCGCAAGACAGGGAGGTTTGGCTGAAAAAAGGGGAGGCCATTGCCCAACAGTGGAACACAAAATAGAGTAAAAAAATACAAGCTGATTGAACAGAGTTCATTAATGATAACATGATGCCCTGTTGGAATATAAGCAGTGTACTGACTTGTAAAACAGCAGGAGCAGATACGGAGACTCCGTTCCGCGACACACAGATGGCGCTAGCTTCGAACCGTGTGATGGAGTCGGGTGCATGCGCGACCGCCACTCCCGTGCCGTTCGCGCCGATACTTAGCAGACGCCATAGCCAAGCCTGCGGATAAAGCAGTTATATTAAGAAAACATACTAGGAATTACTGGAATCTTTGATAAACAAAGATGGTGGCATAGTTATGGTATGAAAAGATGAGATTTCAAGAAATGATAGAAAAAAAGAGTAAATGTCATTGGGAAATTAACTGTTTTCAAAAGTTTAGGTAGAGGGCTGGCCTATTTTTTGGCCAAAGAATCAGCATTGCCATACAACGTGGCAATGCTGCCAGCCTTTTGGGCACGTTTCCTGTTGACAGTCATGCGGACGAATTTTTTGATAGATACCCTTTGATTATTTTCCGTCCCTTTTTATAAACTTGTACAAATATTATTATTTTAAGACTGTTAGCTTTTTAAATTATGTAAATATCTGAACCTTTAGTAAATTTTTGTATCGTGTGATGTAAATATTTATGAATCGGTACCTACGAATTAGAACAATAGCGAACCCGCGAAATTCTAATTTTCTAACGATTTTTGCAATTTGCACAATTTGCAGGTTAGTGTCAGGTTACATCACGGATATCAATGTTGATATGATTTGCGACCGTAACTCTGAGAAGTCTCTGGCTCACCTCTGAGAAGTCACTCCTAGGGACAGTAGTCTCATCAGCCACCAGCAATGCGGGTGGAGGTAGGATACAGTTACCGCTGCGTGTCTGCATGTCTCCTCCTAACAACCTGACTCCTGCAGCAGCCATCCACGATGCTGTCAGCTCGATACTGGTAGATGGAACGTCTGGGCTGTCAGAATCTGAAAAGATAATTGTAAGGATTTGTATTGGTATCTACAACGCCACATGCGAACAACGCGTCATACTGACGTCACGCAAAATCCTGCATCTCGCAAGCAGAGTTTACCGCGCAATTAGCATATATACAACGACCCGACATGAATCATCGGGCAGTTGCCCACCAGACGCAACACCCGTCTGGTCGGAGGATGCTCCCTTTTCTATGGAGGATGACTGAATTTTACACCCTGTTCCTCATACCTCTTTAGTTTAATCTTGATCCATAATTCATGAATTTAATAGAATGAGGGTTATGTCCAAGTGTCTGATGAAGTGACAGGAGCGTGGAGATTGGCATATAAAAAGAGAGGCGCATTAAGAACTCTATACTTCGTTTCAAAACACAAATAGCGGACGCTGGCCGCACAGCTGCTAGATTAAAGTGGAACTGGGCTAGCCATATCTGTCGCAAGTCGGAGCAGCAATATGCAAAAGCCACCACTCTGTGGATCCCCAATGGCAGGAAACGACTGCGCGGCAGGCCCAGAAAGAGATGGCGGGATGAGCTGGACTCCTTCTTAAAGGATTGGCCAACAATCGCGGTAGACCGGGAAAAGTGGAAAGAGGGAAGGGAGGCCTTTGCCCTGCGGTGGGACAATACAGGCTTATAATAATAATAAAAATGTTTAGCAGTAGGTGAATTCGGGCTGTGGGTGATGATGACTGAGTGTCTGATACAAGAGGGTAGTAAGTTGGTGAGTGTTTGTAACTTGAGGGTAAGGTGTCGTGAGTGTCAGAACTCAGAACGCACGTTTTATTAGAAATCTGTGATTGTCTGTCACAGGAGGATCCACAATTTACTCAATAAAAAAATGAGGGCATCTGTATAAGTAGCCGTGGACCCCAAATTATGTACAGCGGCTGTATCTTGGTGGACCAATATTTTCAAAATAGGTACCTAAATTGCATGTTCTGTGTGACACAGCTCGATGAAATGCTACTTAATTTTCTAAAGAAACAATTTTTGTGTGTTATGAAAATAGTAATGATAAACTACCTACAATTACATACATTTAAAAAGTAGTCGTTATCTGCCTAGCCTTTTCCCAACTATATTAGGGTCGGCTTCCAGTCTAACCGGATGCAGCTGAATACCAATATTTTACATGGAGCGACTGCCTATCAACCCAGTTACTGGGTAATACGATACCCTTTGGTAAGACTGGCTGTCGGATTTTGAGGCTTCTGACTACCCGTAACGACTGTTAAAGATCCACGAATGACAGCCGGGACAAACGGCTTAAAGTGCTTTTCAAGGCACTTTACGAGGCATTTAAAAAGCAGTTATGCATTAGAGAATTAACAGTGAAAGTACAATGGTAAAGTTGAAATTTAAAGAAAGAAAATACGTTACCCATTCCCTACCCGTTTTTAGAACAATCCATTCTAAACAACGTTTATTAAAGTCTTTTATTCAACTTACGAAGAAAGCAGTCTCCAGCCAAATCATACTCTGTCAAGTTCCTGTGACTGTCGATCAGTCTCCTCAGACTGCCCATGAGCTGTTCCTTGGCTGTTTGCGGTGGTTGAGTCCACTTGGCTGCAGTGTCCAGCACCGAGAGCCCACAGAGAGCTGGTCCAGTAGTGGAGATCTGAAGGGATACTGTGGACCCTGGCTGAGCTTGACGGGTTAGCCATGT
The DNA here is from genome assembly GCA_945859645.1 of Amphipoea oculea. Taxonomy (NCBI): domain Eukaryota; kingdom Metazoa; phylum Arthropoda; class Insecta; order Lepidoptera; family Noctuidae; genus Amphipoea; species Amphipoea oculea. The sequence continues at coordinate 20,521,989 of OX243878.1, read as the reverse complement.
CGCTTCCGCCTATGGGGAAGAAAGAAGATTCTGAGTGTCGTCTCAAAACAAGTTATCCCATATTTTATCGGTTCAAAGTGGTGATTAAGGGGCCGTCTCCACGAGCGAGAGAATCGCGGCGATAGTCTCGCCGTGCCATCAAATTTTCGCCGCGATGACATCGCCTTGTGGAGGCACGTTCTAAGAGAGTGTATAGAAATACGTGTCACGACGATAATATCGCCGCGATTCTCTCGCTCGTGGAGACAGCCCCTAAGGTTTGGGATTTCGTCTTTTAACTCATTGAAGGACAGAAAGGATTTATTTTATTACGTCTGGGGGCGTTTAGGGTCCCGCAAAGTGTTAAGGAACCTCTGCAAGGCGTTTTTAGCATCTAAACGAGTATTCAACTCTCAAACAAGGTTATATAAGCCCTAAGACTTAAATCTTAGAATAGACCATGGTTAGAGCAAGTGTGATGAGGGGCAATTGACTCAGCAATATGGCATGTAAGTGGTATGTATGGCTTCGTCAGGATAGCATAATCAGCCTATAATGTGGTAGACGTCACATGTCTTCGAATGTTTGGTTCTAGGACATGCCGGTTTCCCCACGATGTTTTCCTTCACCGTTTTGAGAGCAGTGGTGATGAAATAATTTACATAAAGTAAAGCGCCTGTCTGGGTTCGAACCTACGACCTAAAACCACCCCCGTGGTCATGTTCATGTTCGTGAACGGGGACTGGTCATCTCTTTGCTGCCATGGCTTATTTTATTTTAATACTAGCTGTGCCCGCGACTTCGTTCGCGTGGATGTCGGAACTTAACAATATATTTTGTGAGCGTCGGTATCCTGCGAGGATACCGATTCAAATCTTATTTTTTTATTTATGCTAGTGCTTCTCTATAAACAACATTAGCTGTGGAACCATCTGGAGCGTACACAAAAAGGTTATTGGGGTTGTTTACGCGTGAAAGAGCTACGTATAGTTGACCATGGGAAAAGCATCCAATACTTAGGTCCACCCCCGCAACGGATAATGTCTGGCCCTGAGCTTTATTAATCGTCATGGCATAACAAAGACTGACTGGGAATTGCACTCGTTTGAAAGAGAAAGGAAAGTTGTTAGGAGTAATAGGTATTCTTGGAATAAAAAAAATATCACCGGCACCGCAACCGGTTAATATTTCAGCTTCGATAATGTTTTGCTGCAGATTTGTGACTTTGAGCCGAGTGCCGTTACAAAGTTTGGGAGGACATAAATTTCTGAGGAGAATTATTGGAACACCGATTTTTAAAACTATTTTGTGGGCGGGAAGTCCGGGTGTGTTGAGAGAATCCAAAAATTCTACCGGGTAGTGCGTGGCGTCATCTTCTTCCATAACTGTATTTATAGAGATGTATTCTCTACTATTCCCGGACACATGCATCAATATTTTTAAATTAATTGCCGCAGCTTGGTCATTGCGGGGAGTCAAAATAGCTCGCTGACATAGCCAAGAACCGGCTTGATTTCCCATATTTGTGGAATTTCCGTACACAGAAGAAATTAGCTCTTCTTGTGATGTAACGCAAGAACAGAGATTAGCGACCAAATTAACTTTTCCATCTTCTTGTACGGGGTATGTGCCATCGCCTATTTGTAATTGTAACAATAAATTGGAAAACTCCTGTGCATTTTCGCAGCCTCCTAACTGTGCACGCATATTTACGCTCAGGTGTAGATGATATATTGCGCCATAAAACAGAACTCTTCAGACAGGCAGCAATTTCATCGGCTCTCGTTCCTCGGGGTACTATCGGGAGTGTCTGCCGAAAATCACCGCAGAACAGTACCGTAATGCCTCCCATCGGCCGGTCATTTTGCCTTATGTCCTGCAAAGCTCTATTCACTGCTTCTACAGCTTTGCGGTTTGCCATTGTGCACTCACCCCAAATAATTAAAACACAATCGCGTAAAACCTTTGCTTTATCACTATTTCGTGATATGTTGCAAACCGGGCTTTCCATACGGTCCAAGTCGATAGGAATTTTAAATGTTGTGTGTGCCGTTTTTCCTCCAGGCAATAATGTGGCTGCTATCCCTGAAGAGGCGACAGCAAAGGCAATTTTACTTTGGTTCCTTATTCGAGCCAAAATAACTTTGGTTAGGAAAGTTTTCCCTGTGCCACCCGGTGCGTCTAAAAACAGGATTTCACCCGAGGCGTTATCTACACTGCAGCATTCCCTATCAAACGTCTCACGCTGTTCCTCTGTCAAATTTGCGCAGTCATTTTGTAAAATTTCTTCGATTTCCACGGGATTGTAACTAATTTCTGATACGTACTCTCGATCGACTACCGGTGTGGGCAAACAATAACAACGCCATCTATCGAAGTGCTATTAATATTCAATACTGCACGTAGTTGATCTCCAGATGTAGTCCATATTATAATTTTCAAATTTACATTTTTGAAGTGAAAACTTCTTTAGCGGCGTTGTACACTTTTTGTAATGGGTAAAAAATGTTAAACTCGCGTCAGGACATCGCGTCAGGACACGTCACCGTCAGGAGAGATTCCCCCCCCCTCTCTTTCTACGGCGGCGCCAACAACCGAAGTGAACCAAGTGACACACGACAATGGATGGATGGATGGATGGACGTGGACGTGGACGTAAAATGAAAAAAGTGACGCAGAAGTAGTGAAAAAAATGAGTTATATTAATTAAAATTAATAATTGATTTATTTCAACGTTAATATTCAAGTTTTCTCTTCTGCCGGCACTCCCGGAGTGCAACCCGTCTTTTTTTGGGTGTGAACTGATTACGATGAAACAAAAAACTCAATGTTACTTCAATTTATAATTTTAACGCAAATATTGTTGTGTATAAACGTGAAGTTGTGAGATCAAGTGCACATTAACACACATTAACTAATTTTGTCCATAGATGTCGCTGTTTTAATATTTATTTCTGAAACACATCATTTTCTAATTTACATTTTTTAGGTGTGAACTGACTACGACGCTCAATGTTACTTCAATTTATAATTTTTAACACAAATATTGTTGCGTGTAAACGTGAAGTTTTGAGTCCAAGTGCATTTTAACACATATTAACTAATTTTGTCCAGAGATGGCGCTGTTTTAATATTTATTTCTGAAACACTTAGAATTTTCTAATTTACATTTTTTAGGTGTGTGTGAACTGATTACGATGAAACAAAAAACTCAATGTTACTTCAATTTATATAATTATTAACTCAAATATATATAAACGTAAAGTTGTGAGACCAAGTGCACATTAACACACGTTAACTAATTTTACTTCTGGTACACTTTAAATTCAAAAATCTTTTGATAGACTGAACCGATTGCAATGAAACAAAAACTAAATGTTACTTCAAGTTACGCTAAATCGTTGTGTATAAAAGTTATCTACATTGATTTCGTACATTTTACGTGATGCTCGGATAACTAAACATACAAACAGACAAACAGACAAAAATTCTAAAAATGCTGGAAATGGGTTCTATTGGTTGTCCTTTAAAACCCTGGCTATATTTTTTTATTTTTTTTTTAATGTACAAAAACTTCTTTTCTACAGTTTTATTATATGTATAGATGTACAAAAACTTCTTTTCTACAGTTTTATTATATGTATAGATTTGAATTGTTGTTTTTTCTCATCTTTTCATTATGGACGCTTTTAACGTTCTGCATCGTTCTCACATGTATAATTTTTAACATGAATGATGTAACCAAGACTTTGTAACCATATTATTTTGATTTAAAAGAGTGTCCATGGAGTTTCTTGCCCGTTCTTCTCCATAGGTACCTACGCTTTGGAATGGGCAACTAGCTTCATCTTTCTGACTGACCGACCCCTTGACAATTCAAAAGTGCCTGTAATTGGTTTAATTGAAATAAATGCTTTGAGTTTGAGTTTGAGTGGTCACCATCTGTACTATGGTAGGGGCACCGTTACCTCTCAAAAAACCAATCCGGAGCCCCCTCTGTGCAACGTCTGTTAGGACACATCTCTACAACTCGTGAGTCCCGGCCGTTACTACTGGGCCACCCTTGCTCTTACTCAGCAAAACTGGTTGGTTGGGATGATACATGCCACACAAAAGTTGGCCAAGATAAAACTGGTAAATAAAATTAAAAACTAACCTTGTTTACAAAACAATCTTCCATATCAAAATGCTTGCTAGCACTGACGAGCTCTCCTTCGTGATAGAAGTACGCTATCAGGTGAGTATCAGGGCACATTTGATGGGACACCTTCACGGGCAGCATGACCTTCAACTGATGCCTGTCCAACAACGCATCAGTACTAAAATTTAAGGGGGAAGTCTCCCTCTGAGCCATCAGTACGTCATGCCTTCCTGTACATTCATGGACCTTAGGTTTTGGGAATTCTCTGAATGGAAACCCTCTGACACTTCGATTGGTAGCTTTTAAATTTTGGGGTACTTTGTTTTTGGAGTCACGTTGTGTCATTATGACGTCTCTTGGAATGTTGTTGACGTCACATTTGCTGTTCCGCGGTGCTGTATGGGCACGGAGGCCGGAGTTGGACGTGAGGCATTGGGTTGTGGCTGCCCAGCGGATCATGACGCCTCCTCGAGTTATGACCTGTGGGCGAAAATTGCAGTAATTCTTTATTTAGTTTCAGTGGAATATGTGATTGCTTTGACTAACGAAACTCGTATAAAAGTAGTGTTTCTCTACAGAAGACATTTTTCAAGGCAAGGCAGGAAATTCCAGTAGTCCAGTTATATAACAAAAAAGAATTTTGAAAATCGGTCTACAATTGGCGGAGTAATCGCGTAACAAACACACAAAAAAAAACATACCGTCGAATTGAGAACCTCCTCCTGTTTTGAAGTCGGTTAAAAATAACCCTGTAGGATCTGAGATCCCAGAAAAGGCCTTACTTCAGGTAAGTCTGTAGCAATTAAGTACCTTCTAGCTAGATCTCAATCTTCTAGTCGCTTTCGAAGCTGGCTTTGCCATACCTACTACTTTGAATTAGGCAGAATATCTAGATACCAATGCGAGAAGACCTGGCTTATAATTTGATTGAAAGAGAGCTGCATAGGGGCCGTCTCCACGAGGGAGAGAATCGCGGCGATATTATCGTCGTGCTACGTATTTCTATACACTTTCTTTTAATGTGTCTCCACACGACGATATCATCGCGGCGAAAATTTGATGGCACGCGAGACTATCGCCGCGATTCTCTCGCTCGTGGAGACGGCCCCTTAGGGAAGGCCAACCCCGGTTTTTTATAGTGAATTTATTTTATGGTGATTGGTGATGTTCTTTAGCAAGATCAGGGGCATAGTACTCGCTATCGGTGTGTGTGAATGACTAGATGTATGAATGTGAACGAGGCAAAAGGAGTATGTAAGGATCCTAGCAGGTGGCGTTCCGAGGTTTCTACCTGCCTTTCGGAAGAACGCGTGAGTTTATGTACAGTGGGCTGCAAAAGTCCATGGACAGTACAGATATAAAATCGTATGAATGATTTGACGTTGTTTGATTTGATTTGATTGCATGATCCGTGCAATTTTGCTGGCGAGTGTACAGTCAACAAAAGAGACAAGTATGTAGGATCGTCGGATATAGTTGGAGCCGTCGGTGCTCCATGGACCAATGGAAGAAATAGATGGATGTTGTCGACTGAAATTTAATTTGATAAACGAGCAGTCTGTTTTCCATTAATAAAATAAAATTTTATTCGAGTACATCCATCGGTTTCTTACTAAACTTCAACTATATCCGATGGTCCTGCTGAAATTAACCTTTTTGGTGCAGCCGTGAGGCACGCACTATTGTTGTCTGAAACATTATTTATTATTTTTTTATTAATTTTGTGTTTCACGAACTGTGTCCCAATCATAGATATCTATGGTCCCAATAAATATTTTTCTTTCTTTTCTTTCTTTCTTTCTTTCCAGCATACTTATCTCTTGTTGCCTGTACGTATGTATAAATTTATTTTCATGCACAGTTATTTACACTCTACGAAACTTACCACAAAATGAATGGTGTAAGGCTTGCTAGATATGTTGGTGTTGAGGTACAGCGGTACGAAGGTCCTGGTTTGCCCGGGATCTGGCTTCAGAGGTCCCAGCGCTGCGAACATGGTGGAGGGGCGACGGACTTGTAACGACAGTGGCACGGCTGATGTTGTCGTGTCGTTAGATAGGTGAGCCTTGGAGAAAAAAAAAGTGTATCCAGTTTTGAGGTTTAACTTTTTGTATTTTTGGAGTGTACAGTCACGTCTGTAAGTATGTATACACTTGGCTTTATTCAAAGGCGATTTTCTCCTTTATTTTTAAATGAAATTTTATGTTATTACGAACATAGTATTTTCGAACCCATAGGTTTATGTAGTGTCGTATTTCAACGTTGCATTCGTTATTTAACGAAAATATCGCAATTGAAAGTTGCCAAGCGTTGACATATTATTGCTCGTGACTGTACAGTCATGACCACTAATATTTATGCGCTTATATCATCTTTTAACCGGTCAAGTAACGCGCGTCGCCCATTGGCGACGTAACAATAGAAAATCAATTTTGTCTCATTAGCGGAGCTTGACAGATTAAAAGTGATTTTCGCCTTCCGAAATTGCAATCGTTATTCCACGAGAAAAATGCTTTTAAATTTTGCTAAGTCCTCGTGACTATATTAAGGCGATTATTAATTTGAGAACACAATATTTAGCTGAAAGATTCAAGTGGAATGGTTGGTTAAACTAATGCAGTAGAATTGTAATAACTCGACCCAGATTTGACTACTCCTATTTTCAGCACTAGTCTTAGAAACGTGAAGTAAGTAAGTAGATATAGAAGAACTTCAATGAACAGTCTATCTTCGAAAACTTTTTTGCTTTATACAAAATTCATGTTCTTCATGGTTTTCTTATTTAATTTTCACCTAAAATCATTTTTTTTCTGTAATAAGTCAATAGAGTTTCCAACCTATCTCTAGACTCACCTCAAACCTATAAAACGGCGCTGCATCTTCGCCCGCCGCAAATAACAGTATAGCTACACCGCTGGCGTCAGTGGCTCCCTCCGCGCACATGCTCTCTTGAGGCGCGGGGCTCGTCTGCGCGAGCGCAGCCACGGCGCTGGTCGGGTAGCGACACACGCGGACCAGCTCGTTTGAAGCTGGTTTATCGTCCCAACGTGTGGCTTTTACCTGGAGATAAATGTGTGTGGTGTTAATTGTGTCTGCTTTTGCATATGGACAGCTTGAAAGTTTTCCATATGCAAAAGCAGACATATTTCTAAGTTATAACTACTCATTGTATATTAACTTAGAAATATTGTAAAGTGGTACAGTCAGCCCATAGGGGCTCGGTCATAGGGTGTATAGATGTTTTAGCACAAAAATTGCTTTGTTTTGGTAAAATAAATGTTATGTTAAAGTTTGTTGATAAAAAATGGTTCCTTGGCCGTGTATACATCTTTTTGGGGCTGACTGTACCTAATAGGATTCATAAAAACGTGAATGTTTTGTTCAGGATTATATAACCAAAACAAAAATTTCCATGAAATAGCCAATTGTCTAAGGAAAATTCCTTAAAATCAATTTTTTAAGGTTTACTTTTTCACAATTACTACATAATTTTAACAATTTTTTGCAAAATTTTAATAGCTTTTAATGCACTTCTGCGTACCTACTTAGTATCTGTCGTAAACATTTTCACAAGTAATTGCTTGGGGGAGGGGGGGGGGGGGGGAAGATAGAAATGTTTGTCCCAAGTTCCCTCGAGTACTTCGGGAGAAGCAATCGAGTTTCGAGTTTCCGATTGTTTTGATTTCGGATGAAAATTCATTTGTTTGTTTAAATCCAGTGATGGATTAAGGCCTATGCTCACCAACATCAAACCACTCCCGGTTAGGTATTTAAACAGTTGGTTTATGTCAAATTTCCTGCGGTTTTAAAATTAAATATCTAAACAGTTGACTTAAATCTTGGTGAATACAAGGCTAGGTATATTGTTGAGAAAAGATTCATCAATGCCTAGGGCGATGAACCGATCCCCTGAGATCCCCCCCCCCCCTCCTCGATTCCCTGCTAGTTCGTCTTCTGTTTTAAACCGATGAACCACTGCTTGCAGTTTTATTTTTAAAAACAACTGAAAAATATGCTGTTTTCCCACGCTAAACAATAACAGCCACAATTAAAATGGCTACTAAAATCGTGTGAGTCATGTGGGTATTCCTTTTGTTGTTTTTGGTTAAAAATAAGATACTCATTAACTTTATCTTTTAATTTATTATTTCGGTTCAATTACCTACAATGACATGTTTGACCTAACGTTTTATTATATCTTATTGTGTTATTCATTTGAGAGGGGCTTCTGGCTAAGTAATAACAGCCTCAAGGGTCTATCGATCAGGTTAGGATAGGATTGCCGCGGTTGATCCCTGGATGGGTGACCATATTTACATACCAAGACCTCTCCGTGTCGAAAGCACGTTAAGCCTTTGGTCCCGGCTGTCTTTCGTGGATCTTTGACAGTCGTTACGGGTCGTCAGAAGCCCGAAAGTCTGACAACCAGTCTTACCAAGGGGTATCGTAATACCCAGTAACTGGGTTGTGAAGATGGCAATAACCTCGAACAACTGATGGTTACCGGCAAGGTGGATGGTAAACGACCAAGAGGTCGCAGCCCTTTGCGATGGTCCGACCAGATAAGCTCTTCTCTTGACACAAAATTTAATGATGCGCTTCACTTGGCCAAGGTTAGACAGAAATGGCGAAACATTGTCAGGGAAAAGATGTTTTCAAGGGAGGATCACGACCCTCAGTAATGAGGAGTACGACTTGAGGAGGAGGAGGAGGGTTGTGGAGGTCAGACTGGCAGTCGCTCCATGTAAAATATTGGTAATTTTCCAACATAGTAGGGAAAAGGCTAGGTAGATGATGATTGTGTTAGAGAACCTACCTTCAGTTTGTATGGTAATCCAGGAGAGATGACCGCTCGATATTTGGTGAGGAACTCTAGGGATATCGGCTTGTCAACCACTTGTGATACCACCGTCGTGTTCTGCCAGATCCTGGTGCCATCCTCCTGAGAACAGAAAGTAGAACTTAGTATTGCTACGAGTAGTAACATTGAAAAGCTAGAGGAAACGCACAATGTCTATTTTTCAATATCACACTATTTATACATATTCGTTACTGTTTTATCTGGCAAAATTTTTATTTTATTTTTATTTAAGTATGCATACACACATCACGTTGCATCGTAAAGCTGATTTACATTCGTCACCTCACACATCAGGTCCAGTTGAAAACCAGCGTCAGGCACTAGTTGTCTGGTATTTTTGCTGAACTAGCCCTCTTTTAGCGCAGCCATGAGACACACTTTTCTGCTTATTTTTTTTTTACATCGGACTTTATACTTTTTTTAATGAAACTTTACTTTTTGTTTTTATTTGATGTATGTATCTGGTGTATTGTGTCTTTTAGTCTGTGCTAAATAAATGTATTTTCTTTATTTTCTTTCTTTCTATTTGCCAGCTTCGTAATAAACATAGTGAAACTTGCCACTGATTAACGAGATCTAATAGGTTCTCAATGGTGGCAAAAAAGGTTTTCAGCAGCTTTGTGTTTAATTCAAATTGAATAAGAATTTACTGGGACTGTAAATCCTGCTTGCTCCACAAATCATTTAAGTGTTAAACATGTCTAGAAACATCATTCTGCCTCTGTAAATTGTTGAAGTTTAAAACTAAAACGACGTTTTAAATTCGTTTAGTGCTTTGTGGTGCTCTTCTCTTAGTAATCTTAGTAACAGATTCTGACTTCAGCAATAATTACGGCGAGGTAATTGCGTAACATATTAACAGTAGGAATGGCGTTCATTTTGACAGTTCAACTACATTCATTGCGTTGTTTAGGTACGTTGTTGAGCAGACACATTTTTTTAACATTTGAAGCAATGGATTAGCAAGCTTCAAAATTATTCTGATTGATAGTGTGTAACGCGATTAGGGTGTGGGAGACATTAAGAAGTTGAGTAAAGAACAGCATAGCTATTCACAAACACTCGATACGCTTCCGTATCGTATCGAACATTAATCATTGTTATCGTAGGAGTCTTCTAAACGCTGTTCACAAGTCCAGAACCCGAAAATATTATCAGTTTAAATCAAATAGACGCCCGCTATTCTTCCAACAGCTATTTGCTGTTGAGGGCAAGTCAAATCAGGTTATCGAAATGTCAGGTTTTCGATACGATAGCCTGTCGTATGGTTGCGAATCAGGGCTCAGATTTTAGATGTTTTTGGCTTAACCCATCACATTAAAAACATGATAGAAGCTAGGTACGTATCTTTGTTGAAATTTCACATTTTTTTAACAGCGACAACCCATTTTACGATCCTTACCTGGAAGGAGAAGTCAGCAACCACCACATCGGGAGGGTCGGCGCCGTTGAGGCCGACCCGCTTGGCGGCGGCGGCGTGGCGGTGGCAGGCGCGCGGCGCACGCAGGCGCACGGCGGTGCGCACGCCGCCGCCGCCGCCGCCGCCCGCGCCGCGCAGCCGGATCACCAGCATGCCTTCCACTGCTTCCGCCCACGGGTATCTGGTGACGTAAGCTCATGATGCAATGCTTTTGGAGAGTAATGGAACTTACTTTAATCATCACCACAAAGTCACTTAAGTAAGTACCAAAGAGAATATAATACACTAGCGAGTACAGACAGCGTCAGAGAAAAGGAACCCCCTTTGGTAATGACATCAAGAAGTCTTGGAGTGTTTCCTTTTCTCTGACGCTGTCTGTACCAATGAAATTGTATTTACGGGTTTCTTTAGTTTTGGAAATCTTACGTTATGTCAATCTTCTTTATAACTAATTATATCCTGCCAGAACTCCTTTGTGAGGAACTATTTATATCGTGTCAAAGACACTTGTGTGGTACAAGTGCCTAGAGGCGGCGGCAAGGTCTTTGCATCAGCTAGGCAGTTGATATGTTTGCGAAAAAAAAACCAAAACAACAGCAGCACACCACAGCCTAATTAATATACGGGACAAAAAATAACCAGCGTGCATTTTGTAACCATGAATTAATCATATGATTCTAGACCCTAAGGGACCGTCTCCACGAGCGAGAAAATCGCGGCGATAGTCTTGCCGTACCATCGTCCTCACATGTTATTATATAATTAATGTACCCATGCAAAATATTGTACCTAAAACATTTTAAAAGAGTAACGGTGGAGTTTCTTGCCCATTCTTCTCCATACGAAAATTACCTTTTGGAATGGGCGACTAGAATCAATTCTATTTTAAGATAATTTTTGACGTTCAAAAGTGCCTTTTATGTGCCTATTTGAAATAAATGCTTTGACTTTGACATCAAATTTTCGCCGCGATGATATCGCCGTGTGGAGACACATTCTAAGAGAGTGTATAGAAATACGTGGCACGACGATAATATCGCCGCGATTCTCTCGCTCGTGCAGACGGGCCCTAGCATAGAAATTTTTCGTCGGATAATAAAATAAAACATCAGCTGTTTCATAGAATAGTGCAACATCTACACATTCAAAATGTATGGAACAACAAATTTTTTATTACAACCCACGAAAAATTTCTATTCCTAACGTAGAAATTTTTCGTCGGGTCTAGGAATCATAATAATGCTGAATTCATTGTTACAGTTTGCGCACTACTATTTTTTTTCCTGTATATAAATAGGCTATCATAGCGGAACGAGAAAGCTTATAGTGGATAAGACAAAGTTTAAAGCAGAAGACGAACTAGCAGGGTATCGAGGATGGGGGGGGGGGAGGGGGGAGGGGACTGTTCAGGGAATCAGATCGGATTAACTCCGAATTTAATAGGCTTTGGTCTACTGCTGTTGTTTTGTTTTTTTCTTCACAAACGTGCCTACCGACTAGCAGATGCAAAGTTCTTGCCGCCGCCTATACACAGAATACTAGAGATAAGACCGCTAACCATACCCTTAAAATTTAAGATTTTGCATATGTGCTGTTTTACAGTTTTGGTTTACAAAAAAGCACATTCTATCCATTTGAGCATCTTACCACAAAGCTGCTCAAACATGGCAACTTAAAATCGCTTCTGAAAAATTTAGATGATTCTTTTACCTTACGCAAACATGCCAGACTAGTCGGTCGCTGGTCCGCAGCACGCGCGGCGCGTGGCGGACGCTCAGCTGGAACGGAGGCAGCTCGTAGTTGCCCACCAAGAACACTGATGAACCCTGGAAGGAAATAAGACATTCAAATATTTTTTTAATAACATTTAGTTGCTAGTCGGGAAAAATAGGAGAAATCATGGAGAAAAAGATTTCAGTAGTAGTTTACACTATGTCTGATGCAAAACAGCTCTCTGAGTCAGCTTGCGTGCCGCAAAGCCGAACACACCGGTGTACATCTCCCGCCTACACTACACCACTAAGGCGGAGGACATCGTGGAGTACGTGCGCCAGAAGACGAGGTACACGCCGAGGGTGCAGTTACTGGAGTCGCACCGCAACGTCAACTTCAAGGCGTTCGTGGTGCGCGTACCAAATTGTTATCTGCCCGTCGTCATGGAAGAAGACTTCTGGCCACAGGACGTAATGTTCCGTCGCTTCCGCGGACAAGTACCTACCACAGAACTGCACAAGAGTTAGCTAGTGAAGTACTGTGTTATAATAATAAAAATATGTTTTAGGTTAAGGTATTTATGTATGGGCCTGCGTCGCCTGAAATAAATAAATAAAACAATAAAATACGGCCAAACCAAGAAAACTAAACACTACAAATTCACGATTGAGTTTCTTGCATTTTAATAATGATTGCAAGCCCATAACAAAGACATCTTCTTCTTCTTAGCGTGTCGATAGCAATCTAAATGGACTCGGCCCAGAATTCGGCTACTTGTTTGGCGCCATCACCAGCGTCCATCAGTTCCTGTAACGTGCAGCTGACAGGACACGCAGGACACGATATTAAGTGTTCCATCGTTTGTGAAACAGCACCACATTTACACTCCAAGGCGGAGTCGTCTTTAAAAAGACATTATGAGTCTAAATCATTGAGTCTAAGATTCGCAGCAGAACCAAGGTAACCGACATAGCCCGAAGAACTGCCAAACATAAGTGGCAGTGGGCAGGGCACATTGCTCGCAGAACAGATGGGCGATGGGCCGACAGTGCTATTCTCTAAAAGACAATTTCATGGCTGTACGCTGCGACGAGCTCGTCGACGAGACAGCCTTGAGATCGACCGAGCGCGCAGCGCTGATTCAAACCGTATTCACTAGCGTCATTGTGGTCGTCGTCGAACCCAAGGCTGTAACCTCCCGTCGCTGTTTCGCAGACGAACGTAGGGCTTGCAACAAATTCTATAAATTATAATCGATCAATCTCGACTGAGAGTTTTATGGGTTTAAAATATATATTAAAGGTCTATCTTTAAGTATTTTAAGGAATACAGTAAAACTATAACCAATATCATAATTTAAAATGGTTTATTGCATATTTCTTATTACATTTTAAGGCTGAATGACGATTCCTTTGCTCTTTTCGAGCAACGCGACGGCGATGAATAAAAAGTCAACTCACAACAATGTCAAATCATCAAATGTCAACAAAACCACTTGAATTTCTAGTTTTTCAACTTTTGGGTGCATTATGCATACGAATCATACGATATTTATTATTTGTATTACCTAGCGAGTGCTTTGAACATAGGTATTTCTGTGCCTAATGTGAGTATTATGATATTTTCACTGTTATTACATGGATAATAATACTAATGTTTCTCAATAATATTGTATGATATTACAAGAGTTATTACTAAAATTTAAGTTAATTACTTATTTAACTAATGTTTTACAATAATATGTACCTATAACTTTATTGTTATAACGTAACATTGTGTATTTTAAGCATGCCAAGAAGTGCTAACCCAAGTGCGCAAGTAGAGAGAGATGTTAATAGAGTTTGGAAGAGCGACGTTGGCTTGCCACAGGGCACTCTCGGACATCACATCGGCATGGCAAGAAGTAGCTGGCAAGCTAAACAGTGATGGATGTGGCTGCATTCAAAGTTGGAAGCAATAGCCAAAGGTTTGTTAACAACATGTACCTAGGTATTGCATTACTGGTGTGCTTCGTCAGCTTGCACACTTGGCGTGCGTACTTTGACTGTTTCTTTAAGAACAAAGTTAAATAGCCAGTACCTATGTACATTGGGTCTAATATTATAACATAGGACATAATGGATATTCAGGTAACTTTTTTTTTGTTTTAAGATCACCACCTGCACTGCCTCATAGGAGTAATGCCCCAATTGCCTCCTCATGTAAGGTTAATTTAATTATAATTTGGTTAATTATTGGTTTAGTGTAAAAAAAAACTACATATGTAGTAGACATGGTCTCACTTTTGACTCCCAGGTTCGGCTAATTGGTTGGGATTTTTTGTAGGTTTTTTCAACAGCAGCCCTTATTCAATCAACATGTATATAGAGTACATCTAATATGTATACTACATTGTTATATCTATTCCTTCAGAGAGATACACATAATATACACACATATATACATAATGGTCTTTATATTTGTTTTACTTCTGTTTAGTAATTTGTTGCATTTTTTATGTTCACAGTACCTCGTAGGCGTCGGATGGCACGCCGCCGTCTGATCCAGCGCTCATCACCTTCTCAAAGTCAATCACAAATGGCGAACCTCATTGAAAGTTTTGTCGCCATTGAAGAGAAGCATTTGGAAAATGAGAGACTTGTTATGGACAACCAGCAGAGGATGTTAAAAACTTAAGGAAATAAGTGAGTCATGGTCAAGGCAGACCCAGGCACTGCAGGATTTATGTACATCCATCAGACGAGGGAGTCCCTGAAACATGGATCTACCACAGATTTTTAATATAATATGTTTAGATATTAAGTTTATGATAGATGTTAAGAAATTTAAATGTTTGAAGTGTAAAAACTGTTTTTTGTAGTAAATGTTTGTTAGTGGGCACACCCTTTATGCCTGCAGGCTTTTATTTAGGTATGTACTTACTTAATTTTGTTTACATTTTTTTTTGCTGGAGTAGTTTTCATTGTATTTGTTAGGTATAATTGGCATCTGCTAGCTGACTAACAATTAAAAACAATTTAATTTAATGTTCTGTTCCTCATAATGTGAATTATTTTGCATTCCTACTATTGTAAGAATAGGTAATACGGGCTGGTGTCCGCAACTCCACGTCAATGCGCGTATTTTGCATGAATCAAGTTTTTCTAACTGAACCAACAGCTGTGCTGTTGGGGAGTTTGTTGCACCACCTCTTCCCAGCTAAATGAAGGGCGGGCGTTTTGTGGGACTGTTTTATGTAATTTTGACGTTCAAAAAGTGCTGATTGTCAGCCTAATTTGAATACATAAATTTTGATTTGATTGATTGTTTTGAATTGTAAATAAAAAAATAAAATATTATTATGCAGATATTTATTTAATTTCTCATGCCCCATACTGTATACACATTTAAAAAAGTAGTAAAAATAGAGACAACAGTAAGTATAAAAATATGCACTTAAGGCTAATCATTTTTGATATTATACCAATCATATACACCTTAAACACCATACTTTAAACACACACCATATTATGACATAATTATAATTATCATCTATGCACTTATTCTACATTCAACATTCATAAATTATACTGTCATTTATTTAGTGTATCTAATCAATAATGGTGAGTATGTTCTATTTAAACATGTTTTCCACATCTGGAAAGGGAAAGATAGGAAAGCATACATTTTAAATATGACATGCTCGCCATAATTGATTAACTAAATCTCGCCTACTTATCAGCCCACTCCCTAAGTCACCATATTGTGTTGAAGCCTGATGTGTCAGGATTCTAAGTAACCTAGATTCTTCATCTAAGTCACATTGGTCTAACATAGGAGCTGGTAGCCCGGCTCGATTACATGTTGTGTAAAACAGCAAGCTATCACAATTTTCCCCACTGTTATAGGATCATAGTGCAATACCCTATGAACTAATAAACATCAGAATTGCCCTTTCAGTATTCCAATAGTCCTCTCCACACTGTTCCTTGCACTACTGTGCAAATTGTTGTTATGGCTCTCTGGAGTCCCAGGTCATTAAATAAGGCATTTGAGGATATCCTGAGTCACCTGAAATCAATTAATGAAGCTGGAATTAAGTACAATCTTGACTTGTGTTTAAGTTATCATTGTATTGTACCTACATAATAAATTACCAAGTACACAATTTCTTCATTATTTAAATTTTACAAATGCTCCTTTACTGTTTGAAAAAAGAAAACTATCATTGTGTTGCACCCCCAAGTCACATCCACATGCAAGATGTTCAGATCAGCATCATTAATCTGAAATAAGTATAATAATTACATACTGTAGGTAAGTACCTACCTATGTGGATTCTTTATAATTCTACATTATCCATATATATAATTCTAGGTACATTATACTTAACATATCACAAGAAACCTAGCTGTAAACAAACCTTTAGCCTCTTGGTTAAACCACTGGAACGAACTCGCGGACGCATACATGTAGTTAGATAATTTTCCAATATATTAATTAAATCCTCAGAATGCCCATAGAATGCCTGTAAATATGGATAAAGTCTGTATCACGGGGTATTGTTTTCAACTTTCTTAGTTGTTTCGCCTGTCGAGCTTTCTTCAAATCATCACTTTTCTTGGCTTCTTCTAATAAATGTAGCTTTATAATTCACTGAGCTGCCATTTTTTCAAATAAGTATTAAAAGAATCGAGTACGGTTTATTATTTTCGTCAAGATACGCACGAATATTTAGAGCTTTTGGATTTGACAGTTAGAATCGAGGCTGTGGGCGAGGCTGTAAGCGACTTCGACGCTGTTTTTTTTTACGGAATGCCAAAATGTATGAAGAACTGTCAATTTGCCCTCCCGTGGCTGTGCCGTTGGGTAGTTTAACTCACGGCCGTCACAGCCTTGAGCGCTAGTGTAGCTGTACGCAGCTTAGCGAATGCCAAACTAAGTTTCACAGCTGCGACAGCGCTGCACGCAAGGCTGTATCCTTAGAGAATAGCATAGCTGGAGTGGCGACCGCGTACCGGAAGACGTAGCGTTGGAAGGCCTCCCACAAGGTGGACCGACGACCTTGTGAAGACCGCAGGAACTCGTTGGATGCGTGAAGCACAAAACCGGTCGAAGTGGAGGTGTTTGGGGGAGGCCTATGTCCAGCAGTGGACGTCTTTTGGCTGAAATTATGATGATGTTGATGATGAGTCTAAAAAACTACTCCCCCTTTGTTCGACTTGTATCATTTCGTGTATTTTCTGCTGTATAAAACACGATTCTTTACATAACGCTTCAGAAATACGCACCTATATACCTAATGGTACCTACTTCATACTTTACATGTTTTATTAATCTGCCCGTTTTTTATTTATCTCATGAAGTAAGTTTTATTTATGTGTATTAAGTTTAAAATCTGTGCCTATTCTACTGTATTTCATCTTATACCATACCTGTGTCCCATCAGACAGCTTGGCCCTGAAGGTCCACTTGCCAGTCGGCGCTAATTCATCCAACTGGTACTGCAGATGAGCGAGACCCAGCCGTGTGCGCACGCGCTGCCATTGTGTCACCCGCGACCCCTCCCACGCACCGCGCGGACCTTCCAGCCAGACTTCTTCGATCTGAAAGAGGAGCACACACATAATTAAATTAATATACACACAATGTCTGGGTCAGTCAGATTTAAACTAAATACACATTCATGTGTATTTAAAAGGTTTAATATTTTTTTTTTGTTTGAATAACAATATTAAATTGTAATTGAAAAATCATCGACCAACCAAACCAATAACCAACCAACCAATGGTTATAAAATATAAATATAACCCGTATTCACAGAAAATAGTACTACGTACCGTATTGGCAAATGAAAAACATCTATATTTAAAATTAGAATTTCGGATTTATCCAAATAATCAAATCAAAGCACTCAATTTGTAAGTGACATCACAGATTGGCAGTGCAAGTTTTGACCTCTGAGTTTGTTTCGGCCTTTCTTCTCAGACTAGTCAGATAGGAAACGCCGACCTCATCTAGTTCTTAAAATATAGATAGACGTGTAAAAGTGTTTGTGCAAACCTATATACTGAAATAAAATCATTTATCATTTAAGTGGCATTACATTAGGACAATAATAGTCGGCTACCTATATAGGATGATAAAAAATATCGGTGACCCGTTTTGAAAGGATGATTGATGGTTAAGGCAATACGGAATGAGGAATTGTGGATATTTACGGGTTAAATTGAAGGTGAATTGATTCGAAATTAGACGTCCTTTTAACCACTGCTACTATTTTCAGAGTAGATATGAATTTTCGGTTCTCATCATCATTATAAATTATTGGAAGCGCACACTTGTATTTGTCCCTGTTCTTGAAAAACTTGCATGTAATTGTGTAGCCTCTGTTGGAGATCCGATACTTAAACAAATTAATTAAACGATTACTCGAGACGATAGACTCAAAACAAATACAAACCATAAACCTCTCAATAAATAAATAGAAACCTTGACCGCAACTACAAACGGGCTGTTAAACCATCACGAAGTAATAAAATACTTAAGATCAATAAAACTGAGATTAAGATGAATCATCTTTACCGTTACAGCCTTAACCCAATGACCCTGATCCGAGATCCGAGCTTTAAGGCTCGTTTACACGAGGAGAGATTCTCGCTTGTCGAGAGGCGAGTGTTAAAGCGACCTATGCGAGTCTCAAAGACGAATATCACCAGGCATGTTATGATTTTAAGATTCACTTCCAAGGGAAAAGTCAAAGCGTTTATCCATACTATCCATACTAATATTATAAATGCGAAAGTGTCTCTGTCTGTCTGTCTGTACCTTTACCTTCTACCTCCTCCTCTACCTTCTTGTCTGTACCTTTTTATGCCTAAACCGCTGAACCGATTTAGATGAAATTTGGTATAGAGATAGTTTGAGTCCCGGGAAAGGACAAATGATAGTTTTTATCCCAATATTCCCACGGAATCGACACTTCTGCGGGAGAAACCGCGGGGCACTTTTGAACGTCAAAATTTACAATAGAATAGAATAGACTCTAGTCGCCTATTCCAAAAAAATTAAGACTTCACGGCAACACCGAGCAATTCAAAATCAAAAGTCATTTATTCAAACTAGGCTGAGAATCAGCACTTTTCGAACGTCAAAATTACAAAAGACAGTCCCCCAAAACGCCCGCCCTTCGCCACTTCCTAGTGCTTTCGCTGGGGAGACGAAGTGGCGGAACAAACTCCCCAGCAGCACAGCTGTCTGTTCAGTTAGAAAATAATTAATTTTATGCAATACTAAGTATGCAAAGTAATTAACATTACAGGACACAGAACCTTAAATTAAATTATTTGCCATAGGTTAACTAGCCACGCCAATATACCAACAAATACAATAAACACTATACGTACTCAAGCAAAAAAAAATAAAATTAAAAATGTAACCAAAACAAAAACTTACTGACCAAATTAAAGCCTCCAGTTATAAAGGGCGTGACAGCTTACATATATATGCAATGCTGGGTTCTGTTTACATAGCTGTCACTTGAAGTCACAAATGATAAACTAGGACCATCGAAGTAAAATAAATAAAAAAAAATTAAGGCACTACCAAGATTGTGAAGAAATTGCCAAGAATCTTGCCATTTTGTGTGCACTTACGCAACAACGATTATTTTATGCGCTTGGCGATTTGAAAACTAGAAAATCATTTGTTTTTTGTATTTGAAACTTCAATTTTCAAAAGCTAGGTGATTATGTTTCCATTTTTTAACTTGTAATCTCTATTCTAGGCGAGAAACTCTCCTCGTGTAAATGAGCCATGAATATAAACATAAGTAAACATTGACTGAACTTACAATGCAGTGTGGAAGATTAAAATATTTCGAATGGTTAAAGAAGAAAGTGGTTTTGCGAGTCTGTTTGCAAACTTGTTCAAGATAATTTCTTGGCTTGGACTGGGTGGTCTCTTTCTGGCTTAAAACAACTGCTTTCTTTTCACCATTAATTACTTTATTAATACAAAAGATAGGTAGGTAGGTAGGTTCGTAGGTTCGAACCCAGACAGGCGCTTTACTTTGTGTAAATTATTTCATCACCACTGCTCTCAAAACGGTGAAGGAAAACACCGCGAGGAAACCGGCATGTCCTAGAATCGAAAATTCGAAGACATATGACATCTGCCAACCCGCACTGCGCCCGCGTGGTGGATTACGGCCCATTCCCTCTCACCGAGAGGAGGCCTGGGTCCCAGCAGTGGGAACATTATAGGCTGATTATGAATACAAAAGATAGGCAGAAAAGATGTGTTAAATAATAATGGTTTCAATGCAATAGCCCCGACTGTCTAAAGGCTTCCACTGTCCTCCCATACCTATAAATACTATTATTTGGAAACATTCTAAAAGCCTATTATTTTTAAAAGAGTAACCATGGAGTTCCTTGCCGGCTCTTCTCCATAGAAAACGACAAATTGGAACAGTGCACCTAGCTTCTGACGTTTCACAAGTGCCCATTAGATATCTTGTCTCATATAAACTTTATACCAAACTGCAATAAAAAATCTTACAGGTTCCAAACTTTTACATTCAAATGCAAATTATACCAATCGATATCCTATGAAGGAAGTTACCAAGTCGACAATGCCCGGATATATGTATTACTATAAGCACCTGTATGTATTAGGTACTTTAAGCACCTGTTAAATCGACAATGGCGCCGATTCCCTTTTTCACAAACTAAACTAAATTTAATTTCAGTGCATCTTTTTCTTTCTATTTCATTAAGAAAAGGACAGAAGATAAATATTAGTTTAGACCTGTCAAATTAGTCCGTGCCTGACGTAAATTGACGTATTTTTAATAGCCAATTTTTTAATCACGTCTAAATTGTCTATGGAGTGTCTTAATTTGACAGGACTTAACTAATATTTAACTCCTGTCCTTTTCTTAATGAAATAGAAAGAAAAAGATGCACTGAACTTAAATTTAGTTTAGTTTGTGAACAAGAGAATCGGCGCCAATAAAATTCAATTTACACTAAAATGCATCTATTCAAGACATTTGCTGCACCTGTAGGTGGTGGCCCTATTATCAAGTGCATTGCAGGTAACAAGCCCAAACGTAACCCATTGTAGTAAAGGCGAATCGATTTGTTATGTAAATCTGTGTATGCTACAAATTGGGCAGGCATTGTGATTTTCAATTTTTTTTTTGCTGTTACCTAAAGTGGTTTTGTGTTTGTTTAGCTCCAAAACACGACGAGTTGAGGTTGTTGATAGTTCCCAAGAGCAACTCTTGATGTGAAATGTTTGTATTTCATACATAAATACACAACATCACGCCTGTAATCTCCTAAGGGTGAGGCAGAGGTGATTTAAAGTACACCCACGTTTCGCTAGTTAGTAATAGAGGGCGGGATTATTGCCAGACACAAATGCAGACTCTAAACCCAATACTTACCACTTACAGGACCTATACTCAAAAAACGGTAGTTTTAGAAACAATAAAAGTATATGACCGACTACAGTAAACAAAATCAAAAAAATATATGATATTCTTCAGGATATATGCTAGGTAAATAGTGTGTTTGTTGAAAAACATAATATAACTAATTTGATACGATAGAAAAAAATCATGAAGATACCTCTAAAAACTTTCTTTTTACAATAAAAAACATACTAATAAACATACAATTATCATGGTTTTTTGTCAGATTATTCTACAAGCAACATACTAAAATACTAGTGTTTTAATTTTTTTGTCCAAACAATAGATTTTTTGTAAATAGATAATTGCTTCATATTTTGCAACAAATTACCAGCGTTATGTCATAGCGCTCCTCTTTCTTTTCTATGCAGTCCGACAGTGGCCGCGCTTTAGGTCATGTAGTCCTCTTAAGTATCTAACCAATAGAAATCAGCGAATTAATTGGTTAACACACTATCAGTAGCATTCGCTTTCATTTTGACAGTTCAACAACATTCATTGCGTTATTTACGTTGTTGAGCAGACAAATTTTAACGAACGTATGAAGCAATGGATTAGCAATGTCCTTAAAAATGATTGTGATTGATAATGTGTTACGATATTAGGGTGCTGTATACATTAGACATGTATTTACTTATTTTGCACTAAGATTAAGCACAGCGAGGACGCTCTTAGCCAAATCATTTTTTGCGAACGATACGCCTTCTAGTAGTTCTTAAACTCATATGTAGTAACATAAATTAATTAATTAAACTAACTTAACCTACTTACTTGTGTAGGTACACAATGTACTTTAATTGTTAGGCTTTAAGTAATCGATATTTATTTTATTTTATTGAGAGCAGTGGTGGCCCAGTGGTATCAGCCGCGACTTACAAGTTGTAGGTCGTAGGTTTAAAACCCCCACAGGCGCTTTACTTTGTATAAATTATTTCATCACCACTGCTCTCAAAACGGTGAAGGAAAACATCGTGAGGAAACCGGCATGTTCTAGAACCAAAAATTCGAAGACATGTGACATCCACCAACCCGCACCGGGCCCGCGTGGTGGATTACGGCCCACTCCCTGTCACAGAGAGGAGGCCTGTGTCCCAGCAGTGGGAACGTTATAGGCTGATTATGTTAAGTAATCGATATGTTATATATTTGTGGAGGCTTGTTATTAGCAACTTGATAATGTGTTGTTGTTACCTATCAATTGTAATTAGTCTGTAAGCCTTCTTAAAAGTAATAAATAAATTAATTAATAATGAGCCTGCTCCTAACAAAAGGTGGATTATTTTTTTATGCGTTTTCAAAATGCGGGATTTTGTGAAAGTGTTTAACATAACGACATGTATAACTATTAAAATTGGAGGTACAGTGGAGCCGTAAAATGTTTTCGTCGCACATATTTCAACAAGCTGACAGAAACTCAAATGACTACGTTGGCGTCGCGTTCGTTGACGCATTCAATTATTGAATGCGCCAAACAATGAATAGAAAGATGACAACGAAAGTTGAAGATAAAAGGGCATATTGTGGACATATCTATTGGCCGATAAGACAATCGGCACAATGGCAGTCAAGCTTACATTCCACATGTGAACAATTCTATTTATTATTGTTATGACGTTATCACCTATTTCAGAGATTGCTGGTTGACTTGTAATTGGCGACTGTAAGTTCGAGGCTATTGCTGCCTATAGTACTTAAGTTATATAATACACAGAAGCTGTTGGTGTACCGTAATCATACTATCACACTAATATTATAAAGGCGAAAGTTTGTGAGTACCTATGTGTGTAAACGTCATGTTCGTGAACGGGCGCCGTCGGTTGAGATTTGTCATCTCTTAATTGCCAAGGCTTATTTTTAATCTTATTTTTTTAATTGTTTCTTCATTTTTGTTTTTTTACATTGTTCTCACTTATAGAAGCAACAAGAATAATGTACCCAGGATTTTGTAATATTCTTGATTTAAAAGAGTGTCCATGGAGTTTCTTGCCCGTTCTTCTCCATAGAGATCTACGCTTTGGAATGGGCAACTAGCTTCAACTTTCTGACTAACTGACGGACTATTTAATTTTGACAATTCAAAAGTGCCTGTTATAGATATGTTTTTACATTTCTATGGTGCCTGTAGGTACATGGTTTAATTGAAATAAATGCTTTGAGTTTGAGTTGAGTTTGTGTGTGTTTATATGTTTGTTACTTCTTCACGCTCAAACGGCTGGACCAATTTTGATAAAATTTTATATGGGGGTAGCTGACACCCTGGATTAACATATAGGTTACTTTTTAACTCGACATTCACACGGGATCGAGTCTTATGCGGGTGAAACCGCCGGGCGCACCTAGTAAATAAATAAAATCGGACAAGTGCGAGTCGGACTCGCGCAGCGAGGGTTCCGTACAAATTTGTAGGTATGTAAATAGTTTATGACGGGTTTTTTTTAATGTAATTACTTTACGGTTTTCGGATTTTTTCCTTTACTTGTGCTACATGACCTTGCTTCTTGCCAAATTTCATGATTCTAGATCAGCGGGAAGTACCCTATACATTTTGATTCCCTTGAGAGTGTCGAAATATACGTTTTTTGCGGCGTGAACGGCCGTATCTTTTTTTTTTCGTTAATTTAGAAGTTTGATTTTTCACAGCTTCAAGAAACCGCAGACCTGAGTATATGGTTTTAATTTCAACTCGATACCACCACGCGTTCCCGAGATAAAGGCTCTTGACAGACAGACTGACAACAAAGTGATCGTATAAGGGTTCCGTTTTTTCCTTTTGAGGTACGGAACCCTAAAAAACTTTTTAACAAAAAATTAAACCTCCGAAAAAACTGAAAAGCAAAAAATAAAAACCTTTTTTATTTTACCTTAATAAATAAGTTCTTAAACTAATGCAAGTATACCTAACTAATTTTGAGTCGGCGCCAAACAAGCAACTTAATATCGTTGCGAGTGGTCGTGCGGAGAGCGCACTTTTTGTTTGGAATGTTAATATTTAGCGCTGGAGATTTCACGTTGCAATAGTAATTTGATTTGGCTATTCCTATAAGGTAATTTAGTGATCTTTGTTCATTGATTGTTTGGCGCCGACTCAAAATTTTTTAGGCATACTTGCATTAGTTTAAGAACTTATTTATTAAGGTAAAATAAAAAAGGTTTTTATTTTTTGCTTTTCAGTTTTTTCGGAGGTTTAATTTTTTGTTAAAAAGTTTTTATTTTATAATTTTTTGAGGCTATAATTTACTTATTACTGCATGCTTAATTTTTGATTACTTTTAAAATGGCTACCTACCTTACTTTAGATATTAACTGTTATATAATCCTACTTTAACTATTATTTTTTGTATAGTAAAATACTTAAAAAAAACAGGCTTTACATACCAACATAGATAGGCCTTTAATTTTAATTGTAATACACAGCTCAGCATTAAAATCTGTGAATGAACAATAAATCACCCCTATTTTCCCACCCTTAGGGTAGGAATTTTTTTTCCAAATTTACATGGAACCAACTTCGAGGTATGTCCTATCCATTAAAAAAAGAAATAACAAAATCGGACTAATCTGTAAAAAGTTATGCGTGGTCATACATTACAATCAGTGAGTGAACTGTCAATCATCCCCTGTTTTCCTACCCTTAGGGTTGGAATTTTTTTTCCATATTTATATAGGACCACCTTCGGGGTATATCCTTTCTAATCAAAAAAGAATTATCAAAATCGGACTGCTCTGTAAAAAGTTATGCGTGATCATACATAAAAAAAAAAAAAAAATATACGCGTCGAATTGATAACCTCCTCCGTTTTTCGTCGGTTAAAAATGAGTGGTAGACCGACAAAAGCCTCACATTTTGACCGTCACGACATTTTAGTTATGTAACAAAAGTGTCGTGGCGGTCAAAATGTTACACCGTAGTGACCGTAGGCAGGAACTTCGTTCCAACCGAGTGTCCCACTACACCTTTCGACCTTTTCTATCCAGTGGCGTGCATTGGTTTTCAGAATAGGTAGGCACTAGGCCGGGTCTAGTCTAGGCAAACGCGGTCACTAATTAATCAGAAAAAAAAGTGAGGTCAAAAGTGTGATTATTTGAGTAGGCATGCCTACTTAAGGGTGATAAATTGCGAAGGTCGAACGTCATGGCATTACGCGTGAGGCGTTACGTATTTTTAATTTTGTCGTATTAATTTGAAAGAGTAAAGACCAATGACAATGTGCGAATAGTACGGGAGCCGAGTCGGCCGTCTGGCGACTGCCTACTGCCGCGCATGTTTGTATGAAGATTTTGTTTTTTGTTAGGTATGATAATTTAGTGAGTTTCTTAATTGTGGGGCACACACACTAAAATGTAATTGACAGGCTTATGTTGATATATCGAGGTAGGCACTGCTTATATGCCTATATGCAATGCACGCCACTGTTTCTATGCCACTGCTGAGCAAAGTTCTCCCTTCCCTCTTTCCACTTGTCTAGAATCCTGGCATTACTTGATCTATAACTGGTTCCTATACGAAACGCATCCATACCTATCGGTAACTGCGTCCATCAGTATCGGTGTTATTGTGTCGACCGGTCTCATCTCGACAGGTAACTGTAAAAGGTTCGTTATACGCTCGTCGATCAGGCACAATGTGTAGACTCACGTTCTGTTCATTTTTTATCGAAAATTGTACAGTTTTATTTAGTTTATCGGGTGAATGATTTCGGCTTGTCATTGTTTGGGAGTAGGTCGGGAGCTGATGATTATATAGGAGGAGAATGATTGATCATGATTTGGCGGACGTAAGTATAGACTAATTTATATTGATTCAGTTCTGCGGGGCAATTGCGCAACATATTATCAATCGGAATCGGTTTCATTTTGACAGTTCAACAACATTCATTGCGTTATTTACGTGTTGAGCAGACAAACTTTTCGCACTTATGAAGCAATGGATTAGCAATTTGCTTCAAAATGATTCAGATTCCGATTGATAGTGTGTTACGCAATTAGGGTGCTGATTCCAGTGCTTAAATCACTGACCAATGTAAACACTTTTCAGTCCAGCATCTAATACGAATATCTTGCTGCGGTTGGTCCGTGGATGGGTGACCATCAAGACACCTCTGTGCCGCAAAAAGCATGTTAATCCGTTGGTCGCGACTGCCATTCGTGGATCTTTGACAGTCGTTCGTTACGGGTCGTCAGAAACCCGAACGTCTGACAACCAGGAGGACAAGAACCAAGGAGCACAGTATTACCCAGTAACTGGGTTGTGGAGGTCAGATAGCCAGTCGATCCATATAAAATAATAGTACCCAGCTGCACCGGGTTACCCTGGAAGCCAGCCCCAACATAGTTGGAAAAGGATAGGCAAATGATGATCTAAGACGAGTATCTAGCGTTCGATTGGAATGTATCCGACATGCGGCAAACGTGTCCGGCCGGAATTATAGGCCTTGTGATCCAGTGTCACTGGATTCCAACTATTGAAATACTGGATCCATGTAAATTAAACTTAAGAGATACAGAAAAAAAAATCAGCTGTTCCCTACATTTATGTTCGCGTAACTCGTCAAAATGTAGGGAACAGCTTGAGTTTAATTCGCGATTTCATGTTTGGTGTCATAGTAAAAGTTGTTCATAGTTATGAGTCACCCTGTATATGACCCATATTTGCAAAATAAATGTCTATTCTATTACTTTTAATACTACTGCCACCCATTACACGAACATTGGTCCACTTTCTAGTTCCTAGACTGATCAGAATTGCCCATCAAGAAGATTGCTTTAGAAATTATCCTCGACAAATGACAATCAGCCCGAGCCCCCATCAAGAGAATGCCTTATACAGCCCGATTCAAACTCTATGGCGGCTCGAAACATCAGGCAAGTCGCTGCGCAGTAATAAATTCACCTGTCAGCGGGGGTGAGGTACTGCGCAGCGACTAATAGCACACTTCAGAGTCACCATAAAGTTTGAATCGGGCTGTACCAGAAGTTGTAAACAAAAGTAGCACGGTAGACGTATCTCCGTCATTTCAATTCCATGTGTCATGAAAAAAAGTACTTACACAATCCTATAGAAAGCAGACGATTCATTCATTTAGAAGAACAAGCATAAGCATTGTTTACGGTTTAGAATGCATCGATTTGTCTAGAGTCTTTAGTCATTGGCATAGTGTTTATATTGAGCTGTTTATTATGAATTCTTCTGCAGGTAATATCAAAAGACCTTATCGGTAGGAGTGATGGCCCCACGGCTAATATACGCACTTGTTTACATAATCAGCCTATAATGTTCCCTCTGCTGGGACACAGGCCTCTTCTCTGAGAGAGGGAGAGGGCCGTAATTCACCACGCGGGCCCTGTGCGGATTGGTAGATGTCATATGACTTAGAATTTTTGGTTCTAGCACATTTAGTTTTCTCCCGGAGTTTCCTTCACCGTTTTGAGAGCAGTGGTGAGGAAATAATTTACAAAAAGTAAAGCGCCTGTCTGGGTTTGAACCTACAACTCGTAACTCGCGGCCGTTTCCACTAGGCCACCACTGAAAACCCTTCTGAAAATGTTGGCGGGATCGTCCACTGCGACCATACTGCGATTCCCGGCCACGCTACGCACGAAACAAATGCTGGCAAACAAATGAACCGTGCCAAACCTCTCCATGCACATCCTATGTGCGAGTAGCTATGGACGATCGACTTTAAACGCTGTAGCCATGTCGTAGTCCAAGCAATCACATTACACTAATATCAGATCACATCACACTAATATTATAAAGGCAAAAGTTTGTGAGTGTGTGTGCGTTGATTTTATATGTTTGTTACTTCTTCACGCTCAAACGGCTGGACCAATTTTGATAAAATTTTGTGTGGAGGTAGCTGACACCCTGGATTAACATATAGGCTACTTTTGTCCCGATATTCACACGGGATCGAAACATATGCTGGTGAAACCGCGGGGCGCAGCTAATTTAAAATAAGAAGTTGAACGATGTACGCGTAGGTCCGATCATTTTGATCCAATAAAAGTCTACTAGGAATATATTTACGTTGTCATCAATTATCGCTAGCCAATGCTTAAAAGTAATTACTAATTGCAACATAGTGAAATACAACACCTATTTTAAATACGGTACTCATAAATTCTACAACTCATGTTGGACAATTAGCATAGAAATTGTCTAAGCTAGAATCTAGATTAAAATCATTTCTCAATCGATATCAAATAATCCATACCAATATTATAAATGCGAAAGTCTGTCCGTATGTCGGGTCACCTTTTCACACGTAATAAGCCAAATAACCAAGACCAAAGAAGATAACCTGGGACATGGAGAAGGGTAGGCTACTTTTCATCCTTGATCATAGACGAAATCGCAGCCAACAGCAAGTCTTGTTTATGCAACTATACACAATTATAGATCAATCAATCTGCCTAGCCTTTTCCCATGTTGGGGTCGGCTTCCAGTCTAACCGGATGCAGCTGAATACCAGTATTTTACATGAAGCTACTGCCTATCTGACCTCCACATCCCAATTACTGGGTAACACAATACCCCTTGGTAAGACTGTTCGTCAGACTTTTGAGCTTCTGACTAACGACTGTCAAAGATCTACAAACAACAACCGGGACCAACGGCTTAACGTGCCTTGCGAGGCAGGGGGGATCTCGATATGTAACTGATGGTCACCCATCCACAAACCGACCGCGGTAAGCGTAGCTTATCCTTCGATCGACCTGTGTGGCTGTTATTATTTAGTCACGAGCCCTACATCTACATCTAAAAGTAAAACGAAAAAAGTGGCAATGCACTTGTTGTCTGGCATTTTCGCTGAACTGGCCCTTTTTAGCGCAGCCGTGAAGCACACTTTCCTGCTTATACTTTTTTTTTATTTAAACTTTTTCTTTTGTTTTTATTTGATGTATGTATCTGGTGTATTGTGTGTCTTTTTAGTCTGTGCTAAATAAATTCTTTTCTTTCTTTCAATGAAAACTTGCCGGCAACTTTGAAAAGAAAGCAAATTGGTCAACAAAAAAGTGAAATTGCTAAAAGTATAAAAATATAGTTTTAATCTTTATGGGCACAAGAGAAATTCTTAGCTTATAGGGAGTGCAAACGAGTTTCAAGTATAAACTGTGTCAGCGTGACTCTTATGGTGTTTTTGTCTCGAAGTGGGAAGGCAGGTTTCGTACGGGTGTTTTGGCGAAAATCAATCTTCCCTGACCAAAATAACTTAGTCTTATAGGTGCTGTAATGGCCAGAACCAGGCAGCCAACCTGTTGGTAAGTGGTTCCCGACACTTATGGACTTCTGCAATACCAGAGACATTGCAGAAGCGTTGCCATCCTAGAGACGGAGGTAATTTTTTTATGTTAATGGCCAATAAATTAGCAGTAGTGGCGAAACTATAGGGTGGCATTGGGACAAAATGCCACGGGGCCCCAGCCAGAGGGGACCCCCGGCCCAAGAGGGCCATGAGCACAGGAGAATCCTAACCTAAGGACAGAAACAGTCAGGTGTTAAAGATTTTGTAGGGGAAAAGAAACATGAAATGTACGCGGAAGAAGTTGCGGGAGAAGTGCTAATAAAAAAAAAAAAACTAACGCTGGTTGAGCTTCTTTACACTGAGATGGCCCCATCCCTTGAATTTGCCACGGGCCCCAAACGGTATAGTTACGCTACTGATTAGCAGGCAGTCTGCTGGTTAGTATAGATACCGCCGCCTATGGACTGCAATACCAGAGATATGCCAGAAGTGTTGCCATTCTAGAGACGGAGGTGAAATGATAGAATCATTAATATTATTATAGAATTATTAATAGCCTGTGTAGTCCCATTCTGGGCAAAGGCCTCCCTTCTCTCTATCCACTTATCCCTATGTCAGACAGAAGTCAGATGGTAAACCAAGATTGTCGATGCGTTCCCTTAAAGGCTAGTCTTAATTTATTCTGGTAATTCTTAATGCACACATACCCTTAAAACCGGTAGAGAGCAATGCTGCTTGGCGGTCGAAATAATTAATGATCTCTTCGCGAAAGGATGATGATTATTGAAGAATTTCTCTTATGGGGAAATTTAATGACAAATAAAACCATTTTAAAAGATGCTCTTCAACTACATCAGCTGTAGGTATTTCGTCGAAGACCAAATGAACGTTTGATGAGAAAAACAATATACTAAAATGATGAATGATGGATTAATTAAAAAGATAATGTGCGCTGATCCCGAAGAATCGAATCCGGGGGTGAGCAATTTACACTTAAAAGACAAAGGTTTTAAATGCGGTCATACAAAATCACTGACCTGTATTATACAAGTACTTGTATAATACAGGTCAGTGTACAAAAAGTATTAAAAAATATTAGATACATTCACGAATTTTTCTTTCAAAAAAGTAATTAGGTATTTTTTTTTATTTTTTTTTTTTTTTCACACAACGCCATCTAGTCCCAAGCTAAGCAGAGCTTGTGTTATGGGTACTAGACAACTGATAAACATACTTATATATTTCTAAATACATACATATTATAGATAAATTACACCCAGACACAGGACAAATGATCGTGCTCATCACACAAACATTTGTCCTGGGTGGGAATCGAACCCACGACCTCCGGCATAGCAGTCAGGGTCACTAACCACTAGACCATCAGGCCTGTCATTAAAAATGAAACGTTGTAAATCTGCTTCAAATCTGTATTCGTATATAAACAAGCTCGCGAACTGTGTCACTGGCACGCCAAACTTATTATGATTTACGTATTTGCTGAACGCGGCGCTTTTTTGCCGAGTCAATGTTTATTTTATTTAATACGACGTTTTTCCGTATTTATGTGAGTTTTTTTTGGTCGAAAGCCGAAAGCGGAAACTGTATTTTTATTTTAGCGCTTTTTTACCGATATTGTGAAAATAACTGTGTTGAATTCCATCTTTAATTGACTTTTTTATTTTTTATAAATATGGCTGACTCCCGAAATAGAAGCAATGAGACCATATCGTCGTCGTCATCTGCCTAGCCTTTTCCCAACTATGTTGGGGTCGGCTTCCAGTCTAGCCGAATGCAGCAGTATAGCATAGAGCGACTGCCTATCTGACCTCTACAACCCAGTTACTGGGTAACACGATACCCTTTGGTAAGACTGATTGTCAGACTTTCGGGCTTCTGACAACAAGTAATGACTGTCAAAGATCCACGAATGACAGCCGGGACCAACGGCTTAACGTGCTTTCCGAGGCACGGAGGGATCTTTGGTATGAAAAGATCCACGGACCAACCGCGGCAAGCGTAGCTTAACCTGATCGATAGACCCGTGCGGCTGTTATTACTTAGCCACAAGTCCCTCTCGTATCGTCGTCAATACATTACCTATTAAATTAATACGAAAAAGGTAAAACAAATAATGATAATAACCTTGAATATGTTTGTATATGTCAGGGTTTCTTGTAAATCTTCATTTTAATAAGCAGCTCAGGATCTAGGCAGCGGGAATAAACTGCTGCTGTTTATGTATTCACAACCCGTTTCTGTGTAAGAGATACTACGAGATACAAGTAGGTATGCTAGGGATGGCAACTCTTTTAAGAGAACCACGAAGAAAGCGCCGACAATAAAAAAAACCGAGTGTGCTTATGACCACACGACTGAAGTGAAACTTCAAACGTATTTGGCTATGAGAGGAAGAGAGAAAGAAAATGTGCGCGCGCACTGCTTTCTCTTGCTTATATCCCCGACTCAACTCCCGTTCGCCTCGCTCGATCATACTTTTCGTAACGCTTACGTCACGCGTTCACCAGCTTACTCCCCAAGTCAAGCGTGCGTAAAGAAGTTTCACTTCAATAAATGAAAAAGAAAAAAAAAACAATACTATACTCCATTTGTTTAGGTAATTAAATAAAGGTAAACAAAAAACCACGTGACTTAGTTAGCCGACTAAACGTAATATCACTCACTTCACTTGTCATGCTATGTCACAGTTGTACTCTTCAATTTAGCAACATTATTAACGAATTATGACGTTGCTAAATTGAAGAGTACAACTGTGACGTAGCATGACAACTGAGTAGACTGGTATTACGTTTAGTTGGATAACCACGGCACGTGGTTTTTTGGTTACCTTTATTTAATTACCTAAACAAAAGGAGTATAGCACCCTAACTACGCACACGTCACACGCAGTCACACGTGTCGTAGTTACTGTACTATTGAAACTGTGAAATCATTCATATTCAGTTCCATTAATTGCAATAAATAGAAATAGAATTTAGCAAAATTGTATGGTAGGTACTTTATCGACGCTGGAACGAAGTAGATATCTACATAACACAGGAACATCACGGCTTCGCCAACCCCATCGTATTAAATTACGGACAGCCCTGACCCGTAAAGATATCTTCTATTCTACAGGTACAGACATAGTAGGTAGGTATACATAGTACGAGAAACGTTTTATATCCATAAGTTATCAACAGTTACAAGTGGTAGGACAGCTTCGAAAGCAGGACTGTGTACTTTTACATAGCGTCCTAAATGAGATTTAATAAACAAAGTGAAGAAAACACTTTGAAATAGAGAGAATTTTAAAGCTCAAAAATATTTTTTCCTATTTTCTACCCTAATAATAATTGAGGTAAAATTCGTGTGTTTTTAAGTTTGTATGTAATCTAATCTCCGGAACTATCAGTCGGATTATAAAAGTTATTGAAGTGAAAACGTCTTTAGCGGCGTTGGGCATTTTTTGAAACGGGAAAAAGCCATTGGATCCGTGCCACTGTTACCGTAACCGACACCGCTTCATGTGTTCGGCTGTCCTCGGGATGTAGTCGGTTTCAATGTATATCCGAGATATCAGTGAGTGATGGCAAAGTATTCTGTTTGTGTTTGGTTTTCACTTCTGTCAGCACTCCCGCGGAGTGCCATTATTTTCTTGCATTTGATAGTCCAATTATTGAGGAAGGTTATAGGCTAGTTAACATCACGCTAAGACCCTTAGGAGCCGAGCATTGGGACAAAAAGTCAAAAAGAACGTTAAGCGAAAACGAAGTAGTAGCACGGGCGAGCGATGGGATGGAACGCCATGGGTCGAGGGCCGTTTGACGCCGACAGAAGCTAGTTTTATTATATAATTAGAAAAGATAACATTGTCAAGCAGCTTGCTGTGTTTCGTCGATGCGTGAGAGTTCCAGTGCCTTAGGCATCTTCTGGGCACGCTCGTTCCATCATAGACCTCATCCATCGCTTTTCATCAGGCGTGATCGAGGTCAA
This sequence comes from Amphipoea oculea, assembly GCA_945859645.1. Classification (NCBI taxonomy): domain Eukaryota; kingdom Metazoa; phylum Arthropoda; class Insecta; order Lepidoptera; family Noctuidae; genus Amphipoea; species Amphipoea oculea. The sequence continues at coordinate 20,488,173 of OX243878.1, read as the reverse complement.
AAGCGGGCCCATTAAGCAATAAAAAAAAAATATTTGTTGTGTTATACATTTACCCCCTTATTCATAAAACTTATCAAACCTATTTTAGTTAAAATGGGGTTTGTCTCTTTCTTACACACAGAAATGACAACGTGACAGATAAAGACAAACGTTCTATAAACCTATTTTAGCTAAAATAGAGATAAAATAGGATTATGAATAACAGGGATAAAGTTTTTGTTAGAAATCGTTTCTAAAATCTGCCGGTCTACTCTGTAAATATCTCACCGTGAAAATTTAGGTGAGGTGAGCTAAAAGTGAGTTGCCAACAGTGTCAATCCACCAAAATCTTCACGGTGTGATATTTACAGAGTAGACCGGCAGGTTTTAGAAACGATTTCTTACAGAATATGTACACTGTACCTACCTAAATAGGCTTGTCTCAAACACATTGCGTATGATCACAGGAAAGGCCCGCCTCAAAAGGTCTTGTCACTTTACGATCACGATTTCTAACAAATAAAAGAAAAAACCTCACGAATGTCCGGCACCGGCAGTTCCAAAAGCCTACATCCAAAACATTATGTCACTCCAAAAGTCACATAGGAAGTAAAACAATCGAGGATGTGACATTGTTGTCATTCTCTAAAAGTGAACCGTTGAAAATTATTCAACAATACAATATATTATGGAATAATGTAGATGTAAGGTCACATGGACCTTGCTGCAGGTCGGCCCTGAAAGAGATCATGGTAATAAGGTCGGATTCGCTGCATATTTATGATGTCCGATACGCATTGAGAATTTATGTTGGTTACAAGGAGAATGCCTGAGAGTGGATAGGAAAAAAGCGGCGAAGTGCGAGTCGGACTCGACCATGAAGGGTTCCGTAGCAGCAAATAGAAATTAAATGTTTTTTTTTTAATTTTTATATTTGAGTTGATTGAATGAAAGGTAAATTGCGGTTTACGATTTATGACATTTTAAAACAAAATTACTTACTAGATCTCGTTCAAAGCAATTTTCGGTGGAAGTTTACATGGTAATGTACATCATATATTTTTTTTAGTTTTATCATTCTCTTATTTTAGAAGTTACAGGGACACACACACATTTTACCACTTTGGAAGTGTCTCTCGCGCTAACTATTCAGTTTAGAAAAAATTATATTAGAAACATCAATATCATTTTTGAAGACCTATCCATAGATACTCCACACGTATAGGTTTGATGATCAAATCAGTAGGACCTATTATCGCACCAGTGTTATGTGATATAATAAATGCTTGTATACACAATGGAGTTTTTCCAGAAGCTCTAAAAATATCGATTATCAAGCCTTTACACAAAAAAGGTGATAAAACAAAAATGTGCAATTATAGACCTATAGCGTTAATTCCTATATTTTCAAAAATTCTTGAGAAAGTAATTTATATTAGACTCAACAATTATTTTGAAAAGAACAACATTTTTTGTAAGGAACAAATGGGATTCAGGCAAAATAAAACTATTACTATGGCAGTGTACAATTTCCTTAAAAAGATACACCACAACATGGACAACAGAATGCCGGTTGTAGCAATGTACATGGACATGACGCGCGCTTTTGATTATGTTGACCATAAAATACTAATAAAAAAGTTCTATAGCTACGGCATTAGAGGTAATGTACTGGACCTCATACAATCGTATTTAGAAGGTAGGAAACAGTGTACTCAGATTAGTCAAGTCAACATTAAGTCGAAAACTGAAACAATATACTCCTCAAGTACGAGAACAATTTCGTATGGTGTTCCACAGGGGACTGTGGTAGGTCCATTATTATTTATCTGCTATATAAATGCACTATTGTTTTCGACAAGGGTAACTTTAAAGAAATTGAACTAGATATAAACACTGACCTGGTGTCAATCATAGAATGGTTAAATGCCAACAACCTTAAAATTAATTTAACTAAAACTAAAATAATGGACTTTAAACTTCGACAAAGAAATCCAACACAATACCAAATCGGGTACAATGGAGACGCAATACTAGAAACGAACACTACAAAGTTTTTAGGATTGCACATTGACAATGATATGACATGGAAAACTCAAATTGATAATGTTTGTTTGAGACTTTACCGGTTTTCTTATGCACTTTATATGTTAGGTAAAGTTGCAAACAAAACTGCCCTCCTAACGGCATACCACGGGTATGTAGCCTCCACATTAAGGTATGGACTCATATTTTGGGGTAATGCTACAAATATATCCACCGTACTTTTGGCACAAAAAAGATGCATTAGAGCCATCTGCAAACTAAGAACAACAGATACATGTAAGCCACACTTTAGGGATTTAAATATTCTGACAATATCGTCACTATATATCTATGAGGTTTTGATGTTTGTAAAAACCAATATACACTTGTTTAATCATGTAGAGAGTCAACGTCGCTCAGATAAGTTAAAAACAATAAACACCAGAGCCCTGATTCACAACCATACGACAGGCTATCGTATCGAAAACCTGACATTTCTATAACCTGATTTGACTTCCCCTCAACAGCAAATAGCTGTTGGAAGAATAGCGGGCGTCTATTTGATTTAAACTGACAAAATTTTCGGGTTTTGGACTTGTGAACAGCATTGAGAAGACTCCTACGAAAACAATGATTAATGTTCGATACGATACGGAAGCATATCGAGTGTTTGTGAATAAGGGGGCAGGACTGCTTTTGCTTATAATAGTGTCTATGCAATGGCACCAAAATTGTATAACAAATTACCTTGTCATATTAGAAATAGTAAGAATTATAATGAATTCAAAAGTAATCTTTTTAAGCTACTAAATGACAAGGTATATTATTCGGTCAAGGAGTATATGGATGACAAATTTTGATCAATTTATATATATATATATATTTTTTTTTTTTTAAATGTAATTATGTTTTTGTGTTTTTGCAATCTTTTGACATTGTATATCTTTATCTTTTCCGATTTTTATGACATTTTCTCTTTATTATTATGACAATTTTATAATTTGAAATCCTTGTGTAACTTTGACATTGTTCATATTAATCCAATTTTGTATGCCTATCGGCGGGACATGGTTTGTACAATAGATTTTGTTTGGAAAACACCTGAAATCACCTATGTTTCACAAAATAAATAAATGAAATGAAATGAAAAAAATTTTTTGAGTTTCAGTTCTAAGTATGGGGAACCCCCAAAATGTATTGTTTTTTTTCTATTTTTTTGTGAAAATCTTAATGCGGTTCACAGAATACATCTCCTTACCAAGTTTTTTCGAAAAAAAGTGGCTGTGACATACGGACGGACAGACAGACAGACATGACAAATCCATAAGGGTTCCATCCGAATGGACTCATAGTGTGTGAAACGGTTGTACGGTCGAGCTTATATCCGATTTGAGGACACAGCTATGTAAATAGGGTCAAATAAATTAGGTAAATTGGGTATCGATACTTAAACACGATAAAATAAAAACAATCAAGATTTGATGCTTTTTTAGGGGTCAACGACCGCTTTTAGTGTTGTTGCTTGAAGTTTTCATTGAGAAAATCCATAGTAATATTACAAATTCGAAAGTAACTGTCTGTCTGCCTGTATGTTACCTTTTCACGCCTAAACCGCCGAACCGATTTAGATAAAATTTGGTATAGAGATTGAGTCCCGGGAAAGGACATAGGATACTTTTTATCCCGATATTCCCACGGGATAGAGACTTATGCTGGTGAAACCGCGGGGCGCAGCTAGTATGTTATATTTTTATCGTCTGTGAGATATTTTTAAAACTGATTCTTCAAATGACTAAAGTAACTGCAGTCGATGACCCCACAAAAAACATCATCAAGTCATTTGTTTTATTATGTTTAGATAACGACTCCCATGAACGCGGAGTTACGCTAGCTAATGTACTTTGACCCTGTATTATAGTCCTCGTAATTCAATGATTATGTTACTGAGGTGTTCTGTGCAAGGGCTTCGTTACAAGTTACAACCAAACCAATGGTGTGTTACAATGGCGGAAGATCGTCACTTGGTTGATACTAGCGCCGATTCCCTTGTTCACAAACTAAACTAAATTTCAGTTCAGTGCATCTTTTTCTTTCTATTTCATTAAGAAAAGGACAGAAGATAAATATTAGTTTAGTGCTGTCAAAATAAGATACTCCATAGACAAGTTTAGACGCGATTAAAAACTTGCCTAACTAAAAATACGTCAATTTACGTCAGGCGTTGACTAATTTGACAGGACTAAACTAATATTTATCTTCTGTCCTTTTCTTAATGAAATAGAAAGAAAAAGATGCACTGAACTTAAATTTAGTTTAGTTTGTGAACAAGGGAATCGGCGCCAATGTGTCTGCGTTTAGTCTCCATATTTGGATCTCATCAAAAAATGTAGTAATTCATCATAACGGCAGTTTAAAAAAAAAGACGGGTTGCACTCCGGGAGTGCCGGCAGAAGTGAAAACTTGAATATTAACGTTGAAATAAATCAATTATTAATTTAATTAATATTACTCATTTTTTTTCAATATTTCTGCGTCACTTTTTTCATTAATAGATGCACTTTGTTCAATTTCCATATTTTAAACACTTTCGGTCTTATTCATAAAAAAAGCCTATTGAAGGTTTAAACCATTCATTAGTTAAAATGCTCAATAGGCCTTTAAAACATTCGATAAAATTTTGTATTCATAAACGCTTCATAAACGTTCTATAACTAGAATGTCCTACAACTTCTAAATGTTGCCATTATAATGAAGTCATCCAACAAATTGGCCAACACATTAAATCGGCATACGAGAATATCTGTCTACGAACCGAATATTTGTGTCCATAGACATTATTACGTATGAAAAACGAATTTATTGTCTACAGTTTCAACAGTTTTGACGCGACAACGTCATGGTCGTCATGGAAACAATATGAATATGTCAATGAATGAATTTGATATTGTATGTGTCAAACTAAAAAACTTTTGAATATTTTTTTTGTATTTAAAATAAATGAAATTATGACCGGAGACTAGTTGCAATAAAGGGCAAAGAATTGAATATTGGTTGGAGGAGGATAAGGTGTGTACCTACTGTTACACCTAAAATGTGTTCAAAGTAAGTTATGTTTTGTAAACATTCTCAATTTCTTATACTTATGCTTGCTTTTGCTTCTAATCCTTAGATTTTTTGGAAGAATTGGTCAGGGAGAGGTCTCCATAATAGAAAATAAAAACACTGACACAAGCACTAACGCTAAACAGGGGCAGCCTGGCATGATTTACGAATTAGGTGCCCATCCAATTTACAATTTTACGAAGAACTTCGTTTGCCTGTACAAAACTCATTGTAACAAAAAAAAAACCCGCCATAAGAATAATAATGACTGTTATTTTGATGCCGCTACTGATTAATTAAATCAGTATAAATAAGATAATGAAGAGAAAGAATTTATAACATTAGTTTTGTATTTCAGGTCAATAGGACTAGTAAGGATGGTGCTTCACTACGAATAGCAGAAATTGAAACGGCCTACAGAAGAGATGGCACAGATAGCAAATGAAAAGCAAACATTTTAAAAATGTTGTTCTGCTTGCACAAGTTCTAGAAGCCAAATTAGAGTTTAGAGTATTGTTCAGCCGTGAACAGGCAAGAGTTACATACGCCAGCGTCAGCATCAAGAGCGACATACATTCGTTCCACATAAATTAGTAATTAGTAAATGAATAAATTAGTCATCAAGCTGGAGTAGAGTTTGATTCATCTTCCATAATTCCTCTCACTATGGCCAAGACACCTTTAGCCATCACAAGTTCTATGAGTCTGTGGGACCGGCAATGACTAAACTATTTCCTGTGTACACATTGCACGACGTACACAAACCCCTATTCCTACCCAAATTCTGTCTGTTCCCGTAGGTGCCCGGTCAGTTCACCAAAAATTAATCTACAAATTTTTACTTGACAAACAACGATTGGCAAAAACATGATTTGTCATTTCATCATTATACAACAACAAGTTTGCCAAATAATTCACTTTACAAAATAATCACCATATAAACTTTTGTTTAATAACGTGTTATTTGACAAACAATTCATTTTTTATTCATTTTACCTCATAAAACAACGTTTGGACTAAAAACGTTTTACATATTAACTTGTCATTACGCAATTTCTTAAAAATGAAACTCATTCTTTCATCGACTTGCGCTAATAGAAAAAAAGAGATTATTTTTAGTGAGCTACCCGGAACCGAACTAGTTAATTAGGTTAATTATTTAAAAAAAAAATGTTAGGTTAGGTTAGGCTAAAACTGTGACCCCTACGCACGAGCCGAGCGAGCGAAGCGAGCGGTGCTGCGGCAGCGGCCGGCGAGTGCCAGAAACGACTAGATTATATAGAAAAAAATTACTTTACACAAAATATGGGTGCCAGAAACGACTTGCGCTAATAGAAGAAAAAAAAAAGATTATTTTTTTAATAGGCTACCCGGAACCGAACTAGTTACGTTAGGGTAATTATTAAAAAAAAATGGGTCGGTTAGGTTAGGTTAAAACTGTGACCCCTACGCACGAGCCGAGCGAGCCAAGCGAGCGGTGCCGCGGCAGCGGCCGGCGAGTGCCAGAAACGACTAGATTATATAGAAAAAAATACTTGCCTGAAAATTATTTGACCCAAATGAAGAATACCTTTACATAGTACAAAACAAAGTCACTCCCGCTGTCTGTAAGCTTAGATCTTATAAACTACGCAACGGATTTTAATGCAGTCGCTATTATAGTATGTATTATAAAATGATATTTTGTATAAACGTTATTTTTCCAAAAGAATCTAAATATTAAATGAAAAATGTATAAATGACTAAATATCATCTGTAACATTTGTAAAGAGAAGCATTTGCCAAATAAATGTTTGTAAAGCGAGTGTTTATAAAATAAAACATTTGCGGAATGAGTTGTTTGTGAAATAAATAGTATACGAAACGTTGGTTGTAAACTAAAAATTTGTCAATGGAGTTTTGGTGAAACATTAGTGAACCGTTCCCGTAGGTCTCCCGTAGGCTTGTATGATAGGTTAGGGTGTTAGGATAACTAGGGTGTTAAAAAGTTTATAATCAGTAGGGTGAGGTAACCATAGATACCAGGCTCAATTGTTACAAACTTAGCCACACTGTATGCATTTGGAATAACAGCCGTACTAAGCTGTTAGTCCCGGTGCGTACAAGTATTATAAAAATAAACTGATATTTGTATACAAGCTTTTTATTAATGAACTACTCCCTAAATTTCTTCTCTTTTACTTTAGATCTTGTTGGCTCAAAATATTGCCACTTCCACGTTGTCGTCTGTGGCAGCGCAGAGGTCACTTTGACTGCATGTTTTGGGTAGGACAAATAAGGCAGGATAGGAGGTGGAGCATGTTTTGCAACATAGCTTCACAGCCACACCCTACTGGAGCATCTCCCTGCAGGGTGTAAACTTCCGTGGTCGACACGGAAGCATTGTTTTCACACAAAAGCAACAATGTCCCACAGTATTTCTTGTTGCTATAATGTGCTTCGTTATATTTTTCGTCGCTTCTATTTTGTATTGTAGGTAGGTATATAATAATAAACTAAATTGGTTAAACAGAAGTTCAAAATAAATTAAATACAACTGCGGCTCCTCGAAGTACTATTGTTTACGAAACTGACTTTTCAAACATTTGACTTGCGTTCCCATTGAGGGACCACATTTGAATTTTGAGCTTTTGAATGCGTCAGCCTTTAGTAAAAGTTCTCAAACAATTGTAAATTCAGCCTTTAATTTGTAAAAGTAGCCACTCAAAAGTTACAATCGATTAAAGGTGGTCCCTCAGTCGTGACTGACAGGCATCCCTATCTCAAAACCTAGTAAAAATTTGCAACTGCTATAAATTACTACTCTTAGTAAAAGATTTGTAAAACTAATTTATTTGAATATCAACCCTTCCTGTTCAAGGAATAAAAAGAACTAGCATGCGGAAGGTGGTCCCTCAACCGATCACCATATGTTCACCTTGAGTGGAGACCACAATGGAATTTGAAATTTACATATGGGTCTAGCGTTAGTAAAAGTACTTGAACGATTGTATATTCAACCTTTAGTTTGTAAAAGAAGCCATTCAAAAGTTACAATCGAATTAAGGTGGTCCCTCAATTGAAACGTTAATCATTAGAAAAATCTATTTACGTAGCATTCGGAAGTTAAATAAACGAATGCTACAGTCTATCCTTTAGTAGTATTTTTTTACTAAGGATTACTTTTCTAAACAGTATAAAAAAATGTACCGTTTTATTTCAAATAATAATCAAATTCCTGGGAAGAAATACCAAGATAGAGGTGACCACACAGCAGGATTGTTTATTAAGTAAAAACTAGTGAGTGTTTGTTGATATTAATTTTTATTAATATTTGACATCACTTAGCTAAATTAAAACACAAAGAAAATAATGCTTATGATAGTAAAAAAAAGAAACAAAATTTTACCCTGCACTGAAAATGTAACTCTGAACTCTTTAACCGACTTCAAAAGAGGAGGTTCTGTATTCGACCCGTATGCATGTATGTATGTTTGTATGTCCGCGATTTTCTCAAAAACTAAAACCGATTTTGATAATTCTTCACTAAAGTTATCTACATACTTTCAGGAAGGTTTTAGTATTTAATACATTAGGTAATTATTCTTATGTACGAAGTTATATGCATAAATGCAGCATTTCTATGCGAATTTTGATTATTCTTCTAGTCGGTGTCTTCAATTCTTCAGTGCACTAGTGCTTATTGAATTTGTGTGGGGTAGGTAAAACTAAAAAGTGAAAAATAAAAACTTTTTACAAAAAAAAAAAAAACAACCGACTTCAGAAAAATACACTACAAAGTGTAAATAACGTTAATTTCGGAAGTCGGTGTCAAAAAATGTAAATGCAGAACCAACGACACCGACTTCCGAAATTAAAGTTATTTATCACTTTGTAGTGTTTTTCTTTTCGAAGTCGGTTGTTTTTTTTTTATAAAAAGGTTTTTACATCAAACATTACTACTAATGAGACAGTAGCAAAGTGTATGTATAAAAGTTTGTTCGTTTAGAGGACTGTCATCAAATTTAAAGCGTAAGTCGTCGTAAGAACGTATGCTCTCATTAAAAAAGTAGAGACATCTGTAATGGCCGAGCTCACTGGCGCTAGCTCCGGGAATAAATTCAATAGCCCCAACTAATTTGTAGAAATTTTGTTTGACTTTGATCGTTCGAGGTATTTCGCTAATCGGTCCTTTAGGTGTGTCGTTAAAATCGAAAGATATAAAATCTGTAAGCTCATATTCGTACGTCACTTGATTATTACACAATGTACATTCTTTAATTTCGTCACGAATTAAAATGGCTTCTTCCAAAATACTAATGCCAAACATTTTAATAAGCTGAATGTTCAAACTGATAAATGTATATCTTTTTATTTTTTTTTTCTGTTTGAAACCATGCATTGCTACTCAGTTTGGAGAATTTGACACTAAAAAAAATCTTATTAATAACTTCTTCGAAAACGGTACATACATTACATTCGCAACTGTAAGTAACGACGTCTCTGATTTTATTCTTTTTATTACAAGCTTGGGAAATTATTTGTGCTCTCAGAATGTAAATATCATCTATCTTGTAATTATTGTCATTCAAGCCTTTAATATACATTAAAATTATGTTATCATCAACATTAGCCTCATTAAAGCAGTCATGTAGCACAAATAAAGGAAAAAATCCGAAAACCGTATATTTTAAACCGTATATTTTAAAAAAACTGTGAGAAACTATTTACATACCTTTGTACGGAATACTCGTTGCACGAGTCCGACTTATCCGGATTTTTTTAATTATTTGCGGCTTGAGTTACTAGTCATTGAACCAATGTTTTTTAAGTATGTTCACGTAGGTACGCGACGCGTAGATTTTATTTTTATTAAAAATTATTATCAACAGTCACTAGAAAAACCCTGCTGTGTGGTCACCTCTATCTTAGTATTTCTTCCCAGATATTTGATTATTATTTAAAATAAAACGGTACATTTTTTGATACTGTTTGGTAAAGTAATCGTTAGTAAAAAAATACTACTAAAGGATAGACTGTAGCATTCGTTTATTTAACTTCCGAATGCTACGTAAATAGATTTTTCTAATGATTAACGTTTCAATTGAGGGACCACCTTAATTCGATTGTAACTTTTGAATGGCTTCTTTTACAAACTAAAGGTTGAATATACAATCGTTCAAGTACTTTTACTAACGCTAGACCCATATGTAAATTTCAAATTCCATTGTGGTCTCCACTCAAGGTGAACATATGGTGATCGGTTGAGGGACCACCTTCCGCATGCTAGTTCTTTTTATTCCTTGAACAGGAAGGGTTGATATTCAAATAAATTAGTTTTACAAATCTTTTACTAAGAGTAGTAATTTATAGCAGTTGCAAATTTTCACTAGGTTTTGAGATAGGGATGCCTGTCAGTCACGACTGAGGGACCACCTTTAATCGATTGTAACTTTTGAGTGGCTACTTTTACAAATTAAAGGCTGAATTTACAATTGTTTGAGAACTTTTACTAAAGGCTGACGCATTCAAAAGCTCAAAATTCAAGTGTGGTCCCTCAATGGGAACGCAAGTAAACATTTGTACGTCAAATGTCATTTTCTTCGGCCATCTTTGTTGTGTCTCACTTGGTTCACTTCGGTTGGCGCCGCCGCCGTAGAAAGAGATGGGGGGGGGGGGGGGGAAATCTCTCCTGACGGTCACGTGTCCTGACGCGATGCCCTGACGCGAGTTTAACATTTTTTACCCATTACAAAAAGTGTTCAACGCCGCTAAAGAAGTTTTCACTTCAAAAAGTGAATTTAAGGAAACTACTTATTCTTAATCATCCATTCTTTTGCTTAATAATTTGACCATGAAACTCACCAATCCATGCGACGGTGCCAAGTCCTGCCTGAGCGCCAGCACGCGCAGACGCAGCAGTTCTCCTGGGCGGTAGCGCGCACGCTCCGTGGACAGCACGATCACGCGCCCACTGGAGATGCGCAGCGGCAGTCGACGCTCCCACACACACTGGGCTTGAGGATACCTGGGTGGTAGGTGTATTAATATTGTGATCAGGTTATCGGGTTTTCTTGTGATGACCTATAGGATCCCGTCATTCCTTTAAAGAGTAAAGATTGTTGTAATCCTAAATCTTAGGAAATCAAGCTCCTCCACGTCTTCATGTTTATCAAAATAATATTCATTATGTAAGTGACCAAGTAATAAAAGCGCTGTGCTGTAACATTGGAGAGATGTCCAGGACTGGATGAGTTGATTAACTGTGTGATGTATGTGTTAATAATTAGTATATAGTGGGTAGGAGCACAAAATATAATACTGTTCATGATTGTCAAGGCGCGCCAGTCTGCGATTATACGCTGTGCTTCCAAGTCGATGTCGTTTGCTTTCACTCCTGCAGCCTGCTCCCCACGTACCTCCATATTCCTCAGTGGCGACGAGTATTGAACATTTCGCGTGTGATTTTATAAAAATTCACGATGTCCATCGGAAACATTGCGGAGTTTAATGTGCACAAAGACGATTGGAAATTATATGTGGAACAGTTAAAACAAAATTTGGTGGTGAACAAGATGCCGGACGATTTACATGTGCCGACGTTAATAACCGTTATGGAAGCAGAGAGTTACGAGATAAAAGGGTTATAAAGATTTGAGCTGGCTTTTAGATAGTTTAAGAGCTAAAAAAGTCTGTTGCCTGTATTCTTACCTGATGTTGACGAACAAGTCCGCTTTTGTATTTGGTAGCGAAGGGACATTGATATCCAAACATCCTCCATCACCTGCGAAAAAGTTGAAAGTTATATCTCTAGTAGTACTTCAACACAATTCGACACGACCATGACACAAAGCTTATTTAAATATCTCCTATTTTAACCACTTGTTTGTCGATTTTTTTTTTATATAACCGATTCTGTTTTTCATGTTCAAATTACATTTACCAATAGCGCCATCTACAAAGACGCGCCCCACTTCTTCTTCTTCTCTTCTTCCTAATCACTTACAGTACAAGTGTGCAACATTCCGCTAGTGTTTTAGTTTTGTCGATACACAGTACCTAATTACTTATTAGTGGGATTAGTGTGTATAAAAAAACTAAAACACTAGCGGAATTAACTAGCGATAACCACTAGCGATTAGTAAGAAGAGTGGAGCGCGTCTCCGTGGATGGCACTACCTATACTCTTAGATAAAGTTTCCTCTATTCTTTCAATTAGTTCGTAGTTAACATTTGAAACTACTACGTTACTTGAAAGCTGTGTAGAAGCCGTGACCGTCTGCCTGTCCTCAGTCAACAAGGTCAGCACCAAGCGAGCTTGTCCGTCAGTGTAGAACCTGGACACGCATGCCCGGTTCATGCCGCCTGCAGTCAGCACCCCTGGGGCCAGGAAGAGGTGGTTCTTGTCTGTGCATGGGCTTCTGGAAAGTTGGAAGATGTTTAGTACTGTTAAGTATGAAATATAAGACGGGGAGCGGCATTTAAGTAATTTTTCTACGATTATGCTTGTCCATTTTAGACGTTGTGCTTTGTTTTAACGTTGTGCTTGTGCTGTGTTTAGACGTTGTGCTGTGTTTTGACGTTGTGCTATGTTTTGAATTGGTGCTGTGTATAGACGTTGTGCTGTGTTTTGACGTTTTGATGTGTTTTGACATTGTGCTGTGTTTTGACGTTGTGTTGTTTTGACTTTGTGCTGTGTTTTGACATTGTGTCGTGTTTTGACGTTGTGCTGTTTTAACATTGTGCTGTATTTTGACGTTGTGTTATGTTCTGACTTTGTGCTGTGTTTAGACGTTGTGCTGTGTTTTGACGTTGTGCTATGTTTTGACATTGTGCTGTGTTTTGAAGTTATGAACAATTAGGACATAGTGCCAGAGACGTCGACGCGCCACCACTACAATGGATTCAGTAGGTACATGATTCTGAAGCCCTTGTGCTGAAATTATTTGTCGGTTATTTGAAAAAAAATAGTTGTTCCATACATTTTGACCGCGTAGGTAGGTAGGTATTGCACTTTTTTATGAAACAGCTGATTTGTTTTTTGATAGCCGACGAATATTTTCTACGCTAGGGCGTCTAGTATCTTATACTGAATCCATGGTAACGGTTGCGTATCGATGTCCCTGCCACCCTGTATACATATTATGTTAACAAAGGGCACACCCTATTAACCTGCGATGCTGTTCGGTTTTTATTAGTATTACTTGTGTATTATAAATAGATGGCTGTACAAAACAATACACCACAACTAAACAACTCGCCGTTATCATGGAACACAATCGTTTTTTTTTTCATCTGACAAAAAGCAATACGCTCCAAAATTCCCACCAGATACATCTCATCGAAGCCCAGCACACCCACGCACATACCATAACTTTTTTACTCTTCCTATAACATTTGATGTCTGCCTCACGTCTTAACGACACGAAGGGTACAATTACACCATAGAACAAAAAATGATGAGTTCAATTTGAATGGCCGTTTCCTCGTAATGGCGGACATAAAATCAAGGCCCAATCGACCTTGGATCAACTATATAAATATGCTCTGTGATGATTTAATGATGGCCTGTAATTGTATGTAAATGATTTTCATTTTTCTTTGTTAGGCGTGCTTCACACTGACTGAAAAGGTCGACACAATCTGTGTGGCTCTTTCCTTAAAAGACGCCAATCTACAATTCTACATGTCCTCACATGATCTGATCAAAATTACATCTGCACCCTAATTGCGTAACACACTATCAATCGGAATCAGAATCATTTTGAAGCAAATTGCTAATCCATTGCTTCATAAGTTCGAAAAATTTGTCTGCTCAATACGTAAATAACGCAATGAATGTTGTTGAACTGTCAAAATGTAACCGATTCCGATTGATAATGTGTTACGCAATTGCCCCGCTGGACTTTGAAAAATATTGTGACTTCTGAGTTTGTTTCGGCCTTTCTTCTTAGAGTAGTCAGATAGGAAACGCCGACCTCATCTACTTCGTTTTTAAAATATGATTAACATGTAAAAGTATTTGTACAAACCTACTTACAGAAATAAAATCATTTGTCACTTGTTGGAGTCTCCAGAATTTTTGAATCAATTACTACATAATATTATATTCGGCTTTTATTCGGTTCATGCAACACGCCAGTTGCATTGAGAAGTTGCAGTTGATTTTTACCGAACATGTAGATGTACCTATCGATGTACCTATCTACATATACAGGATGAATTTAAATTCATGGGCATCCTTTTAAGGGGTCATTGTACTCATCATTATGAACTACTTTTACTATGGGACTAAACCTAAAATCGCGAGTAAAAATCAGCTGTTCCTTGCATTTATGTTCACATAACTCGTCAAAATGTAGGGAAGAGGTGATTTTTTTTTTCGCGATGTCTCGCTGATGGTGGCGCACGTGTTGGATGATTTAGCTTCCTTCAAAATGGTTGAGCTGAATGGTGCTAATATACATGCGTCATGTTCGTGAACGGGCGCCGTCAGTAGGGACTGGTCATCTCTTTGCTACTATGGCTTATTTTATTTTATTTAATATTTGAATTGTTGTTTTTTCTTATCTTTTCACTATGGAAGCTTTTAACGTTCTGCATCGTTCTCACTGAATGATGTAACCAAGACTTTGTAACCATATTATTTTGATTTAAAAGAGTGTCCATGGAGTTTCTTGCCCGTTCTTCTCCATAGGTACCTACGCTTTGGAATGGGCAACTAGCTTCATCTTTCTGACTGACCGACCCCTTGACAATTCAAAAGTGCCTGTAATTGGTTTAATTGAAATAAATGCTTTGAGTTTGAGTTTGAAGAAGTACGCCTTTGCTTGATTTTGTAATGAAAGAAAAATGGAGCTATGGCGGTAATATAATTACCATTTGTTATTCTTTATGGGTAATTTGCATAATAATTATATTTCTAAGTACTGACTAAGCCTATCCGGGTAGACTTCAGACCTCCATTTCATCGAACTAAAGATGCTGAAGATGCTCCACGTCCGTTACGTGACAGATAAGCCCAAAGGATATTATCCATACTATATTATAAATTCGAAAGTTTGTCTATCGGTCTGTCTGTCTGTATGTTACCTTTTCACGCCTAAACCGCTGAACCGATTTAGATGAAATTGGGTATAGAGATAGCTTGAGTCCGCTAGTTATGATATATGTACTGCAGGATTAGCAACAGACGCATTGGGTTACAAATAATTTTGTCTAGTAAAACGAGAGTTTCCGTACGAGTAGCGGAAGTTAGACGACATTTAGTTTTGCTCCACTTAAAACCAGAAATTCACCACATTTACAAGCGGATCCTGCTTTACGTACTACGTAGGTAAGCACCTAACTTTGTAGACTCGATCAGCAACAACATTAACGCTGGTCCTAATGATATAATCAACTCAATTAACAGCTAAATTGTTTATGACTTCTATTAGAAATCACAGGTTTTATTGCCACATTTGAGCTCGACTACATCCGCGTGGACTTCGGATATATCTATATCTATATATACTCGCCGGGCTGCGAATGCTCTGCGTGTTCAATACAACAACGTCTTCAGGATGCTGATGCGACTGCCTCGCTATTGTGGTGCGTCCGGAATGTTGTTTGCGGAGGCGCGAACGGACGGCTTTCATGCGGTTATACGGAAGAAGGTATAAGCCTCCTTGTTGCAGCGCGTGCGAGGCAGTAGCAACAGTATCCTGCAGACGGTTGTAGCTCGTGCGGATTGCCCTATCCAGAACAAATGGATGCATATTGTGATGGGTGTTGACTAACATAGTGCATAAGATTTTACTAACACCATAGGTTAGGTACCTTATAATTGTAATAATTTATTTCTCTGTGTTTTTGTTTGTTTATTTAATTCTATGTATTTAGAATTTGTAATTGTATGGATTGATTTTTATCTGAAATAAATTGATTAATAATACGAGTAATAATATCTACGTAGGAATTTCCTCTATCATCATCATCTTTCTGCAGCCCTTATTCTAATTTATTTGCGAGCGGCGCAACATGTTTTTTCTTCCATACTTCTCTGTTAATCGTCATTTCGGTAGTCATCCTCTTTCTAGCCATATCTTTCGCACAGTCCATCCATCCTTTCTTTGCTCTCCTTTATCCATCCTCATTCATACTTAAAACTTTTCTCACAAGATTTTCCTTTAACACCGTGTCAACCGATTTCCACACAACTTTTTAGACGTCTTCTTATTTGAAAGAAAGAAAGAAAATACGTTTATTTGCGGTGAAAATGACGCAAAAAGAACATAAACACAAAAAATAAAATAAAAAGGTAGAGGGAAACATGCGTCACATCCACGCAAAACGGCTATCGCTCAGCATTATGCTGCGACCCTATGCAGGACAGAGCCCCAGCGCTGGTTTTCAGCGACAGCCGGCGCTGACGTAATGACGTCGTCCGGTGCAGCAAACAATTATTAAAATACAGTGTACTTAAAGAAAAATAATTGAATTTAAAAGTGATAGAATATTTATATACATGAAATAGAAAATATTTCTTATTCTACTCATTCGCTTACAATAAATTTAACTCTTCACGACCCAAATAAAAGAATAATATCTATAACCTGAAATACCATGATTCATGAATATGCCTAATATACCAATACCTTCATCAATATTGGTTCAGTGGCTTAGCTGTGGAACCGTAACAAACAGGCAGGAAGACTTGGAGAATTCAAAAGTGCCTGTAATTGGTTTATTAGAAGTAAATGCTTTGAGATTGAATCTTTTGTATTTTTAAAATGGAATACAGGGTGAAATTGAATTCATGGGCATCCTTTTAAGGGGTCATTATAATCATCATTATGAACAACTTTTACTATGGGACTAAACCTAAAATCGCAAAAAAAAAATCACCTGTTCCTTGCGTTTATGTTCACATAACTCGTCAAAATGTAGGGAAGAGCTGATTTTTTTTCGCGATTTCAGGTTTGGTCCCATAGTAAAAGTTGTTCATAATGATGAGTACAATGACCCCTTAAAAGGATGCCCATGAATTTAATTTCACCCTGTATATGGATTACCTAAGTTCATCAACTACCTAACTAATTTACTCTGCTAACCCCAGAACATGAAGCTACTCTAATTGGGTTTCAAATGACCGCCGTATGAATGCACTCGTTAACTTGTTATAAGAAGTACATGCATCTGGCTGTTATTAAAACAAGATGCCGGTGATAGGGATGGGCTTACAGACTGCGCGTATGTTCAAGTGCTTTGATTGGCTCTAAAATAGTAGTGTGTTTATTGAACTGTACGGAATTTCGATTTGAAGTTGATGCTTATTTTTTGGCTTAGTTAGAAAAATCGTTTTTGATAAAGTTCCTCATATATAGGTAGAACGGCACCATACTTCTTATCTTCGAAACGATGGCACTTTTTAGATAATTTAGATCCAGTAGGTAGGTCTAAACCGATCATTTCAAAACGGAAGAAAAAATTCTGTTAAAAGGTCACCATGCTATGCTAGATTATAATTAGCTAGCTTTCTTTCGCCCGCGTGGTATGCCAATAAAAAGTAGCCTACGTCCTTTCATAGGGTCCAAAGTATCCCCATACCAAACTTCATCAAAATCGGTCATGCCGTTTCGAAAATTTGTCGGACCAAACAAAAAAAAAAATGTTTTTTTTTTTGTTTTAAGTACCGTATACTTTCATATGCATTTAGTATAAAGCTGTTATTTTGACTTCACAAACAGACACTTCAATTTCATTTATTTGTATGTAGGTATTCGTACATGTTTGCATTCTCAAGTTCTCGTGTTGTGTCCCTTTTAATGGAAAACGAACGTGCGGATAAGTAATTAGATTAATTCTTAAACAGTAATTCATCAAAACAATAAATACTAATGTTATGTATATTGTGCATACAATCCTTGTGAGAAAAGTAGCGATACTGTACCTTATGACTATGAGTCACTCCTTTGATGGGTAAATATAGGACAATCAATTGATCCTTCAATACGTATTCTAAATTGAGAGAAACAATAATGAAAGCGTTAAAACACGACGCAAAGAAAAATAACAAACATAACAAAAAAGAATAAGAAAAGAGGGAGAGAGAGATAATGGTAATGTCGCCACACCGATCTTATCAATCGTACTGCGTATCAATAGACATAGCGTTTAAATTTTGACAGGAACATTATATCGTGATATTTATTGACGGTCTGACCATTAGTATTTTTATTGTTTGACATTTGTAATTTTTCGTACTTTGACATTTGTAATTTTCATAGTTTGACATTTGTAATTTTTCATAGTTTGGCATGTGTAATATTCATAGTTTGACATTTGTATTTTAATTTCATGATATTTTCCCATTGTGACATATTTAAATGCAATTTATTATTTAATTAATTAAAACTATGGAACAACCTAAATTTGCATGCTGAATTTAGTAGGCGGAATATGAAGTACTATTTATTGTATTATGAGATCTGTAAGCACCATATTTCATGCAAATAAACGATATTATTATTATTATTATTATTATTATGATCTGTCTACAAAATATCACGCTTGTCGTCAGGATGCCTATGCCAAATTTGCCAAACTGTTTTGTTTTATAAGTTAATCAACAAGCCTATTAGGGGGGGCTATTACATATAACTAACAAAGCGACATATTTGGCAAAAGATATGAAAAAATCTCAGATTTTCCCCTGTCGCCTGTCAGTTTTATTAAATAGGTCCCTGGTGGAAAAGAGATACACGTTCCGACTCAGGTAATGAGTCTGAAGAATCTTATGTGCCTTTTGTTTCGCCGACATCGACAGAACCACTAAAGCAACCCTTCTAACCGGTAGGATCTTCGGTTTAAAGATTCTCATAACGAACACAAATAGTCCACTTAAAATATGAGATTATAAATAATACATCATGACTCCATGAGTCGATAATACATAAACTGAGAACGAAAACAGCATATAATATAATATATAGGGTTCTAGAGAAATTAAGTGCACATGGTTAATTACAAAATTTTAGATAAATAAGTTTTTAACATTTTTTTAAAGATACTTGTTCTCTCTCTTCTTGTTGTATCTTCTCTAGACAAACACGTTTGCAAAGTGTTCGACACCTATTTATTTGATGGTAATCTGGCAAAATTTGGTAGTTGAGGGCAGTGGAGTTTTGCCAAGGAAGAATCTCATAATGAGGAACGTTACTTTTGGGAATAAAAACGATGAAGACGCGATTCTTGACACTGGCCCTTCAGACGAACATGACGATGAGTGAAAGTCCCACGACTTATTAGTTTTTTAAAACTGTGTAGGTAGAGGGTGAAAAATAGGTCCTAATTACGAATTAGTCGATCTAGTTTTAGGACAATCTCTCATGGAAGATATGGAGAATCGAGAGAGTAGTGGTGGTCCAGTGGTATTGGCCCCGACTTACAGAGTTGTAGGTCGTGGGTTCGATCCCAGACAGGTTCTTTACTTTGTGTAAATAATTTCTCTCAAAACGGTGAAGGAAACCATCGTGCATCGCGAGGAAACCGGTATGTCTTAGAACCAAAAATTCGAAGACATGTGACATCTAGCAACCCGTACTGGTCCATGTGGTAGATTTCAGCCCACTCCTTCTCGAAGAGAGGAGGTATGTCCCAGCAGTGGAAACATTATAGGCTGATTATGAAGGAACGATCGCCTAGCTAACTTGGAAAAAGAATATTTCTTTTGGAATTAAAAACGTCGAAGACGCTATTGGCACCAACCCTACAGACGAACATGACGATGAGGACCGGTGTTGACCGAAATTAATTAAAGTCACACGACTTATAGCTTGCTGGAACTGGGTAAACTGTAAACATGCTCATTGACGAGATAAACATAAATCCACATCCACAAGCATAGGCTTAGGTGTCCTCTCGAACTTATTTGGTATCCTGGATGTCCACTTCAGCGAAAAGACGAACGTCTGACCGAAAGTAAGTAGAGAATATTTTACTTCGATGGTCCTAGTTTATCATTTGAGACTTTGAGTTACAGCTATATAAACATAATCCAGTATTGCACATGTAAACGGGCACGCCCTTTATGAGGTATTACGTTTTTAGTTTTTTTTACTTGGTAAGTTTTCAATGTTTTTGTTGGTATATTGGCGTGTGCTAGCTGACATATCTATGGCAAATAATTTCACTTAATGTTTTGTAATGTGAATTACTTACTATTGTATAGAATCAAGTTCTTCTAACTGAACAGATAAGTGTGCTGCAGGGGTGTTTGTTGCGCCCAATATTTTTTCCCAGCTAAAGCACTAGGAAGTGTTTAGTGGGCGAGCGTTTTGGGGGACTGTGTTCAAAAAGTGCTGATTCTCAACATAGTTTGAATAAATTACTTTGATTTAGAAACAGAAGCACATAGAAGCAAAACTTACCCAAAAAAAAAAAAAACAAAGCAAAACTTACCCTATAACATTTTTAACTTTTTCAGTTTCGTTAGCATTCTGGGAACTCGCTAGCCCGAGTGCTAATAGCAGGCAAAACCACAACATCTTCATAGTTCAGATTTCTCGAAATCACAATCACTTTAGCCTAGATCAGCAGAAAGATTTCAATCCCATTTTAGAGTTTGTAGGAAATATTTGCGTTGAAGAAAGTTTGTTTATAATTTTATGATTTCCTGCGTTCTGATTTCTATATTTTATTTATTTCGGAAGTACTGTAGTTATAACAAATTGGCTAATTACGATTTTTTGTAGCTCATGAACTTTTTTAGAATGCTAGTTTTAATTTTGTATGGTCTTTCTTTCTTCTCGTTTACTTCAATTTTTATTTTACTTACTTAAATGCTTCGTTCAATCTCGTTAATTAATTTAACTCAAATGCTATCACCAAGCCACAATATCACTTAGCAACAATCTATTTACGGGATCGCCGCTTCACTTTATTTTTGTTCTTAAGCGTTTTTTATTTTATTGATAAACAACAGTTATTCGGTTATCTTAATCGGCACCATTTTGAATTGACTTGCAGTACGTCTGTCAGAGCGCGCGCGCGCAGCAGACTAGTTGTGTAGGTACACATGCGCGAAAGGTCGTTGCGCATCGCGAAAAAGTCAGAAGCGCACAACATTTTTCGCTTTCAGTTTATGAGTAAAAAAGTGTAGATAAATAATTTATTTTATTGTTCTTAGGCGACGTATTTTGGTATACTATACATATGTTTGCTCCAATTAAGTTCAAAATTTAGCACAGTGGTAGACTATTTTAGGATTGTTGCTGTTGTTTTAACGCAAAGGGCATGAAAGATAAATCAATCTGTGAAGTAACGGCGCCTGCTCTCCATTTACTAAAACAGTCAAGGTAGTAAAAAACAATAGAAAAGTCACTACTCACTTAATTTTTTTTATTTAGCCTACTTTGTCCTATTGCTGAGCAAAGGCCTCCTCCAAATCCTTCCAGAGAGGAAATTCCCGGATTTTTAGGAACGTTTGCATTCTAATCTTGGTCTCAATTTGTCAAAAAAACTTCTAATTTCCCTACATTTTTGACAAGTTTTCGACATTCATTGTCGCTGTGATTAGATTGCGACTTCATTTTTCGTTTATTACGTTTTTATATATGTTATCCTTTATCCTTTTCCATAGCCACCTCGATTCAACCCTTGCGGTATTGAAATTAAATTGTGGAAAATAAGCATCTTTCAATAAACGTTCCGCACCCCTGGCTAGGTTAATAGGTCGATCGTCGACCGCTTGCTATACAATTAATTGTTCGACTTCAATTGTTTTGCCACTACAGACACGTCAGGAATGTGTAGCAGTTTATATTTAAGACTAAGCCCGCGGCTTCGCCCGCGTGGAGGTCAGAAATTCTTATGTGTTAATCCAGGTTAAAGAGACCCCAACATAGTTGGGAAAAGGCTAGGCTGATGATGATGAATCCAGGCTATAAACTATCTGTGTGCCCAATTTCGTCCAAATCCGTTCAGCCGTTTTTGCGTGATTGAGTACCTAGCGAATATCCAAACACAAACTTCCACACCTAATCCACGCGGGTCCAGTTCGGGTTGTAGGTGTCTCATGTCTTCGAATTTTTGGTTTTATGACATGCCGGTTTCCTCACGATGTTTTCCTTCACTGTTTTGAGAGGAGTGGTGATGAATAATTTACAAAAAGTAAAGCGCTTGTCTGGTTTCTAACCTACGACCTACAACTCGCAAGTCGCGGCCGTTAACCACTGTGCCACCACTGCTCTATATGCTGTGTAAGATACATGATAATTATTATCTTCTTTACAGGAATTAAAAACGAATCCACGATCGGTACAGGAGAAAATATTATTGTAGAACAGTAAAATACATAAGGCTGCAAATTATAAGTTCCACCAGCAAAATTCGTCAAAACACGATCATTTCCGATCTTGTCCGACTTTTAAACGAACTCAAACGAAGATTTGGTCTTTGATCATATTACAGCCCTATCAGTTATTTTACCTTTGATCTTGCATCGCTGTCAAAATCTCTGTGATCTTTATTGTCGTTGCAAATAAGGTTGTTGTTAGGTTGTGTCGTATTATTTCAAACGTTTTAAAAATAGAATAAAAGTAAACAGTGAAAGTTGGGGGGCACAGGTAAACATGACGTCAAAATGACATAACCTATGTCAATCCAAGGACTGTCATGGCGGGTCCTCCCGCATTGTCATAAATTCATAATAGAATAATAGATTGTTTGTAATAATATGCAAATTGGATCGTCTCTCGTGATGTGAATTGTGATGTAAGGAAGTAGTGTGATTTCACTAATATAGACCTTACTACTTACACTTTCAATCCTTATGGGTTGAGCAGTTTCATAGAGAGTATACTATTTCTATGAAGGTATACACTACACCCAAAGAGATTTAAGATATTGTACATATAAAATTTTAATGTCTTTGACTACACCATAAAAAATTGTTCCCTTTATGGACAGCCGTTCATAACATCATCATCATCATTTCAGCCGAAAGACGTCCACTGCTGGACATAGGCCTCCCCCAAGCACCTTCACTTCGACCGGTTTTGTGCTTCTCACATCCAACGAGTTCCTGCGGCCTTCACAAGGTCGTCGGTCCACCTTGAGGAAGGCTTTCCAACGCTACGTCTTCCGGTACGCGGTCGCCACTCCAGAACCTTTCGGCCCCATCGGCCATCTGTTTTGCGAGCAATGTGCCCTGCCCACTGCCACTTAAGTTTGGCAATTCTTCAGGCTATGTCGGTTACCTTGGTTCTCCTGCGGATCTCTTCATTTCTGATTCGATCACGCAGAGAAACTCCAAGCATAGCCCTCTCCATCGCCCTTTGGGTGACTTTCAGCCTTCTAATAAGCCGTTTCAGTGCCATATGTCATCACTGGCAACACGCACTGGTCAGACTTTCGTCTTGAGACACTGCGGTATGTGGGACGAGAAGATATTGCGACGCTTCCCGAACGCTGCCCAGCCGAGTCGGATTCGACGATTGACCTCTTTCCCGAAGTTGGACCTGCCTAACTGGACAGTTTGTCCTAGGTAAATATACTCGTCCACGACTTCGAGTGTAGCGTCTCCGATCTTCATGAGAGGGGGTGTTACATGGGCATTTGACATGACCTTCGTTTTGTCCATGTTCATTACATATTGTTGCTAAATCCTTTAGTTGACGAATAAAATGTAGTGACTCTTTAGGAGTCTACCGAATGTCAGTTATAGGCCCATTAAAACAGTTCTGTGTCTTACCAACATTTTGTCTCTTACTTACTGTTTGACTTCGCCAGACTCTTGGATACCATCCATCACCTGCCTAGTCTTTCCTAACAATGTTGGGGTCGGCTTTCAGTCTAACCGGATGCAGCTGAGTATCAGTATTTTACATAGGATATAAAACTTTTTTTTAAATTTATTTTTATATTGCTAAAAGTTCGCGCTCTTGACCCCGATCACGCCTGATGGTAAGCGATAGATGAGGTCTATGACGGAATGAGCGTGCCCAGAAGATGCCTGTTCACTTTTGATTTGAAGGCAGACGGGTTAAATGTGGGAGGGAACACAGATGCCTGCAGAGAGTTCCACACTTTGGCTGTGCGCATAATAAAAGTGGAGGAGAAGCACTGAGTACGACTCGTCGGGATATCAACCATCCTTTTATTTGAGACAGGAGTTCATAGTGTTAGTAACAATGTTAAGTACTTAACTGTTACGTATGTAAGTATTTGGGGAAGGACGACACTCGTCAATCAAAGTCGCTAGCCTGTTGCACACTGGTTTATTGTCATGTCTCCCCGGCGCGGGGAGGGGCGGGGCGCAGCCCGCTCACCTACGCAGCGTACGCATACATATATAACATTAACTTCTAGTGTAAGTTACACAGATATACAATTAAAAAAATCAGCGTGGAGCTGAATCCACCTCCGTAACATGGGGAATCCCACCGATCTGCCAACAATAGAGAATACTGCTGGTGCTGCCGCGAACACATTTTTTTAGAGATATCTAACATTTTATCATAAAACAGTCAGTTTACCTTCATATTATTTTAGGAATACAGGCGTAGTGTTTTCAGTAGTTTTAACAGAGCCATCCACCTTTGACTGCTGTTAACTAGAATCACTGCTTGACTCCGAACACACTAGGTTTGTAAGTTTACCGCGCCGCGTGCATCTTAGTTCGGATATATGATCATAGATGGCGTTAATTTATATTTTGGCTTGGACAGAAGAATTTTTGTAAATTTTATCCTCAATAAAATATTTGGATGTAATAATTAGCAGATATTATTTGATTAAAGTCGGCAACTTATTATTTTTTCTATTTTGGTCCTTTGATACGCAAAATTTTTTCAGGTAAAAGATATCTTTTCTGGGTTGCAATTGCAATACATAAATCAAATTGTAAAAAAAAAATGTTGATCCAGTACGAGAACACACCAATGCGCGCTGGCTATGTATTTCTATATTTATGTCTGTAATCCATATGGTGTAGATACCTGCTTATTAGATAATATTCCATTCTATTCCATGCAGAGTACGACTAACTCTCAATCCCAGATTAGCATCACAATAACTGAAACTCCCATTTAAAACTCGATTAAAAAGTTGCCAACGATATCATGGGCACAACAGCCCATTATATTTTGAATGTTGGTATTCCGACCATTATTGGGTTTCAGTATGGCGGACGTGGGTTTGCAGTTAAAAGAAATTAACTTTCGGAACACATCGTTTTATTTTCTTTATTGCAGTCTATTATTTTGTACGTTTGTTTTGGGTTAGTTCTGTAAATAATTTGGCGAAGTTGCCGTGAGTTTGTAGTGAAAAAATAAATCTATTTCCTTCGATACTGCGATGAATTTAGTAGGTAGCTCTTTGTGAAAGAGTTCTTCACGGAAACAACACTACATTCAAAATCAATCTGCCTAGCCTTTTACCAACTATATTGGTAAGCTACCAGTCTGACCGGCTGCAGCAGAATACCAGTATTTTACATGGAGCGATTGCCTATCGGACCTCCACGACACAGTTATTATATCTATGGTTATTGCGTAACACGATGCCTGTTGGTGAGAGTGGTTGTCAAAGACTTTTGGACTTTTGTGCTTCTGACTACCCATAACGACTGTCGATAGTAATACTGCTCAGTACGAGAGGAACCGCAGTTTCGGACATTTGGTTCATGCACTCGGCCGAGCGGCCGGTGCTGCGAAGCTACCATCCGCGGGATTATGCCTGAACGCCTCTAAGGCCGAAGCCAGCCTAGCTGAATCCGGCAAGGATATGATCAGCTCACTGTGGAGCCCCGAGAGTCGGGAGGCTCTGAACAATGTGACTTTACTAGTCGCGCTTCACCACGTGAGGTGCGAAGTCGAAGCCCATTTGGATCGCAAAGGTCCGAATTTACCTCAGTTCGATGTCGGGGCTCGGAATAGTCTGTAGACGACTTCCGTTCCTGGCGGGGTGTTGTGCTCGGTAGAGCAGCGTCGTGCTGCAATCTACTGAGACTCAGCCCTACGCCAGGTGATTCGTAAAAAAAGATCTCCGAATGACAGCCGGGACCAACGGCTTAACGTGCGGCTCGAGTCACGGAGGGGTCTCAAATGTAGCTTAACCTTCGATCGACCCGCGCGGCTGTTATTATTTAGCCCCGAGCCCCTCTTGACTACAATATTATTATGTAGTAACCTATGTATTTCTAGAAGCAAGGAAATTGCTGTGTTCATCTTTAAAGGGTGTCGGTGAAGTAACATAGGCACTTGAGACGTTTTTAAACCTTGTCTGAATGATCGTCCGTTGAATACATTTATGAGCGTTTCGCTTCGTGTAGGTGGTGTTTACTATCTTCCATATGATTTGTGTCTTCGACCAGTTTAACAACATGTGGGGTAATTGCGTAATATACTAACAGAGCTATGGCTTTCATTTTGACAGTTCCACAATATTCATTGCGTTTTTTACGTTGTTGAGCAGACAAATTTTTCAAACATGTGAAGCAATGGATTAGCAATATCTTTGATATAGATTGTCAATGGAAAGTGTGTTTCGCAATTAGGGTTCTGGAACATAAGACACAGTAACTTATTTGACTAGACCCAGAAGGATTAAGCAAAGCTTGGTAATTGGGTCAGTATTCTTTCAATTCACTCTTTTAATTACTTCAACTTTATTTATTACGAAAACAAGTAAAGAATTATTCTCCATTTTTGTTTCAGTTACACAGAAATTCCAACTGCAGCCACTCCCAAACATAGGTATCATGTGTATAAACAAATGAAATGCAAATTAATTAAATAAAAGAGCGAGCGAACTCGTAAAAACAGCTAGTGTTGTAAAATAAAGTCAAGTGAAAAGTGGACAATAATAATTAATTTTTATTTCGGCGCCGTCGACTGGGTGGCCAGCATTCAACGCTTTGGAGTGTTGCCAGGTGGGGAATTCCGACTGAATTTTTAATTGTGGCAACATTTTAGCGATTGAGTTCGCGCGTGTTTGCGATGCTTAATTTATTTTCTTTGAATTCTTTTTTCTTTTGTTATTTTTTTAATTGTGCAGGTTGATCGTTTGATGTTGGTGACGGAGCTCTTTTTAATTGAGACAACGATTTTTAGTAGGTTTTTGGAAGGTACTTTTATGTTAATTACACGATTAATTCCGAATAAAATTCCTGTTGTACAGACGCCAGTACATCTAGCTACTACAATCTGTCAAGTTTCTTATACATTTTCAACTTTATCGCTAAATCGTTAGGTTCAAGGATGATTGGGAAAATTTGACAGTTTCTGGTAGCTTGATGTGCTGGCGTCAGTATAAGAACAGTTATTTGTGCAGTGCCTGTGGTTCAAGAATCGTAATCACTTTTGCAGCAGAAATCACAGTGAAAGATAAAAAAGCGGCCAAATGAGAGTCGGACTCTTACTCGCAGTGGTTCGGAACACCAATGTACAATATTAACACTACATATTTATTACTAGTATTTTCCCACGGCTTCAGCAGCGGATGTCAGAAAATATCCCACGGGAACGACAACCGGGATTAAAAGTACCCTATGTGTTAATCCAGTTTATAAACTATCTCTGTGCCCATCTTAATGAGTTCATCCGTTTTTGCGCCAATACGGAAGATACGAGTACATCCAGGAAAACAGAAAAACGGACAAAAATTCTAAAAACTATATTTTCAGCATCAGATTCCTTCCCTCACCTCGTAGCAATTACAAAAATATTCAATAAAAAATACTACTTTAAAAATAAAATACGTCGTTGCTATTTTATAATCAGAGTTGTAATCAGCTGTTCCATATAGTTACCTATTTTCGCATAAATTGACAAAACACGGGCACAGCTGCTTTTTTTTTCATGATTTCAGGTTTGGTCCCATAGCGGCCATAGATCTATAGATACATCCCAGTGACAGACGGACTCCGAAATTAGTAACAGGGTCCTGGCACCCTTTGGGTACGGAACCCTAAAAAGGAACCCGACTGCATAAAACCAAATGCAAATAGACAAATGAATAAGGGTCAGCTCACACCGCGACGCGACGCGGCGCGCTGTTTTCAAGTTAGCAATACAATTATAGACCTTATCTACTACACAAAAAGGTACACATCAGTGTGGAGGTCAGTGTGGAGTAAACACACAGAATTGACAATGCGACGGGGAGGGTCGGGGGAACAATAAATTTCACGCAGACGAAGTCGCGGGTAGAAGCTATAAGTTAATGAAATATAATTACTCCTGGATGCTCTTTTAATATGTAATGTTCTTGGTTCTACCCCTATCAACGGTCCCGACCTCATTTACAATCGGACATGCATGGCCGCTGCGCCGTCGTAATGCAGTTACCTGCTCCACCCAACCTCCTTTAATTGCACGTCGTTAATTCTGAGCTACGCTACGTTCGTATGTTTAATTTAATTAACCGATCCCCACTCTGTTTCTGGTTTGCGTGTATTTCAACTGTTTGTTGCGAAAATTTCGTGTTTATACTGCTGCTTTTTGTTGGGAGTAAGGAATTGGATTAATTGTTTCGAGGTGTTTACCTGATGGTGGGATCAGTCTGGACGTGTTAATTTATCATTTTAAAAAGTAAGCACAGCTTCTTGAGAGCGATGAAAGTGAATCCCGCACCTCCGGCCATAGGTAGAGGTGAAACACCGCGATGGTTTTAGCCGGTAAGAGTCTGGCATGCCCCTCTGTCACCTCCACGATGGAGGCAGTCCAAGAGGACTTCCACCGCGCACCAAAAAAAAAAGGCATAGCTTCTTAAAATCGGCAGCATCTCTACCAGGGAATCCGGTCGACGCCTGTTGCAAACTGTGGCAGGATACTCTCCCCCTCCTACTTACTATCTACCATCAAAGGAGCGCTTCCCTGCCGGGTGTAACCTTTCGTGGTCCACTTGGAAGTCCCTGAACCATTTCCAGACATGAGTGGGAAGATCTAACTCCAACCCGGTAAAGTGTGGCTTCCCCTTCTTAATCCATCCAAAGGTTATCTTTAAAAGATCGCTCTTAGCGATAAGACTGCCCATTGTGTCACCTTTTGTAAAGTTTCTATATTTATGTCTGTAATTTATATGGTGTACATAATAAAGAGTATTCTATTCTCGTCGGAACGGTCGTAGGTTATGAATGTGGAGATATGTCGCAAACCATGCTCCACATAGAAATCTTTCATATATCTATGATGCTCCACCTCCTGTCCTGCCCTCAATGTCCCAAAACATGCAAAGTGACCTCTGCGCTGTCACCGAAGACGCCGTGGACGTGGTGAAGTTTTGGTCCAACAAGATCTGAAATACAGTCGTTCCAGCGACACGAAGAAGAAGAAGAAGAATCTATCATTAAAGTAGCATTTTTTGTTTTTGGCTGGCAAATGTGCACAGTCACTCACCATGGCGTGGTCTCACCTCCGCCTTTATAGGGACGACAATCGTAATCGCGAAAAAATATCAGCTGTCCCATAAAAAAAATCAATTCGTACTCGATCCAAATGTATGGGGCAGCTGATCATCGTTTCGCGGTTACGATGTTCGTCCCATGGAGTAAATCGTCCAGTTTGATGATCCGAACCACAGCCAGTCCTTCTCCGGATGAGCTCGTTCACAAAGAGTTCTACTACTAAAAACTTCCATAACAAAGTGTTCAGAAACGCAATGAGACAAAATATCGGACCAATACATAACATCAATCATCCTATAATGTTCCCACTGCTGGGGCACAGGCCTCTTCTCGGTGAGAGGCAGACGGAATCCACCACGCGGTTTCAGTACGGGTTAGTAGATGTCACATACATATCTTCGTATTTTTGGTTCTAGAACATACCGGTTTCCTCACGATGTTTTCCTCCACCATTTTGAGATGTGATCATGAAATACAATGTAAAGCGCCTGTCTGGCTTCTAAACCACGACCTACAACTCGTAAGTCGCGGCCGATGCCATTGGGCCACCACTGCTGATTGGACCAATAACACTATCGAAAAGATAAACTCCAGTTCAAAACCGTGTTGTAGCTGTTACCTGTACCGATCCTTACATGCAACTCAGCTTTCTCAATAACCGACCATTTTCTCAGTAAAAGCCTTGAGGTCAGCTATTCGATTTGCCACAGCTCGACGGCTCGTATAGCCGAGCGAGCATTTACAATCGCTTGCAATATGCACCTTGCGCACGGAAACGAAAATGCGAAACAATTTCCTATACCGAGTCCGTTTGAGCGTCAAATGGCGGATTTTCCATAAATTCGTGGGACGGACTTGGGTTCTGCGCGGTTATTTGGAGTTTTCTGTCTGCAAATAGTGATTGCTTGCATCATACAAGACCAAATTTAGAAGTCCTATGTTTTTTATTTTTTAAGTACCCTGCTTCGCACGATTTTGATGACTTGACAAAACATCGAGATTTTCAACAAATTAATTGTAGGTACACATAAACCATCCGCAATAAATTCTTTAAATGATGGTGAAAACCTTAGCAAAATCCGTAGCATAGCTTAGAAGACCGCGGTTACACAGAAAAACACGAAAAGCGACTTTAATTTGTAATAAATGTATATATATATGTTGGAGAGAGGAGAGTGGTGAGATGGTGAACATGATATGCCCAAAGTAAGATGTAAAATTTCGCCCAAGTCTGTCCCCTATAGGTACTTGTCCCACTGCTGGCGATTAACGAGAAGCGAGTAGAGCACAGATATAGATATACCTAGATAACGCAAGTATCACGAACTGTATGAATACTAAGCGTGCCACTTTTCAACTACCTACTATGACGTCACAAGCTCGCGCTCTCTCGCTCACGCTCAACCAGCCAGCAGTACGCAGGACTGAGCGCGAAAGTTGCGGCTTATGATTTTCGATCGTAAAATGGTGCGATTTTTGGCACGCGAAGTAGGTGCTCTTGCGTTATCTAGGTGTATCTATATCTGTGGAGTAGAGCTAGCAGCTAAAAACGAGTTGTCAAGCAACGAGCAGCGTGTGCGCGACGGCGACGAGCGATTACTCGCTGGTATGCGTACCTAAGTATCAAGCGTGAGTCTCTTAGCGAGTGTTATGCCTGCCAAGCGAGCGTCGCTGCGCGAGTACTATCTTTGACAGCTCTTGTCGCTGTGACAAACGAGTACTCGCCGGCAGTGTGAACAGTCATCGATCAACTAGCTGCGCCCCGCGGTTTCACCCACATAAGTTTCGATCCCGTGGGAATATCGGGATAAAAACTATCCCATGTCCTTTCCCGGGACTCAAACTATATCTATACAAAATTTCATCTAAATCGGTTCAGTGGTTTAGGTGTGAAAAGGTAACATACAGACAGACAGAGTTACTTTCGAATTATAATGGATGTGGAGATGATACTACGACAATAAATGAAAATACTGGCAATGCTAATGCCAAATTAAATCATAAAAAACATTGAAATAAAAAAAAAGTGATTTTTTTCCAACAAACTTATTAATAGGGCCTACTATGGATTTTGCCAATCTTTGACTATTAAAATATTGAATATAATTTTGATTGAAAGGCCATCATTCATTTCGTACCCAAAACTAAAAGTGAAAAAGAAAAACTCTTTTCTCATGGGAAATAATAACATCTTGAGCATTTTTACTATTAAGTACAGCGAAAGTCTACAACTAACCCCCCGGCTGCTATTTGAGATTGAACATGCCAAAAATCATATTTATATAACAAGTTTATAGTTAAAACCTTGTTAGCTGGTATTTATTTAATGTTATGCTCAAAACACTTGGCGGTGGAGCAGGTGCCTTAGTTCGAGAGTCATGACTGCGACGACGTAGTGTAGTGAATCGGGAAAGTCGCGTGTTTTGCCCGCGGCGCACTATGCGGATGATCGGCGACGCAAACCCATTGGGGCCGCTTAGACTGAGGCGTGTGTTTACGCCTCTTTGTTATGGTAAGCAGATCTTTCCAGCGCAACGGTGGGACCTATAATTTTATTAAAATGGCAGTTAAAGAAGAGTTTAGGTTAAGTGAACATGGCTTGAAAACGATGTTTGTCAAGTGGTGTAAAGCCATGACTACAATAGCGAATAACGCGGTGGCTAGTTTAGGTATGTTGAACAATACAGGGTGAAATTGAATTCATGGGCATCCTTTTAAGGGGACATAGTAATCATCATTATGAACAACTTTTACTATGGGACCAAACCTGAAATCGCGAAAAAAAATCAGCTCTTCCATACATTTTGACGAGTTATGTGAACATAAATGCAAGGAACAGCTGATTTTTTTTTTAGCGATTTTTGGTTTAGTTATGTTCATAATGATGAGTAGAATGACTTCTTAAAAGGATGCCCATGAATGTAATTTCTTCCTGTATAGTGAGCGAGGTCCTGAGAAGAAGACTTTAATACATTAGCAATGTACGACAATACTTTTGGTTAATATAAAACAAATATTTTGTTTTTTAATTTGTAAACTTTTAATTTGTTTTGGACCTATGTTGTTAATTGGTTTCATATAAATGTTGAGCTCATTTTAACAACAAGTTTTATTACCAACAACATCGTAACTTCGTTTGAAGTCATAAAAAGATTATAAGAAATCAAAATCTCAGAATCGCACCTTTTTATAGAATAGTAAAATTCGCAGAGCCATGTCACAGAATACTTAATAGTAGGTACTACGGCCATGTTAAAGAAAAAAATATTATTTTGAGATGTATCGCTTGTTCTGTTTAGCGGGTTCTCTCGTTATTAAAATTTATTATAGCGATTTCCGAATTGTGGTTCCGAAAATGTTTATGTAAAATGAGATTGTATCAAACCTTTTTACTTTTGCTGGGTGCGATAAAGGTTTAAATCGTTATATTTGCTCTCGCCGTAATATAATAAATCGCACGAAAAAGTGTCCATACCTACTGAGAAAAAAATTGAGCTCGATCAATAAAAATGGCGTTTAAATAACAACCAACTCAAGTCTCTGCGACAATATGTGTGTCAGAGATGTCAAAACGAAATAGAAACGCTACCATCTTTTGGCGCGGCAAGGGCAAATATACGATTTATTATTTGTCTAGACAAAAATAATCCATCTTATGTTAGTGAGGTACAAAAAAACTTAAAAGCTATGTCAGTGTGTTTTTATAACTGGATGGTAAGCTCACAAACAATCACATTTTACACTAATATTATAAATGCGAAAGTTTGTGAGGGTGTGTGTGTGTGTGTTTATGTTGCAGTCAAAACTCATAACCAGTCAAAAGTACTTTTAACTAACAAAATCAGTCAAAAGTACTTTTGACTGGAAGCTCTCGACAATAGTACTATTGACTGAAATAATAGTCAATACTAGTTTTGCCCAATGGAGCTGGTTAAAAGTAGTTTTGACTGACTAATTTCGTTAAAAGTAGTTTTGACTGATTCTATCAGTCAAAACTCTTAAAAAGTTAAGGTGGGCAACATAAATTACGAAGAAACGCACTTATAAAGTTTTTTAAAACTAAATATAAGTAATTAGAGAATCAATAGATATTAGTTAAAAATGAGTGAGCACGAAAAGAAATAACGTTTTTTAGGAAGAATTTTAGCGATAGAAGATATGAAAGATAGTCATTTAGTGACAAAAGAACAATTTGAAAAATTTACAATAGAAGTGGAAGACGCAAAATTTGCAGAAAAGAAAACGCCGTTACAGTACAGTAGATTACTGAAGAAATCTACGACATAAGTAATTGATGCTGCTCATATTTTGTATTACTTATCTAAACCTTAAACTAAATCTTCGTAATAAACGAATTTACAACATGAAATCTATTATTACATCCTACTAACTGGTTATAGTTATTTTGACTGACGCTGTATTGGTTAAAACTAGTTTTGACTAAGAACTTTAGCCAAAATCACTTTTAACCAAATATTGTCAGTTAAAATCACTATTGACTACGATTTTCAGACAAAACTACTTTTGACCAACGTGTTCAGTCAAAATTATTTTGCCTGATTTTTTCAGTTAAAATTACTTTTGACTGGTTATGAGTTTTGACTGCAACATTTATATGTTTGTTACTTCTTCACGCTCAAACGGCTGGACCAATTTTGATATAATTTTGTTTGGAGGTAGCTGACACCCTGGATTAACATATAGGCTACTTTTAATCCCGATATTCCCACGGGATCGAAACTTATGCGGGTGAAACCGCGGTGCGCAGCTAGTACCTATTTACATAAATTCACATTTCTCCGGATGTAATGAACCGCACTCCTGCATGAAGTGATTTAAAGATAAATATAATTTTATTTTGCAAATATGGGTATCATCATCATCATCATCATCATCAGCCTATAATGTTCCCACTGCTGGGACACAGGCCTCCTCTCTGTGAGAGGAAAATGGGTATAAAGGTTAACAAAATTATTATTTTTTTATATTTTTAAATCTTCGGATTAGAAAGGAAGAGAAAAAATAAACGAACAATTTTCATTATTAGTCCCGGATCGAAATAGTTGGAAGACTTTGGAAGTAATTAATTAACTGTGTTATTATCTGCGCATAATGTAGTGCATACTGGTAATGAGGCTCTTGTAAAATTGTTAAGTAATAGTATATTCATTGTTGAAGAGCCTAATCTATACAGGGTTGTTGGAAAAACACCAACAACCTCTTAAGAGGTCACTGCACTCATCATTATGAACAACTTTTACTATGGGACCAAACTTGAAATCGCGAAAAAAAAATCAGCTGTTCCCTACATTTATGTTCGCGTATCTCGTCAAAATGTAGGGAACAGGTGATTTTTTTTCGCGATTTCTGGTTAATAACTGGTGCATGCATTTCGACAGAATCGGTACCGTATCGTCAGGCTCGGTACCGTATACACGGGCTCGGTACGTTTATTGTGCGTAAGTATAATACGGGAATTTTCCGCGCGGCCGCCCGACGCGCCTGCATCGCGTCGATAGGGCTGCACGGTAATGTGTTTTCATATAAAATATAATTATTAGGTCCTTACATATGAAATTGGCGTTTTTCGTACTGGCCACTTTAATCACGAATTTCTCCTCTTTGGTAAGGAATTCCAAATTCAAATTTGTACAGCTATTTACTCATGTATTTGTGCTTCGATGACCGTCATTCATTTGTTTTTTTTCTTCTGTTTTTTCTGTTTGCGTCACTCATTTTACAAAATGGAAAATTTAAAATATCGCATTATTTACGAGTACGAGTTCCGCCGTGGCACTAGTGCTGCGGAAACGACTCGAAGGGTGAATGATGTGTATGGCGGTCATGTTGCAAAAGAAAACACAGTTCGTTTTTGGTTCCAACGTTTTCGTTCTGGAAATTTCGACCTGCAGAACAAGCCCCGTGGACGGCCTGAGACCCAAGTTGATAATGGAGAATTGAAGGCTATTGTGGAAGCGGACCCATCGCAAACCACGTCCGAGTTAGCTGCAGGCTTCGATGTTAGTGATAAAACTGTTTTAATTCACTTGAAGCAAATTGGGAAGATTAAAAAGCTTGAAAGGTGGGTACCTCACGAATTGACTGAACAGAAACAGACGGCTACCAAATTAGAAGAGCTTGAATTGGAATGTCTTAGACATCCTCCGTACTCCCCGGACCTTGCTCCAACAGATTACCATTTTTTTCGCAATTTGGATAACTTTTTGCAAGGGAAAAAATTCAACTCCGATGGGGCAGTCCAAATCGCCTTCAAAGATTTTATTGATTCCCGTCCGACTGGTTTTTTTAGTAAAGGGATCAATGAACTACCTATAAGATGGCAAAAGTGCATTGAAAACAATGGTTCATACTTTGATTAATTAAATATATTATATTAAAAAATATTCGACTTTTTGTTCCTTCCATACAAAACGCCAATTTCATATGTAAGGACCTAATATTTATAGCTACGTGAGCTTTGTCGTGGGCTTTTACATATATTAATATTTAATGATGTATGTGGGATATTGATTATATGGGGATTTTTAAAATATAGAGTAGTAGTTTCTGATTGGTTGTTGACTTAAAAATCAACATGATTCTAAGGGATAGTTGTTGACTAAAGAAAAGAAAGAAAATAATATATTTATTTGGCACATGTTACAGGAAAAGATTCTGCTACGTGTTAAAGTAAATTCAACATAAATATTAAGTATAACTTTTAATTGTCATTTTAGTAAGTTTCATAATTGTAATCGATTACTAAGTCATTTATTAAGTTGCAACACTGTAATTAAGCTTGGCATTTTTGATGTCTGGCAATACTCGAGCTCTCTGCATTCATGCTTCCAACCGGCAAGTCCATTTTTTTTCCCCTACTTTTGTAAATTCCAAGTAATAAATTCAAACCTTTCCACGCATGAGTTTTTATTAAACACTACGTACAAAGTTCAATATTGGAATGCCATTGCAATTATTAGTGCAATGGAATGTGAAATGCATTGCAACAGCATTCTGAAAATGATTGCTGGCAAAGCGGACTGTCCCTTTCAAAGACACTGGGTGGCGACAGTCATAAGACGGAAAAAATAAAATTGAGTTTGTAGAAACTAAAAACACTAACCTAGTTACCTAAGCACTATCGTTATCAACATACTATGAACTTTGTTCTAAATTAAAGTTGTATTTAATTTTTAATTGGAATTATATGTTATGCTACTAAAGTGAGGTGGAATTTTCTTGCACGCAAAGTCACTGGCAACATCTAGCTAAAAGTATCAGCCATTAACATCAAGCTACCCGAAACTGTCAAATTTTCCCAATCAACTTTGAACCTTATGCATTAACGATAAAGTTGAAAATCTATTAAAGAAATTTGACAGATTGCAGTAGCTTGATGTGCTGGCGTTTGTATATCTGTGTGGTAATTTCCTCAATACACCATCTCAGACACCAATCTACTTGGCCTTAACATGATTTGACCAAGATTTTGTCTGGACTTTAAAACAGACCGTGACCTCTGAGTTTGCTTCGGCCTTTCTTTTCAAAGTAGGTAGTCAGATAGGAAAAGCCGACCTCATCTAGCTTTTTTTTATAATGTGTCGTGTAAAAGTGGTTCCGATATCTTATATAGAATAAATAATTTAATTTCATCTTTTTCAGCATCTATTACCCTATACCTAATTACAAAAATTACATACGAAAACTGTGGTCTATCCACCAGTTTGGCGCCACGCAACCCACCGATTGATTAATTGGCTCGCTTCCCATATTCTTAATTAATGACTACGGCTCGCCCATTAAAAATATTACTCTTTGCTGTGCCAGCCATCGGGGGTCGTGGAGCCAAACGCAGCGGGGGCACTTTTAGAGTGGTATATCAGTTACACTTGCACTAGAAAAATCGACCTTACTGCTATGACATAAAGGCGCTATCAATGTCAAATTTGTACCACTGATGTGTTAGGTCCGGCCGCGTAAAATTTGCCAAAGATGTAAACAATAATGGCCGCTCGAAATTGAATAAAATCGATATACAAGAAAATTCGCGGGGCGGGATGTTATCGCGCGCTGAATGTTCAACTGTGTTGAGCTGAGCTTTGAGAATCCAACAGAGTAACATCTCAGCGCGTCTAAAAAAACAGACACCGTTGGATTTTCAATCTTTGGCGGGTCAATCCGCGGAAATCCAGTAACGGCGAATATAATATGCTAATAATAAATTAAATATCATAGCTGCATTCTTTTTTTACTTTATATGACATTTCTTACATGTTTTTACGTATGGCGCCGCTATCTAAAAAAGTATAACACCTTTATTTAATTTATTATTGCAATCAACACGCAACAAATGTCCTTACCATTTGCAAATAAAAGTCGGCCTAATTCAGCGGAATGGCCCTGGCGCTAATCAGTGTGTTGAAAATCCAGTTCGGGAAATAAAAAAAACCGATTGTGCTCATGACCACACGACTGATGTGAAACTTCAAACGTATTTGGCTATGAGAGGAAGAGAGAAAGAAAATGTGCGCGCGCACTGCTTTCTCTTGCTTATATCCCCCACTCAACTCCCGTTCGCCTCGCCCGATCACACTTTTCGTAACGCTTACGTCACGCGTTCGCCAGCTTACTCCCCAAGTCAAATGTGCGTAAAGAAGTTTCACTTCAAAAACTCCGTTGGGAAAATGCGCCCGTGAAAACCTGACCTTTACAATACCCATCGCCTTTGAGGTGCTGGGTATTGTAGGTTAGAATCTATGCAGGATACCTATGAGGAAAAGTATTTAAGTATATCTTTTTAGACGGTTTAGGAGGAAATGTGTTAGGAGATTTATAGTTTCCTAGGTACAGTGTAATGATAAGTTTTATGTGTAAACTAGCTTTTGCCCGCGCTTCGTCCGCGTGAATTTTTACCCACCCCCCATTCACCCCCTTAGGGGTAGAATTTCGAAAAACTCTTTCTTAGTGGATACTTACTCTTCACAAAGAACACATCCTCCAAATTTCATGTCTCTAGGACCAGCGGTTTAGGCTGTGCGTTGATATATCAGTCAGTCAGGACTTTGAATTTTTATGTACATATATAATAATAATAATAACACATTTATTGCAGACTAGCTGCGCCCCGCGGTTTCACCCGCGTAAATGTCGATCCCGTGGGAATATCGGGATAAAAAGTATCCTATGTTCTTTCCCGGGACTCAAGCTATCTCTGTACCAAATTTCACACAAATCGGTTCAGTAGTTTAGGCGTGAAGAAAAGACAGACAGACAGACAGTTACTTTCGCATTTATAATATTATATATATATATTATTATATATTATTAATATTATTAATTATTATATTATTTATATTATTTATTATTTTACATTTTATTATTATTATTATATTTATTATTTATTAATATATTTATTATATATTTATTTATTTATTGCAGATTAAAAATCCATATGTTGTTAGTAAAAGTCTAAACCTAATGTTAGTAAAAAACACAAAACCACAAAATTGACAAATTGCAAATTGAAACGACTGATACCTAAGTGTGCAGCCGTATCCAGTGTGCCAGCATGGGGCTGTCCCACCTATCACACAAAACACTCAGGATGCTGTGGGAGCTAGCACGCAATCTACCGAGAATGGAAGCGCATCGTTTCCGTATAATGGCATGAAAACCATCAACCCTGGCCTCGGTGAACATTCCGGAAGCGCTACAAAAGCGTGGTAGACCCAACAGCATCGTGAATACATTGTTATACTGGATATAGATGGACTGTTTTTCCGTCTTTAAAATGAGGACGTTTGACTATCGGATCGGTTTCGTTTGGCGATTCAAACATTCAGAATAATTATCGTTTTATCTCTAAACAAAATGATTAATGACTTTACCCGTTACAGGATGTTGTATCAACAAAAATCTGCCATCGAATTTTAACAAAAAATCCACGAACCGATAATCCTTTGCATACCATATTTCTTGCTAAACCCTGAAACAAACAAAATAAATTCAGCCTAATACCAAAAAAAATAAAAATATGGAAAGCCACTAACAAAAGGGCAAATATTATTTTTTGAGTGTGGCAACTCGGCTGTTATTCATCGTTCGGACGGATATATTGGCATATTTCGCGAAGCTCAAAGCTGGCAACACAGGGTGATTTGTGGGCGTTGCTGGACTACTACAAATTATGAATCTTCGACGCTGGAATGTCTATTGAATATTTGGAATGGCCGCCAGTGTATTTTAGGTTGTCTATGGTACCTAATAGATGTTCGGGGGACATCGTTTTTCATTCGAGACTGCTTGATTAGGATTTAGTGGTATTTCGCAATGAGTAGTACATAAACGGAATTGATATTACATCCTGGAATACTCTTTATTATCTAAACCAAAAAAAAATACATATGTAAGTGTAATGAATAAATGGTCGGCCTTATCGCTAATAGCGATCTTTTAAATGACTTTGAAAAAAAAGCAAAATGTCATTGATGAAATTGGTTGCTAATTTAAGCAAGCATGGCTGCCCAATGAAAGGAGCAATAGGGAAAATCAGTAAAAGCGTCCAACAAGTAATAATTCTTTATTTTCGATCATTGGGAACTTTATTGACAGAACAATGGTTCCACGATGGTTTTGGTGGGCTTGTCGGTCTAGTGGTCGCAAGCGCTACTGCTGAGCCTGAGGTTCTGGGTTATGCCATCTGGAATATCTCAGTAGCAGCCCGGAGTCTGGATTTGTTCCCGGTTGATGGCAATAGGCTATTACCTACATGGGACTTAAACATGACTGGCGAAATTAAGGAGTACCATGTCACAATGGCAAACAGGCTGCCAGCATTTTTTTAAACTCCTGCAATTCGGATTCTTTTGTTTATTTGTTACAAGTTTCGGCCTACAGAAATAATAAGTTTTTATTAACACGTTGAAGGACACTGAACGAGACACAACAGAAGTGTTATTGTTATTATGTAGAGGGGCGTTAAGTGTCCCGCAACTACTAGCTCTTGACCGCGGCTTCGCCCGCGGGGAGGTCGGAACGGGACAAAAAGAAGCATGTGACCTTTTCCAGGATGCCATCAATCTCGCCAAATTTGATCGAAATCCGTTCAGTGGTTTAGGCGTGAAAAGGTAACACACAGACAGAATTACTTTCGAATTTAAAATAACTTTTAAATATGGATCGATTTCAACCATGATAAACAATATTTACCCACATAAAACAAAGTAAATAAACACAATTTTTGGTGCAAAAGGCTTTCATTTCCTCGACAGATACTAAATGCAAAGATATTTTTGTACCCGCGACCGGCACGTCGCCGTATCAAGTGTCTACAATTATTTTTAATTGCTATCGGAAAATATCCTTTTCGATTTTAGCGTGTTTTTATTTTAAGGCTTTACACAAAGGGGTATGAAGTTCACTCAACCTCCACAGAAAAGGGAGGACCTTCCGGCCAACGTCGGGAAGTATAAGGTGTTTCAAAATTAACCCGACGAACTTTAAGAGGTGCTTAAGACCATCGAACTGAACAACTTTCACTATGGGAAAAACTCTGAAATCACGAAAAATAAATCAGCTGTTTAATACAAACATTCAATACCTACTTGACCAAAATGTATGAAACAGCTGTTTTTTATGCTAATGACTTATCCAGACAATGCCAGCTGTTTTGACTGTCATGTAGATAAAACGGGTCATTCAGTCTGCCTAGCCTTTTCTCAACTAATAGACATATAAGCAGTTGATATCTCGATATATCAACATAAGCCTACATAATCAGCCTATAAATGTTCCCACTGCTGGGACACAGGCCTCCTCTCTGTGAGAGGGAGTGGGCCATAATCCACCACGCGGGCCCAGTGCGGGTTGGTAGATGTCACATGTCTTTGAATTTTTGGTTCTAGGACATGCCGGTTTACTCACGATGTTTTCCTTCACCGTTTTTGAGAGCAGTGGTGATGAAATAATTTACACAAAGTAAAGCACCTGACTGGGTTCGAACCTACGACCTACAACTCGTAAGTCGCGGCCTTTACCACTGGGCCACCACTGCTCTCACATCATCATCAACATAAGCCTGTCAATTACATTTTAGTGTGTGTGCCCCACAATTAAGAAACTCACTAAATTATCATACCTAACAAAAAACAAAATCTTCATATAAACACGCGCGGCAGTAGGCAGTCGCCAGACGGCCTACTCGGCTCCCGTACTATTCGCACATTGTCATTCGACCTTCGCAATTTATCACCCTTAAGTAGGCATGCCTACTCAAATAACCACACTTTTGACCTCATTTTTTTTCTGATTAGTGACCGTGTTTGCCTAGACTAGACCCGGCCTAGTGCCTACCTATTCTGAAAACCAATGCATGCCACTACTGGATGCCAGTGTTTTACATAGAGTGACTGTTTATCAGACCTGTACAACTGAGTTACTCGGTAACACGATACCTCTTGGCAAGACTGGTTGTCAGACTTTCGATCTTCAAAAATCTACGAATCTTCTACCCATAACGACTGTCAAAAATCTATGAATGACAGCCGGGACCAACGGTATCGTGCTTTTCGAGGCATGAAGGGGTCTCCATCCTATATATTGGATGGTCACCCATCCATGAACCGACCCCAGCAAGATAAAATAGATCCTAGTAACGAAAATAATATGTTAGTCGAGTGATAGTAGTGGTACCTAGTTTATTTTTAAAGGTCAATGAACTTTGTTTCGTCGAGAATCCGACGAATGTATTTGTAAAGGTTATGTTTACATAAGCCAGCTTACAATAACGCCCTCCATTCAATTATAGCTGGAGAAGGGTCTTTTGGCGCGTGGCCAAAATTGGAACTTACGACGCCATCTTGCGTTTTCATGTGCGTGTGCCAGCTGCTTGATGAAAGAAATATAAAGCCGGCTGTACACATGGGGCCAAGGTGTTGGGCCAACGTGTTGGGCCAACGTGTAGAGAGATACCTGGCGGTATGTTGGCTTAATTGGTCTCGTTGGCGCCAACATTGGCAGGCCATCCGAATAGTGTCGGTTTTTTGTGCACACATCAAAGGATCTTGGCGCGCTCCGCAAACAGCGTTCACACGTTGGTGTCTTGTTAAGTTCGTTGTTACTCGTCAGCGGAGACAGTATCGTTGCGCGTGAGTGAAATTTACGTTCCCATGTTCCGATAGCAAAATTATTATCACCCTGTATATCAATAATAACTAATAACACATTTACCTCGTTCTATTCCGATGAATAGTCACCATCCACCACCTTCTTTTGCGCCATTTCTTTTTAGTCCCTCTACTTTGGTGCACATGTACGTAATAATTAAACGCACTGTATAAATAAATTGCCGCGGCTGCAAGAACTTCTACGTCCATCTTTGAAGCGCCAATGCAGAAAGATAAGTAAGCCAATGTGTGAACAGCAATCTTGGTTATCCATCATTTTTGCCCAACACGTTGGCCCAACACCTTGGCCCCATGTGTACAGCCGGTTTTATAATGTCAGCGGAGGTAAAGACTGCGGTACTAGTTTTATTAATCGCTATCTTTAAATTGCGTCGATATTTTTGCTTCATTTCTTTTTTATAAAACGTTTTAGATTTTTATTGAAACTTAGGTACAGAGGCCAGTACATCAAGCTACCCCAATATGTCAAATTTTCCCAATTGAATATGAACCTTATTACTTTGTAGTAAAGTTGAAAATCTATCAAAGAAATTTGACAGATTGGGGTAGCTTGATGTGCTGGCGTCTGTACTTATGCAGAAATAGATATAAAATTCAAAGTCCTGACTGACTGACTGATATATCAACGCACAGCCTAAACCGCTGATCCTAGAGACATGAAATTTGGAGGGTGTGTTCTTTGTGAAGAATAGGTATCCACTAAGAAAGGGTTT
This sequence comes from Amphipoea oculea, assembly GCA_945859645.1. NCBI lineage: Eukaryota > Metazoa > Arthropoda > Insecta > Lepidoptera > Noctuidae > Amphipoea > Amphipoea oculea. The sequence goes on along the minus strand of OX243878.1, from coordinate 20,444,800 downwards.
TTCGATATTCCACCCCTAAGAGGGTGATTGGGGGAGGGTGAAATTTCGCGCGGACGAAGTCGCGGGCTGAAGCTAACTTAGTGTAGAAACAGAACAGTTTTATTTATTTAATTCGGTAATATTCACTGTAATATTTATCTTTGCTATGTGGACTGGATAACCACTGTTTAGTCGTTATATATTTTTATATTTAATGCTTTGTGGTCTGTTGTTTAGTAAATGACTTTACAAATTCTTTAATTGTCTGTAATCATAAAACCTTTATTTTTAAGATACTTTCCGAGATCTGGGTGATGGTTTGTAAGAACTGAGAGAGCACACTTTAACCTCTCACAAGTTTGTCCGTCTACCTGTCGAAACACCCCACGCGTCGGAGTAGTTAAATGGGCGCAGTAAAGTCATTGTTTTAACAATGACAATAGAACAATGACACTGTTGTGTACACTTGGTGTACCGTTGACGTTTTGAGCATTTTCTTTTATGTACAGACGCCAGCACATCAACCTACTACAATCTGTCAAATTTCTTTAATCGATTTTCAACTTTATTACTGAACAATAAGGTTCAAAGTTGATTGGGAAAATGTGACAGTTTCGGGTAGCTTGATGTGCTGGCGTCTGTACACTTGGTGTACACTTGACGCTTGAGGGGTTAAGGGCTGTAGATTATGAATTTATAAAAGAGATGGCTAAAAAAAAACCCAGAATCGCCAGAAACATCATATATGCCATTTTTATAGGCATAATATGTACAACAGAAATATAGAATAATATACTGCAAAAACGACGTGGTATACTAGATATACGGCGTGAATCTTTCAAGTGGGCGTGGATGGCAAAATCCGCAACTATGAGGACTAGCGAAAAGTACTCAAAGGAGTCGCGGGCTCGATTTTGATGAAAACTAAAACTGCATCATTGGATTTTTGAAAAATCAATATTTCTAGCCAGGAATCGAACCTGTTGATTTTGAAAAAAAGAACACTGTATTATTACACCATTCGATAGTGTCGCTAATAAGGATCGAATTCTGGGAAGTAATGACATACGTCAAACTAAAATAAAGAGCTCATTTATAACAAAGAAAAAAAAAAATCAGCCTGTATAAAGATTATTAATAATAAAACATTAAAAGATGAGGGGTATATTTTTTACATTATTTTAATATATTATCATAATTATACTAAAGAGATTGTGATAAAATAAAAGTCGAGTAATCAATGTAAGTATGAATAACATAAACACACATAGTACAATAACTTTTATACTATATGGTTTAGGAGGCTGATTTTTTGAAACCGTACTCGGTTTACTATAGTGAACCCATTTTTATACATTTCGTTGCTGGCGATTCTGGGTTTTTTGTCTATGAACTTTTAGCCATGTCCTTTGTTTATAAATTCCCAAGTTCGTTCTAAAGTTCTAAGCCTGCTACTATTGTGCGAATTCCCAGTGGTCCCTCAGTACAGACGTTATTTTACAAAACCATTCCACAAATGAGTTTACCAATACTTATCGCCTTCAGCATTCAAGCGCTAAAAGATTCTTGTAGAAGTATAACCTAATCTATCAGAATCTTTCTAGAAAGAAAAGGTCTTACCCACGCCTAGCCAGTAAAATAAGTATAAAAACTTTTTTATAAGACTCTAAAATTTCACACTAAAGGATGACTGGCGCGGTCACTTGACCGCAAAACGCCCACCCGACGCCAGCCCACCGACGCCACCCGACGCCGGCCGTCGCGAACCGACTTACTGTTTTTAAGTAAGTAAGTACAAGTGGACTATAAGATTTTCGTAAGACGAAACAAGGTTTTCTGACACTGCCTGAACTAAAGACCTAGTCTGGTTACAGATTAAACTTTGTATAAAATAAAATAGAGTGGTTTTTAAGTCTCTTGTAAGTGGATTTAAGTCTGGTAATGGTGGATTTCGGAATGATACTTACAAAAATCAATATTGACACTTTTATACAAACTGTTAAAAGTGTCGAGATCGACAGCACTATCACTAAACACACACTATCTTTACATTTACATAAACTATATATTCTACAAACAAATGATTCTAATTCTTATTCTATACCAGAATCATCGTTTATAAACTTTCTGTTGGGCAGGTCGTTTGTGCGATCGTGCGGTATAGTTATAGTTATTAAAAGAAATATCAATTATCGTAAAATTATTAGTGTATTGGAAGACATGTGACATTTACCAACCCGCACTGGGCCCGAATGATAGATTACGGTCCACTCCCTCTCGAAGAAAGGAGGCCTGTGTCCCAGCCGTGGGAACATCATAGGCTGACTAGCAGAGCCCCGCGAGTTCAACCGCATAAGTTTCGATCCCGTGGGAATATCGGAATAAAAACTATCCTGTCCTTTCCCGGGACTCAAACGCTATACCAAATTTCATCTAAATCGGTTCAGCGGTTTACGTAAGCATGAAGAGGTAACAGACAGACAGACACACTTTCGTATTTATAATAGTAGTATGGATGCTTATGCTCAAAATTTGTGTATAATTGGACCTACTTATGCAAGACGGAACCAATCCACAACATGCCAAAATCGACATAAGCATACAGAAAGCTTTTAAAATGCACCTTCTATAGACCCTGTAAAGATCAAAATGATCTGACAATTTGTCAGATCATCGTCTTGCATAAGTAGGTCCAATTATGTATTTTGTCTATTATAATTATGTTTTACTAAGTATTTCACTGTCAACTTGCTACTACGGGCGAGTAGAGCCACTTTACCGTAAAGCGTGCTGGTGGCTGTCACTCGCAGAACTAAACTTGTTTTTTCAGTTGTCCGACCGCTGGCGATGAACGAGTAGCGAGTAGAACTAGCAACTGAAAACGAATTGGCGAGCAGCGAGCAGCGAGTGTGTAGTTCCGATAGTTTTGTCGCTGGGCTATCAGCGAGTGTCCGAGTGCGACGGGCGTTTACTCGCACCACTCGCTCGGGGCGGAGATATATATAGCGGGCGTGAGCTCTGACCGTCAAGCGAGCATCGCTGAGCGAGTATTAACTTTGATAGCTCTTGTGGCTCAGCGACAAACCAGTGGATCGAGTCCTCGCCGGCAGTGTGAACAGTCAGCGATCAACTATTAATAATATGCATCTCTTTTGTTTAAACGGAATTTATATCTATAGTACGGTTCTTGAGCGAGAAAATAGCCGATAGTTAGTCGCTTTTGCGTCGGCGGTGGGACAAGTGCCTTACATTGTAGGTAACACGTCTCATTGATATTACTTTATTGGTACGTACTACGTAGTGATGTATAGGCAGTTGAGGAAAGAGGCCATGATGGATGACCAGTTTCTTAGCTGCTCTTAAAAGGAGGTTCGGCCTAAGCATTAACAGGCTAATTTTATATTGGCTATGAAGTGGTTGTGCCATAAAGGCAAACTTTTTATACAACCACTGGAGACCTTTGTGGAAGAGTTTTTACATAGAAGAAGAGGTACAGTCACGAGCATAAGTATGTATACACTTGGCTTTATTCAAACGCGATTTTCTCCTTTATTTTTGAATGAAATTTTATGTTATTACGAAAATAGTATTTTCGAATCCATAGGTTTATGTTAAGTGTCGTATTTCAACGTTGCATTCGTTATTTCACGAAAAAATCGCAATTGAAAGTTGCCAAGTGTTGACATATGTGTTAGTGCTCGTGACTGTACTCACCTACTTCTTATCTAATTCTATCATGAACTAGCTTCTGCCCGCGACTTCGTTCGCGTGAAATTTCACCGTACCCCATCACCCTCTTAGGGGCGGAATTTCGAAAAACCCTTTCTTAGTGGATACCTGCTCTTCACAAAGAACACACCCTCCAAATTTCATGTCTCTAGGACCTACGTTGATAAATTGTATATCAGTCAGTCAGGACTTTGAATTTTATATATATAGATTTGAGTCGTCTAGTTAGAATCGTATGTGTGCTCAAACTAATATAACAAAAAAAAGTTAACATTGCATTTAAATATTTCAGAAATAAGCATCGTCCAGTTTAAAATTAGAATTTCAGAACTACCCTCCGCCAACACGTCGAGCTTACAAATCGTTTGCAACTCCACAGCTCTCCAAAAGTTAGAGAACAACAAACAAAATTTAGAATTACCCTCGCATTGTCCCATCTCATTTTAGACCCGGTATTAAAACGTACTTTATCATCTCTTACCGGGTTTTAATTCATGACGTCACTTGTACGTGCGTGGGTCATGTTGTCGTGTCGTCGGGTGTGTGTTGTCATGTAAAGGGTGGAGGCGACGGTCGCGAGGTGGTTGCTTTGTTGTTGTTGGTTGTTGAATATTTTTATTCGTTTAGTTTCAGAACGGAATCCACTGGATGCGAGAAGCACAGAACTGCACCCTAATTGTGTAACACACTATCAATCGGAATCAGAATCATTTTGAAGCCAATTGCTAATCCATTGCTTCATAAGTTCGAAAAATTTGTCTGCTCAATACGTAAATAACGCAATGAACGTTGTTGAACTGTCAAAATGAAACCGACTCCGATTGATAAAGTGTTACGTAATTGCCCCGTGGCGGTGCTTGGGGGAGGCATATGTCCAGCAGTGGACGTCTTTCGGCTGAAATACTGATAATGATGAGATTCACAGAGGCAGTTTTGTGATGCTGTTTAATTTACTAAAGACAACAGAGGGGTAAATTCCCGTATTTCTAAGAACGTTCGCATTGTAGGCTCAGTCTCAATCTGTCAAAAATAACTTTGATTTTCGTATATTTTTGACAATATTCTGACATTGATGGTCGTTGAGATGAGATTGCCTTCAGATAATTGAACATAGCAGCGGCAAAGTTGGTGTCGAATTAAATCAAACAGGTGAATGTGTGTGGTCAATCGTGAGGTTCTTGCAAACTCTAAAATACTGCAATAATCAATATTCTAAGATAACAACCAATTAACGCCCTTAGGCCCTTTCTTTACGGTACGGTGTATAAACCGCGCCACATACACAATAGTGTATGCCTAACTTAAGGTAGATTTTACAAGGATCGCCCATTTTATTGTTACAACTTCTTTCATTTTTAATCTACTGATTAACTTTTTCAACACTGGTAAATGTATAGTTGCAAAAGCATAATCAGCCTATATTGTTTTCACTGCTGGTAAACAGACCTCCTCTCTGTGAGAAGGAGTCATAATCCACCACGCGGCCCCAGTGCGGGTTGGTAGATGTCACATGTCTTCGAGTTTTTGGTTCTAGGACATGCCGGTTTCCTCACGTAGTTTTCCTTCACCGTTTTGAGAGCAGTGGTGATGAAATAATTTACACAAAGTAAAGCGCCTGTCCGAACCGGTCGAAGTGGCGTTGCTTGGGAGAGGGCTATGTCGAGCTGTGGACGTCTTTCGGTTAAAATGATGCTGACGATGAAAGCACCTATCTGGGTTCGAACCTACAACCTACAACTCGAAAGTCGCGGCCGTTATCTACTCTCACAGCAGCCTTAGTAAGCAAACACCTCGTTTCTTCATCTTCTTTTAGTAGTTTTCTTTCTTAACTGTCCATTATTTTCCTTATTCAAATATCCTGCCGCCTGCATCAACAACTGGTTGCCATAAACTCTCACGTAATAAAGGCTTAGTGTGAATTCGTGGCACAATAATTAGCCCGTGGTCGCGCCACAATTACGTGCTGAGCGGGCGATTGTCGCGCTCGCAATGAGTTATGTACAGCTTTAATGTTCACGGCTTTTAATGAGTTGGGGTACTGCTTCTTTTATTAGTAGGGTTATAGTCACGGCTTTAGTGTTTGTTGTGTGATGACGAGCTTGGCAAGGTTGGTAAGGGATGGATGAGAATGGCCGAGGATGGAAAGAAAAGAAAGAAAGAAAATACATTTATTTAGCACAGACTAAAAGACACACAAAACACCAGATACATCAGATAAAAGCAAAAATAAAAAATAAAGGTCAAATAAAAAGTGTAAAGTCCGATGTAAAAAGAAAAAAAAAATACCTAAGCAGAAAAGTGTGCCTCACGGCTGCGCTAAAAAGGCCCAGTTCAGCAAAAATGCCAGACAACTAGTGCCTGACGCTGGTTTTCAACTGGACCTGGTGTGTGAGGTGACGGATGGGGCTCAGTAGCTTGTGATTGGAGAGGGCGATGGCTAGGGAATGCAACCTTGAATGGTTTCTCGAGATTCAATCTCGTAGGTAGACAACCTCGTTCGAGATTTCGGCCGTTTTTGTCGAGTTTATGACGATTTCGAGACAGAGCACACCGTCTTACGACACTATGCTTTTTGAGAGGCCATGTACAACATACTACTCTTCGCGTGACCAGAGGGCTGGCCTATTTTTAGCCCAAAGAATAAGCATTGCCATCCAACGTGGCAATGCTGCCAGCCTTTTGGGCACTTATCCCATTGACAGCGATGCGGACGAATTTTTTGATGCCCAATGAACTCCTGTCTTTTTTTTTATTATTATTATTTGTATATAGTATATATATATTTTAGTTTGTGTGTACATATGTAAGTAATTATAAATAAAAAAACATACTACACATACACACACATAAACTCACCCCTTCCCATGAGGGTTGGCAGAATCTACAGAACGCTACCTGCTACGATCTTTACATAAGTACTCCTTTTGCTTCGTTTACATTTATACATCTAGTCATACATGCACGGTAACGAGTGTCTACCTACTACACCTGACCTTTCTGAAGAACAGCACCCTAATTGCGTAACATACTATCAGTCGGAATCAGAATCATTTTGAAGCAAATTGCGAATCCATTGCTTCATAAGTTCGAAAAATCTGTGTGATCAACATGTAAATAACGCAATGAATGTTGTTGAACTGTCAAAATGAAACCGATTCCGATTGATAATGTGTTACGCAATTGCTCCGCAGATCACCAATAAGGTTACTATAATTACGTCCTACTAGGGCGTCACCTCCCGACGTTGCCACTCACATCTGCTTTCAATCAAGGGTGGCAGGGATATCGATGCACAACCTGTTACTATGGATTATCGACATAGCCCGAAGAATTGCGAAGCTTAAGTTGCAGAGGGCAGGGAAGATCGCTCGCTTCTGCGAGAGTCCCATTTACCGCGTGTTTGTTGGGAGGGATGCCACTGAAACGTGGTCGCTCACAATGCGCCTTGTGGAACTCCCTTTTCCGCACTTAGACTCTCATTTGGTCCCTTGTACGTAAAGCGCCTTATTGGAAGGCTAAAAGTCACTCAAAGGCCAATGGAGGGAGAGGGCTACATTTGATGTTTCCCTACAAGATCACATCAGAAATGAAGAAATCTGCAAGAGAACCAAGGTAACCGACATAGTCCGAAGAATTGGCAGTTAAGTGGCAGTTGGCAAGGAACATTGCTCGCAGAACAGGTGGTCGACGGGGTCGAAAAGATCTGGACTGGCGACCGCGTCTTGAAAGACGTAGCGTTTGAAAGGCGTCCCACAAGGTAGATCGATGGCCTGCTGAAGACCGCAGGAATCCACAGAACCGGTCGAAGTGGCGATGCTCTGGGGAGGCCAATTTGCACTAGTGGACGTCTTTCGGCTGAACTGATGATGATCTGCCTAGCCTTTTCCTAACCATGTTGGGGTCAGCTTTCGCTCTTACCGGCTGAATACCTACTAGTATTTTATGCTATTTGGCACAGCCGTGAGGCACACTTTCTAGCTAATTTCTTACATCGGATTTTACACTTTTTTTATTTGATTTTTATCTGACGTATGTCTATATTTTTTTTCGTTCTTTCTTACACGGAGAAGAATTTTGTAGTTCTACTTTTATCTGCAGGTCTTTATTTCCCATGATTTTGATCCAAATTTATCGCCGTGGAGCGGATAAAGTATGTAGAACGAAAACCGAGATATGACCGAGTAATCAATGCAACGCACTCGACACTCGATGCTTCACCGCAGACACATGTAAACCGTAGGCTGCATGTGTAAAACCGAACAGATAACACGGACGTAGCTTTTAATGACGTGTCCCGTGTTTCTATAAATAAATCCGTATTTTTTTGCGAGTTGATACAAAATACGAGAGGGCATTGATTTCTTTGTTTTTGTTTCGTATTTTTGTTGGATGGTCGTCGATTTTAATTTTGATGACGATTTGAGTTACAAAAAGAATGTTTGTTTTGGACCAAAGATTTGTATACACTTTATAAACCCTCAAAATTGCGTAAGTACTCGTTCTGCTGCTCACCTAGCACGTCCGTAACGTAACGTAAACGTAGCGTATACGTAACGTAACCGCATGATTTTTAAATCGTAAATGGCATTCCATACATTTTATACACGTGGACGACCACGACAATGTTGTCACTTTAGAAATTATAAAAGCGCACATTAGGCAGATCATACACTGCAACGAGCAACGCGCCACGCGACGCGTGACGGGGTGCAGATAACGCGTTGTCCTGTGTGATCCACCTTAGTATTACCCAGAGATAGATGCAGCCCTAAAACTAAGTAAATATTACGTACGAAATGAGTATTTTCAATTCTAGAATCGTTCACGTTACGTTTACTCCGCGCGTTCAAACGAGGCCGTCTGTATTTGAACCAGTTAGCTAGGTATCCTAAATATTAGAAATCCTACCTACATATTCTTGTTTTTTTTCAGTACCAAGCTCGTGTCTGCAATTTAGCTAGTACAGTCAATAAAAGAGATAAGTATGCAGAATCGTCGGATATAGTTGAAGTTTAGTAAAAGATGTTGTCGACTTTGATAAATGAGCTGTTTGTTTTCTATTAATAAAATGGTGTCGTTAATCAGCACCCTAATAATTGCGAAACACACTATCAATCTCAATGTGAATCATTTTAAAGGATATTGCTTCATATGTTTAAAAATTGTATCTGCTCAACAACGTAAATAACGCAATGAATGTTGTTGAAATGTCAAAATGAAAACCAGCCGGCCGTAGATTATCATGTAATTGCTTACATAATTAAATTAATTTTAGGTTGATAACGGCAGGGCTTGAGTTTGACTTAATCCCGAAACTAAAACAATTCCAAACACGCCCAACGAAATTAATATGTCACCTGACTGATGACATCATTTACACCTAAAACGGGACTATTTCTCTAACACGTCCCTTGTAGATAAACATCACTATTGCCCGATGGGTCTAATTGTTGAAACCGAGCCACCCGCGGCGCGTATATTTTCGACACTGATTACAAACGTCACTCGCTGCAAATTCGGCATGCGTTTAATTTGGGCAGGCTTTTAGGTCCTAACACAGACTTCTGTTAGCAGGCTTTTAGGCGGAGGTGTTGAGTTGTACTTGAATGACGAGTTAAATGTCGAGAGGTTAAATTACAGCCGAAATGGGAACGAAAGTGAGTTCAAGTTATTGATCTTTAGAATATTGGAGTTGACAAGCTGTTGCAGGTCAAATTACGTTAAACTTCAACTTTTCGAGCCGTTTAGGGTGGAATCCCTCGGGCCGTGGGGTCCGGGGCTCATGGTTTGTTCAACGAAATCTCCAAACGGCTGGTTGAGACTTCCCGTGACCCAAGGGCTGGCTTTTTTTACCTTGGCTCGAGTCTAAGCACTGCATAGCATAATCAATCTATAATGTTCCCACTGCTGGGACACAGGCCTCCTCTCGGTGAGAGGGAGTGGACCGTAATCCACCACGTGGGCCCAGTGCGGGTTGGTAGATGTCACATGTCTTTGAATTTTTGGTTCTAGGACATGCCGGTTTCCTCACGATGTTTCCCTTCACCTTTTTGACTGCAGAGGTGATGAAATAATTTACACAAAGTATAGCGCCTGTGTGGGTTCGAACCTACGACCTACAACTCGTAAGTCGCGGCCGTTACCACTGGGCCACCGCTGCTCTCTTTGTAAGAGACATAACACACATTTTTTTGGGTGCGCCAAAGTTCACCTAAATTTTCAACTCCGATAATTGGAAATCCGAAAATGTTCTTCCTAACATTTTTCATCCTAACGATCACAATTCCTAACTACTCTGTCTCTAATGTTCATAATTCCGAATCATTCAACTTCATAATGTCAGTAGCAATAAACATCTATTATACTTTTATTTGTTTTCCTATATTTTCTCAACATAACCATCTTTTACACTATTATTCAAAGTCATATCTTTTTTGTTTAGATCGTCGACATAGGATGCAAGGGCGAGCGAAGGGCACCCCGAGGTTCGGTTTGGTTAGGTTACTTTAAACCCTTTACACAGAAATCGAAGCGAAGCGGGGCTCCGTCGACATAGGATGACCATAGGATGAAAAAAAAAGTTTTTATCATATTAGACTAAATAGGTTTTATGTCTATTGAGTGGTATATCAAACGATTTTATATTAATTGTCTGTTATTCTTATAGAAATTAGTTACATTAAAATTATATCAATCGTTTATTATATTAACTGATCATTATATCAAATAAAATTATAGGTTCAGTTGTTATATCTTGTTTTGTAATTATATCATATACCTATTACTTACCCGTATAAACTCCCAGGTCATGAAAATATTATGGTAGTTATGTTTAGGGATAAAAGCGTTATGATAAAAAACAGTAGGAGTTTAAAATATTTACATTAATGATATTATTAATTACAATTTTCGGAAACACGAGTGTTATGAACATCGCCGGTAGCACTACAAATAATATGAATGAAAACTTTAGGATGAACATTTTTAGGAAGAGTGATCATTCGGATTACAAATCGTTAGGAAGAACAATTTCGGGTAAAGAACTTTAGTTGAGCCAATATGGACCCCATTTTTTACCAAGAATTATCCCGCAAATTGCCCGCTTTCAATCCCATTGTTAGATGACATCACTAATCTGTCAAACCTCAGACGAGTCCAATTTGTAGAACTGAGCTCCTGTCGTGAGCTGATTAAAGCAGATAAATAGGGTAACACTGTGTAAGTCCTCTGTTGTAACTGCGATCGGGTTGAATTGATTGATGTAAGCGTTGCTTGCTAAATCAAAAAGGTAACTATTGGCTTGAAGATAAATTTGCGTTCATATACAGGCTTATTTTTTATCACCATCTAAATTTTTACAGGGTGTTCTACCCATGAATATGAACAACTTTCACGAAAAAAAAAAGTCAGCTATTTCATACATTTTGGTCAAGTAGGTATTGAACTTTTGTATGAAACAGCTGAATTTTTTTTCGTGATTTCAGAGTTGGTCCCATAGTGAAAGTTGTTCATATTCATGGGTAGAACACCCTGTAAAAATTTGGATGGTGATAAAAAAATAACCCTGTATAATGCTTCAGTTTTTAATTTCACTGAAATGAAACATCGTGCTTTTATTCCCCAAGGAGTTAGGCAGAGGTGTACCTATAGTGCCTACACCCATATTATGCTAGTTATGTTTTAAGTCCTATGTTATCGGAGGCGAGCCTATTGCCAACGGGCCACAAACCCAGACTCCAAGTCTGCTACTGAGAAATTCCAGATGGAATTCCCAATAACATGGTTTTTGATTTTATACAGTCAAAAAAGAGATAAGTATGCAGGTTCGTCGGATATATTTGAAGTTTATTAAGAAACAGATGGATGTTGTCGACTGAAATTTAATTTGATAAATGAGCTGTTTGTTTTCTATTAATTTAATTTTATTTTATTCAAGAACATCCATCGGTTTCTTACTAAACTTCAACTATATCCGACGATCGTGCATACTTATCTCTTTTGTTGACTGTATTTTGTTTACGGTTTATAAAAATAATGGTTAAATAAATAACACTTTGCCCGGCCCAGGAATCGAATCCAGGTTCCATGCTCAGCACACTAAAAAATGTCTTCAAATCTCTAGATAACTTTTTCCGACACAGAAACAGTACAAAGCAGTGGCGTGCATTGGTTTTCAGAATAGGTAGGCACTAGGCGGTCACTAATCAGAAAAAAAAGTGAGGTCAAAAGTGTGGTTATTTGAGTAGGCATGCCTACTTAAGGGTGATAAATTGCGAATGTCGAACGTCATGGAATTACGCGTTAGACGTACGTATTTTTAATTTTGTCGTATTAACTTAAACGAGTAAAGACCAATGACAATGTGCGAATAGTACGGGAGCCGAGTAGGCCGTCCGGCGACTGCCTACTGCCGCGCGTGTTTGTATGAAGATTTTGTTTTTTGTTAGGTATGATAATTTAGTGAGTTTCTTAATTGTGTGGCACACACACTAAAATGTAATTGACTGGCTTACGTTGATATATCGAGGTAGGCACTGCTTATATGCCTATACGCAATGCACGCCACTGGTACAAAAGGTACGTCAAAGTAATTCACCTACACCATAAAGGCGGATACAGACATTGCGCATCATGCGATGAGCGCTGCGCATGCCTCGCAATGTCTATATCCGCCTCAAAACGTATGTTACTTGGTACACCACATACTTATAATTTCATTAGAGCTTAAACATCTATGCATTAGTCCGTATCGATTTCATAAGCATATATGTATATTCTACACCTACAACTTTTTCCTCGTTCCATGTTATCCTCAAACTACGAAAACTGTCGACCAACTTCCCCAAACTTTCATTCGAATCCCGGAACCCGGCTCCCGGTGTCTATTAGCGTCACTAGTGTCTGCAATCAGTGATGAGTCTAATTGGTAAAACCGAGGTCGCCACAGCGCGTTGATTTAGACGCTGATTATCAACGCCACACGCCTGAAATTCGGACGGCCTGGGTTGGTTTCGAACTCGCAAGATCAAACACGGAGCCACTTTGCGGAGTTGGAATTAGAAGGATTTTATGTGCATTTGGCGTTTGTAGGTGGAACTGGGGTTTTTGGTTTGTTTGCAGTTTACCTTGCGGTTTTAGTATTTAGAGTTACCCCGTCCTTTTAGGTGCACGTCGGTGAGTAGGCTATAGAGGTATGAGGAACAGGGTGTACAGTTCACTCATACTCTATAGAAAAGTGAGGATCCTCCGACCAGACGGGTGTTGTGTCTGGCGGGCAACTGCCCGATGGATGATTCATGTCGGGCTGTTGTATCTATGCTAGTTGCGCGGTAAACTCTGCTTGCGAGATGCAGGATTTGCGTGACGTCAGTATGACGCGTTGTTCGCATGTGGCGTTGTAGATACCGCTACAAAGTCATAGAGTGTATGGCAACGCGAGGTTATGCATCGTGAACCACTTTGATGACCTCCCGTTAGTTTACATAGTTTTTAGTTTAGATTGGTTTTATATGACGCAGTTTAGAACAAAAACTACGGTCTCCTAAAACAGTGGTGGCCGTTTGCAAATTGCCGGCGAATGACGTCAATGAAACGTTATTTATTTATGAAAGTAAGTTGGTGTGTTTTCCGTTGGAGCGTTTTTTGGCACCGTAAAGTCAAACCTTCTGCAATGTAGGAGGTTCTCAATTCGACTGTATGTAGTTTTTTTTGTATTTTTGTTACGCGATATCTCCAGAAATTGTGAATCGATTTCAAAAAATCTTTTTTAATGGACAGGGTATCCCTCAGGGGTGGCCACATATAAATTTTATTAATTTTGCTTGGGTGGTTTTTGAGTTAGCTTCAATAATACGTATTTTTGCCACTTAGTTTATATTGTTATAATAACTTCCTGTCACTGATATTTACATAGCAAGTAGTGTTATACGAATTTGTGTGAGATTACAACTTAAAAGTGAAAAATAAAAACTTTTTTACAAAAAGAAAACAACTGACTTCCAAAAATACCCTACAAAGTGAAAAATAACTTTAATTTCGGAAGTCGGTGGCAGACAACGAAAATGTGAACCCAACGACACCGACTTCCGAAATTTAAGTTATTTTTCACTTTGTAGTGTCTTTTTTGGAAGTCGGTTGTAGTTTTTTTTTTTTGTAAAAATGTTTAAATCATGACAGTCGTCACTGCGGCCGTTATGTGGCGGCACCGCTCTCTAGGAACCTGTGTCTTTAGCTTATCCACCTTATTTTCTCGAAGATTATCAACAGTTTCAAAAACAAATGATCTATTTTCTTTCAAATGATTCTATCCACTTTCATTTAAATTCTCAAAACCCTTAAAAATAACGAGTTCTCGGGAAAACAGATAACTTTCGTTTATCGAGTTTTTAAAACGATTATCGACTCGCTAAGTGAGACATTATTATTAAAAATGTCGTCGCGAAGGATATCAATGGTACATTAGTTGAATTAAAATGGATTTCCGATTCGTTTTCAGAGGTCTAACGGTTCGAGGGTCTTTTATTTAATTTATGATTGTCTCAATTATATGGAGGCAACTCGCCTGAAAGGTTCGGATAACAACTTTTTTAATAGCAACCTTTTTTGTTTTAGAATGTAAATTGAAATCAGGTCGAACCCAGGTCGGCCGGAGCAAAGACATTCTCCACAGATGGGGGTCGTCACCTTCCATCCTGCGCCGCATGTGTCACCTGTGCACATGATTACCTTATGATTGCCTCAGTGAACGGAGTTTGTGCTACTGAATTTTGGGCCAAACATGTTTAAAATTTTTGCCATCGATACGCTAAGAAGATGAATTGAAATCAATTTCAAAAGATGGAACACACATTATTTTCCAATTTCAAATCGCTGACCAAAGTAAAAACAAATGAAACACGCGTTCCGTTTTCATTGAACGCAATGACAGCAATAGGCTATAATTGAATTAAGAATTTGAGATAATTTTCATGTTATGGAACAATAAACTGAATATCATACTTAACAAAGTTCAAATTCCATTGCAACCAAAAACTTATTAGGACCTCTTTTTTACAAATGGTCACTCAAAAATCAACTTAAAATACATTTAATTAAAGAAGATAGGTAATTATTGTGAAAGATAAGAGACGTAGTGGTAAGTGAAATATTCACATAAACAGAATTACAGATGTAAAAATAACAACGAGCATTTAATAGTAGATTGTACAACTAAGGCATAAAAGAAGCTATTTTACCCCGAGACGTTTATATCCACGCGAGCCGCAGGCGAGGGTGGATAGTTAAGTCGAGGGCTAAAATGGCTCGTTTATGCCTGAGTTATACACTCTGCTTTTCACTTCGATTGCGAGAAAATGAAACAGGCATAAAGTATACAGTACATAATTAATCAAAAATGTTGCAAAGCATACTTAGTTAATTCCCGCCACCACAGATAATATCGCCACGAAACTTTTTAAAAATTTTATTTTTTTATTTTAACATTTGTCATTCGACTTGGGTACTTCATACTGCCAAGTCATAAAAACATTTCTTTGCGTTTTTAAATAATAAATGACAACTATTTTAACTGATTTTATTAAATTAACGATAGAAAACACGGAAGTGGTATAAATTAAAGAAAATGAAATAAATCACGACTTTAATCTGCGAAGTTTTATTGTACGTGTGGCTGTTGGGCCTGATTACCTTAGCCTCAGAAAAAAAAAATACTTTATGCACTAGAACATAAAAAGCGATTTTATGTCGCCTAAGCACAACATAAAGACGAACTTTTAGAGCATGAGAAGTAAAAATATTAATAACGTATTGTTAATAATGTAAATTAATTTAACTGACAGTCAGTTAAAATTTAAATTAAATGAATGCCGTGTGGCATTAAATTCGTCTTTGTTCAAATGAAGTTTAAATAATTTATGTAGTGAATTTACTCTGGAGCGGGATGTTATTGACAGATTTATCGATAGCATCCATACAAATATACTTACATAAACGCGTGGGGGTCAATTTCACGGTCGTTTCTAATTACCTGCAGCATGCGACCTGTCGCCGCACGACTAAAGTCGAAACCTACTTTTTGGAACTTGCGATTTTAGAGTCACTTGCGGCCTAGTCGTATTGCCATTTAGACATTGAATTTTTGCCGTGCGGCATCAAAATCGTGCGGAGTCGCCCTTGTCAAGCCCGCAAAAGCTCAATAAAACCATGTTTTTTTCACAATTTCGTTTGAAATCCGGGTATGAAACGGATGCGCTCTCATGTTCTCCAATATAAATTGGCGCCATCTTCCCATCGTCCCTTTGAAGAACTAATTCGGTATTGATACTACTTGCAGCTTGTTATATCGATGTCGGTACTGGGTTGCACTTTTTTAATCTGTTAAAGAATTTTACGTTCTAAATTATACTGGCAACAGATGCAGATTCATTCATACATAATCAGCCTATAATGTTCCCACTGCTGGAGATACAGGCCTCCTCTCGGTGAGAGGGAGTGGGCCGTAATCCACCACGCGGGCCCAGTGCGGGTTGGTAGATGTTACGTGATGTCTACGAATTTTTGGTCCTAGGACATGCTGGTTTCAAAGCGCCTATCTGGGTTCGAACCTACGCCCTACAAGTCGTGAGTCGCGGCCGTTACTCCTGGGCCAAGATTCATTCATAAGCTTTGTTAATTTTATATCGGCAAATTATAGGGGTTAAGAATACTGCATTGGGACACATACAATTCGTATGGACCACAGATATAGATACACCTAGATAACGCAAGAGCACGTCCTACTTCGCGTGCCAAAAATCGCACCAGTTTACGATCGAAAATCATATGCCGCCACTTTCGCGCTCAGTCCTGCGTACTGCTAGCTGGGTGAGCGTGAGCGAGAGAGCGCGAGCTTGTGACGTCATAGTAGGTAGTAAAAAAATGGCACGCTTAGTTTTCATACAGTTCGTGATATTTGCGTTATCTAGGTATATCTATATCTGTGGTATGGACTGTCTTGTTAGTTTTTTTTTTTAGTCGCAACGGCAAGAAAGAAAATACGTTTATTTGCGGCAAACATGACGCGTAAAAAGAACATCATCTGCCTAGCCGTTTCCCTACTATGTTGGGGTCGGTTTCTAGTCTAACCGAATGAAGCTGAATACCAGTATTTCACATGGAGCATAAAAATAACACAAACACAAAAAAATAACAAGTTGGCAACGAAAAAAAGGGTCCTGGGTTAGTTTTCCGAGTCGGGAAAAGTGTTATTGGTTTTTTTTCTATAGGAAATTCGTGGTGGCAGCCCGTAATATGGATTTGTGCTGGATAAACGGCTATAGGCTCGCCTCTCATTTTTAAGTTACAAGCGAATCGTGGGTGTACTACCTACTCCTTCCAGGAATGCACGCGTGATGATTAAAACATATAAAACTAAAGTCTATTCAAACTTATGTTTCAAATTAATATTATTTCAAGTTAAACCAATATAAACTTTATTTTAATGGAAATTAAGTTGATTTCAGAGTACATAACATAACATAATCAGCCTATAATGTTCCCACTGCTGGGACACAGGCCTCCTCTCTGTGAGAGGGAGTGGGCCCTTCCACCACGCGGGCCCAGTGCGGGTTGGTAGATGTCACATGTCTTTGAATTTTTGGTTCTAGGACATGCCGGTTTCCTCACGATGTTTTCCTTCACCGTTTTGAGAGCAAAGGTGATGATATATCATTTCAGAGTTAGTGACACTATTGAAAGTTTTTTTTTTTAGAAGGTGCAGCGTAAACTGAACTTTATTTGTTTAGGATTTAAAGTTATTTTTCCATAAACTCATATTTGTTTACATTTTTGGCTAATAAATCGCGAATGCAGATTACATGACTATTAATTTAGTTACTTATTATTTTAGTTTAGTTTCTATTTTATGTCTGTAATTTTTTTATTTAATTTTTTTTTATTTGAAATGGGCTTGCTCTTGACTCTAGCCTAGGTCAAAGGTGACAGAGACAAAGTCGACGATGGACCGAGCTTACCCAGAAAAAGCCTGTTCACTCTCACTTTAAAGAGATTCGGGTTGTATGCGCTCGGAAAAACAGACGCAGGTAGAGAGTTCCACTCTTTTGCTGTGCGCATTATAAACGACATTTGCAAACGCTTAGTGCGAATTGGTGGAACAGCAACCAGGTAGGGATGGTAACTTGCAGTGCGCCTGGATGTCCGAAGGTAGAAGGGGGCCGGTGGAATGAGGTCGTGGAGTTCTTGGGCACACTCACCGAAGTACAATAATCACACTATCACACTAATATTATAAAGGCGAAAGTTTGTGAGTGTGTGTGTGTGTGTGTGTGTGTTGTTTATATGTTTGTTACTTCTTCACGCTCAAACGGCTGGACCAACTTTGATGAAATTTTGTATAGAGATCGCTTGAGTCCCGGTAAAGGACATAGGGTACTTTTTATCCCGATATTCCCACGGGACCTAGACTTATGCGGGTAAAACCGCGAGGCGCAACTAGTAATTTATATGGTGTACATAATAAAGAGTATTCTATTCTAATTTATCTAGGTACCGCAAGCTACCGTATCTGCCTGTACACGTAGGTACAGGTAGGTCTCACGAATATCGATGAGCTATAAAACTATCTCAGACCCGTTTTAAAGTCTCTACCCAGAGCTGGTTCCGTAGGTACCTACTTATCTTTTACGCTCTCGTCTTTTACGAGCTAAGTATAGTAGTACTGAATGGAAGCTGATACCACGTGTCGAGAGGTGCTCGGGAAATTCCGTAAAAGAGATGAGCAATAAATAAAAGTGAGATTAAAGTGTGTCGCGATGGGTCGGAGGATGGGGACGGTATTTGAGTGTGAGGTTGCAGGTGTGTTCTAGTCTAGTCTCTAGCATTAAAGTAAATCTCCCAATTTTATATAATAATAATAATAATAATCCATTTATTTCAGGCGACGCAGGCCCATAGATAAATACCTTAACCTAAACATACATATTTTATTTATAAAACTGACTATTGTGCACGAAGTGTCGGCGTCGTGTTGCGCTGCGTGGTGTCGCGTAACCTTCCACGAAAACGTCGGTACGCTACACCTTTCGGCCAAAACTCTTCCTTCATGAAGGTTTCCAGGTACTGAGTCGGAACCCTCACCACAAACGATTTGAAGTTTATGTTGTGGCGTGATTCCAACTTCACCACTCTCAAGGTCCACTTGGTCTTGCTTCTGATGTATTCCACGATGTCTTCAGCCACCGTGGAGTGATGCAGACGGGATACGTACAGCTGCGTCGACGGTGTTGCAGGACGCAGCAAAATATTTGGTCCCGCCAGTGCAGTACCACATCGATTACGGCAAGTTGGCTTCCTACGCTTCGACTCCATCGTCACGAAGCCCTCCTTGTCTGCCTGCCCTTTCTTCGGGGCTGGGGCCAAGATGCTGGGAGCCGGTCCATTGCGGTTCTTAGATGCCCCTTCCATTGAACCATATATGTGAACCATTCACACAAACAAATACCTTATGAAAGAGGTTACCCAAAAAGGCGACTTTCAAAATTAATTTTGGGCGTTGTCGATTTACCATGAACAAATGAAAATCATTTCAGTAAATAATTAATTTGCATAAAATTATTTGCCTAGCCTTTTCCCAACTATGTCGGGGTCGGCTTCCAGTCTAACCGGATGCAGCCGAATACCAATATTTTACATGGAGCGACTGCCTATCTGACCTCCACAACCCAGTTACTGGGTAATATGATACCCCTTGGTAAGACTGGTTGTCAGACTTTCGGGCTTCTGACTACCCGTAACGACTGTCAAAGATCTAGGAATGACAACCGGGACTAACGGCTTAACGTGCTCTGCGTCTCGGTATGTAAAGATGGTCACCCATCCACAGACCAACCGCAGCAGCGTAGCTTAACCTGATCGATCGACCTGTGCAGCTGTTATTATTTAGGCACGGGCCCCTGAAATGAAAATTATTTCAGTAAATAATTAATTTGCATACAAGTGCATTAATCCTAGTTTCCTCACAGTCACAATATTTTCCTTCACGATACTCGTATTATGTTAGTGGCTACCTAGATATTATAAAGTTGTAACGTTAAGAGTGCGTAAAACATACAATTAAAAATACACTAGTACTTTCAGTTTGCAGGTTTCACAAGAAACTTTCCACTTAGCGCTGAAAGCTCCGCGCTATCCTTTGTTACACTTAATTAAAATCACCATATTAATGTATTCAAACTATTTATTTCGAGAGCGGACGCCATTTTTCCTGCCGTTTAATTTCTATTACAGTGACAATTAAACTTTTGTCATTTAAGTTTTCAACGTTCCCCCACTCGTGGAAATTAACTCTTTTTAATTTGTAATCGTTGTAAAACGTTTCCGAAGAAAATGTTTTCTTTTTTTCTGTTTCAGTGCTGGATTTTCTGGACTTTTTATTGGTATTTCTAGTGTTCGAGTTGGCTATTGAGTGCTGAAATAACCTCTTATTGAGTAAAAGTTTTATGAATCTGGGTTGCAGTTCTAAAAGCTGTTTAATGGAAGTATGTTATCAATGTCATTAAGGGTGAATTCCACCAAATTTTTATACCTAGAATAAGTGTTATTCTGAATGAATGAATTGCAGCGATCCCAGCGTGGTTAAACCAGACTCGATTAATCGAATGAACCTCAAGATTCGCACTAGCTCCGGTAGCCTCATGTTCATGGTGCTACAGTGACCATTGCATATCAAGGAATAGACCGGGGGGCGCGGTAATGGTAGGGAGGACGTGCCCGAAGGATAGGTAAGGATTTAAGAGCCTACCGGATATGCATCCTAGAGCAAGCATTGGACTAGTGGAGAGATGGGTAATTATATCTATGGATGGGCATCTTTTAACGACCCTGCCGCCAGGTTGGTTAAGGTCGAGCTTCATCGTTGAGTCTTTCTACTGCTTTCTCGGTTCTTTTGTATGTCGTTGCTCTGCTGTGTTGTGTTAGATGTTGCTGTTTTCAATGTCATCGTCGGAAGTTTCGCTACTATCCGTCAAAAATTGATTTTCTGAGAACAAATTTTGAATTTTTGACAGTTTTTCCATACGATTTTATTCCTCGGATAAAATATCAGCCCTTAGTGTCATAAGTACTCGTCGTGTAAAACTCCTGAAACCCAATCCCCGTAATTATCTTTCAAAATATAGTCGCAATCTCATCTCACTCACAATCTATGTCAAAAACTTGTCCGAAAATTAGATATAAGGTAAGTAGTTTTTTTGAAACAATAGCGAAACAATAGGAAAGGTCATGCCGATAATAATTAATTACCTAATCATTTATTTCCGTATAATGAAATCCAATTTGTTAGTATTTACATCACGAACGTCAAACGACGTCAACGACGTAGGTACAGTATCAAACGTCCCTGGTTTAGCCCAAAACCAACATAATATCTAAATAATTTATAATTTAAACTCGTTACCTTCACAAAAGCCAATGCAGCGGTTGCGCCCCAATATTTTAAACCGATAAAACTAATTTGCGCGCGGTTATTAACGGGCAGGGCAAACACAGCTTATCATAACTCGGTTATAAATAATTCGACAAACAATCAATATAATCCGCGCCCAATTTACTTACAGAATTCGGTTAATTATAGATTTGGTAGCCATAGTTTTTTAGGAAAAATAAGGACACTAGTGAATCTATTTTCTACTCATTAACCTGTCGAGTCGTGATCGTTCAGGGGCTTATTTAGTAAACCGACAAGCGACAAGTGACAGGTTATCTGCCTAGCCTTATCCCAATTATTTTTGGAGTCGGCTTCTTGTCTAACCTGATGCAGCGGTATACCAGTATTTTGCAAAACTCAAATCATTTATTTAAATCAAATAGGCACATGAAAGGCACTTTTGAACGTCACGAAAATCATGCGTGGAGCGACTGCCTATCTGACCTCAACAACCCAGGTTCTCAGTAACTGGGCTGTGGAGGTCAGATAGGCTGCAACATAACATATAACACGATACCCCTTGGTAAGACTGGTTGTCAGACTTTCGGGCTTCTGATGACACGTAAGGCCTGTCAATGATCCACGTATGACAGCCGGGACTCAAAACTCAAACTCAAAGCATTTATTTCAATTAAAACATTTAAAGGCACTTTTGAATGGTCAAGAAGTCGGTCAGTCAGGTAAATGAAGCTAGGTGCCCATTCCAAATCGCAGGTACCTATGGAGAAGAACGGGCAAGAAACTCCATGGCTAACAGCTTAACGTGCTTGTCGAGGCACGGCCCGTCCGAGCGTCTCGGTATGTAAAGATGGTCACCCATCCACGGATCGACTGTGGCAAGCGTAGCTTAATCTGATCGATCGAACTGTTCGGCTGTTATAACTTAGCTACAGGCCCCTCCATGTGACAAGTGACAATCCAAAAATTTTACATTCGAAAATTTTCTGCAGAACTTGTCGTGAAAATTTGACAATTTGGACAGTTCCTGACACATGTGTCGCGTTATTTGTTAAATTAAATAATCCACTCGCATTTACCCTTCGTATGCGTGACCGAGGATTCACGCGTGAAACAATGGCTTTTTAATTGTTTTTGTAATTACAGTATTCAACCGTTTAGAGCACGTAGTTATTAGGGTGGAATTTGGCAAGGAAGTGACATTTTCAATTTCATTCCACATCATAGTATTAATTAGTACTTTGCATGTTAATCTTGGACAAATTGACTGTCTGTAATGAAAACCATCGTAAAGAAATTGGGACTAATAACGGTTTGACGTGGTAATTCTCTGTTTGATATTGTAACTAACGGTAATTACATGCCAAAGATGCCTCACTGCGATACGTCACGATTGCAGTTTGGCTCGCTACCTCGATGTCCCCTCCATGTAAAAAAGTTTAAAAACTAAAACCCGACTACTGAAAAGGATGAAACAAGAAAGTACCTTTCCGTGGTCGCATGCCGCTGTACTAACATGTTATAAGCTGTGGTAGCATGCGACCACGGGAAGGTACTTTCTGGTTTCATCCTTTTCAGTAGCTGGGTTTTAGTTTTTAAACTTTTTTTTTAATTTATTATTTTGGGGCTTATTCCAGTAATAGTTATATTTTTGAAATGTGCTAATTAAGTTCTTTCATTTGATACCCCACAAGGCGCCATCCTAAAATATTTATTTTTAAATTCATTACTTTATTTCCTCTAGAGGGCGCCATATTGAATTTAGTGTGACGTCACATAGACTATAACCAGCGGACGGTTAAGACGCTTCTAACGATACCTCATTTGTCAAATTATTATAAGTATTTTTTAAGTTATGAGGGAACAGATTTTTTATTTTATTTATTTATTAAGGATCTCCAACAAAGGATACACGTACACAATATAAATTTACAGTAATACAAAAGGTTCTTTTACGTGTGCTCCTTCAATTACAGGAGACCACAGCATGCACATATAACTAGGAGTAAACACGATAAAAATAAAGAAAGTAAATGACTAATGAATACAAAATATAAAAAGTGAAGGAAAAAAAAATAAAATTAACATGTCAAGAGATGAACATACATATTATATACATACAAACATACCGGTCAAAATTATAACCCTCCTTTTTGCTTCGCCGTAGTCGGGTAAAAACAAATGCATACATGCACGCACATATGCCAGACATCGAGTTAAACCCCCAAGCAACCACGATGTATTGCAGTGCGTCCTTCAGCATATGCGTCTGTGTCTATTAAGCATGCATTTGTTTTACATGGAGGGGACGGGTCCACCCTTTATAGCAGAACTTTTTATGACATAATATTATTATTTTGCATAACAGCGGATAGCATAAACTTCATTTCGTACCAGATAATCGTCGCTCTAAATAAATGTTATGCTAAACGAAATTATGCGGAATTTTCACTCTGCCAAATTATGCCAAATAAAATTCTGCCATCTTAAAAGTATGCCATTATAAATTTGGACATAGGTATAAACATTCGGCCAAACAGTAATTATGTTAAATAAGTTTTATGCCTTAAAAATATTCGCTTAAAGAAGATTATGCCAAGTGTGTTGTGCCAAATACATTTCGGAGCATCAAGATTCTGCGAGATAGAGGGAACACGGAGGGGACGTCGAGGTAGTGAGCTAAACCGCGATCGCGAGGTATTCCAGTGAGGTATCGTCAGCATGTAATTGTCTTAAGTCTGCTGCTTAATAATTTGAAGCTTATGGGCTACTTCTTGTTAAAGTTACCTCAAATACCGAGTGTCTATATTTCTAAAAAAATTAAAAAAGGAACAATTCACAATGTTTGTAACTAATTCCTTCGAAAATTTGCGGACAACCCGTAACACATCAAAACGCATGGCCTCCCTAACATAACCAATAGTTAATATCGTAATTCGATTAATTGAAGCATAAACTGAATAATGAAGTAACTGTTTGCGGTTCGGCAATGTGTGTGATGTGGAGGGTATCGGATATCTATGGGGGGGGAGGTGTTTGTCTTCACGGAAATATTGGAAGGCAGGCTCTGGGGCTCGAGGGACCTCATTATAACTTGTAATATCGTTAATTTCTTCTTCTTTCGTATCGGTAAGGACTTTATAAGAATAGCTTAGCCGACCAATTCACCTAAGGTCCGGCCGCGCAAAATTTGCCAAAGATGTAAACAACGATGGCCGCTCAAAATTGAAAAAATCGATCAAGAACATTTATTTTAAGTAATGTTTGTTTTCGTCTAGTTAACTCGGAGATTTAGACGAAAACAAACATAACTTGAAATAAATGTTCTTGTATATCGATTTTATTAAATTTCGAGCGGCCATTGTTGTTTGGCAAAGAACAATGTCAGATGTCCATAGTAACTTTGGCTCAATATTAATTTGTCATGGACAGTAAAAATTCTTACGTTTTTTTGTGTAGTTTAATGTGAAAAGCTTTTCTGTAATATCCACTTTTACACTGAACTTCTAAAGAAGAAGTTATTCAGACATTTTAAATTGGAGGTTATTGTTGCTCTATCACGCGTCTGATAGCATCTTCTCTTTCTGAACTGTTATTTAAGGCGTGAGACTTTACACGATGCAATGAATAACCGCAACCAATACAAAGATTTCGATGCACAATAAATTGATTCAGTTGGCGCATTGCTACTTGTTGGATTACTTGTTTGTTTAATAAATAACCAACAGTAATTAATGACAAACAACACTGACATTTGGAATCTAAAACCAACAAAATATGGTTGTTTTGCAAATTAACATTTAGCTTAGTTAAAACAGTTGACATTCTATTAATAAAAATCGTACTTTACCTCAGAAAGTGAAGTCCATTGCCGTAACAATGAATGGACATCGTCAGATTCAAGTAAATGCCGTTCCATCCGGAACACATTTATACCACAATTAATACAACTTAGTAGATGGTACATTGTCACAAAATGTGTGGTATGAATATAGCACAATAAGTCTATAAAGCAAACGCAGATGAATTCGAGAAGGAACCAAACGTACACAATCACATAGAAAAACACCGACAACAACAACATGTTTGAACTGGCGCGCGCGATTTTGACAGAACTGCAAGTTTTTTTTTTTTTAATGGCGAACTGCTGGTCTGCCATTACAAGGCGATTAAGTTATCGAATACAGATCAGGAAAATCGATTTCTTGAATTTCGTTCTAATATTCTTTAAAAAATAATAAATGTATTTTAATAAACACGACGAACGTATTATTTAGATAAAAAATAATAATAATAAAAGACAACTGTGAGGTGGTAAATAAAAACTTAAGAGTAAATCGCTTTAATTATTTAGAATAATCGATTACAGTGGCAGAATAGGTAACTACCTGACACTTTTATTTAAAAAAAAGTAAAACCTGGAATTCAAGAACATGATTAGTAAAATGATTACTTATTAAAATGATTTTCTTTTCGAACAGTTCTCGAAAAGAATTAAATATTTTTTTAGAAGTTGGAATTTTATATTTAAATTGTTGTAGGTAAAAACTTCGTGTCCGTGTGAATTTAGTTTTAAAAGTTGTGTGAGCCGATTTCTGACATTGTTCTTTTGCGCGGCCGGACCTTAAGTCTTCACTATGAGATTGTTTAAGAATAAACCGGCAGGTCTTATGTTAAGATACTATTAATATTATTATATTTTCGTTTATTTATCTATTTACTTATTTAATTACATTTTTAAATTATTTTTTAAAATACAAAAAAATAAGAAAAAAATAGTGAGGCACCGATGTCGGAAGCAGGGTCCAAGCTACCGGTGGTAAGGGCTCCAGGGAAGGAAGGACGAAGATCTACGAATGACAGCCGGGACCAACGGCCTAATGTGCTTTCCAAGGCACGGAGCTCAGTAAATGGATGGTCATCACCCATCCAGGAAGTGACCGCAGCAAGTGTAGCTTAACCTTAGATTGACTCGTACGGCTGTTATGATAATACCAGCCTGTTGTAACTTCTCCATTGTACTTTTAGGCATTAATATTTTGATTAATTTATCGAACTATCTCCATACAACATTGCCCAAGTAAAAGGTAACCACGCTGTCCTAGAATCCAACTAATCTAACTGTTCAGAAAACGGAAAAGGTAGGTACTTACATACATACATCCTAAACTTACCGTCCAAAATGGCGGTCGTCTGACAAGTGAAATATTACAGCCAGTGGCCGACGTGGATGTTTCGAGATAAATGTACTATGAATGGACGTTTTAGCGTTTACTATAAATAGGATAAGTCTTGTTAGGGTTCCGTACCCAAAGGGTAAAAACGGGACCCTATTACTAAGACTCCACTGTCCGTCTGTCTGTCACCAGGCTGTATCTTCAGAACCGTGATAGCTAGACAGATTAAATTTTTACAGATGATGTATTTCTGTTGCCGCAATAACAACAAATACTAAAAACAGAATAAAATAAATATTTAAGGAGGGCTCCCATACAACAGACGTGATTTTTTTGCAGTTTTTTTTCTTGGGGTACGGAACCCTTCGTTTGCGAGTCCAACTCGCACTTAGCCGGTTTTTTCATATTCATATTATTGTAGGTATTTATTTGCATTCCATAATGTTGTAGAGGTGTTACAATAGCTTAAAGCTAAGCTAAAATTATCGACCCAAAAGATATAAAATAAAAATAAATCTAGGCCACAAATTAACAATTTTTAAAATATGTTATTAACATTAAATAAATATAACATTTTATTTTATTGAGATCAGTCTGTTATAGGTTGTGGTACATAATAATTATTAGCTAAGGTCAATTAAACATAGTTATAGTCCGCGCGGAACTAGTTGGCCGCGCCTTAGGTACCTATGTGAGCGGTGGGACGGAGGGGCGGGGACTCAGTACGTGCGTTGCGTTGCGAACCGCCTCACCCCTGTCCCGACCTCAGCGGCCAACTAGTTCCGCGCGAACTAGTCTCAAAACGAACTTATTTTTAAAACAAAGCAACCGTTTATTAAACTAAATATGAAGCTCGGACGGGACAGGTGATATATTATAGCGACTAGTCAACGTGAATGTGTTACATAAATGTTACTTTGGAAATATAAATGTTCACTTGAATAGGATTGTGGCCAGTCCTTCTTACCTGTCTGTCTTCTTTGGAATGTATTTATAAATGTTGTGAAGGAAAAGCGTTTGTTGGTATTATTTGTGGGCGATAAATGAAGGATTTGGAAAGGCTTTGACAGAGTTTGGACAAACGTTTCCTTTGAAATGATTGAAGGTAGAATTACGGGATACATCATCTTTCGGATCTTGGATTGCGCTTTGAACATGTCAAAATAAAATGGATGAGATCGAATGTATTATAGTTACAACAACCGACTTAAAAAAAAATACACTACAAAGTGATAAATAACTTTAATTTCGGAAATCGGTGTCGTTGGTTCCACATTTTTGTTTTTTGACCGACACCGACTTCCGAAATTAAAGTTATTTATCACTGTAGTGTTTTTTTTTAAGTCGGTTGTTTTTTTTTGTAAAGAAGTTTTTATTTTTTTTACTTTTTAGTTTCACCTACCCGACACAAATTCAATTGACACTAGCGCATTGAAGAATTGAAGACACCGACTAGAAGAATCATCAAAGTTCGCATAGAAATGCCGGACATGCAGTACATTTAAGCATATAACTTCGTACATAAAAATATTACCTTGCTGAAAGTATGAAGATCACATTAGTGAAAGAATGATCAAAATTGGTTCATTAGTTTTTGAGAAAATCGCGGACATACAAACATACATACATACGGGTCGAATACAGAACCTCCTTTTTTGAAGTCGGTTAAGAACAATCCTGTTACTTGCCAAAGGCGTAGTGCGAGCTACGCCGTAGTGCTGCGCGTAGTGGATGGCGCTACTCAGATTCTACTTTATGTAAACTTATCATAATGAAATCATAAAGCGGAATCTAGTTTAGAAAAGCATAGTCAATCTGCCTATCCTTTTCCCAACTATGTTGGGGTCGGCTTCGGATGCAGCTGAATACCAGTATTTTACATGGAGCTATTGCCTATCAAACCTCCAGACCCATTTACTGGGTAATACGATACCCCTAGGTAAGACTGGTTGTCAGACTTTCGGGCTTCTGACGACCCGTAACGACTGTCAGCTCGAATGTATTATACTTACAAAAGTTCCCTGTATGTAAGTACTTGCTAAAGGCGTAGTGTGAACTACGTCGTAGCACTGCGCGTAGCGGGTGGCGCTACGCGGATTCCACTTTATGTAAACTTAGTGTGTATTTAGTAAAATTAATATAATATACAGAATGACATTGAGTAGGTGGGCCAAATTAAAATATAAAAAAAAGTGTGAAATGTAATAGTCTGTTTGTGTTATAAATTTAGAGCATGTCATTAAGGAAAGGGATGCACATACGAGTACGTGCGCGTAGGCAAGCGATTTGCAACGTCGTCGCGCGCTCTTTTTTTCGTAGCATCGGTCAAAATTAGATAAATAACGCTAGTTCAACGCATTGTTAATTTGCTCAGTGATGAATCGACTGCTTATCAGGCGCACGCTTAAACGTATAGGTACTTGAATTTTCTTTTGTTTTAATAATATTGTTTTTTATTTACTGGAACTTTGAAGGCAATAACTTAGTTTGCACTATCTAAGAAAATAATTAGACGATTTTTTTCAAGAATTTAGATGTGGGAAATGACAATTTATCATGATCATGTAACGGTTACTGCACCTTTCGATTTGGGGCAAGTTTTCAATTGCATTCTGTATTGCAATTTTCTATTATAATATTATTTTACAAACATTCTAAATTACATACGTTAAATTGTTCTATTTATTTATTTGTCTTTTTATTAAAGATTCAAATATTTACATAATTTAAAAAGCTAACAAACTTAAAATAATAATATGTATGTATGTATATAAAAAGGGAGGGAAAATAATCAAAGGGCATCAAAAAATTCGTCCGCATCACTGTCAACAGGAAACGTGCCCAAAAGGCTGGCAGCATTTTGCCACGTTGTATGGCAGTGCTGAATCTTTGGCCAAATGAAGCCGGTTAAAAATAGGCCAGCCCTCTGTCCATACGTTAAAGAATAAAATAACTATCCCAGTGACTGGCCTTTATCTAACCTTTATCCGTCATTAAATTCCTCGTAACAAAACCCACTACGTCCAACCCGATAACCACAATTCATATCCCTCAAAAATGATAGCTCATAATAAAAGCGACGTTGCCAGACTTCTCTATAGAGTGACTCATTAAGCCGGCGACACACGAGCGTCAACAAACGCGCTTGTCAAACGATGATTATTCTTGCCTAGAGATAGCTCACCTATCGTGAGCTGAAAGAGCCCTTTGATAGCTCAGCTTTTCATGCTACGTGAATGGTGTCTGAACTGGACGCGGATTGGGGGAATCAGGATAAGAACTTCCGGAGGTGTGAAAGTGTTTGATTATAACACGTTTTTTTTTTTTTACTTTTTTTTTGTTATCTTTGACTTTTTAGTGTTCAGCATTCTGTGTTTAAGTGTTCAAGTTCCTATTACTTTTTAAATTATTAGTTTTATTTCTTTAATTTTTTTTTTTGCAAACAATAGGTTATTTAATATGTCAGAATTAACAAAATTAAAACCTAACTTAACTAAAACTATACACAAACTAAAATATATCGTCGAAAAATGCATCCGCATCGCTGTCGACTGTTAATGTACCCAAGAGACTGGCGACATTACCACGTATTTCTTTAAATTATATGTAAATTGTAAATAATAAGTTAATATAGATTTGCGAAATGACACGTACTCGTACACCTGTAATGATAATTGTAAGGGAGATTTTAATAAAAAAAAAATTAAGTACTTAGGATTTAACTTGGGGAATAATTCAAATATAACTAAATATTAATTTATTTAGATAATTTAAAAGTTTAAGCTTCCGTCTATATTGTGCTGCATGAAACTAATATAAATAAACCACCAATATTGAGAAAATATAACTCAACCAGAAATTTAAAAAACAAAAAAAAAAAAATTACATCGCCACAAAATTTAATGAACGCCAATGCAAATGAAAGATTTTTACTCTTTATTGAACACCACATTATATAATACCTACAGACACAGACGCAGAAATCTCCGACAAAAATAAATTAACGACTCCAATATTTTTACATATTTAGTAAAAAACATTCTCTTCCACATTTCTCCATTCCAAGTCCCGCAGTGACCTACGCGACCTGTCCTGGTTAAATCATGAAGTGTATTTTTAACTGAATGCACATGAATATGTTGTTAAATAGTTACGTTGCTATTTCAGAGTTGTTTTCTCTGAAAACTTTCACGTAATGTGCGCTGTTTTATATTTATATTCCGTTTAAGTAGTATTTAGTGAGAATGTTCGGGACATATTTTTACACATGTTCTAGTATTGTAATACACATAATATCACGCCTGTAGGTACTCCTGAAGGGTAAGGCAGAGGTGTACCTACAGTACACCCACATTCTGCGAGTTTGTGATGGGGACGAGCCTATTGCCATCAACCAGACACAAATATGTTGATGTGACAAAAATCAGTCTATTGAATTGGAAGTGGTGCTGATATCCAGCACCCTAATTGCGTAACACACTATCAATCGGAATCAGAATCATTTTGAAGCAAATTGCTAATCCATTGCTTCATAAGTTCGAAAAATTTGTCTGCTCAACACGTAAATAACTCAATGAATGTTGTTGAACTGTCAAAATGAAACCGATTCCGATTGATAATGTGTTACGCAATTGCCCCGCTGGTTCAATGTAAGTACGTGGAGGTTTTGATAAAGTTGCGTAGAGCGTGCTGCCCGGATTTTTTTGGGTTCCGTACCTTAAAAGGAAATATGGAACCCTTATAAGATCACTTCGTTCTCCGTTTGTCTGTCCGCCTGTCAAGACCTTTTTTCTCATAAATGCATGGAGTTATCAAGTTGAAATTAAAATCAAATACTCAGGGCTGCAATCCCTTGAAGCAGTGAGAAAATCAAACTTCTAAGTCAACGCCATCAAAAGATGCGGGTGTTTATGTCCCGTTTATGCCACATGTTTTGACACTTGCAAGCGAATCAAAATCTATAGGGTACGTCCCGTTGACCTAGAATCATGAAATTTAGCAAGGAGCAATGTCATGTAGCACAAGTAAAGGAAAAAATCCGAAAATATGGGTAAAACATTCGAGACACGATTCCCGTGATAAACTATGTACATACCTACAAATTTGTACGGAACCTTCAGTGCGCGAGTTCGAATCACACTTGACCGGTTTTTTTTTATAGCCAGCACTGTCCCACTCCTTGGCAAAGGCCTCCCTCCACTCCCTTCATCGTTCGCGAGCCCGCGCGTCCTTCTTTCAGTTTTGGAGGAACCTGTCCAGTTTGTCCCGCCATCTCTTCGTGCGGCCTGCTGCGAACTTACCTCACTGTCTCAGGGCACCAGTTCTGTGCTATTTCTGCCCACAGTATGTCAGTATGCGGCAGGCATGTCCAGAGCCATTAAAGTTGGGCAGCCATTTGAGCTACCTACGTCAGATATCTTTGATTTGGAGCGCACTATTGTGTTTAGAATACGATCCTTTAATTTAACACCTGAGAGTGCAATGAGCGAGCAGTGGCGGCCCAGTGGCAACAAGTCGTGGGTTCGAATCCAGGCAAGCGCTTTACTTTGTGTAAATAATTTCATCACTACTGCCCTCAAAACGGCGAAAGAAAACATAGTGAGGAAACCGGCATATACTAGAACCAAAAATTCGAAGACGTGTGACATCTGCCAACCCACACTGGGCCCGCCGGGTATATTATAGCCCATGAGATCAGGTTGACTTTACAGTACATAGACAGAATGATTGCAAGATCAAAATTATTTATTTTTTTACCAATTGTAGCATTAAAAGCAAAGTTACTTACTGTTAGAATGGCAACCAGTTACTTATTATTTTAATCGGCTAAACCCTTGCATCTGCACTATCCAGCTACCAAAGCCACAGTGGAGTTAGAATTAATATCTCCGTAATATTATAACAATGATAAAGTTAGAGCTACGTTGGACACGCGTTACTCACCCCTCCCTGTGTCAACCATCCCTCCTGCTTCACTAGATCCAAGTGGTGCACGGCATAAGATTCGGGAGTTTACGTAATTACTTCAATTTTCTTAAGCATTACTTGAGTAGGAAGCTTTATATTTTTATTATGTATCCAAACAGGGCCCTAATTCTAAAATCTTACCACGTGCAAAGCATTTCCATTTTTAGGGTTCCGTATCTCGAAAGGAAAAAACGGAACCCTTATAAGATCACTTTGTTGTCCGTCCGTCCGGCCGTCTGTCTATCTGTCAAGACCCGTTTTCTCAGAAACGCGTGGAGGTATCAAGTTGGAATTTATATCAAATACTCAAGTCTACTGTCCCTTGAAGCTGTGAAAAAATCAAACTTCTAAGCCAACGTAATCAAAAGGTACAGCCGTTTATGCCGCAAATTTTCTACACTCGCAAGGGAATCAAAACCTACAGGGTACTTTCCGTGAACTCAGAGTCTTGAAATTTGGTACGAAGCAACGTCTTATAGCACAGACAAAGGAAAAATTGCGAAAACCGTAAATTTTTAGTTACATCATATAATAAAAATATTTTAAACAAAAAAAAAAAGGAGCAGTGGTGGCCCAGTGATAACGACTGCGACTTACGAGTTGTAGGTCGTAGGTTCGAACCCAGACAGGCGCTTTACTTTGTGTAAATTATTTCATCACCACTGCTCTCAAAACGGTGAAGGAAAACATCGTGAGGAAGCCGGCATGTCCTAGAACCAAAAAATTCGAAGACATGTGACATCTGCCAATCCGCACTGGGCCTCGTGGTAGATTACGGCCCATTCCCTCTTACCGAGAGGAGGCCTGCGTCCCAGCAGTGGGAACATTATAGGCTGATTATGTATGTACGAGTATGTTTGTATTTTAAACAGGTTTGTATGGAACCCTCGGTGCGTGATTCCGACTAGCACTGGCCCGGTTTGTGTGTCTTGGTAACGGCAAGGAATCGAAATGTCAAAAGTACGGACAACATTACATGTATTTTTGTTAATTTTCGCCGAAATTCTGCACGAGTCTCGATGAAAAGTAACTCGATCTCCTACATGTCCGAGAAATTCCTACCCGCTATCATCTCCTAACGTACACACCAAGCATTAAATTGAATTTCTATTAATCGGGCAAGTTCTGGGTACCGCTAAATCATCCTAGTTAAGCCGGGTGTAACTGGGCATAACCGATTGTAACCGTCGTAATAGGCCACCGTAACCGGGTATCGGTTTTAGGGGATACCCGGCCGGTCAAAGGGACGGTAATCTCTTTAAAATTATATCACTTTACGGTCCGTTTATCCGTTTTTTTTTTTTAGAAATTAGCTGCCGTAGCGTACGTGGAATATGGAGGCAATTTATTATTGTTATATTAAGGTTATGAGAAGAAAAATGACTATAGGCAAACCGCTTAATTGAGTCCCCGCCTGCGGGGTATAGGGGCGCGGGGGTATGACGAGAACGGGGATCGGGAGGGGTGAGGGCGGCCGGCACTCGTAGCGTGATACACAAGAGGCGAAATGTGCACTGGACAGTTCTTAAGATATGTGACATCACAGTGGTTAACTGTCAACAGGTGATTTTTTATTAGAAACTTAATTGATGACTTTAAAAAATTATGTGTAGGTAACAAAATCAAATATTAGGTAATAAACTTATGTAGGTACTATTACCTATATGCAAGATTTATCAAAATGATAAATCAATCACTTAGGTCCATATCAATATCACTGGAACTTGATTCTTCACAGCAAAATATTGTACACAAAACATTTTAAAAGAGTAACGGTGGAGTTTCTTGCCCATTCTTCTCCATACGAAAACTACCTTTTGGAATGGGCGACTAGAATCAATTCTATTTTATAAGATAATTTTTGACGTTGAAAAGTGCCTTTTATGTGCCTATCACACTAATATTATAAAGGCGAAAGTTTGTGAGTGTGTGTGTGTGTGTTTATATGTTTGTTACTTTTTCACGCTCAAACCGCTGAACCGATTTAGATGAAATTTGGTATAGAGATAGTTTGAGTCCCGGGAAAGGACATAAGATACTTTTTATCCCGATATTCCCACGGGATCGAGACCAATGCGGGTGAAACCGCGGGGCGCAGCTAGTTTGAAATAAATGCTTTGACTTTGACTTTTCACTTTCGAAGCAGCCACCATCAGAATCATCAGAATCGTCCTGCACATAAAAATTAAATAAACAACATCATCTAGAACTCTTTGGTCTAAAATAGAGTCGTTACTTTTTGTTCTAACTGTCCTTTATCATCCCAGACCAACTCAATTGGGTTCAGGTCTGGGTGGTATGGAGGCAAACGCAACATTTCATGTCCGTTTCGTTTCAATAACTCGTCAATTTTGTAAATTAAATATTTTCTGTGAAAGAGCTTTTAATTAATTTAAATAAGTCACCTTTTTTAAGTTTATCATCAAAAGGCACGTAATGCAGTCGAAGCCAATCTTGCATAGCTGGCTTGGTAGAAGCCATAGTGGGCTTTTTCTCTTCTCGAATCGAATGACAAGCTGCATTATCCCTTACTATGAGAGAATTTGGTGGTATATTAGGTATGAGTTTTATAACCGACTTTAAAAAAGGAGGTTCTGTATTCGATCCGTATGTATGTTTGTATGTCCGCGATTTTCTCAAAAACTAATAAACCAATTTTAATTCTTTCACTAGTGTGATCTACATACTTTCAGGAAGGTTTTAGTATATAAAACATTAGGTAATTATTCTTATGTACAAAGTTATATGCATAATTGTACTGTATCTCCGGCATTTCTATGCGAATTTTGATGATTCTTCTATTCGGTGTCTTCAATTCTTCAATGCACTAGTGTTGATTGAATTTGTGTGGGGTAGGTACAAACTAAAAAGTGATAAATAAAAACTTTCTTACAAAAAAAAACAACCGACTTAAAAAAAAAAAAAACACTACAAAGTGATAAATAACTTTAATTTTAAGTTTTTGATTAATTATAATATCATAACAAACGAAAATGCGGAACCAACGACACCGACTTGCGAAATTAAAGTTATTTATCACTTTGTAGTGTTTTTTTTTCATTTATCCATTTACTGAAATTCACGAAATTCATAGAATCGTGATAATCACCTGATTTACATTTAGATTTTAAATATTACAGGTGCTCCGTCTACAAATCCAGTTAGGCCTCTACAATGTACGATGATCGAACGGTCTCCTTTACCGATATGTAACAGCATGCCGTGTTCATCCTTTGATTGCCAATATTTTTAAACGTTATGAGACGCACTAACATAAGTTTCGTCAAGATATAAAATATGTCTTCCTTCTCTAAGATAAAACCCCCTTATTCATAAAACTTATCAAACCTATTTTAGTTAAAATGGGGTTTGTCTCTTTCTTACACACAGAAACGACAACGTGACAGATAAAGACAAACGTTCTATAAACCTATTTTAGCTAAAATAGAGATAAAATAGGATTATGAATAAGGGGGTAAGTATTTAGGTATTTCCACCTCCACGATGTTATATTTGACGGTTCGATAAGGAGTTTCCTTTTAGATCCGCATTTCTTAAATTTAAAACCTAGATCATATGAGTTTCAGAAACGTGCATCTTATTTTATTATACAAATATTCAATCAATCTGCCTAACCTTTTCCCAACTATGTTGGGGTAGCTTCCAGTTTAACCGGATGCAGCTGAATACCCGTATTTTACATGGAGTGACTGCCTATCGAACCTCCACAACCCAGTTACTGGGTAACACGATACCCCTTGGTAAGACTGGTTGTCAGACTTTTTTTTGGGCTTCTGACGACCCGTAACGACTGTCAAAGAATTGTACAAATATTATAAATTCTATTTATTTATATTTTTTAATTGCATGTGCTAACGGCTATGTTATGTTATAAAACAAAGGAATGACACAATTCCATCAAAAAACTAAGGCAGTATTTTAAATAATAAAGCGAACGAGTGAACGCAGTCAAATGAGAAAATTAGAAACGTTAAGACCCCGCCATTTCGACGACTTGCTCGTTCAGTCTCTAGAAATAAAAGTTAAAGAAAGAAAATACATTTATTTCAGTTAAAAGTAACTGCGTCCTATTTGCTTCATCAATTAAAAAGCGTTATTTTTTATAATCATTTTGCTGCATCGTTCAGGCTTGAGAACTGAAACGCAGTCTGAAACATAGAGTGAAACTAAATACCTAAAAGTTAACCTTTTACCCGCTTACGTCGGATTAATCCGACAAATATTTTCGTGACCATTCCGCCAGGGTCGTATATATACGACCAAATAACACAGCTCGTTTAATCTGTATTATTATTACATCATCACAGCTCGTTTCATCGGTATTTATTTTCCGTTTTGTTTTTTTTTTCGGGCGCTGGGGGCACGACAACTGATATAAAGTCGGGCGGTTAAAAGGTTAAAAAGGTTTGGTGTAGGTATGTTGTACACAGATGTGACATTATACCTACAAATAAACAAACGAAAAAAATCTTAAAGTCATTGAGTTATATATTTACTACTTGAAGTAGTGTAATGGGGATTTTCATAAAAATAAATTGGAAATAAAATCGGCATGTATTTAATCGAACCTAAAAATATGTAATACTAGCTGCACCCTGCGGTTTCACCCGCATAAGTCTCGATCCCGTGGGAGTATCGAGATAAAAAGTATTTTATATTCTAATCGAGGTCATGGTCTACCTATATGCCAAATGTCATCCAAAGCCGTTCAGCCGTTTTAGCGTGAAAGCGTAACAAACACACATAAAAAAATCAAATGATTCCTCTTTATAATCTTGGTTTAGATTGAACATGATAAGTATGCGGATATTGCGGAGGTCGAAGGCCTAGAACTTAGAAAAGAGAAAGAACTGACGGAAAGCTGGTAGCGTGGTAGCACACTGACGTTTATTTTTGCAAGTCAAGATGACATATAAGAACCATAGATAACCATAGATAAAACATAAACTATACAACGGAACGCTAATGTAATGATTGCGCCTCTTTTTGTTAAACTCATTTAATTCCTATTTTGGTGTTCTAAAATACTTAATAGACAAGTAAGAGCCAAAGCACACACGCTACTTTTTGCATCGGCGATCGGCGTTTTTGCGGCTGTATCGATGCTGCATCGCGTTTTGGCGACTCTCTGCGTTCGGAGTTCGGACGCTGTATCGGAATCGCGCGTTTTAGCGACTGCTCCGATGCTGAAAAGCAGCTGAATCGCCGATGCAAAAAGTAGCGTGTGTGCTTTGGCCCTAACTGCGACCAACTTGGATGTAGGACGATCACATAAACTTGGCTCGCGTGTGGTTAGTCACTGTTCTAAACTAACCCGTTCGGCCCTACCTTGGTTACTGCGACCAACTGTTAGAAAAGGCCAGATATTAAAAAGAAGGCCCATTTATTTAAAAAAATTGCACAACATTAGAAGTCCAAAATACTTTTAAACATTAAAAATTAAAAAAAAAGCGTGCATCATTAGAAGGTCAGTAAGTTTTTAGGTGATCAGTTAAATATGTCACAATAAAATGAAGGAGATGCTGCTACTTCTTGATTATAGTTACAACGCTATCCGGGCGTAATGGCCGTCGCCGAATACAGGGGTTTGATGACACCACGAGGCTGAATGTGCGATGCATTCGGTAGGACTCTGAGTTAAAAAAAAAAAAAAAATACTTTCACTGTCTATGGAAATGCAGTTCGATTTTTGTCAGTAGGCCAAATATGAAATTTATGACCAAAACGGGGTTCGTTTTGTTCCTTAATTAAAAAATAATAATATAAAAAAATGTATGTAAACAAACGAAGGCATTAAAGGAATATTAAATTGCAATTTGTTGCCTCCAGTATACAAATTACTTTTCAGTCAATTTTATAAATAGTCAATTTAGAAAACGTCGATTAGCGTTCTTTTCCTGGTAATTCCTGCTTCTCCCTATCACAATTATAGGTTGTTACACAAAATTGAGCAATTTTCACAATCACCCTGTAGGTATTTTTCCAAGTAAATTTTTTTGCGGAAATGTCAAAAGTTTTCTAATAACTGTGGGCTATAAAGGAGATTAACTTTGAAAAAAGTTTCTTTAATTCTATTTATAATCGCGTAAAGCAGAAATTTGAATTTATTATTATTAAAAAAACGTTAAAAACTTGCTTGGTTGTCTTTCTCTGATTAAGGAAACAAAGATCGTTTGAAAGACTTTATCCATGTAAATGACTGATAGAAAATTCACTTAAATTTTTTCATATAAATGTACATATTATTATAGTTTATAATATGTTAGCTTATATTATGTATACATATATTTACAATAGTAGATTGTACAACTAAGGCATAAAAGAAGCTATTTTACCCCGAGACGTTTATATCCACGCGAGCCGCAGGCGAGGGTGGATAGTTAAGTCGAGGGGTAAAATGGCTCGTTTATGCCTGAGTTATACACTCTGCTTTTCACTTCGATTGCGAGAAAATGAAACAGGCAATGAACAGGCATAAAGTATACAGTACATAATTAATCAAAAATGTTGCAAAGCATAGCTAATTCCCGCCACCACAGATAATACCGCCACGAAACTTTTTAAGTTTTTTTTTTTTAATTTCAACATTTGTCATTCGACTTGTGTACTTCATACTGCCAAGTCATAAAAACGTTTCTTTACGTTTTTAAATAATAATTGACAACTATTTTACCTGATTTTATTAAATTAATGATAGAAAACACGGAAGTGGTATAAATTAAAGAAAATGAAATAAATCACGACTTTAATCTGCGAAGTTTTATTGTGCGTGTGGCTGTTGGGCCTGATTACCTTAGTCTCAGAAAAAAAAAATACTTTATGCACTAGAACATAAAAAGCGATTTTATGTCGCCTAAGCACAACATAAAGACGAACTTTTAGAGCATGAGAAGTGAAAAAGGAATAAATTCACTTTAGTAAAAATAAATTAATTACACATTAGACTTTCTTGAGAGTCTTTTGCCGCTAATCAGGAACAAATCCAGACCCCGGGCTGCTATCAAAAAATAATTCAACATAACACAATGGGTGCCTGAAGATGGACCGCGTCGCTAAGGCCGCCGGCGGGCCCAGAAAGAGATGGCAAGATGACCTGGACGCGTACCGCGAAGGCTGGTTCTAGGTGGCGCGGGAAAAGAGTTTCTGGAAGTATTTGGGGGAGGCTTTGTCCCCGCAGTGGGAAAGAACAGCAAGAATATCTAAATAAAAACCGACTTCCAAAAAAACACTACAAAGTGAAAAATAACTTTAATTTCGGAAGTCGGTGTCTTTGGATCTGTATTTTAGTTTTTTGCCACCGACTTCCGAAATTAAAGTTATTTTTCACTTTGTAGTGTTTTTTTGGAAGTCGGTTTTTTTTTTCTTAAAAAGTTTTTATTTCACGCTTTTTATTGGGTCTGCTTATAATTTATCTAAGTTACAATAGCTTAGTGCTGATCGCCTTTTACAAACAAATTATTGCTTTTCTCGATGCAGGGAAGTTAATTGTTGAGGAGTTCTCCAGGTCCACCATCAGCTCCATATCACCATTCACATTGTGACGAGCATAAATTGCTTAGCAACCATATAAAAGTAATCGAATCGCAACCCGTGAAATACTTAGATATTATTGAGTAGTTCCGGTGGCCATCTGTGGTCTTCATCATCAGTTCCACTTCACCAAATGGTGCTTTCCGAGAGCAAGTGCACGAGTTACTATAAAAAATACCCAAATCGCTATACTTAGGTGTGCCTATAATATTTGAAGAGTTCCTTCGATTTCTCCAGAATCCCATCATCAAATCCTGACCTGATGTTTTTAGACTAGATGCTGATAATCCTGGCTGCAGCATCAGGCCAGACTTATGTCAACATTGCATTGAACTTAAAATTTAGTCCTGTTTAAAATGAGCCCAAACACGACTACGGTGCTGTTAT
The DNA here is from genome assembly GCA_945859645.1 of Amphipoea oculea. Classification (NCBI taxonomy): domain Eukaryota; kingdom Metazoa; phylum Arthropoda; class Insecta; order Lepidoptera; family Noctuidae; genus Amphipoea; species Amphipoea oculea. Next base: position 20,404,573 of record OX243878.1, on the reverse strand, counting down.
TTCAAGGTTTGTACTTTTTCTGATGCTCCTGGCTTCAGCATCAGGTCTCTATGTACTTCGGTGTTCCTCATTAACAGTACGTTTATCCACACATCGAGCCCTTTTCAATGAGCCGAAACACGATATATCTGCTGTTAGTTGTCGAGGAGTTAGGTACTCTGCAGACTATCCTGCCTGCAGCATCAGGTCATGACTTGATGATCATGAGACCAAATGTGGCAAATGCCCTATCAAACATCAAAACAATTTACTAAAACAGTCCTTGCCTGTTTGAGTAACTTCTTACTGTTAAGGAGTTGTACCTTCCATCAACAGCCCAGCTACCTGAGATGGTGACAACCATACGCAAATAAACAAGATACTTCATAAAACTTCACCTGGCTACCCTACTCTTTGGCACAATTCTCACAAAGAAACCAGATTATTTATATAATAAACTGTCCTGGTCACGCGATGTCAACAAAATTAAGACTAGAGCTTCTTCGTACCTCATGTTAGCCTCATCCCATAGAACTGCTGCATTCCGTGGTAGTTTCAAATTCGCTGCCTCCCGTTGCTGGAACGACTTGCCACCTCCTTTTCGTGCTATAAAGACAGTTGGTACTTTCAGGTTAAAATTTAAACAGTATTTACTACAGCTTCAAAAAGATACCAAACTTTGAACCTACCCTTGACGTGCACGCAACTAGCAATGGTGGTCCCAACGCTTGGCAGCGATTGTTCACTGGACGGGCACAGGAGTTGTTTCGCATCGTGTTTTTGTTTCTTGAAAGTTTGTAGCTTGTTAACACTCAACATTAGTTTATTTTTGTTTCACCATTTCATCCATGCCGTTAATTGACTATCACACTCCACTTTCATTGTATATTTAATGTAATGCTGTTCCACTAGACAGCCGTAATGTATTTTTATAAATGTTATTTATTTATTTAAGTCGGAAGATCGGCGCCTGCGACCTTTTACTTGTCACAGCAATGCCACAGACCACCACAGACACACCAAAGTGCCCGTGACACTCAAGGCATAGACAAGTAATGAGGTTACGCCTAGCGCGGATTAAAAATTATTTTTTATTTTATTTGCTAATATTATTTTTACATGTTAAATCTATTTTAATATTTATTTATTTTATTTTATTTCTGTAACTGCCCGTGACATCACAGCGGCGGGCCCTATCAGAATACCAGCGTTGCGACATTTATTTTTTAAATGTCGCAGCATCATGCTGAGATAGGAGCCTTTTGGCCTCGTATAGGAGTTTCTGTCTCATTTTTCTTTTTGTTACTTTTTTTGTTTTTTTTGTTTTATATAACTTGGTTTTTATTTTTTGACTGTGTTTAGTTTAGTTTGTGATCTTCCTGTACGAGTCACAATAAATACTTTTTCTTTCTTTCTTTCTTTATAAAATATGCGAAAAACAATAAGTGAGCCTATAAAATTTGAGGGTTGCCCTCGATTTCTCCAAGATCCCATCATCAGATCCTAACTTGGTGACAATGGGACCACCTCAGAACTATCTACTTTCGAACAAAAAAAGAATTTTGTAAATCCGTCGACAATTGGCGGAGTATTCGATGAACAAACATACAAAAAAAAAAAAAAAAACATGCAAACAGCCGAACATAGTACCTCCTCCTTTTTGTGAAGTCGGTAAAAAGATGCATTTTTGCATGTAAATTATGAAAAAAGAAACGTATTTAGAATGAGTGTTTTTCTTTTAACTCGTTGGAGATAAAAAGAGGTTTTGATCAGCTCACGGTAGCCTGTAAGATCTTACGTTGACGTATCGACTGCCCAGATGTCCATGGCCTTTTCTGCCGACTGTTTGTGCCCGACAAATACATCGGACACCGTCAGAGCCGCCGGCATAACCAGTTTGCGCAACTGCCATCTAAAACTGTAGCGAGAGCTGAATCCCCAGTCTATCGTACTCTAAAGGTGCTGAATGCCCTTCTGACTGCCAACCCTGAATTTGATGTGTTTGCGGAAGAATGGAGTAAAATTATGCGTATATGTCTGGCGTTCTGTGAGAGAAAGTATGCAAGGGAGTCCACTGTGCCATGTTAGTTTTAAAGTAAACTATATTTAACATAATTATTGTCAACGTAATAATTGTCTCTATGTTAAGAGCCTATACTACCTCAAATGGCTTAGCGTGATCCTCCGTTATGTCCAAAATACTGCACCATTAATTTTGAAATAAATATATGGTAAAGTTGAGGATTAATGCTAAGTCTTATGTTAGACGAAAACACGATTCCATAAAATTTTCTCAATAGAAAAAAATCCAAAGTTACCTCTAACCCGAACAATAAACCGCTGGTATTCAAAAAATACTTCAAATTAGATCATGAAACTTTGCATACTAACTGAACTTACTTTAAAGCAGGTCTTATGTTATTTATTTTTTTATAATTACCATTATTTTCACTGTAAAAAGCAATTAATACCTAAACTATTGGCGCTGCCTGCCGCCCTACACCGTACCAGCTCGCAGCTCGCAGCTCGCGGACTGAGTGAGAGCGAGGTCTACCTCGCTCTGACTCAGTCCGCGAGCAGTATCGTATGAGCGAGATAAAGAGTGTATTTTAGCTGAGGTAGTATAGGCTCTTAATTAATGAGATTGGTGTTGTGCCGTTTTAATTAACTATAAATAAATAAATTTTAAAACCAAAGTAAGGTCTGCTTCGAGTAAAATCAACTACGTATTTTCATTATTTACAACATTGTGACACTTACAATTACGGCAGCTTGAAGGGTCCAATTCAATGTTTCATTCATTGTGAATACATTTTGATCAGGCATCATTATCTGGGCAATCGGTGCTGTGAATAAATCAGCAGCCATTGTATGGTAATTATGGCCATCATTTATTATGGCCAGGCCTTTGTGATGGTTAAGTTGACTTGTTGGTATTGTTGGCTGTTGTTATCATCAGTTCGGCCTAAAGACGTCCACTGCAGGACCTAAGCTTCTCCTAAGCATCACACATAGCATATTCCAGCCTTGTTGCTACTGCTGGGAAATAGGCATCTTCTTTGTGAGAGAGCGTGGATCCATGACGTGGACTCAGTGCGTCGCACATACCTAGACCCAGTCTGCAAAATAATTGCAGGACCTTGATACCTAACCTATGTGCAAACCATATACCACAAGAACACAACCCGCTCACCCCTCTTTCGTCTTTCTAGTATTCAAACTCAACTCAAACTCTAAGCATTTATTTCAATTAAACCAATTACAGGTACTTTTGAATTGTCAAGGGGTCGGTCAGCCAGAAAGATGAAGCTAGTTGCCCATTCCAAAGCGTAGGTACCTATGGAGAAGAACGGGCAAGAAACTCCATGGACACTCTTTTAAATCAAAATAATATGGTTACAAAGTCTTGGTTACATCATTCATGTCAAAAATTATATATGTGAAAACGATGCAGAACGTTAAAAGCGTCCATAATGAAAAGATTTTCACTTGTTTTCCTGTAGAAAATGATACCCAAAACGGTAGTACTTTAAAAAAAGCTACGTATTTTTTTTAAGTTAAAGGGGTTTGAAGGTTTTGGCCCTAAAGTCAGCCGCCATTTTGATTTTTTTTCAGAATCGCGGTGCACAACAAAAGTTATACAGGGTGATTGGAAGATGGGTGCAAAGCTTTAAGGCGAAGATAGTACAGACAATTTAGAACCATTTAAGCCATGGTTGTCTTAGACGAAGTCTTACCAAATATTTTTAACCAAATTTTTAAGTTTTTTTTCGGAAATTTTCAAAATTTAATGTAAACTGCATAATTATGGCCAAATTGAATGATAAATGAATTCATTTTTTATTTATTTAATTAAAGTAACGTGTAAGCAATCAAGCAAAACATGTTTTAGGCTTCTGTGTCATTAGACATTTTTTTTACAGACATTTAAAGATCAGAAAAAATAAAAAAATTGTACAATACGTCTTTTAAACCTTATTCAAAAAAAAAACGGAGGGTGCTTTTTTTGTTCAAACCTTTTTGAAGACATGCTTGATAATCGCTCTTTCTTTTGAGGTATCATTTATGCGGATATCTTACAAATTATTGAAATTAGGGCCTACAAACCAATTTGAGGGAGAATTTTTTTTATTTTAGGCAGACTAATTAAAACAACATTTGAATTAAAATTATTTATTTTTCATGTTCAAAATGACGGACGTGATTCCTAATACAAGCACGGCCCCGTCTTCTAACTTCTGTAGTCGTTATTTTCAACATCATCTCCTGCTTCATTGTCTCAAACGCTGAATTTATTCTTTGTATCAATTCTTCTCTAGTGTTAATTTCTTTGTTGTTATACACCAGTTCCTTGGCCCGGCCCCACACGAAAAAGTCCAACGGGGTCAGATCTGGGGAGCGAGCGGGCCAAGGGATGGGTCCATCCCTGCCGATCCAGCTATCAGGAAAGCAATTGTTGAGGTGTTCCCTTACATTTAAAGTCCAATGCGCTGGACAGCCGTCTTGCTGAAAGATGACTGTTCGGTCTCTTTCGAAGATCGGGACACCTGATTCCTCTATCAGCAGTGGTAAATCAATTTGCAGAAATTGCAAATAATTTTCGCCATTCAATGGATCAGGCAAAAAGTGGGGCCCAATCAATGTTCTGCCAATTATTCCAGCCCATACATTCACAGAGAATTTCATCTGAAATGACACCTGCTTCTTAAAATGTGGATTGTTGTCTACGTCGGCCCATTCATGGATGTTGTGAAAGTTTGTAATACCTTCCCTTGAAAATTTACTTTCATCCGTCCACAAGATTGATTTCAGAAACCACGCATCTTCGATGTCTCTGTTGAGGAGGAAACGGCAGAACTGAATTCTTCTTTGAGGATCTTGCTCTACTAGACCTTGCACACTCCTGCCATGGAACGGATACTTATCATTTTGGTGCATTGTATGCCACACCTTCCATTGAGAAATGTTTAAATTTCGAGCTACTGCTCTAGTACTGGTAGTAGGATCCGCTTGAAATGCTGCTAAAATGTCTTCGTCGACGGCAGTTTCGTGTCTGCCCGGGTTGACTCCAGGTTCCACGCGGTGAAACCCATCTTGGGCAAGACGACGAAACGTGTTGTAAAACACTCGGACATTCGGTATCCTGCGATTCGGATAGCGCTCTTGATACATCCGTCGCGCCAAAGATCCATTGCCGTCTGCTCTACCGTACATAAATACGATATCCGCATATTCTTGATTGGAAAAAGTAGCCATAGTCACTTAACAATTAAGAAAAACGGCGTAGGAGCGCACTAAACGTCAACTCAACACAATTAAGTCAAAAATCAACACGTGCAGGAGCGCGAGGCTACGACTGGACACGGTGAAACAAAAAAGTTCAAAACTAACGCAAACAACACGTGCAGGAACGCAAAGGGCTACAACTGAACACGGTAAATTGTGAATCAACACGACAACGTCCACTCACAAGGGCAGTAGTTTGACTAATAAGTAAAAGATGTAACGGCTTCATCACAGACCGACTGACCCTGACTAAAGAAAAACGACTTTGTTGCCTCAGTAACTAAGACCATTTTGCTGTAAAAACCAACTCTTTATCGCTTTTTGCTATTCATTGGGCGTTCTACCTGGAAATGCCGTCGCACCGCGCTCGGTGGCCATTGTTTAGAGAATCCCCTCAATGGGTTCCCCTCAATTGGTTCCTGCATGTGCCAAAAATTCTTAGAATTGAACAATGTTATCATTTCGAGCACATAAAGTATTCCTTTAAGCAAAAATTTTGTGTTTTGTTAGACTGCCTAAAATTTAAAATTTCTCCCTCGATTTGGTTTATTAGGTCCTAATTTCAATAATTTGTAAGATATCCGCATAAATGATACCTCAAAAGAAAGAGCGATTATCAAGCATGTCTTCAAAAAGGTTTGAACAAAAAAAGCACCCTCCGTTTTTTTTTTAAATAAGGTTTAAAAGACGTATTGTACAAATTTTTTATTTTTTCTGAGGTTTAAATATCTGTAAAAAAAATGTCTAATGACACAGAAGCCTAAAACATGTTTTGCTTGGTTGCTTACACATTACTTTAATTAAATAAATAAAAAATTAATTCATTTATCATTCAATTTGGCCATAATTATGCAGTTTTCATTAAATTTTGAGAATTTCCGAAAAAAAACTTAAAAATTTGGTTAAAAAAATTTGGTAAGACTTCGTCTAAGACAACCATGGCTTAAATGGTCCTAAATTGTCTATACTATCTTCACCTTAAAGCTTTGCACCCATCTTCCAATCACCCTGTATATTTAGATAGAGGACACTTATACAAACAAAAAATGTAATATAACATATATCCTAAAGCGTCAGGCTTCGGAGTTATTCACCGAAATAAAAGTCGACAACAACAAGGATTTTTTGTTTTTTTTTTCCCTCTAGGTAAGCATATTGAACTATTGAGGTAATAGAAACGTTATGAAACCTTTATGGAGAAGAAACAAATGAAGAATAGACATTTTTTAAATAAATAATTAAACACGGCAATTTATAGTTCGTTTTTTAATCCCAAGGACTAATCTGATAAGTGTCTTCTATACTAAAAAAACGAAAACACAAAAGACTTAAATGTCAGATTAGTCTCTGGGATTAAAAAACGAACTATAAATTGCCGTGTTTCATTATTTATTTAAAAAATGTCTATTCTTCATTTGTTTCTTCTCCATAAAGGTTTTATAACGTTTCTATTACCTCAATAGTTCAATATCCTTACCTGGAGGGAAAAAAAACAAAAAAATCCTTGTTGTTTTCAACTTATATTTTGGTGAATAACTCCGAAACCTGACGCTTTAGGATATTATGTTAAATTACATTTTTTGTTTGTATAAGTGTCCTCTATCTAAATATATAACCTTTTTTGTGCACCGCGATTCTGAAAAAAAAATCAAAATGGCGGCCGACCTTAGGGCCACCCTCCATACAAAAATCTTCAAACCCCTTTAAATCCACTTACAGTAAAGCAACGTAAACATATACAAAAACGCAGTTTCCGTAAAGCGGTAGTTAATTAAAAACTAAACTACAGTTACCGTAGTGGTATGAGCCCCACGACTGCTGCCAATTTGCATGGCAATCGTTGACAATGCACTTTTTTGGGTTCCGCAGGTACGAATGTAACCACAAAGAACATTGAATACAAAATTTTGATAGAACGAAAAATAGGTTTATTTGTCACAAAAACACGTGCATACAGTATATTATATACTAGATGCGCCCCGCAGTTTCACCCGCATAAGTCTCGATCCCTTGGGAATATCGAGATAAAAGTATCCTATGTCCTCTCCCGGCCCGGGACTCAAACTATCTCTATACCAAATTTCATCTAAATCGGTTCAGCGGTTTAGGCGTGAAAAGGTAACATACAGACAAGGGCTTCGACCGATAAGGGCTTTTGAAGCTTGAGGTTTCCCGCAGAGCCAACACAGCACGCCGAGCCAGGAAATTGTGTTGTAATAGTTTTAGAACGAAATATATACATTAGTATGAATAAATAAGAATGAAAGAAGCTAAATTCGTAGATCGTACAACTTCCTAAAGCAGTAAAATTTCTGGCCAATATGACAATCGACAACCTACAATACAATATACATATGTATACCTAACCAAAACAATATGTCCGTAGTTTGTACCTACAGAACTTTTGTAAAAGCCACATGTTCGCGCCTGTCCAGTTAATTTTCCTTTCGGTTCCCGGCAAATGGCCGCCGTGCCGATTGCAGAGCGCCAAATAGGCGCATTATATTAATTTAAATGTTAACTAGAATTGCTTGCACAGAGCGCGGCGTTTATATTCGCTATTTATTTATAATATAAACGTTTAGGATAAACGATTTGCATTATATTTTGTTGTTTGTAACAATTTTGGCAAGAGTTATAATATCCGCTTATAACGTGCGCGTTCCTGCCCCCTTATTCACAAACACTCGATATGCTTCCGTATCGTATCGAACATTAATCATTGTTATCGTAGGAGTCTTCTCAATGCTGTTCACAAGTCCACCAAAACCCGAAAACTTTGTCAGTTTAAATCAAATAGACGCCCGCTATTCTTCCAACAGCTATTTGCTGTTGAGGGGAAGTCAAATCAGGTTATCGAAATGTCAGGTTTTCGATACGATAGCCTGTCGTATGGTTGTGAATCAGGGCTCTGGTTTGGTTTTCGAAAAATTATTGAACTACTTTTTTTTGGAATAAAGGGTAGGAATTGACTGGTAGAAATCGTCACTTAACGAAACAGCGTTATGTCCCATTCCATGCAATCTCTTTCTCTGTCTCCTACCAAAAATCATTCAATACGACTAAAAAAGGTTTCACTTGAAAAAAATTATCACTTTCGACTGTCAGAAGGGTGTATAAAATCGTTCTCCCTTGAGAACAAAAGTAAAAACAGTTTTTTTTTTTAATAACTTCGTATACACGTGCAACAGACTCTTCATAAATAAACGAGGTGTGATGTTATAATAAGCTCATAAAGTCACACCAGGTGGAAAATCGAACGGGGATCAATGACGGTATAATTTTTATAAGCCACCTTTTGGGGAAAAAGCCCAAAATATTTTCTAGTTGAAGTTGCTATTTACATCACATTATATCACGCTTGTAGGTATTCTCCGAGGGGCTAGACAGAGGTGTACCTATAGTAATCCACATTTCGCCAGTTATGTTTAAGTCCGTAGGTATAGGGGCGAGCCAATTGCCATCAACCGGACACAAATCCAGACTCCGGCGGCGCAATTGCGTTACACATTATCGATCGGAATCGGTTTCGTTTTGACAGTTCAACAACATTAATTTCGTTATTTGGGTGTTGAGCAGACACATTTTTCGAACTTATGAAGCAATGGATTAGCAATTTGCTTCAAAATGATACCGATTCCGATTGATAGATGTGTTACGCAATTAGGGTGCTGGCTGCTGCTGAGAAATTCCAGATGAAAAACCTAATAACACTGCCCGACCCGGGAATCGAATCCAGGACCTTATACTCAGCAGTAGCGCTTACAACCACTAGACCAGCAAGGCAGTTGCTATTTACTTATAGATTGAAGGTTTTGTGTAAATTGGCTGAAATATGACAATGACTAGCTGCGCCCCGCGGTTTCACCCGCATAAGTCTCTCGTGGGAATATCGGGATAAAAACTATCCTATCTCCTTTCCCTGGACTCAAACTATCTCTATACCAAATGTCATCTAAATTGGTTCAGCGGTTTAAGCGTGAAGAGGTACGTAACAGACAGACACTTTCGCATTTATAATATTAGTACGGATTGTTGAAAATGTCGGAAAATTCATGCCCACTGAAAGCTATAATAATTATAATAATTTATTTTTTCAGACTACTTATGAGGTCCATTGTGATAGTAACAAACTTTCTTACCCTATGTTAGTATTGGTTAATAACTAAGACAGATCTTGTTCGATCGGCTAATGCCCGCTCAAGCGGACTATCTGCCAGGGCGGCTATCGAGTGCAGACAACCTGGCGCGCTATACTGGTGTTCGCCATCCATATTTTTGGACATCCAAAATCTAGTATTACATAGAACTAACATCGGTGAAGGCAAATATCGTGAGGATACCTGCGGTGCAATTGCATAACACATTATCAATCGGAATCGGTTTCATTTTGACAGTTCAACAACATTCATTGCGTTATTTACGTGTTGAGCTGACAAATTTTTCGAAGTTATGAAGCTATGGATTAGCAATTTGCTTCAAAATGATTCAGATTCCGATTGATAGTGTGTTACGCAATTAGGGTGCTGGACTTGTAGTAAATATAAGTGGGAAATCGCCAACCCGTCTTCAGCAAGCGTGGTTATCAATGCTCATGCCTTCTATGTATGCAAAATAGAAGAGAGCCTAAGAGGCCTTTGCCCTACAGTGGGACAATAAAAGGCACAGTTTTGCAATCACCATCTCACAAGCATTGAATGTTCAAAAAACATTCTTTCTTTTTAATCTTTGTTTTTTTTTGTCTCACCTTTTTTGATATTTTTTTTAATGCCTGTATTGTGTCTTTTGTTGCACTAAATAAACGTTTTATCTATCTATCATTAATTTTTATACATTACTAGCTGACCCCGCAAACGTTGTTTTCCAAAAAAAATAGCTCACGACCTATCCTCAGACCTACCAAATATACACGAAAAATTGCATAAAAATCGGTCAAGCCGTTTCGGAGGAAATCCATAACAAACACTGTGACACCAGATTTTTAAGTAATAAAATAAATTTTACATTTTCCGAACATTATTACTATTGGAGGTCGTATATTTATATGTATATACTGGCCTGCGAGAAATAATCATATGTAACACATTGCTGTCATTGATTTAAATAAGCTTAGTTACGGGTTGTTTATATTCTATTATACTTTGTAACTTGCTTGTAAAATATTAACCACGAATGAATATACTGTGCTGTCCCACTGCTGATCTCATCTTTATTTCAATTGGTTATGGGCCCAGATCCCAGAAGCACAAATGCTAGAGCATTATTTATAAGTTGAGTGGTTTAAATATTATTTGTGTGCTTGTGAAACTTACGAAATCGCAATTATGTCAGCTGAGGTTGGCATAAGTGGTATTAAGAGGCTGAAAAATTCGTCCGACTACCCAAATTGGAAATTCCTGGTGCGAAATTACTTGGAAAATAAAAACTGGTGGGAAGTAATTTCTACAGATGTAGTGAATGCTGACGTAGACCGGCAGGCACGAACAACAATATGCTTGTTGTTGGAACCAGAGTGCTTTACCCACGTCTACAATGCGAAGACTGCGAAAGAAGCCTGGAATAGCTTACGGAAAGCGTATGAAGACAAAGGTTGGGGAAGACGTATACATATTCAGCGAGAGCTTTTTAACTGTAAGTTAGAGAATTTTGATTCTATGGAAAGCTACATATCAAAAATTACGTTCCTGACACAACAATTGTCAGATATAGATGCTCCAATCCCTGATGATTGGATCATATCGATTTTGCTGGGTGGATTGACCGCTGAGTACAGCCCTCTCATTATGGCTGTAGATAATAGTGGAAAAGAAATCACGTTGGAGCAAATCAAAATGAAATTGTTACAAGAAGGAAGTAGACAGAGTAAGTTAAACACAGAGTACGAAAAAGCCTTAGTAACACGTAAAGTACAGAACGATGCTAGATCTAACACTAAAACTAATGATCGTAAGCAGAAGTTCGTCTATAAGTGTTTTAAGTGCCACAAGCAAGGTCACAAGGCGTCCGAATGCAAGGAGCGGATAAAAACCGCGAATATCTGCCTGAATACAAAGGGGGCGATAAACAAAGATAATTGGTATTTAGACAGTGGGTGCTCAAATCATATGACCCATGATAAAAACAAATTGTTGTCTTACACACATGTAAACGACAACATGAAGATCGCAGTAGCAAACGGGGAGAAGTTATTGGTGAAAGGACGAGGAAATGCTGAGCCACAAGTCAGCGAAAACGGAAAATTAATTTTAGAAAACGTTTTACATGTTCCTGATTTATCCATGAACCTAATTTCGGTGAGCGATTTGACCAAGAAAAATTATTGCATGAATTTTGACAAAGAAGGTTGCATGATTCAAAGTAAAAAACAAATTATTGCAAGATGTCAAGAGATCGGCGGAATTTATGAGTTGACAGAAAATCAAAATAACGTCGTGAATGTGACATTGTCAAAACAAAATGAAAATATTTCGAACGTTTGGCACAAAAGATTAGCTCATTTATCGCGTAATTATATGAATAAAATGAAAGTTTTAGTAAGTGGTATGGAATTTAAGAATACCGATTTATGCGAGCCGTGTATTCCATGTATAGAAGGAAAGACATGCAAAAGTCCCTTTAAAAAGCAAGGTACGAGAGCGAACGAGGTCTTACAATTGGTTTTTAGCGACGTTTGTGGACCAATCGAGGAGCCATCGTTCGGTGGTTCGAGGTATATTCTTCTATTTATTGACGATTATACTAGAAAGACTCATGTTTATTTTTTGAGGAACAAAAGCGAAACATTAGATAAGTTCCGTGAATATAAAGCGGAAGTTGAGAATGAGACAAGTAAATTGATTAAATGTCTGAGATCTGACAACGGCGCGGAGTATTGTAATGGTAAATTTAAATCATTTTTAAAGTCTGCAGGTATAAAACACCAGACGACTGTACCGTACACGCCGGAACATAATTCTGTCGCAGAAAGAGCGAATCGTACTATAATAGAGAAGGCAAGAACATTACTGTCAGAATCGAACTTGAGCAAGAAGTATTGGGCCGAGGCTGTAAATACTGTTGTTTACTTAAAGAACAGAAGCCCTACGAAAGCATTGAATAATGCGGTACCAGAAAAGCTTTGGAATGGAAAAGATGTGGATGTTAGTCATCTGAAAATCTTTGGTTGCTTGGCATATAGATTGATGCCAAAGCAAAAGAGACGGAAACTGGACATGAAGACGGAACCGATGATTTTTATTGGATATCCTGATAATCAGAAGGGTTATCGTCTGATGAATCCTAAGACAGGTGAAGTGACGACTGCGAGAGATGTGAAATTTCTGGAAAACGTCTTTCTCCAAAAGGAAAACGTAGAAAAGTCGGAAGTAATCATAAACCTAAATAAAGATTCTGTTCCTTCCAGTTTACCGAACGTATCTACAAGCAGATCTGAACATTTAGAGGCTCACAACGATATGTATCGTGATACTGAAGACGAGAACGTAGAATTATCGGAGGACATAGGACCTGAACCTATAGTACCAGAGCGAGTATCTGATGACGTATTGACTGAAGAAGAAGTCAGAATACCTGAATCAGAAAGGAGGTATCCTTTAAGAGAACGCAGACAAGTCGACCGTTACGGATGCAATGTTATGTATGCCAAGCAGAACAATCTTGATGGTGATCCGTTGACTATTAATGAAGCGTTGGCGAGACCAGATGGTGATTTATGGCAAAAAGCGATAGATAATGAACTTATGTCACTGAAGGAGAACCAGACTTGGACGTTGGTGGATCTTCCAGCTGATAAGAAGCCTATCCAATGCAAATGGGTGTTCAAAATCAAGAAAGATAGCGATGGCAAGGTAACAAAGTACAAGGCTAGACTTGTAGCAAAAGGCTTCACACAGGTATGTGGTGTAGATTATACTGAGACATATTCTCCTGTAGTAAGAAGCTCTACTTTAAGATTGTTGTTCTCGCTAGCTGTTGAATACAGTTGGTTTATTGAACAATGGGATGTCACGACTGCCTTTTTATACGGAAAAATTAAAGAGGACATTTACATGCTCCAACCAAAAGGAGCAGTAGTCAAAGGTCAAGAAACCAAAGTATGCAAATTGCAGCGTTCTTTGTATGGATTGAAACAAGCTTCAAATGCTTGGTTCAAGGAATTGGATAAAGAAATGTTGAATTTAGACTTTGTACAATCAAAAATAGAACCGTGTTTGTATCAAAAGCAGTTTAAAAACAACAAGAAGTTGATTGTCGTTATTTACGTAGATGACCTTTTTATTTTTGGAAATAGTGAACAAGAAAAGCAGAAATTAAAAAACAATTTGCTTGACAAGTTTAAAGTGAAAGATTTAGGGCAGGCTAGGCATGTTTTAGGCATGAGGTTGAGGAGGGACAAAGATGTTATTTGTCTAGATCAGCAACAGTTCATTTCGGATATTTTGAATGACTTTAACATGACAGACGCTAAGCCAGTTTTAACCCCAAATGGAAGTCGGTATGAAATTAGAAAGATCGACAAATTCTCATAGCGATCTGCCGTATCAAAGCTTAATAGGCTGTCTAAACTATTTGGCCTGTAATACGCGACCAGACATAGCACATGCGGTAAGTGTACTTTCACAATTCAATTCATGGTATGATGAAATACATTTTAAATGTGCGAAACGGGTCTTAAGGTATTTAAAAGGTACGTCTAACCTTTGTCTCACTTTTAGGAAGTCGGGAGATTTAGACTTACGAGGCTACGTAGATGCAGATTGGGGAGGGGCACTTGATAGAAAGTCTTTCACAGGATTAATTTTCAAAATAGGTAAAAATATAGTGTCATGGGAGAGTAGGAAGCAAGCGACAGTATCCTTGTCAAGTACAGAAGCAGAGTACGTAGGATTAAGTCAAGCTTCGAAGGAAGCTCTCTATTTACGGAGTTTACTAAATAGTTTAACGGCTGTGGATAGTAAAGCGGTAGTAATTTACAATGACAATCAGTCGGCGCATAAAATTGCAGGTAACAAAATGATGCATAATCGGACGAAACATATAGATATAAAATATCATTTTATTCGCGAGTGTGTACTTACTAACAAAATTGAGATAAAGTACATGTCAACTAATAATATGATAGCTGACATTTTAACTAAAAGTGTTCATAGCCCGAAGTTAAGAGAATTTTTAAAGGATTTATCCCTATCAAATTATTCGATTAAGGGGGCGATGAGTAGTTAAATGTTTATTTTTATGTTGTTTTGGTAATAGATAATTTTCTATGTAGTTTCGTTATGCATTCTTTTCTTTGTTATTCTTCTGTTTTTTGTACTATACTTTTGTATACAGCTAGTACAGTTAAACACAGAAGTGTTAGTATTTGATTTATTTTTATGTACCGAGTACAGAAGTGATATGCATGTGTAATAGATTAAGGGGGCGTATTGGAGGTCGTATATTTATATGTATATACTGGCCTGCGAGAAATAATCATATGTAACACATTGCTGTCATTGATTTAAATAAGCTTAGTTACGGGTTGTTTATATTCTATTGTACTTTGTAACTTGCTTGTAAAATATTAACCACGAATGAATATACTGTGCTGTCCCACTGCTGATCTCATCTTTATTTCAATTATTACGAACTTCATTATCAACATGAATTTATGCCCAACACAGGGCTGAACCGGAAGGTCAAACCCTTATGTAAATGAGCACAATATATGAGCGATGTAAACCGTCGTGATTTAGTGTCGCTGAAACTTACGGATTCAATTACTTAGGAAATACATAAATCATGCGGTCTTGATGCCGCTCTGGTAATATTGTTGTCGGTGGCGAGGGCTCGCGTTAAGGATGGGAGTTTCATCCTATGCATTATTTCGAGTTAGGCCTAACATTATTTATTATCGAATGTGACATTTTAATTTGACGAAAACGAATTTCCATTTTTTTTTATTTTGTATCTGGACTCTTTGTTCAAATAATAATTTATTATTCAGCAATGTTTACATAATATAAGCAAAAATATAAACTATAATAATATGTATCTACAATTAAATGAAAAAATGAACAATCATTATAGGGCATCAAAGTTAGGCCTACAAAATATGAGACCAATACCTAATTGAATGAGCTTCTATAAGTAGCGAATTGCCGATAGGTATTCAAGTTTGTGAGGCTAGTCCTTCTTAGGGTTATTTTAAATTGGCTAGCTAACACGGTAAAATAAAATACAGTGTAGCGATTAGCTTATCACATTAATTGGAACTACTTATTCTACATTACGTATTTTAAATATACACAATTAAAATCATTCATAACAATTAATATTCGAGCCGTGGTACCTAATATAAAAACCATAAAAATGAATTGCCGAAATGTATGTGTCGTGGCCAGATCCTAGAATTGATCATTTCATGTAGTGTTCGCTCATTTCATGAAATGGTTGTGTATCATAAAATGGTCAGCTAAGATTGGCCATATCGTTTAAAAGTCAACGTTTAATGATATATCATTCGACATTTGACCATATCATGAATTTAGGGTTCGCATAATACTAAAAGACGTCAGGGGCACCCCGAGATCTGTTTGGTTAGGTTCCTTTAAACCCTGCAGACAGAAATAGGAGCCCCGCTGAGCGGGGCTCCGTCGACCTGACGTCGTTAGAAATAAAACGAGCATACTAAATTTATGCTTTAGAATATTATGCTTAATCATTATTAAGATTAGAGAAATTATGCGTAAGCTGTTATGTGAAAATATATTTAGGAGAAACAAAAGTATGCCAAGTTGTATTAGGTCTTAAAATTTTATGCAAATGGATAGGGAACCCACAGAGGAAACCGACATCGACGCCTCTACCGGCGGATATTCTAATTATTTTATGATATGATCATTAATGTTTGGCCACATCATGAAGTAGTCGTGCATTTAACTGTTCATATCGTCAAACGTTGAGTAATCATTGATCTGGCCAGAACACATCATGATGTGGCCAATAGACAGTAAAAAATTTCATGAAATGCGAACATTTCATGAAATTCTCGAGCATTTCATGATGTCCTCGACATGTGTACGCGCATAACTTCCGAACGACTGCGCCAAATTGGATTAAAAAAAAAAAATTGTGTTCGGTATTGTCAGGACAAGGTAACAAAAAAATTTTGTATGGAGGTAGCTGACACCTTGGATTAACATATAGGCTACTTTTTATCCCGATATTCCCACGGGATCGACACTTATGCGGGTGAAACCGCGAGGCGCAGCTAGTAATTTTATGAAGCCTTCAGTAATGTGTCGTCACAAGCCATTCCGCGAAAGCCTATCAACGATTATGTTTCCCTACGGAATAATATACGAATCGCGCATTTATCAACAAGCTTCCTCGTTATTAAATACTCAACGGTTTTATAATGGACTGATGATTTATAGGGTACCTGAGGGGAATGCGAACAGCATTGTTGCTGCTTCGAATGTAAAATGCAAGCAAGGAAATGTACGTCGTGACGTTGATCAATGAAATTACTACATGAAATGTAGTACTGACGTCTGAAGCGTTGCTAGTTAATATAAACTATCTATCTTCTAGATACCTACAGGGCGTTATGGAAAGGGTATATCAATACAAACGGGTTGAAGAGTGTATCTGGTCTAGAATCTCTGTACAAAATTTCAGCTCAAAAGCATTAACTTTGAAAATGCTTAATATTTTTTTTCCCTTATGTTACAATTATAATTTTGTATCTGTAGTGACAAACTATTGGGTATGGTAATATGAAACAACAACTATCTCAAACACTGTTTATTAATAAACTGGTAAACTAACATTCGTAACATAATAAGTTTACTAAAAACAAATTTTTGCCAGCCAGCTAACAATTAAATATAGAGAGCGAAGGTCGTGGGGGGTTGGAGATAAACCCTGTACTGTTCCGTTTTAAAATGAGTTCAAGTTAAAAGTTAATAATTATTATAAAACTAAGGAGAAAGTAACCTTCCAGTTATTGTTTAATTTAAAATCTATTATATGGGCGCTAGGGACTTTGAGAGTCCCGGATCCCGGAGCCGACGAAGATGTCCAATACGATTCCGGACGGTGGTAGGATGTCGAACCCGAGATCCACAAATTAAATTATGATGCAGGCCGGTTTCCAGTATCGAAAACCGGACCCAGACAATCAACTGGTTCCTACGGGAACCGTAATAAAGTATAAAAAAGGTTAAGGTAGGTAAAAGAAAAAACCGTCCCGCCTGCGCGCTAACGCTAGACGGACTCCGCCGGCCGCACGGTCGTTTCCTCACGAGGCTTCGCCGTGCTCGAGGAACGGGTCTCGCGTCCAGGCCCCAGACGATCTTCTAGGTCCTGGCGGCGAGACGAATCGCTCGAGGTGCCTCTCCTGGAATCGACAATACGGAGGCCTAATAATATGAAGGGAAACTAAGTCACTTTCCTTGAGGTGGCGGAGCTTGGAAATCTATAAGGCTAAAACATTAGCCGGTTAACGAGGCCTTTTTACAATGACAACATAAGGAGCTACGACTTCGGTTTGCCTAATCTTGAGTGGTCGGACAATAGGGATGAGTTGCAAATAGTCAGCGGGTGAAATACTCACGGTTGTCGTAGGGAGAAAGCACTTGACTGTAAGACTCTTGACCGGCTGGAAAGCTGCCTGCGTATGCGCAATTAGGAATCCTTTTAGAACATGTAACAAGTTTAGTGGAATCACTCAAGCGTGTCGTAGGGCGGCAAGATGCCAAGTCCGGTTCCATGATGCTGTCATGGCTCACAAACCGGAATTAGACGGAGCATTCCAAAAATCTCCCCAATTACGGGTAAAATAATATTATATCACTGAAGATAAATACCTAATACACCGAGATACTTAAATTCTTGAAAATCACTAGCAACTGCACAACATGACGTTTAATCGCTGAAGCAATAAGAATCTTCATGATCCAGACCAACAAACAAATTATTTGTTATTTCCAATACTAAAACTTGTCATGATTGTCTTAAATCTCCTCGAATCTTAATTCGGCAAATTAAGAAAGTATGACCTTGTCACATTACGTCAAAGACAATTCACAGATAAAAAATATGTTAACTTGACACGAAGTTTCTAGAAAGAAGTCTATATTGAAAAAATGAATTTAATTTCCGTTTACGGTTATTTAGTTTATTATGAGTTTTTTTTTTACTAAAAGCTGAAAATAATTGAGGATTGCTCCATACGATATTATTTCGATGGTTAGCAATCAATATGTTAAAATATCGATTTAAACTACAACTGTGAATCGGCGACCACTAGATGTCGCCTTTGACAGATAGAAACTGACGTTTGACTGAATGACATTTGGAATGTAAACATTCGCAACTAATTACAATACAATATGTTTAATAGGATTTAGAAAAGTGATTTATTGTGAGGAAGCCGATTGTAAAACTACAATGAAATGTGTTACTCGGAAACCTCGTAATGTACTACTTATGTTTTCAGGTAAATGCTACTTTACTAAACCAACCCGTTGTAGGTGCAAAAAAACAACGTAACACTTATTAGTGACACTATCGAATGGTGTAATAATACAGTGTGTTTTTTTTTTCATAATCAACGGGTTCTATTCCTGGCTATAAATATTGATTTTTCAAAAGTTCAATGACGCAGTTTTAGTTTTCATCTAAATCGAGCCCGTGACTCCTTTGGGTACATTTCGCTATTCCTCATAGTTTCAGATTTGGCCATCCACGCCCACTTGGAAAATTCACCCTGTATACTAATAATAAAGCTAAAAAGTTTGTTTGTTTGAACGCGCTATCTCATGGAACTACCAGTCGTATTTGAAAAATTCTTTTTGCAATTGACAGACCAATTCTTGAGGAAGGCTATTATAGGCTACGTAATAGGCTTTACGTTGCTCTTGAGTTGCTGCCACTGATAAGTCCTTCAAAATCATTATGACCTTTAATATCGTAACAATAAGGTTGCTGTCGACATAACCCGAAGAATTGCCAAACTTAAGTGGCAGTGGGCAGGGCACATTGCTCCCAGAACAGATGGCCGATGGGGCCGAAAGGTTCTGGAGTGGCGACCGCGTACATGAAAACGTAGCGTTGGAAGGCGTCCCACAAGGTGGACTGACGACCTTGTCAAGGCCGCTGGAACTCGTTGGATGCGAGAAGCACAAATCCGGTGGAAGTGGAGGTGCTTGGGGGAGGCCTATGTCCAGCAGTGGATATCTTTCGGCTGAAATGATGATGATGATGAAGTTTGCTGTTGGGTTGCTGCAGTCAGAGGTAAAATAACTTTGAACGGACTTGTATTAATACATTTATTTGATCTTTATTCTTTGTTTTTTTTTATCTGATGTATTGTGTGTCTTTTAGTTTGTGCTTCTTCTTCTTCTTAGCGTGTCGATAGCAATCTAAATGTACTCGGCCCAGAATTCGGCTATTTGTTTGGCGCCATCACTAGCGTCCATCAGTTCTTGTAACGTGCAGCTGACAGGACACGCAGGGCACGATATTAAGTGTCCAATCGTTTGTGGAACAGCACCACATTTGAAGAAGAAGTCTGTGCTAAATAAATGTATTTTCTTTCTTTTCTTTCGATATATTTCAATGTATTACTTTTATTTAAGACCGGACTTAATGGCTCAGTTGTCAGGCTTACTTAAAAAGCCTGCCAGTAAAGCTGGCAGTCTAGAAATGTAAATTAAAGAGTGTTTGTTACAATGACATTAACGGGAGCACCCTCAGTTAATACCTACTTCAGGACTGTCTTAGCAGTAGGTCAAACGAGTTTCGCTGGAAACACACGGGTAGATATTGTGTTTTCACCTTGTTGTGCGTGTTATTAGGGTCCAGAAATGATATACTTTGGTTTATACTGAATACTATGGAAGTTTAATAAATGTTCACAATTACACGGTTATATTATATTATTACTACAATAAATAGGACGTGGCTGGGCGGAGGTAAGTAAGCGACTGGCGAGCCTGGCTCTGACGTTTCTTTACGATATCGAAAATGCGAATCAGCAAATCGCCTCGCTAGTGTCGCTACATCACACCCCCCCTTTCTCCAAAAATTTTATTAACTTAAATACAAATTTTTCATATACACTGGTTTTTACTTGTACGACATCACTTACACAATTCAATATGTCGCGTAATATTCCTTACACGCTATCTTAATCTTTAAATACGCAAAATCCTGATACATTTGCGGTCTCCAGTTGTCTGGGCCGTCTTTATAAGATATATATAAACATCAAAATATTTAAGGGTAGCTGTCATAACGTCCGCTCTGCAATATTTAATAAACACCACTAGGGGCCGGCAGCTTCCGTTATGACAGCGCCAGTCTAATAAATACGAATAATCACAATAGGTAGCCACATAAGCTTTACCATGAAACGATACCAGCACTGATGCAACCGTAAATAGTTTACAATAACAAATATATTGTTCGCTTGTTACGTCACCGAACACTTACTGAATAACCCACAAAATAACCTAGATGATTCTTGCACAATTTACTTTTCGCACACTATTTACGCGTAACCTGCAACGGTTGCCGGATTACCCGTGTTTCTGGGCATTGCCGCTGCCCCAGTCAGTGACGTCACCTCCTGTCTCAGCCATCCTCTCAGTTGGCCCATGCAGCCCCTTTTTATAGCGTAACATAGCATAATTCCCAATGTTACCGCGATAATGATTAGTATTATTCCAAAATAATTCAGTTTGTGTTCTAATTGTTGTCCAGCTGCTACCTGGGCTTGGGCTATTGATATATATTCCTTATGTTGTGATTGACACATGTTTATAATTCTGTATGCTCTTTGCTTGTATGGACTACTGTATTTAGTGAATTGTACAAGGTGTTCTTACAGTTGCGATATAGATACTTAAACTAATTTTGCTAGTTGAGCAAAAATCGCACGGGCTTCTTGACCACTCGGCCCGAGCGCGTGGTCGTAGCCATAGGCGGTAGCGAGTTTTGCTCAACCTGCTGTTTCGGTAATGCCTCACTGTTGCTATTATTTCCTAAACTTTCTGGTATCGTATCTTCGTTAATAATATACGCTGGTTTTAATCTGTCGATGGACACGGTTGATTGACGATCGCCTATTTGTATGTCAAATGTCTTTTCGTTTCTGCTAATAACTTGGTGTGGGCCACTATACGGCGGTGTCAATGGCTTTCTTACCATGTCGTTCCTAATAAATACATGTGTACAGGTGCTCAAATCCTTATGAACGAATATTTTTCGCGAACCGCTATCCGCTCGTGACTGTGGCCGCATGTTGTTTATAATATTCCTAAGCTTGCTTACAAATGTCGGTAAAAGTCCAATTTGCGTTTTTTCTGCCTCGTGATAAAAGTCGCCAGGTAAACGCAACGTGTGTCCTAAAACCAATTCTGCTGAACTTACATTTTGATCGCTTTTGCAGACTGCACGAAGTCCCAACAATACCGTAGGTAATTCGTCAACCCATGATCTATTTTCTAATAGCCTAGCCTTTATTGCTGCCTTAAGTGAGCGATGCATTCTTTCTACCATACCATTCCCCTGTGGGTGGTATGCTGTCGTACGTAATTTCTTTACACCTAACATATTCATCAAACTGCTGAAAATCTCGCTCTCGAACTGTCTACCTTGATCGCTGGTTAAAGTTTTTGGACACCCAAATCTACATATCCATCCTTCATAGACCGCCTTAGCTACCGTGTCAGCAGTAATGTCTGAGACTGGAAATGCCTCCGGCCACCGTGTAAATCTGTCTATGATGGTGACGCAGTATCGATAACCTTCTTGTGTAGTCGGTAGTGGCCCTACTATGTCAACGTGTATGTGTTCGAATCGTTCTGTTATCGGAAATGTACCTAATTTTGAAACTGTGTGTCTGTGTACCTTTGCTTTCTGACATTGAATACACGCTCTCGCCCATGTGGCGATGTCCTTATTCATGTCCGGCCAAAAATAACGTGTTGTGATCATCCTTCGCGTGGCCCTAACACCTGGATGGCTTATGTTATGGATTTTGTCGAAAACTGTTTTTCTAAACTGTAATGGGATGTATGGCCTTACTTGGTTTTTTATTATATTACAATAGATTTTTCTTTTACATAATGGTGATTGAATCTGTTCTAGAACAATGTTGCCTCGCGAATTTGCTAACATGTGCGACATTTGAGGGTCTGTTTCCTGTGCTCGCGCGATTTCGTCGTAATCGATGTTTGTGTTACAAACTATGGACTCTACCCGTGATAGCGCGTCAGCAACCTCATTCTTGGCGCCGGTGACGTATTGTATGTCGCTCGTGAATTCGCTGATGTACAATAACTGCCGTGTGCGCATGGATGTTTCTCGATCCGTACCTATTTTAGTAAACGCGTATGTTAAAGGCCTATGATCGGTATAGATGGTTAATTCCCGACCTTCTACCATGTTCCTGAAATGAACAATTGCCAAATAAACTGCTGTTAGCTCGCGATCGTATGTGCTGTATTTTTGTTGTGCCGCTGATAGCCGTTTTGAAAAATATCCTAGCGGTTTCCACTTTCCGTTTGTTTCTTGTTGTAACACCGCGCCCACGCAAGTGTTCGATGCATCACACATTAATGCTAATTTGCCTGATTCGCCCGGGTATGCTAGTGTAATGGCGCTTTTTAGGCTTGCCTTACACTGCTCAAACGCAGCCAATGCTGTATCGGTCCACTCTATTTTCGACTTGTCCTTCTTTTTGGCTCCGTGCAAATATTTATTTAACTCCGCCTGGCTTTCGGCCGCCCCTTTTAAATGTGACCTATAAAAATTTACCATACCCAGAAACCGTCGCAATTGTTCGATCGTTTCCGGCCGCGGATAATTTTGTATAGCCTCAACCTTATTCTGTAGTGGCTTAATTCCGTCCCTATTTACGCTGTAGCCTAAAAATTCTATTTCGGTTTTTCCTAAATCACATTTCGCTAAATTGATTGTTATTCCGTACTGCTCGAACCTACTGAAAATTAGTTTTAAGTGTTTTTTGAAAAGTCGTTCGTTGGTGCTAGCTATGACAAGGTCATCGATATAATTGAATAAATATGAGCTTTCTTGGCCGTCCTTGAGATATTCTATGTTTTGCAACACTGTGTTATTCATAAATCTTTGGAACGTTTGCGCTGCGTTTCGCAAACCAAACGTCATTCGCGGAAACTCGAATAGCCCGAACGGAGTAATGATTGCCGTCTTTTCGATATCTTGCGGTGCTACACTAATATTATGGTAGGCCCTGTTTATGTCTATTTTCCCGAAAATTGTCTTACCTGCTAAACCATATGTGAAATCCTGCAGTCTTGGTATGGGGTACCTGTCTGGCTTCGTGATCGCGTTGAGTGCACGATAGTCACCACAGGGTCTGATCTGTCCGTCCTTCTTTGGCACGACGTGTAGAGCGCTCGCCCAAGGACTGCTGGATGGTCTGCAAATACCTAACTCTTGCATTAACTTAAACTCCTCCTGTACTAATTTATATCTATGCGGTGGTAATGGCCTAGCGCGCGTGAATACTGGTGGGCCTGTTGTCTCTATATGGTGGTAAACATTGTGACTAGATGGCTCTGTGTAAGATACTGGTTTTGTTATGCCCGGGAATTCTTTTAGTATTTCTCGGTATGGGTTATCTAACTGTATGCTTGAAACCGACGGTTCCGTATACTTTACGACGGATGCTTCCCTACTTATTTTAGTACAACCGTCAATCAACCGCTTTTTATGTAAATCTACTATAAGTTGGTGCGCCTCTAGGAAATCTGCCCCTAATATAGGTTGTTTTACATCACAAATAATGAATGTCCATTTAAAACTCCTTCTTAAACCTAAGTTAAGCTCTATGTTAGTTACCCCATAAGTTTTTATTTCAGTGTTATTCGCCGCGAACAGCTTATACGAACACTCACGTTTAACCTTGGTGGCTCTCACTCTTCCCACTGGTATCACTGATACGTTAGCTCCTGTGTCCACTAGATATACAATACCGCTTCTTAAATCTCGCACGCAGAGCCGGTGGTTTCCCGCGGTACAATCTCCCACCGATGATGACTGCACCGCCTCTAGTTTCCCGCGCCCTGCTGCTTCCTGGACCAATTGCACGGTGACTCGCACGTTCGCGCGTTTTCCCGGTAACGAAAATGGTGTCTGCATAGCCAATCCGAGGAACTAGGTGTGCGTCGCGGCCTCGACTGACTTCTGGGCCTGTAGCCCCTCGGCTGCCAACGCCGCCCCCTCTGATCTTGTAATGAATTTCCGTCTCGTTTCCTTATGCCATATATTTCTCCGCGTAACTCCTTCATTTCCACCGTTAATGCGCTGAGCTGCTTCACCAACTCCGTTTTCGTGTCGCCTGTCACCTCCGATGTGCTCGGTGATATTGACGCAACCTCACCGGTACCTATGTTCTCCATGACCCTGTCTGCCGTTGCTGCAAGGTCCTCAAGCTTCGTGTCTCTGGTCACTGCCAGGACCGCTCGCACGCCCGGGGGTAATCGGTTCAGCCACAACCTTTTTAGTGGCTCGTCTGTCACGTTGCAATTCTTAGCTAGGGCCGCCATCGCTCTACATAGCTGCGATGGTTTCTGTGTTCCCAGGTCCGTCTCTCCCATTAGCCTCTGGAATTGCTTGTCCGCACTCTCTTCATAAATCGCCAATAAACGTTTTTTCAATGCTGCGTACTTGCCTGACTCTGGCGGGGCTTCGATTATATCGGTAACTTGCCGCACTGTGTCTTGGGTCAACCTGGCGATTGCTATGTCGAACAACTGCGCGTCTCCCAGCTTTTGTGGTGCCAATATAGCCTCGAACTGACAGAACCATGATTTGGGCAAATCTGTCCAAAAATCTGGTATCCTTGTCTGCACCGATACCGCTGCCACTCCGGGTGTCGTTGAAGTCATCGTTACCAAGTTAGAGTCTATTCACCGTTACTTGCACACACGCAGTTTCTTAACACGCCCTTGCCACGCCGTCACTGAGTCGCTTACGTCGCAAAAAACAAAACACTAAACTATTTCCTCAAACGTTCGGGGTCACCACTTGTTGTGCGTGTTATTAGGGTCCAGAAATGATATACTTTGGTTTATACTGAATACTATGGAAGTTTAATAAATGTTCACAATTACACGGTTATATTACATTATTACTACAATAAATAGGACGTGGCTGGGCGGAGGTAAGTAAGCGACTGGCGAGCCTGGCTCTGACGTTTCTTTACGATATCGAAAATGCGAATCAGCAAATCGCCTCGCTAGTGTCGCTACAACCTACTTTACCACTCAGGTAATAAAAGGAAGCTTTTTGTACCATAGCTTGGACCAAAAATCACGTAGTTCAGCAAGCACGTTAAGCCGTTGGTTCCGACTGTCATTCGTAGATCTTTGACAGTCGTTACGGGTAGTCAGAAGCCAAAACAACCTGACAACCAGTCTTACTAAAGGGTATCGAATTTCCCAGTACTGGGTTGTGGATGTCAGATAGGCAGTCGCTCCATGTAAAATACTGGTATTCAGCTGCATCTGGTTAGACTGGAAGCCGACCCCAACATAGTAGGGAAAAGGCTAGACACATAGATATTTTATAAATACTTGAAAAATAGTCGATTAGGCAAATATTACGTGGACAAGTCAAGATTAGTGCCTTCTGGGTTCCAAGCCGTGCATCTGGCTAAGATGGAACATCTGACGGGGCTTTGTTCCTAATATGTGTGAATAAAAAATAAATTCCCCTAACAGATTTCGGTCACGGTGACCAATCATAGCAAGAGTGTCCATGGAGTTTCTGGCCCGTTCTTTTCCATAGGCTTTGGAATGGGCAACTAGCTTCATATTTTCTGACTGACTGACTTTTTACAATTCAAAAGTGCCTGTAAATGGTTTAATTGAAATAAATGCTTTGAGTTTCAGTTCGTAGGAGATATTATAGTGCACAAGTGTGTGCGCAAACACAGGTACACTCTCTGTTCCTTCCTCTCTTAGTCCGATGGGACGGCAATCCGACACGACCGGCAGAGTAACGGTGGAGTTTCTTGCCCGTTCTTCTCCATACGAAAACTACCTTTTGGAATGGGCGACTAGAATCAATTCTATTTTAAGATAATTTTTGACGTTCAAAAGTGCCTTTTATGTGCCTATTTGAAATAAATGCTTTGACTTTGACTTTGAGAGATCAGGCGCAGGACCAACGTCTTTACGTGCTTTCCGAGGCACGGGGGTATCACACCGCCAACTTACAAACTCCGGGCTGCTAATGAGAAATTCCAAGACCAAGAAATTCCAAGAAATGGAAAGCCCAATAACATTTTGCCCGACCTGGGATCACCCAGGACCCGATGCACAGCAGTGATGTGCGAATACACGTAAGCAAAGGCGGATAAAGGGACAAACTGCTACGTTTTCACCCTGAATACATTTCTGTATGTTGTAAATTTAAGGGTAGTTCTTCGAAATTTGATTCTTCGGCTGATCCATATGGCCAAAATTTAATTTCACTTTCAGCTCTGTAACACATGCTCATATGAAAATAGACATACCAAAGAACATATGTTTGTATGAGGGGCTCGTTTTTATAAAGTAGATTTCAAGATATCGACGTTCGAATATTTTGTGCCTAGATGAATCAGAAACAGAAATAAAAAGTAATAAATACACCGTTAGTTTTGATTGATAATTCTAAACAATAATTATTTATTCTTAACTAAGACTAAGACATATCAAAAGTGTCATATTTAGAACAGTTTTATACTCCTGTCACTTTTTAATTATTCAAAAGGTTATAGCTAAATAAATGATAATACATAAAAGACTAGAACTACTGACTTGTACACGGTTAAACATTGGACATTATAATGCAACAAAAGCACTCCTTTCGTGCTGGAAAGGGGAAATCGAATTTATTTCATTAGTCATATGGGGGTTTTGACCATACGAATCAGGCACAGTCGAATCAGATTTTTGCCTACAATCATGCATAACTCATCATACATACAGACTTCATTATTGTCATTTTTCTACACGATTCCATAACCTAAAAGCATCACACGAAACACAGATTGAAGTTTTAAAACAATAAAATAAATTTTATAAAGTAGGCATTGTAATCATAATGCCACCTGAACCAAACACAGGTGAATCAGATATTTTCCTTCGTAACACCGGGATCTAAGCCAACCAGCCGCAGGTCCACCTTCTAGCTCGTCCGTTGCACGACTGGCTTCCCCCCGCGCGGGAAACCAGCCTCTCATTATTATTACCTGACCAAGTACGGTCAAGTGAAGCTTACGCCACATTAATCAGTATTATACGCCGGACACTCCTTATTTACTTATTTATAAACAAAATAACGTAGTTATAACCAATACACATTTTTTTTGTAAGAGGACAACTCATTTCCTTTCGATATAATTATAATTTATATTGATGTATCAAAGGGAAAATGCGACATCGACCATTTTGCACCGGAAAATGGCAAACGGACGCGTTATATGAATCAGAAGAACACACTTCAAATATTTTTATTTTGTACCTAGACAGCAAGTATTTTAAAAATATCATTTGTCCTAGTAAGGCATAAAGCTAAACTGTACAAAAAAAAATTTACATGCCGTTTTGTTAGTTGGTTACAGAAATATACCCATAGACATCGAAAATTTTGTCCCTGAAGAAGTACCCTTAACTGGTCTTATCTCTAGGAAATGTTGCAGGCATATTGGACGGCCTAGCCATATGAATTTTATGTCAAAAGCACAGTCCTCATACATATCACTTACTTTGCATATATTATGTATGTCAGTTGTCTTTCCTAGTTATGTTTCCGTGCAGTTTTGCTACCAGAAACCCTGTCTTCAACATTTTCCGTCATATTACTTAGGACGGGAAATCAACGACGGACGATGAACGACGTTAATTCTCTGAAGATAGCGCATGTATTGTTGTTGGCATGTATTGTATGTAAATGAAGTATAAATAATGGTTTCTACTACAATATGTTGTAAGCATACCTAGTAGTTGAGCTCTAGAATCAAGTTTATCTAACTGAATAGACAGCGGTGCTGCTGGGGAGTTTGTTGCACCACTTCTTCTAAAGCACCATGAAGTGGTGAAGGGTGGGCGTTTTGGGGGACTGTCTTATGTAATTTTGACGTTCGGAAAGTGCTGATTCTCAGTGCAATTTGAATAAATGACTTTTGATTGTCTATGCTGTGAAGTATTTCGTCCATAAAAGTATTTCTATCATAACTATGTCTGCCATCATGCAGTTTTGCTAAGTTCTAATTAGTAGGGAAAGTATATTTATGTTAATGACCTGCTGAGAGTAGTAAAAAAATCCACATCATTGTTATTCGCTGACGACTTGAATCTGATTCTTAAAATAAAACAGAAAACAGATCATGACATACTGCAGCAGGATATTAATGAGATAGTAGAGTGGAGTCTTCGCAATAAATTGTATTTCAATGTGGCCAAATGTTCAGTGCTATCACTGACCAGCGCGCGCCACCCAAATCATTATCAATATTGCATGGATGGAATCCGACTGCAACGTGTCTCAGAGGTTAAGGACTTTGCGTGTGCTTTACAACTGATTTAAATTTCCGAAAACGTACCACTGATGTTTGTAAAAAAGCATACCGCAATTTAGGGTTGATCTTACGGCTAGAAAACCAGTTCACGGACATCAGTGCTCTGAGATCGTTGTACAGACACCAGCACATCAAGCTACTCCAATCTGACAAATTTCTTTGATAGATTTTCAACTTTACTACAAAGCAATAAGGTTCATATTTAATTGGGAAAATTTGGCAGATTGGGGTAGCTTGATGTGCTGGCCTCTGTACGAAGTGCTTGTAAGAAGTCGTTAGGAATGCAATCACGGATATCGAATGCAATGCTATCGTCTCATAGATATCCGAGAGATATGCCTTTTATTTATTACGGCCCACTCCCTCTCACAGAAAGGAGGCCTGTGTAACAACAGTGGGAACATCGTAGGCTGATTATGCAAGACATTTCAGTTTTGTATCCAAGACTTACCTGGTTTAATGGTACTGTATTCATATTAATGTTCTAATTACTCGGTTTTAGATCTACCATATAACCCAGCAGGGCGGCTCATAATATCCGCCCATATATCCCCGCTATCACCGGTCTTATCTATGCAACAGAGATGTGGGAGGCAGATAGCACAACCTAGGTACCTATGTGCTGTTGCGACTGCTATGGTCACCATGGCGCTGTGCGGACACCATAGTAATATAAATCATGGTAACAAAATACCAAGATTAGACATAGACTTGGATAAAGCAATTTTTTTTATTTTTATTAGCCATTATGTCCCACTGCTGGGAAAAAGCTTCCCTACTCTCCTTCCACCTCTCTCTATTCAGAGCTTGTTGATAGTTGCAACATTTTAATCAATATTAACATGTTGTAACATTGTACTACTGTCATCTTGACAGATCATCTGTCTGTCACCTGTATTGTGTCACTTCCTTCAGTGTGAAAATAAAGATGGCATCGATATAAGCATTCAAGGTAACCGGTGCGTGTTATTTAACGTTCCTTTCCATCCCTGATCTCCTGGAAACCAGACCAAGATACTTTACTTATCAGTCTTGGCACTTGCCACTACTTGGAAGACTCGCAAAGTCTGGTACTCGCAATTTTTTTTTTGTGGGTACGTGTGCTCGTCAGTGGTAACAAAACCCGTCAAAACTGACCTCTTATTGTATTGAACCTCCGTACTACGGTGGGTAAGCTCAAGGTCAAAGTTTCAAACCACCGACGATATAAAAGAATAAAAACGATAAACAAACTACGGTAGAAAAATTGTCGTATTTATGAGGGGGCACATCTCTCTAACTCTATACCTAAAATAATTAAGGAATCAAAATCACTTTCAACTTTTAGAAGGCTATTAAAGCACCTGTTGGATACTACTACCCGGCCCAGGAGCGCGGAGGATGCGGTCACTGAAAGGAGGCTGTTGCTGGCGGCGAGTCAGGCTCTCTGGTTCTTGTTTGGTGGTCTATGCTTTTTGACAGCGTTGCTGGTAGAAGCACTATCTGTCAGCCGTTCGGTGTAATCTGGTATCTCGTTATTTCTTTAATATGTTTAGTGATGATTTTGTTCCTCTGGTTGTAATTTTACTATGGTTGATAATTCTTTTCATAATTATTAATAATTCTGTTATTTAATTGTGATTTCACTTCTGTCCTAACACACCATATATTTTGGGATGCATGAAGAAGCCTCCTCGTGTAGCGCAGTTTGGTCCGCCAGTTACACAACCAAACCGAGCGCTCGGCGCATCCTGGGCAGTCACACCCAACACCTTATTTGACTGGGGCTAACGCCCGCCTGGTTTGCGACCACCCTCTCACCGGAGTCCGGCGTCAAGCAGCTTGCTGTGTTTCGTCGATTCGTGGGAGTTCCAGTGCCTTAGGCATCTTCTGGGCACGCTCGTTCCATCATAGACCTCATCCATCGCTTTCCATCAGACGTGGTCGAGGTCAAGAGCGGACCCATTAAGAAACAAAAAAAAATCGGAATAATGTTTGAATTGTAAGTCTGTAAGTACTCTTCTTTATTTGATTTTTATATTAGGTCCTTACATATGAAATTGGCGTTTTTCGTACTGGCCACTTTAATCACGAATTTCTCCTCTTTGGTAAGGAATTCCAAATTCAAATTTGTACAGCTATTTACTCATGTATTTGTGCTTCGATGACCGTCATTCATTTGTTTTTTTTTCTTCTGTTTTTTCTGTTTGCGTCACTCATTTTACAAAATGGAAAATTTAAAATATCGCATTATTTACGAGTACGAGTTCCGCCGTGGCACTAGTGCTGCGGAAACGACTCGAAGGGTGAATGATGTGTATGGCGGTCATGTTGCAAAAGAAAACACAGTTCGTTTTTGGTTCCAACGTTTTCGTTCTGGAAATTTCGACCTGCAGAACAAGCCCCGTGGACGGCCTGAGACCCAAGTTGATAATGGAGAATTGAAGGCTATTGTGGAAGCGGACCCATCGCAAACCACGTCCGAGTTAGCTGCAGGCTTCGATGTTAGTGATAAAACTGTTTTAATTCACTTGAAGCAAATTGGGAAGATTAAAAAGCTTGAAAGCACGACAACGCCAGACCACACACTGCGCAACAGACGGCTACCAAATTAGAAGAGCTTGAATTGGAATGTCTTAGACATCCTCCGTACTCCCCGGACCTTGCTCCAACAGATTACCATTTTTTTCGCAATTTGGATAACTTTTTGCAAGGGAAAAAATTCAACTCCGATGGGGCAGTCCAAATCGCCTTCAAAGATTTTATTGATTCCCGTCCGACTGGTTTTTTTAGTAAAGGGATCAATGAACTACCTATAAGATGGCAAAAGTGCATTGAAAACAATGGTTCATACTTTGATTAATTAAATATATTATATTAAAAAATATTCGACTTTTTGTTCCTTCCATACAAAACGCCAATTTCATATGTAAGGACCTAATATAACAGTTCATAACCCATCAAAACCGTCGCCTATTTTAATTTTTATGTTTTTCCTCATAGGAGTGAATAATTGTATATTCTTTTTGGGTAAAATAAATTATCTTAAACCGTATATACGGTCGACTTTAGGTACCTGCATAAAAAAGGTTCTCTACTTTCGTTACTTAAGTGATTTTTTCACAAAACATAATAAAAAATATTCTGGTCCTTCGCTCCGCAAAAATCACAGTCACTTCGTATGCAGGTTGCGTGTGTCGGAGCCATCGCGAGTGTAGTGCCACTACAGTGCAGGCTAGCGTTAAAAATAACACCCACCGCGCCTACCGATACATGGGCTTATAACCTGTATTAACATCAAGTGGCCGAGGCGTGCTGCAGATAAAAAACGGGTTTATTACGAGACACGCGTCACTCCTAGGTACTATTTTATACTGTTTTGTTTAGCTGTAAGTCTTCTTTACTTTGTTGAGGAGACTTGGCCGAAGAAAAGATGGAAGGATTCTTTGAGGAATAGTGTGAAAGAGAAGTAAGTGAATGATGACAGACGGTGACGGTTGACAGGGGAGAATGGAAGAAGAAAACCTGTAGTGCCGTCCACAAGTAACATGGGACAGGGGCAGGTAGATTAGCTCACCGTCCGATCAGGACCAGGCCCGTGCCGGACGGCGCGTATGTGTTCCACGCGCGCCAAAAAGAGATATCAGCATAAAGGAAGGGGCCTGTTAGGGCCGAAGCCTGCCGGGGTTGCGGGATTATCCGAAAGGGTTACCGCTACCCTGGAACACAAAGGGCTAAGGAAGAAACACGGATGGGTTTTAGTCAGTAAGAGTCTGACACTCCCTTCCGCTCCACCCAGAGTGGGAGGGGTC
The DNA here is from genome assembly GCA_945859645.1 of Amphipoea oculea. Classification (NCBI taxonomy): domain Eukaryota; kingdom Metazoa; phylum Arthropoda; class Insecta; order Lepidoptera; family Noctuidae; genus Amphipoea; species Amphipoea oculea. The sequence goes on along the minus strand of OX243878.1, from coordinate 20,371,915 downwards.
ATTTGATGATTTCCCATCCAAAAAAAAAAAAGAGGCAGGTAGATGATGGAAGACGCCTGAATGACATTACAGGGGGGTGTTGCTGGTAAAAATTTGTGTAATTGTCATAGAAATTGAATTGACAAAACAAGAGGGCTCGCGTTAGTTCCGATTTTGGGTACGCGCCAGAAGATTCTTGTTCTTGTTCTCTGAGAATTAGGTCTCCTTTTGTTTAGAATGTGTACACATTCTAAACAAAAGGAGACCTAATTACTTAGCCGAAGTCTAGGTATTAGGTTACAAATCTTGAATACAAGATAAGTCCAGTCTAACGTAATCACTGTTTTCATCTTGATTCATCTCAAAAAAAAAAAAAAATCTTAAGGCTTTCACTGATAAGGCGGATTGTGTGATATTTTATCTTTTTGTTTATAATTCTCCTGTATGGTCAGGATCTACATACATATAAGATAAACTAGGGTAAGGTGTGTGAAGGTTGCCTGTCAAAGGGAACCATAAATAATGCAGGCTGGTGATAATTAGAAAAAGGACTGGCAGTAACTCATTCGAATTTTGAAGGGTTTTAAAAGTAGAACGTGGGTTGAATCTTTTTACCCGACTACGGCGAAGCAAAAAGGAGGGTTATGATTTTGACCGGTATGTATGTATGTATGTTCATCTGTTCCCTCATAACTTAAAAAGTACTTATAATAATTTGACAAATGAGATAACTTTAGAAGCGTCTTGACCGTCCGCTGGTTATAGGCTATGTGATGTCATACTAAATTTAATATGGCGCCCTCTAGAGGACATAAAGTAATGAATTTAAAAATACATATTTTGGAATGGTGCCTTGTATATGGGACTAAAGGCCAATTGAAATGTGAGAAGCAGTGGTGGCCCAGTGGTAAAAGCCGCAACTTACGTGTTGTAGGTCGTGGATTTGAACCCAGTCAGGCGCTTTACTTTGAGTAAATTATTTCATCACCGCTGCTCTGAAAACGGTTTAGGAAAACATTGTGAGGAAACCGTCATGTCCTAGAAAAAAACGTTCAAAGACATGTGACATCTACCAACCCGCACCGGGCTCGCGTGGTGGATTACGGCCCACTCCCTCTCACTGAGAGGAGGCATGTGTTCCAGCAGTCGGAACGTCATAGTTTGATAAGGGCGAATTTCACCAATAAAATTAATTAAATTGTCTAAACCACGTTCAAGAGCTGTCAGTATCATAATTGACAACATTTCAAACCTGACACGACCTTAAAACAAAAATACTATTTCTTTATATTCGTATCCTTAGTTCAAATATATTTTTATTTTATTTTTTTATTTCTAAATTTCTGAGAAAAAAAATAAAAATCAAAAAACATGTGATGACGTCACATAAACGGCGGAATGAGGTAGTTACCTTTGCGCATTCCAATGTCTTTGATTGAAAACATTACATCAAACAAGACATGTCAATGTCACCTAAGAAGTGTAACTAGAAAACAACTAAAAAACTGAATTGAATTCAACAATATTTTTCCTATCAACTCGACACGCTGCTTACTGTTAATATTATCAATTTTTGATTGATATTTCGCCGACAAAATGGATCCCAATGAAAAATATACGCCAATGAAGAAACCAAAACAACGACTGAGACAAGTGACATTTAACAGTTTTTTTGACGGGTCACAATAAAGCAAAGATAATATCGCCATTCTACCGTCATCTGGCACTTACGTCTTTTTAGAATACACCGAATTTCAAAGTTAAAATTATGAATGAAAAGTACATAATTTCGAAAAACGAAAAAATATGGGTGCCCTAGATTTGAATTTACTTTTATATAACGTAATAATACATGCAGGTTAAAAATATGAAATGTTGTCAATTGTTGTGGAACATTGACAGTACCTACAAACGGGGTGAATAGGGATGCAGGTTTGAATCGGGACAAAACTTTAAAATGGATTTTAACGTTGAAATAATAGAGTTTGTTGTCAATACGGGCACGTAATCGTTAATTAAATTATAGTAAACACATTAGGGTCCTTTTTGGCCTCAAACTATATTATTTTAATGTTAAAATTCCCGTTTGACGGTAACTGCTCTTGAACGCTCTTTGCAAGGAGCTCAGCATAGCTGGTCGTGTTGCTAATAAAAGTCTATTGAAAAAGTCTATCAGTGTTTTCTTAACTTAATTTGCTCGTATTTTTTCGATCTGTACGAGTTTTTATCCCTACCTTTTATATCTCTTGCATGCTGACAATTTGTGTTGTATGTATTGTACTTACCTAAAAAAACCTTTTCAACACACTTGCTCGTAAAATGGCTCTTAATGCACAGCTTTTAGATCCATAATGCAGTGTATTACAAACGCGTGCTTTTTCTTTACGTTACGGTACTTGTGCTTTATTTCCAGAGATAACTATTTAATTTACTAGTCAGAGGTCGGAGAAGTGCGTTTTTTTTTTAATCTCTTCAAAGAGACTTCATGCCAAAAAGAATCCGCGAGCCATATTTTACTTTTTTTTTTTAATAGTCTGAATTGTCCTTGGTCCCAAGATGAACTAAAATTTATTTACCTTAAGATGAATGCGCAGTTGTAGCCCACGAAATTAAAGGGGTTTGAAGATTTTTGTATGGAGGGTGGCCCTAAGGTCAGCCGCCATTTTGATTTTTTTTCAGAATCGCGGTGCACAACAAAAGTTATATATTTAGATAGAGGACGCTTATACAAACAAAAAATGTATATAACATAATATCCTAAAGCGTCAGGTTTCGGAGTTAGTCACCGAAATGTAAGTCGAAAACAACAAGGATTTTTTTGTTTTTTTTCCCTCCAGGTAAACATATTGAACTATTGAGGTAACAGAAACGTTATGAAACATTTATGGAGAAGAAACAAGTGAAGAATAGACATTTTTTAAATAAATAATTAAACATGGCAATTTATAGTTAGTTTTTTAATCCCAGAGACTTTTGTGTTTTCGTTTTTTTTAGTATAGAAGTTTGACATTACACTTGCCAGATTAGTCTCTGGGATTAAAAACGAACTATAAATTGCCGTGTTTAATTATTTATTTAAAAAATGTCTATTCTTCATTTGTTTCTTCTCCATAAATGTTTCATAACGTTTTCCTCACCTCGTTAACCTCATTAGTTCAATATTCTTACCAGGAGTGGAAAAAAACAAAAAAAATCCTTGTTGTTTTCGACTTATATTTCGGTGAATAACTCCGAAACCTGACGCTTTAGGATATTATGTTATATAAATTTTTTGTTTGTATAAGTGTCCTCTATCTAAATATATAACTTTTGTTGTGCACCGCGATTCTGAAAAAAAATCAAAATGGCGGCTGATTTTAGGGCCAAAACCTTCAAACCCCTTTTCTAACGTTTTTTGCAATTTTTAGGTCAGTGTCAGGTTGTATCTTGATCAAAATATGATTCGCGACTATAACAGATACGTATTTACAGAATTATAATCATTAGAATCATTAAATACATCTTTCTAAGTTAGATTTGTTCCATAAGAACAAATCTCTTATGGAAAAGTTCTTAGGGAACAAATCTAACTTAAATATATATATTTATGATTCTAATGACTATAATTCTTTAAATACATATCGATTATATAAATATACATTTTGATCAAGATACAACCTGATACTGACCTGCGAATTGTAAAAAACTTAAAAAAAAAAATTTCGCGGTCTACCACTGCGCATTCACCTAAGGGTGCATCCACACATAGCGAAGCATGTGCCGCAAATGTTTTTTTTCTATGTACGGTTGCCCCAGGCTGAGGCATCTAACATACAAAAAAACCACTTGCGGCGCATGGCTCGCTCTGTCTGGATGCACCTTATAATTTTCCGTCGTCCCTCCCGTAACCAAACGGAAAAGACTACTGGCGTTCTATTATTGCGGATTCTCACTGAATTAATGTATATTTCTCTATGCAAATAGTACTTTCTAATTCCATACTAACTAAACTACAATAATTTGACATACGACAACACTACGATCATTCTTAACCATAGATTTATAATAACGTCCAGATTGAGTGTTCCGTACAAAACGCACCGTTCTTATTGAATGCATTTAGTGATACGCGTGTGCGTTGGTACCGCCCACCGCAAGTGTATTATTATCGTTTCTGCAGTTGTGTGCGTGACGTTTTCTAATACCAGCGCAAAATGATTACCCCAAAATGTGGGAAAATTCGTGTAGTTTTCTTATTCATATTCACTTAGGTAATTATATAGTTATTATATGTGTACAAAATGAAACCCGCCTTTTACATTCATACCGATTGACTCTTATGATAGTTTTTGAAGATTGTTATGATTTTATTTTTAACATGGTTTTCGTAAACATGTGTGAATGAACAAAAAACTTTTAATATCATAGGTACTAATATTATAAATCAGAAACTTTGTGAGTGGTACTGGTTTGAGAATTATCGCTAAACATACGTTAATGTGGGAACATTATAGGCTGATGATGATGATGATGATACGTTAATGTAACAAACATACCTAAAATATTGTTTCGCTCCAAATCCGTTTGTTGACTCAATAATATCGTAGTATTAAAAAAGATGGTAAAAGTATTTCATACCCTTGGCAACCATTGATATCATTTTGTTGATAATAATAATGTTGATTTCGTAACATTATACAATATTAAAATATCGCAGCATAAAAAAAGGGTAAAAAAATTTCATGCCTTACCTTGGCAATACTCAAATATTATGGCGTCGTTTTGTTTTTATTTTGTTTTCGTAATAATTTCAATGAAATACGTAGAAATTCATCATAAAATTGCAAACTTACCTGTGAAATGTGATGTTCGTATCCTTGTCTTTTTTTGGAGTGTAGTTTTTACACGATTTCACTGCACAAACCGTCATTTTTTCAATTATATTTAACAGCGTTTTCTGACGTACACGCGTTGAACGTCTGTCGCGTAATGGCGGCCTGTGGGCGGGGCTAACGAACGAATACACTATTTTGGTGTCTGTGAATTCGAAGCATTTTGACAGCGCGTACTAGGCATCTGGACGTTATTATAAATCTATGTTCTTAACATTATTTTGTGTTTATTATATTTTTTCTATAGGCTGTATATCGGTTTTGTCTTTGCCTTTAAGTAAATAAATGCGCGCCGCGCTAGCAATGCGCGCGCAGGTGTAGGAATGACCATTACTTACTCTATGGTTAAACCTGCGCGCGCACGTCAGCGCGGCGCGCGGAATGACAAACCCAGCCCGCCATTATCCATACAAGTTAATATTTAACAATACAAGTCTGTTTTTTTCCTCGCAAGTGTGTTGAAAAACGTCGTATGATACGCGTGTGCATTGATAACTAAACTCTCGGCTACCTTATCGCGCTCGCCTACGGCTCGCGCGAATAAATACCGCCTCGAGTTTAATGATCAACATAGCACACATGTATCATAATGTACTATTAACCTTTAACCTTTTAGAAACTTCGTCGTAACTCATTAAATATATCTAATAAAAACAATAGGTAAATGATTTTATTTCTGTAAGTAGGTTTGCACAAACACTTTTACACGTCAATCATATTTTAAAAACTAGATGAGGTCAGCGTTTATACCATTCACATTAACACGTTAAGTGCGATACGAGGCCTAAATCACCCCGCATGCAACTTCCTTGTGGTGCGGCAAGGAAAAACGTGAACATCTCTGTCGTGCGAAGGGCATAGCTTTGGTTTGGTGCAGTATAGAAAAGAGATAAATGTATATTTGAGATGCGCTAATGGTCCCGGACTCGGTGGTATACCTACCTTGGTACCGGATGTTTTAGGCCTCGTACCGCACTGAATTAATATAATTTTAATGCAGTGCGGAACGAGGCTAAAACGTCCCATATCCCCCCGGACCTCGTACCGCACCCACCGCGAGCTTCCCGCGATTAGTGTTGTGCATCACGTCGATTGGAGAGCACGTCCTTTTACATCGCCGAACATGTCTAAACGATGTCGGAAGAAGTTAATTTAAAAAAACCCAGAAACAGAACCAAAACAGGTAAGTTTTTAATTGATATTTTTGTACGTAGTGAAAAACTCCACAAAAAACGCAAAGCAGCCGTTGACAAAACAGGTAAGTAATTAATTAATAACTCAGTAGTTCTTTGTCTAGGTTCAGGTCAGCACCTGAAAGCAGCGCACCTCATTGCCTCGAAAAGGGTGAAAAAAGAGAAAGATGTGTTGGTTGTTACCAGAAACTACGCACAATTTTACCATCTCGTGAAGCTGACAAAAAATCCAAAAAGATTTTGACTCAGTGCTCTCAGTGCAAAAAATCTTATTGTCTACCCTGTTATAATGAAAAACACTCATAAATATGTACAAGATATAAATTGAGATTTTTATAAAAAAGTATATTGTTACTGATTTTTTAAATATTAATTCAAGTTTTAATAAGTGTATTTTTAAAGCCCGAGGCAGAATAAATAGTTTCTTTTCTACTTCTGGTTTTCTTTTTTTTCTATTCTATGAACCGCATTAAGATTTTCACACAAAAATAGATAAACGTCGTTGCGTCGATATTATTTTTCCCATCACTAATCTTAGCGAAAATTTACCCTATTTCAGTGCGTTACGAGGTGTATAAGATCCCATATTTTGTTTTGCCAATAAATTCCAAACTAGCTATCAGATCCCGGGGCGACGGTAGATTAGGGTTCATCAATTCACTGTCTATATCGATAAGGATCAAAATTTTCATTTATCTTTGATTTCGCGCCAGAAAATTGATTTTAGTCTGTTAAAGCAGGTGGGGTCTAATAGACCTCGTGTCGCCCTAACGTCTGGTCACGGTGCGGGCCGATAAGACCTCGTGCCGCAGGAACGGAAAGTTTGAAAAAATTGGTGCCGCAGCTAACGTGTTAAAAGAACCATCATACCACCGTTTCGCATCTTATTTTCTGGTACAATGTCACTTTTGCCTAGGTTTTAAAGACACACCTATAAATAAACAAATAAAGTTCTCCAGACCGAATTTCGAACATGGCGATCAATCTCAGAGGAGACCAGCCTTCGGCTCGGGAGATATTATAGTGCACAAGTGTGTGCGCAGACACAGGTGCACTCTCTCTTCCCTCACTCTCATTGTCCGATGTGACGGCAAACCGACACGACCGGAGAGAGATCAGGCGCAGTACCAACGGCTTAACGTGGTTTTCGAGACACGGGTATCACACCGTCAACTTCCAAACTCCGGGCTGTTACTAAGAAATCCCTAATAACACTTTTCTCGACCAGGGAATCGAACGAGGACCCCACGCTCAGCAGACAGACACAACTATAAGTAGTATACAAAAAGGAATAAGGATTGTAAGTACCTACGTATTGAAATGTTCTAACTTCGCTGCTCACAAAGCAACACAAAGTTTTGGATGAAGCTACATACCGATTAATTTCTGCCACCGAGTAGAATTGCTCTTCCGGTTTGAAGAATCAGAGCCTGTGAAACTGCAGGCAAATGAGACATTCCAAGTTTGTCTCTAAGTTTTGCGAATGACAACTTTGTTTGGGGCTTTCAACACATAAAATTAAAGCCCCGACGACTGGCGAAGTTTAAACGTACGTTGAGCGCACCCGGGGTAGATAGCCTCGCTACCTACCTTTTTGCTGGCTGGCATATTTTTAACACGGCATGATCTATTCTGATGATGTTGGCCGGTGGAGCAGACGAGTCTTGGGGGCCGTCTCCACGAGCGAGAGAATCGCGCCAATAGTCTCGCCGTGCCATCAAATTTTCGCCGCGATGATATCGCCGTGTGGAGACACGTTCTATGAGAGTGTATAGAAATACGTGGCACGGCGATAATATCGCCGCGATTCTCTCACTCGTGTAGTCCCTTGGATTAGAGATCGTGCGTACCGGCAAGCGTAGTATGCGACGCCCCCCAGCTAGATTGACCGATGAAAAGGCGGTTGCATGGTACAACGATGTCAAGTTACAGCGGCTGTAAACTAACATGGTCGTAAGTTGTTAAGTCATCATCATCATCATCATCAGTCTATAATGTTCCCACTGCTGGGACACAGGCCTCCTCTCTGTGAGAGGGAGTGGGCCGTAATCTACCACGCGGGCCCAGTGCGGGTTGGTAGATGTCACATGTTTTTGAATTTTTGGTTCTAAGACATGCCGGTTTCCTCACGATGTTTTCCTTCACCGTTTTGAGAGCAGTGGTGATGAAATAATTTACACAAAGTAAAGCGCCTGTCTGGGTTCGAACCTACGACCTACAACTCGTAAGTCGCGGCCGATACCACTGGGCCACCACTGCTCTCCACTGCTCTCAGTTGTTAAGTATCAAGAAGCATTTATAGTGCTTCTTACGTTATATGTATTTATTTTACTAAGAAATTCCTAATGAAAAAACTCAATAGCACTTTGCCCGACCCGGGAGTCGAACCCAGGACCCCACGCTCAGCAGAGGAGAGTCTGGAGTTTGGAAATTGGCGGTGTTATACCCCCGTGCCTCGAAAGGCACGTAAAGCCGTTGGTCCTGCACCTGATCTCTCTCCGGTTGTGTCGGATTGCCGTCTCATCGGACTAAGAGAGTGAGGGAAGAGGGAGTGCACCTGTGTCTGCGCGCATATTTGTGCACTATAATATCTCCCGCGCCGAAGGCTAGTCTCCGTTGAGACTGGCCGCCGTGGCCTAAATACGGTCTGGAGGACTTTATTTATTTTAATTTAATTGGTAATCTATAAAAATATACGATTACATTTTTCACTTCAAAGAATAGATAAAGATATTATTTTAATTCAGAGACTTCAAAATTGTATAATAACTTTTGGATCAGTAAATGAAAGGCAACGCAGCTGTTTAGTCAGCACCTACCTTACGTAAGAGAAGTTTAAATCTTCTCCCTGTCCCCGAGATGAACTTCGCAATTAGATAACAAAGTTCTGAACTAAATGTTCAGGAGTAATGATAGGGATAATCCGTTTAAACCCAACAACAAATAATGAAAAGGTTCCTTTTGTCCCAATTTTTCGATAAATTGTTTTCCCTTTTCGAATTTAGCTGAATCTAGTTACACTTATTTGGTCCTAGGAGACAATATTGAGAGAGTTTTCTACTTTTCTTTCTTCATTGTATGTTTTTAAGTAATAGGCTCGCAAATAGGCAGATGGTCTTTATATTGTAATGTGATTTTGCAACCCATCGGCCAGTAATTGCATCACCGCAGGGTCCGCAGGGTTTTATGCTGCGCCCGAACGTTGAAGGTAAAGTTAAAATGAATCTTGTGCCTTCACACTAATTGCAATTTCCTTTTCATATTGAGGCGTACGTACTAATGTAGCATGTGAAAATTTATGTGAAAATAATTTTCGATCGTAAAACACTCTCATTATGAGTTGTGCAATAATTATTCGTATTAATAATATGAGACACGCACGAATTTCTAATCATATGATTGAGACATATCTATCTATTTATTTATTAAAACTTTATGCACAAGTAAAAACTGTATAAAGGCGGACTTAATGCCTGGGGCATTTTCTACCAGTCTACCTTAGGGTGATGCAGAGACAATACACAGTAGGTGCAATAACAGAAAAAAAAAATAAGAAAATATTTATAACTAAGATATAAGATTAGATATACATATTGTATCTATAACGAACAGGCTCCCTATTCACAGCCTGCCTTCGACAATCTAATACATTTTATTGACATTTCTGAGAGTTCGTCTGAGTAAATAGTGTTGTTTAGACCCAACGGGATGAAACGCCAAAGCTCAATGCCTAAGTGAAAATAAAAAGAACTTTTTCATTTCAGTAAACATGTAGTAAAAGTGCGAATCGCACTCGCAAACGAAGGGTTCTGTACCATCGTAAAATATTAAACATTACACCTTAAAAAAAAAAGGTTCTTGTATATATTAGGTACACAAGCCCATTGTGTCACCCATTGTAAAGTTTCTATATTTATGTCTGTAATTTATATGGTGTACATAATAAAGAGTATTCTATTCTAATCTATCCTTTTGCCCGCGACTTCGTCCGCGTCAAATTTTTTGTTTCCCCTTGGCATCACATCAACTGCCCGCGATATTATTTCGTTTTCGATTAGCGTTCTTTCTGACTGTTTTTCTTTCTGCTCGGCTCCTAAGGGTCATAAGTGTGAAGTAAATGTTCCTCTAAAATTGGGCTATCAAATGCAAAAAGATTTTTTGAAATCTGACCGGTAGGTACGGTCGAACAAGCTATTTGGTATACAGGCAAAAATATTCATCTTTCCACTACACTGCCCATATTTAGTTTATTTTGTGCGTTATAACTTTTTCAGCTTATGGCATCCTTAATTAAATAGAGTGGTATAAAAGAATTGACTAACTCAGCACACCATTGTTTAAAAGTAGTTGCAAGTTAGCTGCCTGTATACCAAACAGCTTGTTCGACCGTACTTCTAGAAATTAACGCACACAAACAAATAATCTCTTTGTCTTTATTATTAGCATTCAACAAATGTGTGCAACGTTTTTTGAACCCCCTTTTATTTTTTATTTTATTTTTATTATTTACTAGCTTCTGCCCGCGACTTCGTCCGCGTGAAATTCGTACTTTCTTCTAAAAATTTCGAAAATGTGTGTAGGTATGGTTTTATCATTTAATTTAGATACATAAGTATTCGGGCCAATTTTTAAGTTTATAGATCAAAGGAATCAGATTTTTCAAATAAACTGAATCCCGCTTTTCACCCCCACAAGGGTGGAATTTTGAAAAATCGTTCGTGATGTGTTCATTACTTGACTCAAAGACCCATACCCATTTTCGAGTTAATGGAAGCAAGCAGTAATATTATATCCACCCCTTAAACTTTATTACTTACCCTTTTCCACCTTAGTAGGAGTCGATTTATGAAAAACCCTAAAACACATACTTGTTTTATTTTTTGTTTTAGTAGTACCGAGTTTCGTGTTGATCCGACAGCGGTTACATATCTTTCTAACCTATCAACTTTGTCACCCGCTAAATCCTCTGTAAGGGGTTTTTTTTAAACTAAAAGTGGCAATCTTTATTATTTACTGACCCAAATATTGCCAAGTTTCATGTTTATTAACCAAATAAATAAGATTTTTCATATAAACTGTATCCCCCGCTTTTCAACCCCACAGGGGTGGAATTCCGTAAAATCGTTTGGGATGTGTTCATTACTTGACTCAAAGATTATTTACACGAATTGTTGAGTTAATCAAACCACGCAGTAAAATCCTCCCCTGTAAAATTAACTACCCCTTTTCACCCCGTCAAGGGTAGATTTTCGAAAAACCCTGATACACGTTATTCTTTATTTATGGTCTTAAGTATAAATACTGAGTTTCGAGTTAATCAGACCTCGCGTTAAAATTCTTCCATACAAATTTTGACGTCCCCAATCCCCCTTTAGAGGGTAGTTTAGAAAAACAAAAAATGTCAAACTTCATAATTTACTTATAAAAGTATTCGTACCAAGTTTCATGTTTATTAACCTAATGAATAAGATTTTTCATATACACTGCGCTCCCGCTTTTCACCCCCATAGGGGTGGAATTTCTAAAAAAATTTTGGGATGTTTTCATTAATTGACTCAAAGATTATTTATACGAATTGTTGAGTTAATCAAGCCACTTGTTAAAATTCTCACCTGTATAATTGACTACCCTTTTGTCACCCCGTTAGGGGTAGATTTTCGGATTTTCCGTTAGGGAGGTGGTCACCTCCTTCTGCGAAGCAGTCATGCTAATGAAGGAGGTGGCGGAACGGCTGAGGGAGAGAACCTCACGTCCCAGCCGCCGCGGGAGACGCTCCGGGCGTCGGGAGCCGGGTGACGACTCCCGGCCACCGTAGGCGTGGGCCTGCGGACGGAGAGTAATGGGTAGCTCACCGTCCGATCAGGACCAGGCCCGTGCCGGACGGCGCGTACGTGTTCCACGCGCGCCTCAAAGAGATGTCAGCAAAAAGGAAGGGGCCTGCCAGGGCCGAAGCCTGCCGGGGGTGCGGGATTGTCCGAAAGGGTTACGGCTACCCCGGAACATAAAGGGCTAAGGAAGGAACACGGATGGGTTTTAGTCAGTAAGAGTCTGACACTCCCTTCCGCTCCACCCAGAGCGGGAGGGGTCATTTGATGATATCCCATCCATAAAAAAAGGGGGTAGATTTTCGGAAAACCCTGATACACGTTATTCTTTATTTTTGGTCTTAAGTATAAATACCGAGTTTCGAGGTAATCGGACCACGCGTTAAAATTCTTCCATACAAATTTTGACACCCCCACCCCAATCCTCCTTTAGGGGGTAGTTTATAAAAACAATAAATGCCAAACTTCATTATTTACTTACATAAATATTCGTGCCAAGTTTCAAGTTTATTAACCAAATGAATAAGATTTTTCATATAAACTGTATTCCCGCTTTTCACCCCTATATGGGTGGAATTATGAAAAATCGTTTAAGATGTATTCATAACTTGACTCAAAGATTATTTATGCCAATTTTCGAGCTTATCAAGCCGCGCAGTAAAATCCTCCCCTGTAAAATTAACTACCCCTTTTCACAGCGTTAGGGGTAGATTTTCGAATAACCCTGATACACGTTATTCTTTCTTTTTAGTTCTTAGTACAAATACTGAGTTTTGAGTTAATCGGACAGTGCGTTAAAATTCTTCCATACAAATTTTGACACCCCCAAATACCTCTTCAGGGGGTATTTTAGAAAAACGAAAAATTCTAAACTTCATAATTTACTTAGATACGTATTCGTGCCAAGTTTCAAGGTTATTAACTCAAAAAATAAGATTTTTCATACAAACAAAATCCCCTCTTTTCACCCCCTTAAAGGTTGAATTTCTAAAAACCCCTTCTTATTCGATACCTACTCTTCACAAAGAACATACCCTCCAAAATTCATGGCCCTAGGACCAGCGGTTTAGGCTGTGCGTAGTCAGGTCGTTCATCCCCCTTTAGGGGTAAAATTATCAAAAACGCTGAGACACGTATAAATTAATTTTGAATCGTTAGCCTAAACACGAAATTTGAAGATCCTAACTTTTAAACTGAGGGACTTTCATACACAAATTCATCCCCCTTTTTAACCCTTTGGGGGTGGAATTATCAAAAACGCTGAGACACGTATTAATTAATTTTCAATCGTCGGCCTAAATACAAAATTTGAAGATCCTAACTTTAAAACTGACGGACTTTCATACAAACTTTCGTCCCCTATTTAACTCCCTTAGGGGTTGAATTTCGAAAAATCCTTCCTTATTCCTTGTCTACATTATAAAGGGAACCATTGTGTAAAATTTCAGCTTTCTAGGTCTAAGGATTTGGGCTGGGCGTTGATGAGTCAGTCAGTCAGTCAGTCAGTCAGTCAGTCAGGCCTTTTGTTTTTATTTATATAGATTGCCTTAAGGGCTATAGTAAACACGGTGTGAAAATTTCCAGTTTCCACCTACTATTTCAGGTTCAAAAGATGTGAATTCGACAATTACCCCCCTGTGACAGACGGGGGGTAATTACGTAACACAATATCAGTAGCAATGGGTTTCATTTTGACAGTTCAACAACATTCATTGCGTTATTTGCGTTGTTGAGCAGACACATTTTTCAAACATTTAGAGCAATGGATTAGAAATGTGCTTCAAAATGATTTAAATTGAGAGTAATAGTGTGTTATGCAATTAGGGTGCTTAGCCTTACTGCCTGTTGGCACTCTTTAGGTACGGAATCCTAAAAAAAAGAGTCAATAAACTCTACATTCACGAGATAAAAAAAAAAAACATTCACGAGTATTATATTCTCATATCCAATGATAAAGATAACATTATCCCAAGTATTCTCAAAAAGATTTATCCTCTCTGAAATCGTAAAAGAAAAACTAAGACAAATCCATCTAAACTCCATTTAGATAGCCTATCAATTTCTGTGCCATTTAAATTGCCATAAACTGAGATCGGTGCTTTAAAACGAAACATTTTAGGTTCGCGGGCTGAAGGTCGCGCGTTAAGAAGATTTTACATTTGAAAAACCGACCATGGTCGTTGTCTTGTTGGTCGTAATTATAGAATCCCAGATGGGTTTTGCTTAGGATTTCAACGGTTATTCAAGTGTGGATAGTTGAAAAAATAAGATTCAAAGGCTGCCATTTTAGGGCTTGATAGGACTAAAATTTATATTGGTGCTATACAAAATGTCATCATAATCAGCCAATAATGTTCCCACTGCTGGGACACAGGCCTCCTCTCTGTGAGAGGAAGTGGGCCGTAATCCACCACGCGGGCCCAGTGCGGGTTGGTAGATGTCACATGTCTTCCAAATTTTTGTTTTAGGACATGCCGGTTTCCTCACGATGTTTTCCTTCACCGTTTTGAGAGCAGTGGTGATTAAATAATTTACAGAAAGTAAAGCGCCTGTCGGGGTTTGAACCTATGACCTACAACTCGTAAGTCGCACAAAATACAAAATGTAATATTATAATATTATAAATGTTTTTTTTATTATTGCAGTTCAATATAGGACCAGTAAATGAAAACGATGCCTTAATCAAAGTTACATACTGATTCTGGCAAAGATTGACAATAGATAATTCCAAATTTAACTTAGTTCAGTGGCGGATTTACACATTTGCCGCCAGTAGGCTATTCAAATTTTGCCGCCCGTATCGATCTCTACAATAATGTCCCAAGTCTTTTGTATACTGCTTCGCCTTTCCGTCAAAATACTTAAAATGTTCTCGTTTATCAGCTACGAAAAACTTGCAAAGAGATTTGTAAAGATCGGCAACTGTGATAAAATCTACGGTGGAAGCCTGAATTTGAGCAATCACTTTGTTTATTCATTCCAAAAAAACATGGTAGGTATATAAATATTAATCTTTTTAATTTCAATAAGATATTAAGGTGAATGTGCCATGGTAGACCGCAAAATTTAAATTTTCTTACGTTTTTTGCAATTTACAGATCAGTGTCAGGTCGTATCTTGATCCAAATATGATTCGCGACTATAATAGACATGTATTTACAGAATCATAGTCATTAGAATCATTAATATATCTCTTTAAGTTAGATTTCTACCATAAACACTTTTCCATACGAGATTTGTTCTTAACGGTAGAAATCTAACTTAGAAAGATGTATTAATGATTCTAATTATTATAATTCTGTAAATACGTACCGGTTATAGTCGCGAATCATATTTTGATCAAGATACAACCTGACACTGACCTGAAAATTGCAAAAAACGTAAGAAAAATTGAATTTCGCGGGCTACAACTACCCATTCACCTTAAAAAAAATGTTAGCCCCAAATTTGCCGCCCCTAAAATCTGCCGCCCTAGGCTCCAACCTACTCAGCCTATTGGTAAATCCGCCACTGACTAAGTTCATATTCCAGCGACCATGGTCGCGAAGACCAGTGGCAACGGTCCTTAAGATCGAAGTAAAAGAGATAATGTCTATGAAAAAGCCCGGCTCCACCCCTCGGACGGTCGTAATTGATTGCGACCTACGATTTAATTTCGACCAAGCCAGTGATTATCGTGGAGTGAAATGTTACAACGGTTTAAGCTTTTAGATGATATAATTTAAAGGTTATTTGAGAGCGACGTTAAGCGTTTCGGGATTTTGCCCGTAGCGGTGTTATTAAATTTGATTTCTGGGAAATTTTTGGGAGGCTACCTATTGAAGTGATTTTGTTATAGGCTGCTGGTGGACTTTGTATATTGAAGCTCTAAACTGGCAGTGCTTTAGGTATTTACATTTAGGTTCTTTTAATCTCTGTAGAATTAAATCTTCAGATAGCGCCCGCCAATTATTTTCTCCTAACAATACAGAACCATAATGTTTAATGATTTTCGTGGAAAGTAAGAAACTTTCGGTCCATTTCTAGAACGGATTTTAAGTAAAATCCATTTATGACTGTGGACTATTACAGCAGCACGGTTTGATAGCTCATCACGTTTTCATGAATGCTTTTAAATATTGACTGCATTTAGCAGTGAGGAAACGAATGCACAGCACATGTGACTACTATGTACCTACTATAAAACTACCATTTCCTGGGTACGTCTTTCATTCACTTGAATGTGCCCTTGCGTCTGAGAGTATGTCATACTCTTTTTATTACGGACGCTTTAACGTTCTGCAACGTTCTCACATGTATAATTTCAACATGAATGATGAAACGCTTTACTTTGTGTAAATTATTTCATCACTACAGCGCTCAAAACGGTGAAGGTATGCATCGTGAGGAAACCGGCATGTCCTAGAACCAAAAATTTCAACACATGTGACATTTACGAGTACCAACCCGCACTGGGCCCGCGTGGTGGATTACGGCCCACTCCTAATCAAGAGGAGGCCTGTGTCCCAGCAGTGGGAAACATTATATGTTGATTATGTAGGTATGTTAATGTTTGTAAGTATCTCGTTTTAATTAATTAAACATCACAAAGCTATCCAATCCCAAGTAAACCGCAATACTAATCACTCATCGATGGAACGAAGATAAAATGCAAATATCCTTACATTACACCGGCTTAAGACTTGGGCATAACAATATAAATCTTGCGTTGGGAGGGCCCACGAAATTCACGGCTAATGAGATTGTTCCTGCGAATGTTGTATCCGATCGTGTGGTGGATATAAAGGAGAAAGATTTGGGATAAGTCCTGGATTGAATGTATTATCACTTTCTTTTATTATGGCCAAGGAGGATGGAAGGACCAATTGATTGTAGGCAATATAAAATGTTAACTGAAACTACGACTTATTACTTGTTAATTTTTTTTTTTAATTAAAATGTTTACTTTTACCATGTTTGTAATTATGTGAGCATCATGTATCTATCAGATAATTAAATTATATGTCACAGTTTTGTTATTAATTCTTTTACCTGTTGTGGTATAGTAATTTAATTTTAGGTGCATCGTCCTAACATATTATTATTATATAATTAATGTACCTATGCAAAATATTGTAAAACATTTTAAAAGAGTAACGGTGGAGTTTCTTGCCCATTCTTCTCCATACGAAAACTACCTATTGGAAGGGGCGACTAGAATCAATTCTATTTTAATGTAATTTTTGACGTTCGAAAGTGCCTTTTATGTGCCTATTTGAAATAAATGCTTTGACTTTGACGACTTTAGACATCTGCGAGTCTCTGTCTTAATTTAAGATTTTTTTAATAGATTTAATTTAATTATCTCTAAGGCCTGATTTTTCAATCCATCGATAATTTTTATTAGTGGAATAAAATTGACGTCTGACAGTTTTTGTATAGTAGAACTGTCAAAAGATTCAAAATTATTCCTCCGATGAAGTTATCTGGCGTTGGAAAAATCAGCCTTTAATGTTATAATTTTCTTTGTTTTTATGTCCTTCGGTAATTTATTACATTTTCCAAAATTGTTACCTATATTAGTATTTTAACTTTGTTATTAGCTTAATTGTTGTGTGTGTGTTGTTGTTGTTTGATGTTGTTGTTCTCCTATAAGTGAAGCAGTACACCTACTTAATACCCTGATGTTATTATTCTTTATTTATGTGTCACGTATTGTGTACATCTTTTGTTAGAGATACTGAATCAATGAATAAATAAATTGATTTGTAAGCAAAACAGAGATGACTGAATAGATGCTCAACGGTATTAAATTACTCTCGAAGAAATACCCTTCGAAAGTAGCGCACATATAAATATTTAAAAAAATGAGTTTGAGGTGTCTGTAGCACAATAGTAAACGCGTCAGACTAGCACGTTGATATTCATTTGTGATTCATCACATGAACGTTATGTGATCTACATAAGGTTTTTGCATCATTGGATTTTTGAAAAATCAGTATTTCTAGCCAGGAATCGAACCAGTTGATTTTGAAAAAAAAAAAATACACACACTGTATTATTACACCATTCGATAGTGTCGCTAATTAGGATCGAATTCTGGGAAGTAATGACATACGGCAAACTTAAGGAAAATGTTGGATTTTAATAAACTGCTTCTTTTTCATACCTACATTGGTTGGTTGGTTTCTATTGTTATTTTTTTTTATTGTTCAAGCTTATTTTTTATTTTATTTTAATCACAAACTTTTGTACGCCCTTTGGCTTAACATAGCGCACTAATATATCTTTATAATAACACTAGCGGTCGCCCGCGGCTCCGCCCGCGTGGATGTCGGTTACCGCTGCAAAAAGCCTACCCAGGAAAGACACGGTCAGCAAAATGATTCCCAGGTCAATTCACAGACACCGACAGTAACATTGACGACGCAGTCATTATCCGCAGGCTGCACAGATTGTCTTTCTGTGTATGTTAAGTTGTTAATGATGAAAATATTTAAATGTAATTAATACTAAGTTTTCACTTCTGCCGGCAGTCCCGGAGCGCAACCCGTTGTTTAAGGATAGATAACTAAAGCGATTATTGTAGAGCTTCTCCATAAACAACATTTGACGTTAAATTATTTTCAGGTAACAAAATATACTGATGGTCGGGAGCCCCGACCCGTGATAGGGCAACGTAAAGTTGCCCATGCGTAAAACATTCTTTTCGTAAATCAATTCCTACTAATTTGAATGTTTGGCCCTGGGATTTGTTTATCGTTAGTGCGAAAGAAATTTTTACTGGAAATTGGAGCCTTTTGAAGGGTATAGGCAAATCAGTAGGGATCATGGGTATTCTTGGTATATGAGCTAATTCACCAGCTGCAGGGCCGGTGATAATCTTCGCTACTATTAAATTATCTTTTAGCTCCTTTATAAGAAGTCTCGTGCCATTACACATGTTGGGGGGGCTTAAATTTCTGAGAAGCATTATCGGCGTGCCAACTTTTAACGACAGTTCATGAGGTGGTAGCCCAGCGGGGTTCAGAGAATTTAAAAATTCCTGGGGGTAGTGCACAGCGTCCTCGATGTTAGTGACGGTGTCTATGGATTTATAGCACTTAACTTCACCCGGTACTTTCTGCATAATTAAACTGTTTATTTCGTTGACTGTTTCATTCCTGGGAGAAACTATTGCTCTACAACACAGCCAACGAAAATCATTTTGATGTAAGTTTTCGATGTCAGGATATATAGCATCTATCAGACTATCTAAATTATGGACTATTTGGCCTAGAGACTCATCCAAAGTAACCGCATAATCGGTGCCCAAATTTAAAGATGGAAAAATTCCTTCTCCAAGTTTCAGCAGCTGTTGTGGAAAATTGCTATGCGTATTTCCATGTAGATGAGCTCTCATATTGGTGCGCAAATTCAAATGTTGAACAGATGTCCAAAGGTGAGACGATTTTAAACATGCCTTCATAATATCTGCTCGCGTACCTCTGTTGACGACTGGAAGCGTTTGTCGGAAATCTCCAGCAAATACAAAAGTGATACCACCCATGACATTAGCAGAGCTTCGGAGGTCTTTTAAAGTACGGTCCACGGCCTCCACATGAGCTCTATGACTCATGGTGCATTCATCCCATATTACCAACGACGCGTCTTGCAGCAACTTACCAAGAGGCCCATTTTTCCGAATAGAGCACGTAGACCGTTGATCTAAAGATACGGATAGCGGGAGTTTAAACGTAGAGTGAGCAGTTTTTCCTTCGTTCAAGAGAGTTGCAGCAATTCCTGACGAAGCAACTGCAATCGCTATCTTCCCTGATTGCCGTATCTTAGCAAGTATCAAATTTGCGAGAAAAGTCTTTCCGGTGCCTCCTGGTGCGTCCAAAAAAAATAATCTCCCCATGTTATTGTTCACGCTGTCCACAATAGTCTCATCATGTCTTTGATCTGGTACTAATTTTGGCACATTGTCATTAACAAACGCTGTTAGATCATTTCTGTTATACTGTTGTACCATTGTGTCAATAGTATTATTCTGGGTACGAACGGGAGAAGGTAATCCAAAATCACTTAAATTTTTGTCGTTTAATTCTAGAAGTTTGTTTTCTATTTCGATTAATCCTTCATTATAAATGACTTCAGTGAAGGGTAAAGTGTTATCCTGATTTTGTTGTCTGATACGATGTCTAATATCTTCACAGAACTGATCTTTGAAAGTATCCCATAACTTCAATGGTTCCGATGGTTGACAAAATAAAAGTATGACTACGAACAACTCCCTTAGTTTTTTTGGACAATGTGATAACGAAGCTTCGCTTAAACTGTTACCCCAATGGTCATCGTTTTCAAGTAAACCTCGGTCACGGCAAGCTGCTTGATACGTCTCTTTGACAATACCGTTTACAGTTTTAAGGTATGCAAATGAGGTCGGACCGCGTACGTGGTGCAGTAGAATCCTAAGATAAAAACACTCTGATTGGGATGGATGTATCCTGTAGACTCTACCTAAAGCAGTATCTTTTTTTATCCCCGGATGTTCAACTACATCTTCACCACGCCTCCTTCTAGTGAATTTATTATTTGCCCATGTATAGTATTGCGGGACTTCATGATACAGAAGAGTTTTCGCGAATTCATCTTCATTACAGAGAGCAAAAAATGCCAGTAATGTTGTATTGCGTGGGTTTTGGACCACTTGATGAGCTGTCCCTGGTGTAAAATACACCCTTTGACCGTTCTCTAGATGAACGGCCAAATGCACTACAGTAGGATGCCGGTCGTGAACGGGAAATTCAAATAAGCGCCAGACAGCTTCAGATGTGCTTATGTACCTGCCATTTAAATAGTTTTCAACCTCA
This sequence comes from Amphipoea oculea, assembly GCA_945859645.1. NCBI lineage: Eukaryota > Metazoa > Arthropoda > Insecta > Lepidoptera > Noctuidae > Amphipoea > Amphipoea oculea. Next base: position 20,351,213 of record OX243878.1, on the reverse strand, counting down.
TCGTGTGGGTTTCTAAGGCTAAAAGTTGCCTGATCTGAACCTTTATTTATATACTTACATATATATTTAATGGCTTGGACAGAGTGGCAATACTCCACGTTTATATGAGCGTTAAAAGTCTTACATAGTAGCGGGGAGTATGGAACAATCCACCTATTATCTATCGTCACCATGTTGCCCCTGATTTGTAGCGTAGTGCTCCGACCGCCATTTCCTGTATCGCGCCTACGATAAACTGGATACCCATCCTCTCCGGTCTGGGTATCGTTCATGAAACGGCGAGGGTATTTTTTTGTGCAGACACCGTTCTTCATGCATGGTGCAGCTAAATTATGTTCTCCGCAGGGTCCATGTACCATATTTTTAGTTATAATGTCGTGTAGTACCGGATCAATTTGTTGATCGGGTAGCTCCGCAACTATGACACTGTCGATCTCATCTGGTTGTATTTTAGTTTCTAGCCAGAAAAGCAAATGACAATGAGGTAAACCGCGCTTTTGCCACTCCACACTTGCCATATAACATTTTACTTTACCGAATATCTGTTCTTTGACAAATAATTTGATGAATTTCTTCATCTTTAAATGAAATACACGTGAAATTATGTCATGACGGTCGAAAGACCGTTGTCCTGGTAGCAGCTCCGCTTTAATTTCAGGCCATTCGGGGTTACATGTAAAAGTGACAAATAAGTCAGGTCTACCATAATTTCGGACGTACGTCATCGCGTCCTGCGTTTTCTCGTGCATGAAACGCGGAGAACCCGTAAATGACGATGGCAATATGACATGTTGACCGATATTTGTTGGGTCAACATTTGCGTCATGATTTAAGGCATCTCTGAGATGAATGTAGTCATCAGCCCTCAGTCTTTGTTGATTCCGAGAAATATAATTTAATCTTTCCGATATCATTTTCGCCATCATGTCAACACAATATTGACTAAATAAGTCTCTGTAATAATGTAACGGATTAAAAGAGTTAGTTCTAAACATTAATCTAAATGCATAAAATTGCATGCACGAAACAGTTTTATTACGCGCAGAACCCTGCTGAGGGATAGTCAAATAATAACCGTCTTCTCCTGTCGCAAACATTATAGGATACTGTAGTGGATCATAGGACCGATGTAGCTCAGAAACTCTTTTGAGCTGTCCGTCTCTACCGTGTAAGACTATATCCCTGGGACCTTTGTCTTCATCGACCAAGAGAACGGCTACCTCGTTTACAGTAGGAGCATTATATCTGCCTCTGTGTGCTGTCTGTGGAGTGCGATCTGAATGAATAATTAACTTTAAATTATCTGAGGAGTTAAGTTCTAAGTTTTGTTTAAAACTTCGTATATACACGTTATGATTATTCAAAGCGGTCTGTAATTCACGAATTAAATCCATTTTTAAGGTTGGTGCGATGCTTGATCGCAACGATAACTGGTCTGCATCCGAAATAAAATATATTTGCAAGAACTGTGGGTTTTGGCCTGACGGTGGTAAAAGGCTACCAATGAGATGATACACCTGTCCTTCAATTTTAAAAGTGGGCATAAAATTTCCTTCCCTGATTTCTTTTGCGCCAAACGAAGTCATTTGAAAAAGACTATTGTATCTACGTATGTTTGTTAAAAAATGACCAGATAATGGATGGTTATTAGTTAAAAGATTTTTTATTGGTTGTGGTGGCTCCTGAAGGTTAGGAAGACAAATTTTACCTGAAGCACAGCACATACCATTAGGTTCGTCTGTCCATTTCTTGGCAGAGCAGTTAGAGCAGATCTTATTCATGACTCCGATTTGGACGGACGCTTGTTGTGCATAATCAACCTGCGGATCATATCTGAAAGCCAGTCTGTTGCTGTTAGCTAAAATTCGATTGCGAACTGTGTTTGTGGACAACTGCTGTCTCTCTGCTTGAGCTCTAAGTCGCTGCAAACGCTCGACACTCGACTCTCTTTCGCGCAACTGAGAGGTCCTTATATTTTGTTCATGAAGACGTTGGGAACGCTCCAGCCTCGACTCTTGAGCGCGTAGCTCGGAGGTTCTCAGACTTTGTTCGGCAAGGCGTTGCGAACGCTCGACACTTGACTCTCGTTCGCGTAAGTCAGAGGTCCTTACATTTTGTTCATGAAGACGTTGGGAACGCTCCAGCCTCGACTCTCGTGCACGTAACTCAGAGGTTCTCAGATTTTGTTGTGCAAGGCGTTGCGAACGTTCGACACTCGACTCTCGTGCGCGTATCTGAGAGTTTCTCTGATTTTGTTCAGCAAGGCGTTGTGAACGTTCAGGTGAAGATTCTCCCATACGACGTATTCTTGCTGCCCGTGCTTGAGAACTATGTTTAGAAAGTTGAGACCTGGCTCTCTTAGGCATTTTCAAATGTTTAAGAAAATGTTAATAGCGTGTAATAGTCTAGCTCTGAAAAGAACTGTTGTTTAGCCCTGAAAAGAACTGTTGGTTAGCCCTGAAAAGAACTGTTGGTTAGCCCTGAAAAGAACTTTTGTTTAGCTCTGAGAAGAACTTTTGCGTAGGTGTAGTTTTAAGAACGAAATCTAAAAAAAATCGCACGAAAATTATTAGACTTCGCGCACGACCGCTGCGTAGGGAGCCGACCTCGCGACCACAGAGTACTTTTTGATAGACGTGTGTCAACTTTCAACTGCTTATCTTGACGTTGATAATGCTTTGAGTATTGTCAAACACGTTTTTCTTAGTTCTGAAACGCAACAGACGACCTTAAGCATGAGTTAAGCATACTTTCTGTCAAATTTGAGTAAATGATGTTGAATTACTCAAATCTTGATTAGAGTTTAAAAAAACTTAATTCAGAAACGAAAAAATGTTTAAGTTATACTTAAGTACAGATTAAGACGTTCTCAACTTCAAATTCTCAAATCAGAAACCGGGTGTGAGACTCGCGACTGAGCCGCGCGGGTACCTTACTCATAGATCTAAACTCCCCTCCCGCACGCGCACCCCCGCCTTGGTGACGCCCACTTCGCAACGGGCCGTGCAGCAGAAATCGTAATATTTTAATTTCGCCATAACTTCAAAATCAAACGTCCAATTTTAATCATTCAAAGACCAAATATTATCTCCATAAACTGTTCTTAGTGATGAAATCATTTATTTTGATAAGGATTAATAGCATGAGTAAAATAAACGCGTTTAAATGTAGTCCAAAAAAAATTCAAGATTTTTAAATAAAAAAATGGTTGCTGTGCCTCACTCGACATAGATGGGTATAGTGTGTCGCGGACTTTTTTGTAGATATTTATAAGATCTACAATTAATTAGAACATTTTATGGTTCTATCTTTTATAGTTTAGGCAGCGTACGCAAAATAAGTAACTTTTCTGGTTGATTTTTTACACCTTGTGTCCGAAAAACCCAAATATCTTACGGAACCCTATTTTTTTCCAAAATAAAATATAGCCTATGTTACTCGTGGATAATGTAGCTTTCGAATGGTGAAAGAATTTTTAAAATCGGTCTAGTAGTTTTTGAGCCTATTCAGTACAAACAAACAAACATACAAACAAAGTTTTCCTCTTTATAATATTATTAGTGTAGATCATTATTGTACCTATGTTCAACAAATTAATAAATGACTTATGATGACTTATGATACTTGTTTATGTCATTCACTTAATCAAATAATGTTCTAATGGGCTATTGTCTCTTCTTCAACGCCTCTGTTAATACTGTTATTAAGTCCTGTACGAGCATTAAAGATAATTGGCATAATAACTACCTATACCACTTCAAGACACAAGTGGTAGCAATCTACACTAATTGCTTGAGAGTCGCGCATTATTGCCTGGGCAATTTCCTACGGTACTATTTCTAGTTAATATAAATCTTAGAGAAGGTAAGTTTACCACCCATAGGCTATTTCAGATACCAATCTACATGGTCTTCACTGTCCTAGATTATCTCTGGACTTAAAAAAGAGACTCGTGACCTCCTGAATTTTTTTCGGCGTTTCTTCTTAGTAGTCAGATAGGAAACGTCGACCTCATCTAGTTTTAAAAATATGATTGACTGTAAAAGAGTACACAAAGTACAAACCAGCTTTTAGAAAGCATTAAAATAAAAATGAAAAAATTAAATTAGGGGAAGAACATTATGAAGCCATCATCTCTATCTCGATCCTGGGTCGTGTCGATGGCACTACAGTGAATTTAAATTGCTGTCCCGAATCTTCCCTGTAAAAGAGTAGCAATTAAAGAAGGTACCACGGACCAGAGACCATGGGGTACTGCTACCAAGAAAAGAAAAGAAAGAAAGAAAGATTTGGCTACAGTCCACGAAACACGCACGGTACACCAAGTATCTATGCCGCCAAGCAGAGTTACTGTTTTTCAGAAAGCACGTTAAGTCGTTGGTCCCGGCTGTCATTCATGGATGGATGATGTCCAGTACGGTATCGATAAATTAAAACCCAAAAGTTCCATAGGACCTGACAGTATTCCGCCTTATATTTTGAAACAATTCAAAGAAATATTTTCCGCTCCTCTATGCCACATTTTTAATTTGTCATTAAAGACAGGCGTATATCCACACCATTGGAAAATCTCGCGAGTGACGCCCATACCTAAGACTTCCAATAAATCAGCTGTTGAAAGTTATCGACCTATCGCTATATTGTCATCTCCAGCAAAGATATTCGAAAATGTTCTTCATAAAGTTATATACTCCCAAGTTGAAAAATATTTGAGTAACAGCCAGCACGGTTTTAGACGCAAGAGGTCTGTTGATACCAACCTGCTGACAATTTCAGAGTACATATCAAATCATCTTGATAAGAAGCGACAGGTAGATGTACTTTATTTTGATTTTTGTAAAGCTTTCGACAGAGTCAATAACGATATCTTGCTTCGGAAACTCAGCGCCATTGGATTCTGCCCAAACTTACTTCGACTTTTAGCTGACTATCTCCGTGACCGTCAGCAATTTGTAAGGCTGGGTATCTACGTATCTCGTCTTTACCATACACGCTCTGGTGTAAGTCAAGGGTCAATACTCGGACCTCTACTATTTCTACTCATGGTAAATGACTTACCATCCGTTGCAAAATTTGCAGAGTGTCTCCTTTACGCAGATGACCTCAAACTTTATAGTGCTGTCAACACCGTATCGGATTGCGAAGCTATGCAAAATGATATAAATGCTATACATTAATGGGGGGTTCAGAATAAAATGGAGTTCAATTCATCCAAATGCTATGTAATGACCTTTGGTCGAATGCGACACCCAATTAATTTCGAATACAAAATAAATGGAACTAAAATTACTAGATCAACCAACATGAAGGACTTGGGTGTCACATTTGACCAAAAGCTTACTTTCCACGATCATATTTCTACAGTTGCCAAAGGTCAAATCTTTTAAAAGGCTAGGGTTTGTTCTCCGGAATGCCCGTGATTTTCGCAACGAGCATGTAATAAGGCTCTTATACAGCACACTTGTACGAACCAAGCTAGAAGCTAGTTCTTCTGTATGGAATCCGCACGAAGCAAAGTATGCACTTCTTCTTGAAAAAGTGCAAAAAGCATTCCTGCGTTTTCTTTACAAAAGAACTCTCGGTTGCTATCCCTACCTCTATCCTACCAAGTTTCTCTTAGGATGTCTGGGATATCATATGCTGGAGACCAGAAGGGCATGTAACCAGGTAGGCGTTATGCTCAAAATATGCAAGGGTATGACGGATGCTTCTGACATCCATAATGAGCTGATTCGACTTTATATACCGAACAATTATCTCTGTGGCAGAAAACATCGACTGCTAGCCGTGCCTTCGTGTCGGACTGTGGCCCGTGCTGCGTCCCCCGTACCTCGCGTATTGACCGCACTAAATAAGCTCGTGGAGGCCAACCCGGACTGCGATCTTTTCGATAATAAATTCGCCAATTTAATGGTTATGTGCCTCAATTATTGTGAAAATAATAGAATTTAATTGTTGTTATTAGTTTGTTTTATGTTAGTACTTATTAATACTTTGATTTATGTAATTGGTTTCATAAGCCGTGTAAATCAAATAAATAAATAAATGGATCTTTGACAGTCGTTACGGGTCGTCAGAAGGCCGAAAGTCTGACAACCAGTCTTACCAAGGGGTATCGTATTACCCAGTAACTGGGTTGTGGACGTCAGATAAGCAGTCGCTTCATGTAAAATACTGGTACTCAGCTGCATCTGGTTGGACTGGAAGCCGACCCTAACATAGTTGAGAAAAGGCTAGGCAGATGAGACGTGGCTGCCGATGTCATTGCAGGTGCATAAGCAATGCTAGCTTTGTCTTTAGGACGGTGACGCCTCTGGTATTGCAGATATCAATTGGCTGAGATTACCATCAGATGAATAACCTGCTTGTGTGCCATCTATAAAGTCACCATAAAGTCATCATTTTTGTGATTCTAAATTGACCTCTAAAACCTGTTTATTATTCAAGTTCTCTATCAAAATTGCACTAAACAAAATTAGGTATAAAGACTCATAAGGAGACCTTTTTAATAAAATAAACAGCGCCGACCCATTATTTGCAATTTTAGCGCCTACCTACAAAAATATTTGTATACCCTCGAAAAATGGGTCGGCTGGCGCAAATTATTTGTAATGTAAATAGAGACTTTTACAAAAAGTATTGTCCTTAAAATCTGGGTTACTTTATACAACGCAGAAAAAATATAGGTCACAATAGAGTGTAGTTAAAAACGATCCAGTTTTAGGGATTTAGAGCTTAGGCCACAGATTCAATAAAAGCAGAAGGCATAGTTCACGTAACTAATTGTACTTCTGCATTAATTTAATTTTTATCTTATTTGAATTTATGAATGAAAATGATGACGAATTAATTGATCTTACCGTATTCTATATTATATCATGCATGACAGTTTAGTTACTTATTTAAATAACAAGTGATGGACATCTGATAAACATGTTAAAATTGGTAATTTTGTTTAATCTGTCAAGCTCCGCTATTGAGACATAATTGATTTTCTATTGTTTCGTCGCCGATCGGCGAATCGCGCCGCTTGACCGGTTTAAACATTGATTTTGTTTAACATACACTACACTGTACACTGTAGCACTTTAAACTATCTTTAGCCTGGATAAGCTATATTTACCCTGCTAGGGCAGGGTTCATGTATGAAATCTATATACTTGTAAGAACTTGTAAACTACATGAATGAAATAAATGATGATTATGATTAACCCAAGTGTCAATCCGCTGGGCATCGATCGGTTTTCACGTGGAATTGGCAAGTCCGATGTCATTGCGACTGAGAAGTCTCTGCAGCATAAAACTTCAAGTGTGAAGCATTTAAAGTTTCACTTGTAATCGGCAGCCTTGTTCCACACACTACTGAGTATAAGTGCTTACTATATGTGTAGATATCTGTCTTGAAAACGGGAGCATGCTATTGACACATACTCAATTTGAGTCTGGAAGAACCTAGAAACATGATATTCGCAGTCGAGATTTGATATTAGAGGACTAGCTTTGGTAGGAAACTGCCTTTTTTATGGATGGGAAATCATCAAATGACCCCTCCCGCTCTGGATGGAGCGGAAGGGAGTGTCAGACTCTTACTGACTAAAACCCATCCGTGTTCCTTCCTTAGCCCTTTATGTTCCGGGGTAGCGGTAACCCTTTCGGACAATCCCGCACCCCCGGCAGGCTTCGGCCCTGGCAGGCCCCTTCCTTTATGCTGACATCTCTTTGAGGCGCGCGTGGAACACGTACGTGCCGTCGGGCACGGGCCTGGTCCTGATCGGACGGTGAGCTACCCATTACTCTCCGTCCGCAGGCCCGCGCCTACGGCGGCCGAGAGTCGTCACGCGGCTCCCGACGCCCGGAGCGTCTCCCGCGGCGGCTGGGACGTGAGGCTCTCTCCCTCAGCCATCCCGCCAACTCCTTCGCTAGCATGACTGCTTCGCAGAAGGAGGTGACTGCCTCCCACTCCCTCTCGCCCCGGATCATGGCTTGAACCAGGGCCGCAGGGCAGGCAGTCGAGATTTGATATTAGAGGACTAGCTTTGGTAGAAGGCTGCCTAAGATATCCACTTCTGTTTTATTCTACTTCCATATCGTAGCAGCAGTACTGTGTAGAATAGGCCTTCTCACCATCTATTTAGTGTTTAATCTATGTTTAGGTCTAGTGTTTATATAACACTGGTAGACCCTTAGTTGTGTTGTTGAAGTTTGGAACACCTTAATGGATAAAGTTTTTACTTTTAAATTCGGGAATTTTGCTTGTAATCCTGGCGTTACAGTGTTGAGATTTGGAGTGCTTAAAAACTCTTTGTTAAATATTTCAGCTCCGTTTTTGGCTGACGTGTGTTATTCAAGTGTGCGTTCACAGGCCTCCTCCATCTATAAGAGGGAGTGAGAGTGGGCTATAATCCACCAGGCGGGCCCAGTGCGGGTTGGTAGATGTCACATAATTATATTCAAGTTTTTTGATTGTAGAACATTCCGATTTCCTCACGATGTTTTCCTTTACCGTTTTGAGAGCAGTGGTGATGAAATTATTTACACAAAGTAAAGCATCTGTTTGGGTTCGAACGTACCTACTACCTACAACTCGTATGTCGTGGTCGTTACCACTGGGCCACCACTGTTCCAGCACAATATGAAAAAACAAAAATTTTCGTAATTTAATAAGAAAATTAAAAAGTAATCTCCTGATAATAATAATAATAACAATAGTAATAACCTGACAATCCATCTTCCCAGAGACGGTGGGATGAGCCGCTCTGCAGAGTAGTACAGAACAATTTACTTGACTCGTCTGCTACTTCTGCGGAACGTGCGCGCCTGCTGGCTGTGGGTAGATGGGAGTCGGGACTTTGGCTTCATGCACTACCTTCGTCGAACATAGGCACTTTGTTCGACGACACTACTTTTCGCCTCGCTGCTTCCCTGCGACTAGGCACTCCTTGCTGTTCCCCTCATCGCTGTCACTGTGGCGAAGATGTCAACAGCCTCGGACACCACGGCCTGTCTTGCAGCCGAAGTGCGGGTCGCTTAGCGCGCCACGCGAACATTAATGACATCATCCGACGAGCTCTTGTTACCGTCGGCGTTCCAGCTGTATTAGAACCCAATGGCTTGGTACGCGACGACGGCAAGAGACCGGACGGTATGTCTCTATTTCCTTGGAAGGTGGGTAGGCCTTTAGTGTGGGACGCAACTTGTGTCGATACTCTTGCGCCATCCCACCTTCCTGGATCGGCATGCTGTGCTGGCGCTGCTGCTGCGGCTGCGGAAAACCTCAAGCGGCGAAAATATAATAACCTTATCGGAAATTATATTTTCGAGCCGTTTGGGGTTGAAACCCTCGGGCCGTGGGGTCCGAGTGCTCATGGTCTTTTTACAGAAATTTCAAAACGGCTGGTTGACACTTCCCGTGACCCAAGGGCTGGCTTTTACCTTGGCCAAAGGCTAAGCATTGCCATACAACGTGGCAATGCCGCCAGTCTCTTGGGTACATTACCAGTCGACAGCGATGCGGATGAATTTTTCGACGCTATATTTTAGTTTTTGTATAGTTTTAGTTAAGTTAGTTTTTAATCTTGTTATTTTTGTTAATTAAGTTTTTAAATTCAAATACAACGTAGATTTCTTTATCAAAAAAAAATAATAAAAAATAAAAAGATAAAATTAAAAGTAATTATCTTTTGATCAAAGTCATTACTCGTTGCAATATTATAATATTTAATCATTATTATTTACCAAGTTACATAAACAAATGATGTTAGTCTTAACTTAAGTTAAAGATACAACTTAATAACGTAAGTAGCTGGTGCTAACAAATTTAAATAATAAAGAGAGCTATAAAAACTTAATTTACTAAAAGCCATCATACGAAATGGATAATGGCACTTTTAAGAAGTTTTTAAAGAGATTATTAAAGTTGTCGGCATGAAAAAAATATTAAAAAATATATGTATTCGTTAGTAGTGGTGGCCTTGTGGGAACGGCCGCGGCTTACGAGTTGTAGGTCGTAGCTTCGAACCCAGCTAGGTTTCTTGCCCGTTCTTCTCCATAGATAACCTAATACGCTTTGAAATGGGTCAAAGTCAAAGTCAAAGCATTTATTTCAAATAGGCACATAAAAGGCACTTTTGATCGTCAAAAATTATCTTAAAATGGAATTGATTCTAGTCGCCCATTCCAAAAGGTACCTTATGGGTACCTTAGCTTCATCTTTCTGACTGACTATTAAAAAGTGCCTGTAATTAGTTGTTTAGATATATACATGCGTTTGGTTTGAGTTTGAATGCGATACTCGATTGTCGTATGGGACGTAATAAGAATATACCGCTGGAACTATAGATTGGCCGAATGGATAAGCTATATTTTTATAATTTTTAAGCTGTCTCAGGCGCCATCATACAGTGCCCCTGGCTTAGTTATGGTTAGTTTTAATTGAGAGCAGTGGTGGCCTGGTGGTTAAAGGCCGCGACTTACGAGTTGTAGGTCGCAGATTCGAACCCAGACAGGCGCTTTACTTTGTGTAAATTATTTCATCACCACTGCTCTCAAAACGGTGAAGGAAAACATCGCGAGGAAAAACCAAAATATCAAAGATATGTGACATTTACCAACCCACACTGAGCCCTAGTGGTAGATTATAACCCACACCCTTTCATCGAGAGGAGGCCTGTGTCCCAGCAGTTGGAACATTATTGGCTGATTACGGATAGGTATATTCAGATCGACATTACTCGATTGCGGGATGAGCTGGACTCCTTCTTAAAGGATTGGCCCACAATCGCGGTAGACCGGGAAACGTGGAAAGAGGAAAGGGAGGCCTTTGCCCTGCAGTGGGACAATACAGGCTTATAATAATAATAATTACTCGCAACAAAGCCCTACCCTCCAGCTTAAGATAGAAGAATACCAAGAAGTTCTCCTCCTTTTGGAGGTACGCTTTCCTCATAGCGGTATACACACTGGGAAGATCCACTTGATGAATTGCCGCCGGTTATAAACGAAGAACATCGGCTTTGGCCGCCAAGTCTGACAGTTCTCCTAAGAGTAATTACACCACGGGGAGGTGGGACCCGCTGAGGAACAGCGGGTCGAGGCCTGTCGGGGGTGCGGTGAATGCTTATGCGAATCCCGCACTCCCGGCCATAGGTAGAGGTGGAATACCGCGATGGTTTTAGCCGGTAAGAGTCCGGCGTGCCCTTCTGTCACCCCCACGATAGAGGAAGTCCAAAGAGGATATCCAACGCGAGAAAAAAAAAGAAAAGGGGTATTACACAACGAAGATGCCTCACTGCAATAACTCGCGATCACAGTTTAGTTGGCTACTTCAACTCATGCCACGATTTATTCCGATCTGAACCTCTGCCCCCCCCCCCTCCACCCCCCTTCCTCGATCCCCAGCTAGTTCGTCTTCTGGTTTAATCTCTGTCTTATCTACTTTTTACCTGACTACGGCGAAGCAATAAGGAGGGTTATGATTTTGACCGGTATGTATGTATGTATGTTCATCTGTTCCCTCAACTTCAAAAGTACTAATAATAATTTGACAAATGAGGTATCGTTAGAAGCGTCTTGACTGTCTACTGGTTATTTGGCTATGTGACGTCTTACTAAATTCAATATAGCGCTCTCTAGAGAACATAAAGTAATGAATTTAAAAATAAATATTTTGAGATGGTGTCTTGTGGGGTATCAAATGAAAGGGCTTAATTAGCACATTTAAAAAATATAAATATTACTGAAATAAACCTGAAAATAATAAAAAGTAGTTTTTAAACTTTTTTTTTGTTAAACAAATGCATGCCAATAGTCTTGTATGCCGAAGGACACCTCACTGTGATACATCACGGGCTGCTTGGGTGTTTACCTCGATGCTTGGCATGTGCCTGCGTGTCTCATCTGCCTAGCCTTTTCCCAACTTTGTTGGGATCGGCTTCCAGTCTAACCGGATGCAGCTGAATACCAGTATTTTACATGGAGCGACTGCCTATCTGACCTCCACAACCCAGTTATTAGGTAATACGATACCCCCTGGTAAGACTGGTTGTCAGACTTTCGGGCCTCTGACGACCCGTAACGACTGTCAAAGATCCACGGATGACAGCCGGGATCAACGGCTTGACGAGCTTTCCGAGGCACGGAGGCGTCTCGCTATGTAAAGATGGTCATCCATCCACAGACCAACCGCGGCAAGCGTAGCTTAACCTGATCGATCGACCTGTGTGGCTGTTATTATTTAGCCACGGGCCCCTCATGTGCCTGTGTGTCTATTATCATGCATTTGTTTTACATGGAGGTGACATCCAGGTAGCGAGTAAAACCGCGGCATGTAATAACCCTATAATAAGGCAGTCAGCTAAATGCGTCATCATTCTCTCAGTGGAAAGAGACAGCTCTCGTGTCTTATCTTCTTCTCCCTCTGTGCCACTTGTGAAGAGTAATCGGCTTTAATAGATCGTTACAAATTTATAAATCTTACTGCCTTTATAAGCCTCTTGTAGCTTTTTGAGCCGATTTTAAATTATAATGCGTGCTGAAATATTTAATGCTCAAGTGTATTATTTTGTAAATCACTATAATTAGAATAGAATAGAATATTCTTTATTAGGTACACATAAATATTATGGGTGTAGAAATTTTATAAGGGGTGACACAATCAATAAGGCTATTATGTCCGCACTGCTGGGACACAGGCCTCCTCTCGGTGAGAGGGAGTGGACCGTTATCTACCACGTGGGCCCAGTGCGGGTTGGTAGATTTCATATGTCTTCGAATTTTTGGTTCTAGGACATGCCCGTTTCCTCACGTTGTTTTCCTTCACCGTTTTGAGAGCAGTGGTAATGAAATAATTTACACAGACTTAAGAGCAGTGGTGGCTCAGTGGTAACAGCCGCGACTTACGAGTTGTAGGTCATACTGTCATCTGTCAGGCAGGATGAAACCTCAAAATTTTCCGTTTTTTCAATTTAAATGTATTTACTTTGAAAAATCATTGTGTTTCAATAATTCGCAATGAATTTGTGCAATTTATGGAAGGAGTGATGGGGTTATGGAGAAGTGTCTTGACGCTGCGTGAGCGTGCGTGATCCATTGCCACTCGTTCGATGTCCACCGCGCACAGCATGGATGGAAAGCAGCGGATGAAGTGATTGTTACTCCGTTGGTGTAATTGCCGCATGGCGTTCCAGTGTAGGATAAATAAATAAATAAAATAAATAGGTTCGAACTCAGACATGTGATTTTGTAAGTCAATAATAAATAATTTATCTGAAAAATCAAAGCCTTTTCTGCAAAATACCATGGTCTCCCTACGTTCTTGTCAGCCCCGCCCATTCTAACCAATTGGAAATATATTCTCTTAATGTCGCGAGAGATCTACAAAACGATAGACTTAATGGCCGCCGGGGGATCTCACTGTGCCCATAGAAAGCCCATGGGAATAATATCCTCAACTGAAATTGTGTTTTGGGGCTCTGAATTTTATTTTGAAAGGGTGTGGATATGAATGTCTTTGTGGGGCGTGAGTAGTGGCTTATAAAGATGGTGGATCGTTTCTTTAAGGTTTTTAAATTGGTTTTGTGTTTCAAGGACGTGTTTGTTTTTGTTAGTGATATACAGGGTGAAATTAAAATCATGGGCATCCTTTTAAGGGTCATTGTACTCATCATTTTGAACAACTTTTACTACGAGACTGAACCTAAAATCGCAAAAAAAAATCAGCTGTTCCTTGCATTGATGTTCACATAACTCGTGAAAATGTAGGAAAGAGCTGATTTTTTTCGCGATTTCAGGTTTGGTCCCATAGTAAAAGTTGTTCACAATGACCTCTTAAAAGGATGCCCATGAATTTAATTTCACCCTGTATACACAAACTTATACCTTCTTTCCATGGATCCAGGCAGAAACAGCAGAACCCCACCTGCTACGATCTTAACATACTCCTTTTGCTTCGTTTACGTTCATAGATAGTAGGCCAATTCTCGTAATTTAAAACGTTCAAAATCTAGTCGCAGTCTCATCTCGGCGACAAACAAATGTCAAAAACTTGTCAAAATGTAGGGAAATCAGAGGTATTTGTGACAGATTGAGACTGAGATCAGAGGGGCAATTCTCGTAATTTTAAGAACGTTCACAGTCTGATCTAGACTGTGACTAGATTTTGAGCGTTTTAAATTACGAGAATTGGCCTTCTGTCTGTGAACTGTTCTTAAAATTACGAAAATACGCACGCCGGTCGCGAGCACTACGCACTAGCCCTTATCTTATGTCAGTGACTTTATGAGTCTTTGGTCAACTGGACCCACTCGAACTGGACCCGCGTGTCCAGTCGACCAAAGCAAAAATTTTCTACATTTTTCTTGGTCAACTGGACCCACTGTCAAAATTAGACAAACATCTTTTGTTTTAAGCTACACGTGGATACAGTCGAAACAAAAAGACAATGGCACGAATTTGGTACAGAATCTACGAGTACCTCAAAATATAAAGACAAAGATAATTTATTTGTGAAACATGCGTTTACATAACATTTTTCTGTTAGTAGATTTCGAATTTTATTTTTAATTTGTTTTGTTGTCATGGCTTTATTTTGAATTGAAAATATTTATTTCAGACCAGCATACTAATTTAAATACAAGTCCATATTATGTTAGTATAGATACTTATAGCTGTGTTAGTAAAATTTAAAATTATAAAAATTTTAAAAATTATAAAAATTTAAAATTATTATTATTTTGGACATGCATGAGCGACCAATGCCTCAGGATTTGGCTGTCCACTCTGTTCGACACCACGCTCAGAAGCGTGTTGGTACTACCCCTTACCCGAGACCAAAGGGAGGCCGACCTTTTGCGCAGCACCGCCTGAAAGCCGTCCGTGCTGTGTTCGGCGAACATGCCGGAGGCACTGCACCGCCATGGGAGCCCCAACAAACCCCTGAACGCGTTGTTATACTGGACGCGCAGAGCATTGCAAGCTTTCTTAGTGTAATTGCTCCACAGGTTGCACGTGTATAAAGTTTGGCAATAGCTTTTAAAAAGTGTGATTTTAACGTCACGTGAACATCGCGCAAACCTGCGAGAAAGCATATTACTCCTTACCGACAATGCTCTGCGCTCCCTATCCATGTCCATATCATCATTCAGTTTCTCATTGACCCAGTGACCCAAGTACTTAAATTTGGACACTTGCTGTAGGACGGTTCCATTTAATGTAATCGGAGGCACAGGGTAGGTTTTAGTCCCAGCCTTAAAAACTAATAGCTCACTCTTCTGAACATTGTACTTGAGCCCATGGGCCATTGCATACCGTTCACATATGGTCAATAATGCTCTCACGGAACTGATTGAGGGGCCCAGCAGCACCATGTCAACAGCATAACTGATATTGTTCGTAAAAACACCATCCACTGAACAACCGACACCAGCACTGCTGAGCTCCTCAATCAGTCCATTCACATATAAATTAAATAGAGTAGGTGAAGTCAGTCCCCCCTGCCTTACTCCACACTCCATCCCATATTCATCCGAGCATTCACCCATCCACCTGACAAAATTGCTTTGGTTATCATACCAATATATAATATTTATATGACTGTGGTATTTTGTCTCTCACAGAGAGGAGGCCTGTGTCCCAGCAGTGGGAACATTATAGGCTGATGATGATGATGATTTTGTTGTATATTTTCGGGGTCATACAAAAAAAGCTTTTCCCCATGAGGGCAGTTTTTGCCGAGTGCACGCAAATTATAATAATGGGGAAATATACTGCCTCCTCGGTCTAGGTGGTCGCCAGTGCGACTGCGGTTGTTCTGGGTTCGATTCTTGAGTCGGACATAGAGTTATTGATTAGGAGTCTTTATTAGGAACTAGCTGCGCCCCGCGGTTTCATCCGCATAAGTGTCGATCCTGTAGGAATATCGGGATAAAAACTATCATATGTCCTTTCCCGGGACTCAAACCATATCTAAATCGGTTCAGCGGTTTAACCGTGAAGAGGTAACAGACAGACAGAGAGACACACTCTCGCATTTATAATAACTAATATTATCTAAATCCATACTAAATGGATTGCTCGGGTCTGTCCCACTAGTCCCATTGACCCAGTCCCATGACCCATCATGGGACATATTATCCCACAAGTGGGATAAAATGTCCCACTAGTCCCATGGGACAACTGATACACAAGCGATTTCTCAGTAGCAGACCACAGTCTGGATTTCTGTTAGTAGCTTGCTCTCTATTTCATGAGATTTGCATATTAGGTACTGTAAGATCAGTGGTGGCGCAGTGAAAACTTACGAGTTGTACGAGAAAGTCGTAGGTTCGAACCCAGACAGGCTATTTACTTTTTAAAAAAATATTTCATCGCCACTGCTCTCAAAACGGTGAAAAGAAAAACATCCTGAGGAAACCGGCATGTCCTAGAACCAAAAATTCGAAAACATGTGAGATCTCCCAACCCACACTGGGCTCGCGTGGTGGATTACGGCCCACTCTCTCTCACAAAGAGGAGGCGTGTGTCCCAGCAGTGGGATCGTTATAGACTGATTATGCTAAATATAACGGGCGAATTGTTGATGTACTATACACCTCAGCCACTCCGAAGAATACAAGCGTTATGCTGTGTTGAGCACCTCATGAAACACTTTATACAGGAATGCAACATTGTCACGGCTATTTCTGCCTTCAAGCAGCATTGCTTTATTCCAGTAAAACAGCAAGCACATGAGTCTCACTATGAATTTACGACACCGAAAATTGAATATGTAAAAGCCAGAACACCATATATCAGGTGGGTGGCGAATCTAGCCATGCATCATGCAATGCAGGTAATCACAGGATCTTAGCGCCGTGCATGGTATTGAATAACGACATAAATTAGCTTCTAACAGCTTGTAGTGTTTATGTATATTAGGCACGGCATGTAGAAATAGGGGCTAATTAGTATGTGACAGTGATGGTGGTAATGTTGTTGGAAAGATAATTTATATTAGCCTGTTCACGTCCACTGCAAGTCTTGTGGTTAAATAACAACCACACGGGTCGATCGAACGTTAAGCTATGCTTGCCGTGTGCCACACATGCGAACAACGCGTCATACTGACGTCACGAAAAATCCTGCATCTCGCAAGCAGAGTTTACCGCGCAACTAGCATAGATACAACGGCCCGACATGAATCATTGGGCAGTTGCCCGCCAGACACAACACCCGTCTGGTCGGAGGATCCTCCCTTTTCTATGATGAGTGAACTTTACACCTTGTTCCTCATACCTCTATAACATATCGAGATCCCTCTGTGCTTCGAAACAACATGTTAAACCGTTAGTCCTGGTTGTCATATGTAGATCTTTCACAGACGTGACAGGTAGTCAGGGGTCCTAAACTCCGACAACCAGTCTTACCAAGGTGTATCGTGTTACCTAGTAACTGAGTTGTGGACGTCAGATAGGCAGTCGCTACATGTAAACTACTGGTATTCAGCTGCATCCGGTTAAACTAGAGCCCGACTACAACATAGTCGGGAAAGGTGGGATGCATGAAGACGCCTCCTCATGTCGCGCAGTTTGTTCCGCCAGTTACTCAACTGAACCGAGCGTTCGGCGCATCCTGGACAGTCATACCCAACACCTTATTTGACTGGCCAATTCTTCCCTTGCGGTGGGAGGGTTCCCACCGGAGTCCGGCGCCAAGCAGCCTGCTGTGTTTCGTCGATGCGTGGGAGTTCCAGCGCCTTAGGCATCTTCTGGGCACGCTCGTTCCATCATAGACCTCATCCATTGCTTTCCATCAGGCGTGATTGAGGTCAAGAGCGGGCCCATTCAGCAATATGAAAAAAGGCAAGGCAGATTGACTGATGCAGGATATCTATATATTTAAGCCTCTTTTTTTGCTAAGTATATACGAATGAAGATCACCAGGCTTGCTCACTGCGTGTTGGTGATTTACTGGCCAGTCTAACTCAATAGCAACACACACACACACCTTCACCCCCACACACCCTCACTCACACACCCACAAACACTCCCCACAATTAGCTTTTAAGCCCCTTGTGTTAGCATCAGAGTTATTACACAGTTATTTTGTAAAATGTGTCAACCCTTAAAAGTACACTGTCCTTCAAGATACAGGATTTTCCTAGTTTGAAGGGCAGGAAGCCTGCCGGGGGTGCGGGATTGTCCGAAAGGGTTACCGCTACCCCGGAACATAAAGGGCTAAGGAAGGAACACGGATGGGTTTTAGTCAGTAAGAGTCTGACACTCCCTTCGCTCCACCCAGAGCGGGAGGGGTCATTTGATGATTTCCCATCCATAAAAAAAAGGGGTCTTCTCAAACGTAATAGCCATACCGATCCCTTTTTGAATGAACACTGATGTTACCTAGGCTAAGTCTTTTTGAAAAATAAATACTTACTGACTTACTTACTGTAGCAAGTGCTACCTCTGACCATGAGGTCCTGGGTTCGATTCCTAGGTCGGGCAAAGTGTTACTGGGATTTCCATTAGGGACTTCTCAGTAGCGGCCCGCAGTCTGATTTCATGAGGTTTAAACATCATCATCTGCCTAGCCTTTTCCCAACTATGTTGGGGTCGGCTTACAGTCTAACCATGCAGCTGAATAATTCCCCCTTCCCCTTGTAAAACTAAAAGAATTCCAATGTGCATTCAAATATCACTTTAGAACAATTGTCTCTGAAAATGTGTTTTCATCATTGTTATAATTATTCAAATGTAATTATATTCGGGCAAAGCTTTGACTCTTTTTAATTAATAAATTACGACGGTTGGTCTGATCTCTTTCATGTCATCCGCAGCCGAGAAAGAATGGTATTGTATTATGAGTTGGGATGCCCGTGCGAAATTACGTGGTTGTTTTTACCGTTTTCTTCATTAGAGACAGAATATTATGTAGTTAATATTTAGGGCGGTTTATAAGCGTCGGTATTTGTATGTTGTGGACTCCACTTGATGATCAAGTTCGATGTTTCCTGTCCATTAACATTCAAATTTTATTCTAATAACTAGCTTCCGCCCGCGACTTTGTCCGCGTGAAATTTCACCCTCCCCCCATTCACCCTCTTAGGGGTGGAATTTCGGAAAACCCTTTCTTAGTGGATAACCATTCTTCACAAAAAACACACCCTTCACATTTCATGTCTTTAAGACCAGCGGTTTAGGCTGTGCGTTGATATATCAGTCAGTCAGGACTTTGAATTTTATATACAACTAGCTGCGCCCCGCGGTTTCACCCGAATAAGTGTCGATTCCGTGGGAATAACGGGATAAAAAGTAACATATATGTTAATCCGGGGTGTCAGCTACCTCCACACAAAATTTTTATCAAAATTGGTTTGAGCGTGAAGAAGTTACAAAGATATAAACACTCACAAACTTTCGTCTTTATAATATTAGTGTGATATAGATAAAGATGAAGCGTTTGTTCGTTTGAGCGCGCTAATCTTCGGAACTACGTGTCGGATTTGAATAATCTTTTTGTATTTGATAGCCCATTTCTTGAGGAAGGCTATAGGCTATTTAGCATCACGCTACGACCCTGAGGAGCCGAGCAAAAAGAAAAAAAGTCAGAAAGAAGGGCGGGTCGGGGTAACAAGCAATTTCAGGCGGACGAAGTCACGGGCCGAAGTCAGTTATATTATATTTGGGATAGCGAAAAACCTTTTTTTTTGTGGTAAATAATCCTAGGTCCTTTGATATTCCACTTATCCAGGTTACTTTGTACAATATTAACCTTTCCACAGGCTACAGACAACACACCACAACAAATAAAACTTACCTAAGTAATGTAAGGAAAATTAATTGAATAACATAATAGGTTATTTTACTCTATATGAGAAAAAATCTAAAAATATATAATTGAGATAGCTTTAGGCCTGATGGTCTAGTGGTTTGTGACCCTGACTGCTATGCCGGAGGTCGTGGGTTCGATTCCCACCCAGGACAAATGTTTGTGTGATGAGCACGATCATTTGTTCTGTGTCTGGGTGTAATTTATCTATAATATGTATGTATTTAGAAATATATAAGTATGTTTATCAGTTGTCTAGTACCCATAACACAAGCTCTGCTTAGCTTGGGACTAGATGGCGTTGTGTGATAGTTGTGGAATATTATTATTATTATTAGCTTAGGCAAAAAGCAGTCGGAAAACGTTAGTTTTAGTTCATAAAATAGCAAAGTACTTATGTCTTAAAATTCAATATTCAAAGGTTTCAACTTTTTTAATCTTTTTCATGACACCATTAAATAGTAGTCGCCATGTTATTAGTTTATTCATTATGTTATTAGTTTTTGTTTTTTCGGGTCGTCAGCTCGAAAATCTGACAACTAGTCTTACCAAGGGGTATCGTATTACCCAGCAACTGGGTTGTGGAGGTCAGATAGGCAGTAGCTCCATGTAAAATGCTGGTATTCAGCTGCATCCGGTTAGACTGGAAGCCGACCCCAACATAGTTGGGAAAAGGCTAGGCAGATGAAGATGATGTTATTAGTTTATTACGTCGTACGGCTATATAAACTTAGAAGTGTCAACTGTCAACTATTATTTATTTATCAACTAACTGCATCTGTTTATATAGCCAACTGACGTCATGACCACAGAGCAATATGGCGTCCAGTGCGTCCAGCGTTTTCATCAATTTACGCGCGAAAATGCAAAATTAAAATGCATTTTTATGGCACTTAACGATTGAATAAAAATTTTGAGAATTTTTCAGTGGTTCATTAGCACTATAGAATCTAATTGAGACACTTTTCAAAAATGGGTGTAATACCCTGTTAGCCTATAACGCTCCCACTGCTGTGACACAAGCCTCCTCTCTGTGAGGGAAATGGGCCGTAATCCACCACGCGGGCCCAGTGCGGGTTGGTATTTGTCACATGTCTTCGAATTTTTTATGTTTTCCTTCACCGTTTTTGAGAGCATGGTGCTGAAATAATTTACACAAAGTAAAGCGCCTGTCTAGGTTCGAACCCACGACCTACAACTAGTAAGTCAGAGCTATTACCACTGGGCCACCATTTCTCTCCTCTCTGATCTCTCTCAATTAATTGTGCAGTAAATTGAAATGATCTACCATCTTAAATTGTCCGTATATTCAAATCAATACTATGTATAATACACAAACAAAATATGTATGTAATGACTATAACACAGCCAAATTGACATAGTAAACAAAAAAAAAAAAAAACAATGGCACTCCGGGAGTGTCGACAGAGGTGAAAACAAATCACAAACAGAATACTTTGCCATCACTCACTGACATATCGGATATTCATTAAAACCGAGTACATCCCGAGGACAGCCGAACACATCAGAAGCGGTATCGGCTACAGTAACACTGGCGCGAATTCAATGGATTTTTCCATCTCAAAAAATTCCCAAAAGTTTTCACTTCAAAACATAAAGTAGGTTAGATCTAAATTCAAAACTAAACAAGGATTTACCAAATCACAATCACATTTTTTTTTATTCGTCCCCACACATTCGAAGAGCAATCACCACGACATCTTGACACAACAACTTCAGTAACTACCAACCTCACAAGTACGTCACAGCCGTACTAACCATTCCACTCCGCGTTATGTCTTCACACAATTTTCTACGATATGATTTTGTAGCAATAAATAGTATTTTACGCTTGTTTTCATTATTTTTACGGTCTGAGGCTTGTAATAAAGTTATGCTTTGGTGGAGACTTGTACGTTAACTGTGACGGGGTTTGGATTATAGAAATAAGGGAAGATCTGTTAAGGGTCGCGTCTATTGATGACTTGATATGCTCTATCTGGACATAAAGTCCTCCAGACCATATTTCAGCGATGGCGGTCAATGTCAGCAGAGACTAGAATTCGGCGCGGGAGATATTATAGTGCACAAGTGTGTGCGCAGACAGAGCTGCTCTCTCTTTTCCCTCACTTTCATAGTCCGATGGGACGGCACGTAATCCGGCACGACAGGAGAGAGATCAGACGCAAGACCAACGGCTTTATGAGCTTTCCGAGACACGGAGGGGTCTTGAATAGTTCTAATATGTAAAGGTCACCTATCCACGGACCAACCGCGGCAATCGTAGCGTAAACTGGACGTAATTATGAGTTGAAAGCAGTAAAAGTCGAACGGTTTTGTTTCAGCCTGGTGAGGAGTTAATGATTGTTCCAACGACTAAAGTAAACAAGATGTATCTATGGTTGCTTTGTTTTTGAGATTAAACAAGAAAAATAGAAAAATTGATTGTCTGTAAAGTCGGTTTACGGACGATAATTTTACGTGATAACTAACGTCATAAGAAAACTGATGAAAACGATGGACTGGAAGCGAGATAGATGCGTCACAAGCCGAACGCTTAGGCCGATCGTGCCTCTCTATCGCTTGTTCCGCGCTCTCGCTTGCAGGCTCGGCTCAGGTGGAACGTGACAATGAGTCATGCTTTTTCGTGCGTGCAGTCGGCGTTCATCGATTTACAAGACGTTATCACGACAAAAAGAAACCAAGTTAGGGCCAGTTGCGCATAGTTGGTTGCGCTTTAAAATAGTTGCGCTTTGAGGAATACCCCTGAACTGAAAAATTAAGATCACTTTACATAAAAAATAAATGTAAATCACATAAAAAATAAATTAGATTAAAATTGCTTATTATTTTTATAGGCTAGATTACAAAAAAAATACTTAGGAATATAATAAGTTTTAAGAGTTAACAATTTCCCATTTATAGGCTGTCCTGAAGACCAAGTCCACTAGTCTTCTTCATTCCTTGTCACTGGTAAGACCAACCGTTTAGTTTGACGACATCATTTTTTTATGGCCGCTAAAAGATTTCTTTCGGAATGCTGCCGCGTTTTATGAAGATTGTGACCGTTAAGCCGACACTTGATGTTGCTTGCTTATTCGAATGCTGACGATTTCGGGATTAAGTTGTCGGGTAAGTTAGGGGTTAGTGTTCTATGTATTTTATAGTTTACGTTTACGAAGAGTGAATTAAATCTATGGTGTTACCTACGCTACTGACTAAGTTTTGAGTGTTGAATGTGTATAATCTACTCATTATGCCCCTACCTGCAAGAGCAGGTAGGGGCATAATGAGTTAAGAAATAAATAAATGGTTAAGAAAACAGCACCCTAATTGCGTAAAACACTATCAATCGGAATCAGAATAATTTCGAAGCCAATTCCTAATCCATTGCTTCATAAGTTCGAAAATTTTGTCTGCTCAACGCGTAAATAACGCAATGAATGTTGTTGAACTGTCAAAATGAGACCGATTCCGATTGATAAAGTGTGACGCAATTGCCCCGCAGTTCAAATCATGACTTTGCTGTGTGATCTACTCGTGAATGTTCCATACATATTATTTTAAGTAATTTTTTGTGTCTCTCTGTGTAACCGCGATGATCTTTTAAACTATGTAACTGATTTTGATGAGGAATTTATTGCGGAATGTTTAAATGTGTATAATTAAATAATGTTAAACTTACACATATAATAAAAAATCGATGTTTTGTCAAGTCCTCTTAAACAGTGCGAAGCAGGAACGGGTCGTAGTAGTCAATTGAACTTGATGTGTAATCCTGAAAAATCCTGTAAAATAATCTGTAAAAAATCGTACATTTATTATTTCACAGTGTTAGGTATTAAGTATTGGAATAGTATTCTGTAACCTTACAATGCCCTTTGCGTCATCAAGACGATCATCATCATCTGCCTAGCCTTTTCCTAACTTTAATGGGGTTGGCTTCCAGTCTAACCGAATGCAGCTGAATATCATTATTTTACATGGAGCGACTGCCTATCTGACCTCCACAAACCAGTTACTGGGTAAAATAAATCAAGACGTACATTTGAAGTAAAAATGCTTAAAATAGCCATAAGCCATAAAACCCACCCACAAACGGCTATAAGTTCACTTACATAGACATAAACTTACAACGTGCTTACTTGTGACTTTAAAAATTGGCCACAGTCCACAAATAAAGGCAGTATATCCATTATCCACAGTCATAGCTCACTGGGCCAACGCGCAACGGTTTGAGGATATACTGCCCATTTCCTGGACTTGTTTTTCACTACCTGTGTTTGAAGATAACAAGGAATGATAGTAGAAGTTAACTTATATTTTAGCTTTAAGAATTTATGTATTACAATTGATGATGTAATAGACTTTCTTATAGCTACCTTATGTAAAATATCAATGGCCCGAATTGTAATTGGGAAAGAATACTTATATTTTTACTCGACTACGGCGAAGCATAAAGGAGGGTTATATTTTTGAAATGTACTAATTAAGACCTTTCATTTGATACCCAACAAGGCACCATCCCAAATTATATTTTTAAATTCATTACTTTTTGTCCTCTAGAGGGCGTCATATTGAATTTAGTGTGACATCACATAGCTTATAACCAGCGGACGGTCAAGACGCTCCTAACGATACCTCATTTGTCAAATTATTATAAGTACTTTTGGAGTTATGAGGGAACAGATGAACATAGATACATACCGGTCAATTTACTTCAGATGATTGATCAAGCTACCCGAAACTGTCAAATTTTCCCAATCAACTTTGAACCTTATAATTTAGTGATAAAGCTGAAAATCTTTTAAATAAATTAGACAGATTGTAGTAGCTTGATGTGCTGGCGTCTGTACAATAATGTTGAATGAACAAAGAGAATAGAGAAGCTTTTGCCCAGCTGTGGGACATTATTAAAATGCTAATAAATATTAATTACAATAGTAATGTTCCTAATTGAAAAGTGGTCACCGATATGGCGATAAGAATCAGCACTGGCAGCCTTCCTCCATCCACTGCTGAGTATAGTAGGGCTCCTCCATCATCCATACTATACTATATATACTATTGTTGGATACTACTACCCGGCCCAGGAGCGCGGAGGACGCGGTCACTGAAAGGAGGCTGCCGTAGGCGGCGAGTCAGGCTCTCTGGTTCTTGTTTAGTGGTCTATGCTTTTTGACAGCGAAGCACTATCTGTCAGCCGTTCGGTGTAATCTGGTATCTCGTTATTTCTTATAAATGACTTTAATCAAACTGCACACGTACACAATAATTATAACTTTATTTTCTGGTATAACAAATTACACTTATAATATTTTACACAAATTCTGGAGATGTTACTCGCACTGTATCCAACGACCAACTGCCGATCAACTCTTCCAACATTCGTTATATTAGTGACGCCCCACCATTGCTCCGGACGTTCGTAACGGAACAATAATGGCGCGACACCAGTGTTGCCAACGTAAAAATATGAATCAGATAATTGAAATATGTTTTTAACAAATAAATTAACTAATAATTAAACCTTAAATCAAAATATGTAACTTATTTTATGTAAATATGTATGTCTGTCTTCGAAGCGACAACATCCGGCCGTCCTGCGCACGCATCCGCCCTCGGATAGCGTCCCAGTCTGGTGCAATTGCTGAGAACAAAATATAAACAATAAGTTATAATATTCCATAGAGTGAAGCTGCGATTACCAATTACACCTCATTCGAACTGAGCGTCAACTCTACTATTCCATCAACGGCCAGCAGAGAAAGACCCCAATTCAAATACATTACATATGTTGGTATTTACATGTATCTAACTGTTCCATCAGCGGTCAGTTATGTTTAGAATTTGCAGTTTTCCCTAGGCGATGCCTTTGGCCAACCCTAGTTGCATATCACTACAAACCCTAAACTCGTTTGTCACAGATTTATTTTACAGGAATAAATACTGTAACTTAAAATAATCCAAATACCAAAATATGTTTGAAGCAAAATGCACTAGACAAAATTATGTTCAGTAGTAGTAAATACTATAAGAAGAATAAATTGAATCATTATTTGGGGTTCATAAATACCTGACAACATCTTAAGCTATTTCTGAACCTTCAACATCTAGGTCTGCCAACTTGATCCAAGGTTTCATATTTTCAGCGCACGTGGTCCCCTCATAGCACTTGCTTGTTCTTTCAGCGCCACGCATATCCTTTACTTTATAGCGGTCATGACCTAATACTTGAATCACCTGGAAAGGTCCTTTGAAAAGTGCTAATAATTTAGTACTTTTCCCGTCATTGGATTGACTGGGAATTCTTATAACTACCAAATCGTCGACGTTGTAACTGCGAGCTTCCTTTCTTTTGGAATCGAAAGCCTGTTTTTGTTTGTCTGCACTGACCTGAATGCGACTGTTGACGTTATTTCTCAATAACGTGACGTTAACAGAATGGTCTTCCTGTGCCAACATGTCAGCATCAGTTTGAAGTCGGTATCCAAAGAATACTTCACTGGGGATGGCTGAAGTGGTTTTATTGATGGTACTGTTTATACCTTGTTGGATACTAGTAATATGAGTGTCCCATTTGTCATAGCTGGTATTAGCACCCATACTTCTCAATGCGTCAAGGATGGTGCGATTAAAACGTTCCACCTGACCATTTGAGCGTGGAATAGCAGTAGCTATAACATGTTGACGTATATTTTTGTCCTGACAGTACCTAACGAATAACTTAGACGTGAAAGAACTCCCAGCATCACATACAATACGCTTAGGATTACCAAAAACTTTAAATATTTTGTCTAACTCGCTAATAACAACTTGGCTTTTAGTGTTACGAACAGGGGATATAAATACAAATTTTGTAAAAGAGTCAACAATCACCAAGAGGTAGGTATTTTTACGCGTGGTCTTTACAAATGGACCCAGGTGGTCTATGTGAAGCGTGTGAAACGGCTTTGCATATTTAGGTATTGGAAACAGTTTGCCTTCCTTTTTTCCTTGGATATTTTTATAGTAAATACAGTTAATGCAATTTTTAATATATTTGGATACTACTTTCTTAATTTTGGGAAACCAATAACATGATTTTATTCTTTCAACCGTCTTATCCACGGCAAAATGGCCAAGGTCGTCATGATTAGCTCTTATGATTTGCCAGATGCATTGTTTAGGGACAACCCACCGTCTACCGTATTCAGTCCGACGGTATACCTTATTACCTAACAACTCATACTCATTATACACTTTCTTATTTAGCTCGGCCTGACCTGATTCTAATATTTCTTTTATTGCACAAATACTTGGGTCTTGTAACTGAACTGACAATAACCAATCTGCTTCAGTAATGGCCAACACACTGTCATTGCATATGGGGGTGGGATTTGTGTCAACTGGATTTCGGCTCAAAGCGTCAACATGTTGCATTTGAGCCCCTGGTTTGTGAATTATTTCAAACGTGAATTCTTGTGTAAGTAATACCCATCTACCGATTCTAGAATTAATTTCTTGCTTGTTTATTGTATATTTAACAGCATTACAATCTGTATAAATCTTAAAAGTAGATCCCAACAAATAGTGACGGAATTTTTGAAGTGCAACAATGATTGCTAAAAACTCTAACTCAAAGGAGTGGTACTTTTTCTCCTCATTAGAAGTCTGTCGACTATAAAAATGAATTGGTTTTTCACCTGTAGCAGTAACTTGAGTCAGTATGCAGCCAATACCGTCACGACTGGCATCAGTGTATAAAATAGTAGGTAATTTGGGGTCATATATTTTTAATGAAGCATTATGTAACAACTCATCTTTTAATTTATTGACTGCTGAAACTTGATCACATCCCCACTCCCATGTGATATCCTTCTTCAAGAGCTTTGTTAACGGTTTTGCTATAAGAGCACAATTCTTCACAAATTTTCTAAAATAATTAATTAGACCTAGAAATTGTCTTACTTGATGCACATTGTTAGGTTCAGGATAATTTTCTACTGCTTTTAATTTCTTTTTACCTGGACGTATACCATCTTCAGAAATATCGTACCCAAGGAAGTTAACAGAGCTCTGGAAAAAGTGACATTTCTCCAAATTTATTGTCAAACCATTATTTTGCAATATTTTTAATACTTCGTCTAACTGTCTAATATTATCATCCACTGACCTTGTGGCTATCAACAGATCATCCATGTAACAAATAACTTTATCAAAGCGAAGTTTACCCAAGACGGTGTTCATTAACCTTTGGAATACAGATGGTGCATTGCATAACCCGAATGGCATCCTCCTGAATTCAAAGTGACCATCAGGAGTAATAAATGCAGTTTTAGCAATAGAATTTTCATTGACATTAATTTGGTAATAGCCACTTTTTAAATCAATAGATGTGTAGCATTTACATCCTCTAAGTTTATCTATAAGGTCTTCTACAATCGGCATTGGATATTTTTCTTTGATTGTAATTTTATTTAGTGATCTATAATCAACGCACATACGTTTTTCGCCCGAAGGTTTATCGACCAACAGAATTGGACTGGCATAAGCAGAATTACTTTCGCGAATTATTCCATTTTTTAATAGGTCATCAATAATTTCCCTGGTCGCTGCCTTTTCAGATTCAGACATACGATAGGGTCTATGGTATACAGGTTTATTAGTTATTAGTTCAATGTCTAACTCAACACAAGAAGTCTGCCCTAACGATTTTAAATCTTTTGAAACAACCCGAGGGTATCTAGAAAATATTTCGTTTAACACAGATATGTGTTTAACAGAATCAGGGTTGAACATAGACGAATCTATTAAAGCGACGTGGTAGCTACTTATGGGGCAAAAAGAAAGGCTACTTCCTACACGTGCATACATAATTCTTTTATCTTCCGTAAAATTCCTACCAATTAAAATAGGACAGCCAGCTAATTCATCACAAATATATAGGACCACATTAAGCTCAGCATTATCAACCATAATGTCAACCTGTGCACCATGTGTGACCTCAGAGCAAGAATCTGTTTTAAATCCTGTTAATAAAACAGGTTTATTTAATTGGAAAATTGTAAGGTTCAAGTCGCGTGCCAAAGAAGACGTTATTAGAGAACAACTACTGCCCATATCAATAAAAGCCTGTTGTTTACATCCGTTAATTACAATTGCCTTATAAAATTTATCCTTAGGTGTAGGTTCAACAATTAATTTTACTTCACTATCCTTTTCAGGTTTCATTTTAGGTTTAGACCTACATGCAAGCTCTAAATGACCAAATCTATTACACACATTACATTTGACATTATCTTTCTGACTGCAGGTCGTCTTTTTGTGACCAGGTTCACCACAGCGAAAACATGTTATATTTGTACCAGCATTGGAACCAGCTCCATTAGAGTTGGAAAAACTGTCCGTTTTTTTATCAACATTACCATATAAGCCAGTTGAATTTTTGTGCTTCTGAACGGACTTTTGTTCCGGGCCAACATGAATTTTACCGTGCAAAAATGAGGCCAATTCATCACAGTATTTAAAATTGCCAGCGTCTGCTGTAGTGATTATATTTTTATCGCCAATTGATCCTACGATTACTGAAATTATATCTTGTTCAGAAAAAGACAATCTCATTTTGTCAATTTTTCCTTTTTGTACAAAATAAAATTCGTATAATGACTGGCCATCCGAGGGTTTCGTTTGGACCAAGTCTTTTAGTAAACAATACATATTACGCTTTATTTGAAATGTATCTAATAGTGTATTTCGCCAATCCTTCCATTTCCAGGTAGTCCAAGATGTTTTATTTTTTTGTAGCGAGTCATACCATGTTTTAGCAGTGTTACGCAATTTTTGCAACGCTTGATATTGTAGGACACGGTCAGACCAGCGAAAAGCACGACCATTGGCTTCCACAACATTTATCCACATTTCAATATCATCCACTAATGGGTCAAAATCAGGAATCACTGATGATAACATAACATTTTGGCTTACTGCGGGAGACGCACGCCTGGTGCGTCTCTTTTTCCTACGCCTGTGTCCATCAGAGCTGCTGCTGCTGGACGAAGGCGATCCAGAGCTTGATGACGAGCTACTCGTACGACTTCTTCTCCCTCGAGTGCGCTTGCGGCTCCTCGGCATCGGGGCGCGTTTCCGTACCACTTCTGATATAAATGACTTTAATCAAACTGCACACGTACACAATAATTATAACTTTATTTTCTGGTATAACAAATTACACTTATAATATTTTACACAAATTCTGGAGATGTTACTCGCACTGTATCCAACGACCAACTGCCGATCAACTCTTCCAACATTCGTTATATTAGTGACGCCCCACCATTGCTCCG
Organism: Amphipoea oculea; assembly: GCA_945859645.1. Taxonomy (NCBI): domain Eukaryota; kingdom Metazoa; phylum Arthropoda; class Insecta; order Lepidoptera; family Noctuidae; genus Amphipoea; species Amphipoea oculea. The sequence goes on along the minus strand of OX243878.1, from coordinate 20,321,088 downwards.
GACGTTCGTAACGGAACAATAATGGCGCGACACCAGTGTTGCCAACGTAAAAATATGAATCAGATAATTGAAATATGTTTTTAACAAATAAATTAACTAATAATTAAACCTTAAATCAAAATATGTAACTTATTTTATGTAAATATGTATGTCTGTCTTCGAAGCGACAACATTCTTTAATTTGTTTAGTGATGATCTTGTTCCTCTGATTGTAATTTTACTATGGTTGATAATTCTTTTCATAATTCATGTGATTAGTTATTAGAATAATAAATATTTCTGTTATTTAATTGTGATTTCACTTCTGTCCTAACACTATAATATTATAATTTTTAGAGTTACTTTCGAATTTATAATTAACTAGCTGCGCCCGGCGGTTTCACCCGCGTAAATGTCAATCCCGTGGTAATATCGGGATAAAAAGTAGCCTGTATGTTAATCCAGGGTGTCAGCTACCTCCGTATAAAATTTTATAAAAATTGGTCCAGCCGTTTAAGCGTGAAGAAGGAACAAACATATAAACACACGCACACACACACAAACTTTCGCATTTATAATATTAGTGTGGTAAATTCGAAAGTAACTCTGTCTGTCTGTCTGTATGTTACCGTTTCACTACTAAACAACTGAACCGATTTAGATGAAATTTGGTATAGAGATAGTTTGAGTCCCGGGGAAGGATATAGGATAGTTTTTATCCCGATATTCCCACGGGATCGACACTTATGCGGGTGAAACCGCGGGGCGCAGCTAGTTGCTTCATGTGTTCAAAAAATGTGTCTGCTCAACAACGTAAATAACGCAATGCATATTGTTGAACTGTCAAAATGAATGCCATTCTTACCGTTAGTGTGTTACATAATCACCCCACAGATTCAAAAAGTAATTAATTTATATTTCGACACAAATAAAACCTATTTACAAAAACACCTAATACAGTCATTTCAACACACCTTTGGCCGACCCGTTTCCTGAAACATCGAGGTCAGAGGCAAAAAACTTTAAGACAAAACCAATATAGGGTTCAGGGGGAACCGGTACAAACTTCCAAATCAGTTTAGGAGTTAACGCGTAAAAAACAAACTTGTAAATCCGGTGGGGCACGCCGGAGTCACGGGGAATTGAGTTTGGGCACGAACATTCTGTGCCGTGTCCGAACTGTTACTGACGTTTATATTTAAGCACTTTTATTTAAATATGTACATTTTTTGTATAAAAAAAACCGAGTGTGCTTATGACCACACGACTGAAGTGAAACTTCAAATGTATTTGGCTATGAGAGGAAGAGAGAAAGAAAATGTGCGCGCGCACTGCTTTCTCTTGCTTATATCCCCCACTGAACTCCCGTTCGCCTCGCCCGATCACACTTTTCGTAACGCTTACGTCACGCGTTCGCCAGCTTACTCCCCAAGTCAAGCGTGCGTAAAGAAATTTCACTTCAAAAATTGGATGTTGTTTATCTTACCCATGTGGTTTCTAACAACACGTTTTAGTTTCAGACTATATTTCAGACCTTTTGGTTCCTCAATTAATCATCATGTACTTATATTTTGTAACGTTAAAAATTCCTAATAGAAACGCCGAATAACACTGCCTGACTTACGAATCGAACCCTGGAGGCGTCCTGGGTTCGATTCATCTGCCTAGCCTTTTCTGAACTATGTTGGGGTCGGCTTCCAGTCTAACCGGATGCAGCTGAATACCAGTATTTTACATGGAGCGACTGCCTATCTGACCTCCACAATCCAGTCACAGGGAAATACGATACCCCTTGGTAAGACTGGGTGTCGGACTTTCGGGCTTCTGACGACCCGTAACGACTGTCAAAGATCCACGAATGACAGCCGGTACCAACGGCTTAACGTGCTTTCCAAAGCACGGAGGAGTCTCGGTATGTAAAGATGGTCACCCATCCACAGACCAACCGCGGCAAGCGTAGCATTACTTAGCCACAAGCCCCCCTTTCCTGGGTTCGGTTCCGAAGTCCAATGTAACAAGGGGAAAAAATCCAGACCCTGACTTTGCTCAACCTTGAAATCGAACCTAGCGTCTCATGCTCAGCAGTCGAGCTTGCGACCACGAGACCAAGGGCAGTTAAATAAACCAGAAGCAGTGTATGAAACAATTCAATTTCCTTCGTGTCTTCCAAACATTACCAGCCCCTAGGGGTTCAATGTAACAGCCCCGCATTCCTCCAACGATCAACGCAATGCAGTTTGCGTTTCCGACACATAAACAAGTGTTAGTAAATTTATTCATGACCCAATCTCGCTGGAGTCCGGACGTCCGACTATTCCGACTCCGGTACTGCGATTGTAACCAATCACGGCTGTTGGTAGGAGGGTAGAATAAAGTTATTGTTTTTGATCTATGGGGGTTAATGGCTAAGTAATAACAGCCACACGGGTGGATCGATCAGCACCCTAATTGCGTAACACACCATCAATCGGAATCTGAATCATTTTGAAGCAAATTGCTAATCCATTGCTTCTTAAGTTCGAAAAATTTATCTGCTCAACACGTAAAGAACGCAATGAATGTTGTTGAACTGTCAAAATGAAACCGATTCCGATTAATAATGTGTTACGCAATTACCCCGGATAAAAATAAAATAAAATAATTTTTATTTCGGATAAGCAGCATCCATAGGGTTATAAAAAACAAAAAAATAACTTATACCTATGTTAGTAAACTTATCTATTTGGAAACAAAGCTGTTGTTCGAAATACATCTTCGAACAACGTCGCCTAATAGCGGAGACTCGCACCTCCCCGCTATAGTCTTCAGGATGGACTTGGAGCTCCCCCGCACTCTGCAGAGCAAAGAGGCAGATTTCCGTCTGACAATGGCGTGGAAGCCATCGACGTATGCTTGTGCAAACATACCTGATGCACTGCAGAAACGGGGCAGCCTCATCAACATCCTGAACCGAGGTTAAGCTACGCTTGCCGCGGTTGGTCCGTGGATGGGTGACCATTTTTACATACCAAGACCCCTCCGTACCTCGGAAAGCACGTTAAGCCTTTGGTCCCGGCTATTCGTGGATCTTTGACAGTCGTTACGGGTCGTCAGAAGCCCGAAAGTCTGACAACCAGTCTTACCAAAAGGGTATCGTTTTACCCAGTAACTGGGTTGTGGAGGTCAGATAGGCAGTCGCTCCATGTTAAATACTGGTACTGAACTGCATCCGGTTAGACGTGAAGCTGACCCCAACGTAGTTGGGAAAAGGCTAGGCAGATGATGAGGTCAGAAGCCAAAACTATGAAATATGAATCAACTGGCGATGGCGGGGCAATTGCGTCACACACATAAAATGATAATTAATCGCAATTTCATTTTGACAGTCCACCTACGTCCATTGCCGCCGTATTTACGTTGTCGGATTTTTCATACCTATGGATCAATGGATTAGATGGATGGATGGATGGATTTTGGAACTCTCGGATTGTGATTGAAAGCATATTACGCAATTACATAACCTTCAAATCTGCGTTACCATAGCAACTGAGTGAGGTTTTATTACGACAAAGTATTTGTTGACAAAATTGGGTCAGGAATTACTTTTGATGATTATAATGTTAGACAAAGTGAACAGTCCCTTTATAAGGCACTGGATCCGGAGGCACGTGCCAATGTGTGTTGGGCCACGTCTTTATTAGTTGTATTAGTTTGTAAAAGTTTACTAACATAGTTTTTTTTTAAGTACTAACATTATATGGAATATGTGTACTTGTATGTGATAGTCCGAAATCCATACTAATATTATAAATTCGAAAGTAACTCTGTCTGTCTCTCTGTATGTTACCTTTTCACGCCTAAACCACTGAACCACTGAAAGATTTAAATGTAGATTGCATGCATGATGTTCTTATATATTTAGTTATAGAAATTCAGACACGATGTAAAAATTGTTATTGAATAAATGAATTGAAACTTGATTCTATACAATAGTAAGTACATTGTTGCGGTATCTACAACGCGACATGCGGACTACGCGTCATACTGACGTCACACGAAATCCTGCATATCGCAAGCAGAGTTTACCGCGCAACTAGCATAAATACGACCCGACATGAATCATCGGGCAGTTGCCCGCCAGAAACAACACCCGTCTGATCGGAGGATCCTCCCTTGTCTATGGAGGATGAGTGAACTTTACACCCTGTTCCTCATACCTCTAAAACATAATTACGAAGCACAAAACATTAAATTAAATTATCTGCCATATGTCAGCTAGCACACGTCAATATACCATCATCATCTGCCTAGCATTTTCCCAACTAGGTTGGGGTCGGCTTCCAGTCTAACCGGATGCAGCTGAATACCAGTATTTTACATGGAGCGACTGCCTATCTGATCTCCACAACCCAGTTACTGGGTAATACGATACCCCTTTGTAAGACTGGATATCAGACTTTCGGGCTTCTGACTACCCGTAACGACGGTCAAAGATCGACGAATGACAGCCGGGACCGACGGCTTAACGTGCTTTCCGAGGCACGGAGGCGTCTCGGTATGTAAAGATGGTCATCCATGCTTGTAAGGCTTTCCACCTAAAACCAACTAGTAGTTTGTGCACTTTCGTGCACAAGGTGGTGGAATGTTGCGAACTCCTTGGTTGAGTTGAACTTTTTAGAAGATTTTTATATTTTTTATTTTAATGACATTCCTGTCTTTTGTTTTTGCTTTTTTTCTTGTACGTGTCTGTGAAAGGTTTGTTTACCAATTTTATGTTATAATATTAAGTTATTACTCACTAAAACCCTTTTAACACGCAGCTTTAGTTTTATTTCATTCCACCAGCCATTTATACATACAGTCCATTTACATCGCCTTCAGGGACACTAGATTTTTACACCAATGTCGACACAAAAAATTGCTTACCGTGTGGACGCAATCGACACTAGTGTCGACATTTGTGTCGAGTGTCAGTGTCGTCGTGTATCCTTAGCATAAGGCCTTGTAGATTCTCGTCTTCTATAAAAACAAATGCAATAATTCACCCTAGTGATCCATTATTCCCATCTACAGAAGGAAGAAGCCATCATTAAAAAGGCCAAGTACTAAACTTTATCCTGCCGCCAAACTTAAGCGCAGTTTAAGTGCGAGAAGACTTCGTATAGTCAGAGATGGTGAACATTTTGTCGAAAATATTGTTGGGCACAATACTACTAGACTGTAGTCTATTTGCAACTTCTTTTAAAGCTGTGCGAAGGGCCTAGACGAAGTGACATGTCTTAGCGATAACGATGACAGAAAAGTCACAAATGTATTGGATTGCCATAGGCTACTGTAAAGCTTATGTCAACCCTATTGAAATTCGTTGTAGGAATATGAAATGCCACTTGTCTAGGCTAGGCTTCTGACCTGAGTAACCTGCTAAAACTTTTTTCCGTTTTGCTGACCAATAAATTAAACATGAAATCGTGTTGCTGTCATCCGTTGAAGAGTTGTGTTCTGTCTTCACAATTTGACATCATAATCATGAATTAGAAGAAGAGGGGCCCGTGGCTAAATAATAACAGCCGCACTGGTTGATCGATCAGGTTAAGCTTCGCTTGTCGCGGTTGGTCTGTGGATGGGTGACTATCTTTACATAGCGAGACCCCTCCGTGTCTTGGAAAGTACGTTAAGCCGTTGGCCCCGGCTGTCATTTGTGGATCTTTGACAGTCGTTACGGGTCGTCAGAAGCCCGAAAGTCTGACAACCAGTCTTACCAAAGGGTATCGTATTATCCAGTAACTGGGTTGTGGAGGTTAGATAGGCACTTGCTCCATGTAAAATACTGGTATTCAGCTGCATCTGGATAGACTGCAAGCCGACTCCAACATAGTTGGGAAAAGGCTAGGCAGATGAATCATGACAAAAAAAAAGTAAAAATGCCACATTACCTTTTTTGTTGAAACCAATAACAGGTATCAAATACCTACTTTTAGCACTAAAAATAAACTTCCTTTCTATTCAGGTCAGGTTGGCCACATCGATTTATTCCCAAATATATTCAGTTTTACTTCGACATTTCGCTCCTAACAATAACCAAAGGTTCACAAACCCTGTTATAGGCATTTCTGTAGAGTAAGTACTTAGGGGCACTTGGCTAGGAGGCACTAATCCCTAAGTTCGGCGACTGCATGCTAACTTACCGATGTTTGTTCCGTTCCGCCTTCGTAATGATGTTTTGATTCCAGCCGGTTTTAGGCCGATGCGAATATAGGCCAAGAGGTGTAGTAGGGTGTTTTGGTAGACTTGTGTTATTTACGGTGTGAAGTCAACACATATGTAGAATGTGCAATGTATGATTTGCAGTTTTTTTTTCTCGAAGATGAAAAAAGGTATTGAAATATTGCCTTCAAAAAACTCGACCGTGCTTCTTAGTGCACCCACGTTTTTTGTTTATTTGGAGTCTTTGTATATTTTCAGGGTTCTTGCCTAAGGATAATCCGCCTATAAATGTTCCCACTGCTGGGACACAGGCCTCCTCTCTATGAAAGGGAGTGGGCCGTAATCCACCACGCGGGCTTAGTGCGGGTAGGTAGATGTCACATCTCTTCTAATTTTTGGATGTTTTCCTTCACCGTTTTGAGAGCAGTGGTAATGAAATAATTTACACAAAATAAAGTACCAGATCGTGTTCGAAACACAATACTGCGCTCCAAAACAAAGATAGTTGACGTGGCTCAAAAGGCTGCTCAACTTAAACGGGACTAGACAGGACATGTATGCCGCATGTCGGACAAACTGTGGGCCCAAATAGCGCAGAATGGGTGCCCTGAGACAGTGAGGCGGGGTCGCGGCAGACCACGTAGCAGATGGCGGGACGAGCTGGATAGGTTCCGACTATCTGGAAGGAGGACGCACGGGCTCGCGAAAGATGGAAGGAGTGGAGGGAGGCCTTTCAATTCAATTCAATTTCTTTATTTCAGACATGAGTCCATAGTGTTAGTAGCAACAAGATAACTTAATAACTAGTGTTAGTAATAAGGAGACAAAAAGTATTTAATATATCAATTGGTATGGATCCTCACCCAGTGGCGCAGCAGAGGAGAGTCCCATCGATCTGAGAACACGCTCAGGAGACTATTGGTGGCGGAGCGTAGCTGGCCGGCTAAGGCGGCGGTCCTTTTTCTTATAATGGCGTAAAAATCGTCTGTGCGCGCCTCCGCAAACATAGTGGACGTACTACAACGCCACGACAGCCTCAACAGTATCCTGAACGCGTTATTGTATTGGACACGCAGGTCGCTGTATGTCCTCTGCATGAAACGGGTCCAAAGACTGCACGTGTAGAATGACTGACAGAAAGCTTTGAAAAGAGTGACTTTAACTTGATTTGTACAACGTGCAAATCTTCGAACCAGCATGTTACATCGGACAGCCAACGACCTGCGCTCCCTCTCTATATCCATATTGTCCTTAAGATCATCAGTGACCCAATGACCCAAGTACTTAAATTTTGTCACCCATGCTAAAGGAGTGCCGCAGAGCGAGACACCGGGAACATCAGCCAGTCTTTGCCCAGGAGTGAAAAAAAAAAAAGTACCTGTCTGAGTTCAAACCTACCACTTGCAAATGGCTACCACTGCTCTTCCCTTCGCTCGATAAAAAATTTGGTGTAATACATTTCTCGTACCTCGTCTTTGTATAGCAAAATGAGCAATTATAGAATTGCTTGTTCAGAAACAAATCAAGAAGAAAATTCTCAATAACATTATTCAAACATAGCAAATCGACCACCCCATCACATACCGTAGAATTAATTAAACCAGTAACACACAGGTGTACGATTAACAGTTTAACTCCGTATGTACGAAGTTTCCACAAACGTTCGTCGCCTCGGGCCCCGTACATAATTAAACGAACGATCTTAGCCCACCTACGGCGAGCATCGGAGTGTTACGTATTGGAACTATGAATAACCCGGTTACTTTAGTTTAGAGGATTTTGGGATTATTGGAGTGAAAATTATAGGCTATTTATTTTGTAGTAATGTTGCAAGAAGAATGCGTTTTGCACAAAACGCGTTCTTTCTTTTTGAAGAGAAAACTTCTTTAGGCGCGATGGGCATTTTTAAAGATGGGACAAAATTATTGAACTCGCGCCACTGTTACCGTAATCGACACCACTTTGGATGTGTTCGGCTGTCCTCGGGATGTACTCGGTTTTAATGTATATCCGATATGTCAGTGAGTGATGGCAAAGTATTCTGTTTGGGTTTTGTTTTCACCACTGTTTTTTTTTTCTTTCAAAGTTCTAAGTCGTGAACTTTATCTAGCAAAAAGTTCCGGTCATGGTTGACAGTTTGGTAAGTATCTAGTATCGAAAACCGTAACGGAAGGTCTTGAAATAAGTTTCATGGGCAAAGTCACCATGAAAGATGAACACTAAACTCCATCCTGTATAATCAGCCTGTAGCAAGTTTAAAATAAAAAAATAGGTTTATTTTTCTTCCTGACCCTTTGTACAAAAACAAGTTCTTATAAACGAATGACATTTAATCAGTTCGAGTGGGTCCAGTTGACCAAAGACTCCTTTATGATTTCTGCTTGCTAACCCTATATTAGCAAATAAGCTATTATCAGCTTCCAGAGGGATAATTCTCGTAATTTTAAGAACGTTCACAGTCTGATCTCAGTCTTAATCTGTTAAAAATACCTCTAATTTTCCTACATTTTGACAAGTTGAGACTGCAACTAGATTTCGAACGTTTTAAATTACGAGAATTGGCTTTCAGGTAAGGCTGTCTTGCGAAATGGACCTTCCCTATTTCCCTCATCTGTTGGCAGCTCATCCTCCCACCATTTCATCTAGAAGACGTAGAGGAAGACGGATGAAAAGGTGGGAGTCTCAACCTTAATGACTAGCTGGTATTCTCACCACAACCAGTGGCGTGCATTGGTTTTCAGAATCGGTAGGCACTAGGCCGGGTCTAGTCTACGCAAACGCGGTCACTAATCAGAAAAAAAAGAGAGGCCAAAAGTGTGGTTATTTGAGTAGGCATGCCTACTTAAGGGTGATAAATTGCGAAGGTCGAACGTCATGGTATTACATGTGAGACGTACGTATTTTTAATTTTGTCGTATTAACTTGAACTAGTAAAGTGCGAATAGTACGGGAGCCGAGTAGGCCGTCCGGCGACTGCCTACTGCTGCGCGTGTTTGTATAAGGATTTTGTTTCTGAAGTGAAACTTCTTTACGCACGCTTGACTTGGGGAGTAAGCTGGCGAACGCGTGACGTAAGCGTTACGAAAATTGTGATCGGGCGAGGCGAACGGGAGTTGACTGGGGGATATATGCAAGAGAAAGCAGTGCGCGCGCACATTTTCTTTCTCTCTTCCTCTCATAGCCAAATACGTTTGAAGTTTCACTTCAGTCGTGTGGTCATAAGCACACTCGGTTTTTTTTATTAGGTATGATAATTTAGTGAGTTTCTTAATTGTGGGGCACACTGGCACACACACTAAAATGTAATTGACAGGCTTATGTTGATATATCGAGGTAGGCACTGCTTATATGCCTATATGCAATGCGCGCCACTGACCACAACTTGGACTAATTCCACCGCACTTACCAAAACGACAGTACAGCAGGATGGTCAACGACACCTAATATACAATCAACGTGCGACTAACACGTTCATTTGTTAACAACTCCAATTGGCAAATTCTACACTCCGGCCCCTAATCTACTTCACAACATAGGCCTTATACACACGACGCGGATAATCGCGAAATGCATGCCACGTATAGCGATTTAACGCACGATCGCGCACGAATCGCATCACTGGCATTTACAGACAACTAGAGGCTTATTGTATAGGCTCCCGGCACACGGGCGACTGATCACGTCGGTTATGCGTACCGAATTTTAGACGGGATTTAATATTCGGATAAAGTTTGGTTGGAGTCTTTATGTGGTCGGGTTTAGTGAGCTTCGGAGTTCGATTTTGTTAAATGGATGTAGGTATATGTGATTTAGTTTTCGTGTAATTGAGCTGGTGCATGCAATGTGATAGGTGGTTGTTAGAAGCCGTTAAAACACTGATAGACCGTTTGAATTTAAATACATATAGCATCATGTTATTGTTTGATTTGAATATTTAAACGTGGAAGCCCCATTTTATTGGCTAGATAGGCTAGTAATGATTGCTTAATATATGTAGATTAGGTAACTTTATTTTTTTTAATTTCATTTCATCTTTTTATTATGTGATTTAACCTAATTTTATGATTGTATTACATGTGTAATTACTAATATTGACCAATAACTTGTACGTGTAGTGCAAACTGCCAATATAAGTTGGTTATTAATAAATAAATAAACATTTTTCTGGAAGATCACAGTCTAAATGAAAAGTTACATTGTGTTGTCAAGATAATAATAGTAGTTTATTTTAAAATTATAGTGATACTAGCTGCGCCCCACGATTTCGGGATAAAAAGTACCCTATGTCCTTTCCCGAGACTCAAAATATCTCTATACCAAATTTCATCTAAATCGGTCCAGCGGTTAGGCGTGAAAAGGTAACATACAGACAGACAGATAGACAAAGCTACTTTCGAATTTATATATTAGTATAGTAGGGATTTAATTACATCCTGCTTTTACGTATAATATTATTCTAATTCACCTCACACTGCTGCATGCTGAATGCCTCACGCTGGTTTTCAACTGAAAACCAGCGTCAGCCACAAGTTGTTTAGCATTTTTGCTGAACTGGGCCTTTTTGGCGCAGCCGTGAGGCACACTTTTCTGCTAATTTCCTACATCGAAAATAGCAGGAAAGTGTAGAGTCAACAAAAGAGATAAGTATGCAGGATCGTCGCATATGGTTGAAGTTTAGTAAGAAGCCGATGGGTGTTCTCGAATAAAATTTTATTTTATTAATAGAAAACATACAGCTCATTTTTTAAATTCAGTTTCAGTCGAAACCTAGAGTACCTCACGGTCGTGTCTGTACATCGGACTTTTCACTTTTTTATTTGTTTTTACCTGATGTATCTGCAAAGTCTGTGCTAAATAAGTTATATGTTTTCTTTCTTTCTAATTAAAGCAAAACCAATCAGTTCGTCTATTTAAAAAAATCTTTCTCCAAAACTACAGAACCGTTTTAGTGGGTGTTACAAAAGTTTCATGGTGAATTGAACGCAGTCAATGTTTACAGCCACTGTATAGGCTGTCTACACACGGACGATTGGTCGCATCGGTTTTTCGGAGTGAATTTTAGATACAGTTTTCGCTTGTCACGTTTGAGTGGTAAACTTTTTTGTTGTTTAGGTTTTGCATAAATGGACTGTGAATAAATATTAAAAATTAAAAGGCTTTTATTTAAAAAGCCTTTTAAAATTGGCCATAATAATATTCTTTTAAACAGTTTCAGTAAAGCCTTCGTTTTCGTGGTGGTCGCTATACATGTAACAGCTAAGTGACGGTTGTCATAAAAACTTCCAAAAAAAAAAAACAATACAAAGTGGAAAATAATTTTAATTTCGGAAGTCGGTGTCTTTGGTTTTGTAATTTCGTTTTTTGCCACCGACTGCCAAAATTAAAGGTATTTTTCACTTTGTATTGTTTTTTTGAGTTGATTGTTTTTTTTTTTGTTTTGGGAGAAGGTTTTTCTTTTTCAGTTTTTAGTTGTGGTACCTACCCCACCTACCAATTAGAAATGATTGCAGCGGTTTGATTTTACTGTGTCAAAAACGCTCTCTGGGAAACACCGTAACTTACTCTCATAAACATCGTTTCCGTGACGCCATTCGCCGATAAATTGCGGACGCTACGTGGCAGCAACCGGTCTTTTCAGAGATCGCAGCTTCAACGAAATAACGATGTATCTGACTTTGATCAATCAAAAATGGGACTGGTTACTGAATGCGTTTCAAACTCAAATTTTTTTTTAGCCCGTACTGTCCCATTACTCGGCAAAGGCCTCCCCCAAATCCTTCTAGGAATTCTTTTCCCGCGCCACCTCAAACCAGCCCTCGCGGTACGCGTCCAGGTCATCTTGTCATCTCTTTCTGGGCCGGCCTCGGCGGCGCCGTCCATCTTCAGGCACCCATTGTGTGGAGATTTTTGCCCAGCGGTCATCGTGCTCACGGCTGATGTGACCCGCCCAATCCCATTAGAGCCTGGCAGTCAAACTCACATTATATCATCATCATCATCATTTCAGCCGAAAGACGTCCACTGCTGGACATAGCCAAGCACCTCCACTTCGACCGGTTTTGTGCTTCTCGCATCCAACGAGTTCGTCGAGATCGAGTTCCATTATACCGTTATCTTATTGAATTCGGTTTAAACCTTGTTAAATTGCAAATTAACAAATCGTTATTTTCAGTAAAACCTATTTAATAACCTTTTATACCTAAGCTACATTAGGTAGGTCTCATCCTGCGAATAAATATTGACTTTTTGATAGTTTTACCACACCAAATCTGTCAGATATAAATTTTATTCTACGGATAAAACTTGGGTATAAATCAGCCCTTAGCATTTCAGACTTCATTGAATAGAAATAAATCCTTCAAGACCATGAAGGATAAACAGCTTATTTTATTGGGAACAACCAACCAGTACAAACCCTTTCGAACTACCCACATCTTTACTGGAATAGTTCCGGTTAATACCGCCCATACTGTTTAAATCCAAATACCCATAAACCGAAATACGATGCAATCCCACTTCTATCTCTGCCGACCCTCCAAACGATATACGGTTTTATTAGTTCGATACACGATATTACCACATTTCATCAAAGTCGACATTTGGTTTGAAGAAAGGAAAGTAAACTTTAAATGTATGGGGGGAATGTTGCTTTTAAAATGGGGCTCATAATAACAATAAGGCGTGAGTGTAAAATCCTGAAGACGTGGTAGAATTTATGGGTATGTTGATGTTTGAGTTCGTTATGGGGTATGTCCACTTGTTAGGACGTCCTTCACAAATTGGAAAAGTCAATGAACCAATTTTTTTTTGGCAAGGGTTGTCTGGGTAACTATCAGTCTTTTGAATGAACTCTTAAATCATCAGTTATTGATCTACAGGGTGAAACTGAATTCATGGGCATCCTTTTAAGTGGTCATTGTAATCATCATTATGAACAACTTTTACTATGGGGACCAAACCAGAAATCGCGAAAAAAAATCAGCTCTTCCCTACATTTTGACAAGTTATGTGAACATAAATGCAAGGAATAGCTGTTTTTTTTTCTCGATTTTAGGTTTAGTCCCATACTAAAAGTTGTTCATAATGATGAGTACAATGACTCTGAAAAGGATGCCCATGAATTTAATTTCACCATGTATAACACTTTCCAAAAAAATTACTGTAAGTAATATTCATAGTCTTGCACTAAACACATCGGTACTGTAGATATTATGATCTGCATGGTTTATGGGCCATAAACCATGCAGATCATAATATCTACAAAAAATAAATTATGGCATGCAACCTTCCTGGTAATTATAAGATAAAATGGCAAAACATAAGATAAACGCAAATACGAATTGAGAAGGCAGAAAACAGTTGGCGTCAGATTTGGCTGACAAGCCAAGTTAGAAGGAAAAATATGTAAAAAACGTTAAACGATTCCGTAATAATTGTTTTATCTGACATATATTGTTTTATTGATGTACCTACTTATTGGTTAGAGTTCAGATTGGTTATTCATTTATTCATTCATTCATTTATTGCATTTCATGTTGTTTACAGGTTGTTACATTATGATAGTTCCAAACAATGAACCCTGCTAGGGCACAGCAATGTATACGCGATAGGTTTTAATTTATTTTACATGCTATCATTATTCATATAATTTGTTGATATAGATTAATTTAAAAATGATTAATTATTATTATACATTATGTCATTCTTATAAACTAAATAAAATAAATAAATTATCATTTTCATATTATAATCTCATACTTACTACAATTTATGTCATTTGCAATGAGCCTAAATGTCATTATTATCTCAGTTAATTTAATGTCAATAGATTAGTTTTACATTATAATATGTCACATTTTCAGATAAAATAAAATAGAAAGTAATCACTAAAAAAATACAGGAATGAGGTGGTTACGGCAACAGTTAATGTTAGGTAATGCTTCTAAATTCGTTTCCTAATCTTTGGGTTTTGTGAAAAGTCCTTCCTCCTGCGTTCTTCCGTCTCCTAAACAAAAAGTTATGATCGCCCATCTTGTCTCCAAACTATGGTGTCAGACTGTTCATCATTACAGCACCATTAGTAATTTACAGGTTCAAATGATGATGACAGTCCATGTTACCTACTAGTTGGGTTAACCCATTCGGGAATGTTTTGTTTTTGAGTTTACATGTGTTGTGTCATTGTTCCAGCATACCGTCACGTCCTTTAATTGTTGGAAAATTCTTGTGCGAATCTCTCGAAGTTCATATGCTGAACCGTATGTACAACTTCTTATAATTACTTATATCTTTTACAATATTATACTTCGCTTCTGTGGCGAAGACTCACGCCAGCCGGCAGTACTGAGGCCTGGAAGGGTTCCATGCTCCTACCGCCACCTGTCTAAAACCCTCCTGGCGCCCTTCTTGTTTAGTATTAAGTTATTTTTAGTTGGTTAAGTTTTAGTGCCAAGCTGTTACTGCCATTTAATTGTAATAAACCTTTGTTGAAATCATAGAGAAGTTTCACTGTGTAACCACCCGCAAAAATTAGTACGTAACATGGTATGGCATTCTAAATACTTAACAAACTAGCTGCGCCCCGCGGTTTCACCTGCGTAAATGTCGATTCCGTGGAAATATAGGGATAAAAAGTAGCCTATATGTTAATCCAGGGTGTCAGCTACCTCCAGACAAAAATTTATCAAAATTGGTCCAGCCGCGCATCAAAATTGGTCACGCTCAAGCGTGAAGAAGTAACTAACATATAAACACACACACACACACATTCACAAACTTTCGCCTTTATAATATTAGTGTGATGTGATTTCTAAATGTTAACTACTAAAACTCCACACACTACAATTTAAAGACTCCACAAAATGAATGCCAAAAACAAGCAAAAAAAACTATTCATTATTGAAGCTTTTTCATCATAAATATTAACTTCATAAAGGGAACTTTGGTTTTCCAGTAACAGTAGCTAACAAACCGACTCCGTCGCGTTCCGCCGCTAGTAAATTTCCATCGCAGTTGTCTGAATATTAAACGCTCGGTCCGCCTGATTAAGTTCTGGGCGGCGCGGTAGCAAAACAAACACATTTGTACTGCTTTACTTTGCATTTAGGTGGAGTAAATACAGGTCTACATAGAGGCAAAGAATAGACACTGGGCCAAAGAGAACAATTTTTTGTTTAAATCTTCATGGCACCTTTTGGACTGACCAGAAGGTTACATTCAGTTTTAATGATAATGATAAATGATTTATTTCTGAAAGTAGGTTTGTACAAACACTTTTACACGTCAATCATATTTTTTTAAAGCTAGATGAGGTCGGCGTTTCCTATCTGACTACTCTGAGAAGAAAGGCCGAAACAAACTCAGAGGTCACAGTCTCTTTTAAAGTCCAGACAAAATCTTGGTCAGATCATGTGAAGACCATGTAGATCGGTGTCTGAAATGGTCTTTTTAGGAAAGATCCACACAGATTGAGCGGACCTGTCCAGTCAGTGCACGCATTTGTCAAAAATCGTGCAGCTCAACTCAGAACTTGAGGAGCTCAATAATTCGACGAACAATACCAAAGAAAGGACATTTGGGTAGGCCGCGTAAATTACTCAAACTGCCAGATCATGATTAAAACTAAGAAGGAAAACAGAAAAAAGAAATACAGAAAAAGAAATAACTCACATAGTCCTCACATTCACAATAATTAAACAAAATAAAAATACCGTTAGTTAGTTAGGAGTTATAGGAATCACAGTTGAATACAGGTATAGATAGGTCCCTGTCACTAGCTATGAGGTAGAGTGCAGAGTGCACGCGTCTGTGTCACCTCACTTTGCTCACGCGCAGCTTCGCTTCAGTCCACGTTCTAGAGGAAACGAAGTCGTTTCTCAGAATCTCGTTGAATGTTTCTAGCGAAATTACTTTCTATATAGTGTTACACGTGTTCCTAACCTTTTCCCATTACACCTTAAGATTTTTTTTAATAAAAATATTGTAAACGAAAGCCAATAGGTATTACAAAATGCAATTCGAAGACTATTCATGAAATTCGGACTTATAAATGAAACCATATTGAACAATATTTTCTTATTTTAAACACATAACTCGTACGTTTGAAAACATGCCAAGACTTCGATTCAGGTCAATATTTTGACAATGCTTTCCTTTTGCCAAAGAAGTTCAATCGGATTTTAAGACAAGTCACGATAAACTCGAATAGGTACCATGCAAGGAGTTTCGAATGGCATAGTTAGGTACTTTTTTATTCAATCGGTTGGCAAATCGACCGATGACCCACTTCATGGAAAATGGTTGTATGTGTCGAGAACTCGAGAAAGATACTTATCTAATGTCCGGCCACGCTGAATTTGCCAAAGATGTAAACAACAATGGCCGCTCGAAATTGAATAGTCAGAAGCCCGAAAACCTGATAACCAGTCTTACCAAGGGGTATCGTATTACCCAGTAACTGGGTTGTGGAGGACAAATAGGCAGTCGCTCCATGTAAAATACTGGTATTCAGCTGCATCTGGTTAGACTGGAAGCCGACCCCAATATAGTTGGGAAAAGGCTAGGCAGGTGATGAGGCATTTTAAAATCATGTCTTAGATTGGATGCGAGGTAATGTTAGTCGAACGACCGATATATGAAGTAAAGGTGTACTTCCCGAGGTCAGTGTACGGATGGATCATTTCAAAATCGAACCTCCCGGGTTTTTAAGGGCACGTCATCCATGGAGCAACCGCGGCAAGCGTAGCTTAACCTGATCAAATATTAATTTGAAGCTCCTAAAATAAACATGAGTCTAACTCACACAACAAACATAACCCTCCTTCTGGCGCAGTCGGGTAAAAACAGCAGCTATACATACAGTTTCCAGTCTGTAACTTAGTGCACATGTTTATAATATATTTCCAAGTTAACCGAAGTTTGGCGCAGCTCTAATCTTCAGTTTAATTTAACTAGTTCTTGTTAAACTGGTTCAGTGCATAATCGTGAGCTTAAGATTCGGATCGCGGGTAGTGACACAGTGGGCTTATCGAGAATCTGTAGTCTAGTTAATGCACGGTTCCTCTAAACAAAAAAAACCGGTCAAGTGCGGGTCGGACTCGCACACCGAGGGTTCCGTACAAATTTGTAGATATGTAACTACAAATTTACGATTTTCGGATTTTTCCTTTTACTTGTTTTTTATTTTTATATTTGAGTTGATTGAATGAAAGGTGAATTTGCGGTTTACGATTTATGACGTTAAAAAAAACTTCTTACTAGATCTCGTTCAAACCAATTTTCGGTGGAAGTTTATTTATATATTCTCTTATTTTAGAAGTTACAGGGGGGGACACATTTTACCACTTTGGAAGTGCCTCTCGCGCAAACTATTCAGTTTAGAAAAAAATTATACTAGAAACCTCAATATCATTTTTGAAGACCTATGCATAGATACCCCACACGTATGGGTTTGATGAAAAAACATTTTTTAGTTTCAGTTCTAAGTATGGGGAACCCCCAAAATTTATTGTTTTTTTTTTCTATTTTTGTGTGAAAATCTTAATGCGTTCACAGAATACATTAAAAAAAGAAGCATTTAAAGACACCCTTCAATTGATTATAAGACCCTCTACAATTGATTATACAAAAGTAAAGTTCCCTTGAAAACACACTGATCGTGTCTTTAATATATGTACGTAGCATTGCTACGCCGTAGACCGCTGTGCTACGAGAGCGCGCCTACTACGCCCGGCGCCGTAGTTAGCTGTGCTACGAAAGATTTATTTGATAAGCATTTCCAATCGTGGTCGTAAGGGTAAGAGATAATAACAGGTAAAGGTCATTTGTTTGGCAGCTGTCAGTAGCATTTATTTCGCATGACATTGTTTTGTATAGATTTCTGCTCATGTCCTCACATAATAAAACCTTGCTATTATTATAATACCTACAACTAAAACTTAATATCTTCTCTAAAACGAATTCTCAAGAAGTTCTACTCTCAAGTGTACAACTAACTTTATCTTATCGCTATCCGCTCGCAAGGTGTGCGGGCAAATTGAATTTCAACTTCTATAATCTTGCAGGACTTATTAAATGTGCTGAATTTCGGGTGTATTTTGAAACTATTTTAGGCCTCATTTGAGACTATTTTGGGACCGTTTTGGGCCCCATTATCGTGGTTTAAAACGTTCGGTTAACGGGCCATTGGACGCGTTGTTATGACCATAAGTTTGGAGTGGTGAAGTGTAAAAGTTTGGTCGTATGTGTTTTATTTTATTGTTGTTTCGGCCGACTATTTGGCGCGTGGACGACATTTTTAAAAGGAATATTGGAGTTTGTTATTGGGTAAAAGTTTAGGTTTTTTGTTTGTAGGCATCTAAAATAAAGTTAAATTAATACTTTATACTTTTTTATTGCGTAATCTAATTAAGGTTTCAAGAAATATAAAGCTATCCATTTTATTATCTTAAATGAAACATGTAGGTAATATCGTTTTATGTTTCATTGGTTGTACTGTGGTGGGTGGTGGTGATTGGTGATGCGGTGGTGGGTGGTGCTGGCCGCATTCAAAAGTTAATAACGTATTAACTTAAACCATAACATTTATAGGCTCCTTTCGCAATAGTACAGATTTGAAGAATATCTACTGGTACATTGCTTTTATCGTTTTTCTACCGTTAGATCTTTCTGACTCAATGGCTGTTTTTTTTTTATTTGACTTGATAACTGCAAAGTCAAAGCATTTTAAATTTCAAACTAGCACCCGCATAAGTGTCGATCCCGTAGGAATATCGGGATAAAAACTATCCTATGTCCTTTCCCGGGACTCAAACTATCTCTATACCAAATTTTATCTACATCGGGTTAGCGGTTTAAGTGTGAAGAGGTAACAGACAGACAGACGCACTTTCTTATTTATAATATTAGTATGGATAGGCACTTAAAAGACAATTTTGAACGTCAAAATTTACAATATAATAGAATTTATTCTAGTCACCTCTTCCAAAAGGTAGTTTCGTATGGAGAAGAATGGGCAAGAAACTCCACCGTTAATCTTTTCAAATGTTTTCCAATATTTGTACAGTCTGTTATAGCAATTAGCTGACCCCTTAAAAATTAAACGAATTTGAACCTTCTGCTTGTTAGCAGTAAGCTTATCGAACTAGAACAGTTCAACGTCTACGATTAATAAAACAGTTATTCGAATTTGATATTTAACACGCAGTGTTAAGGTAGGTATGATCTTGAATATTGTTCTAGCTTGTAATATATTATTGCTAATTTCAACGACAATCACCATGTTCGTGTGGTCTAGTGGTAGCTGCAGTGAGCTGACAAGAGCGTGGTTGCGAGTTCGAAACCAACATGTTTTCTGCTGCGCATTTTGTTTTATAATATTTTTTTTAAGTTATAAATAATAAATTATAACTTTAGCAACAAAAAAAAAGCTGAACGAAAATAAAAAAACGATAATGACGGTAAAAACGATTTTATTTTATAAAAAAAATTATTATAAGAATAACGTAAATGATATAATAGTTACTAATAACGTTGTTACATACTTCACAGAGTTTAATGTAGTGAATCAACATGTTATAATATTTAGAAATATATAGGTATGTATTTCTATTTCATAACAATAACATCACCACATTAAATATCGTTGAACTAAATAAAATAGCATTATACGTTGATGTTTTACCTACTAGGTATACTATATATCAATTTGTTTTGTAAGTATGTAGTTATGTTTAGTTATAAATAAGGTTTTGACAAAGACTTCTCGTCGGTAAATATGACAACATAATCTTCCCAATTAAAATTGAGATATTCTTGGGCAAAGCGGACCCTTGCTTGGCGATGTGCAGCAGTCAGCTAAATTTTACGTGCTGGCTTGTATTGTTTCAGTCCAGCAACATGCAAATGTTTTCTGACCGTCTGAACAGAAACATTATACTGCATTGAGTAGGCAAAAATGGGTGTTCAGTATGCCTTCTAACAATTGCTTGATGATGTTTTGACACAGGAGTAACATTGCAGGTTTTGGTTCAGGACGATCCTTTTGAATATTCCCTGTCTCTTCAAAACGTCTTAGCCACAGTCTGACTGTATTTCTCTGAAACAACACAATAAGCATAATTTTAATAACCCGGTAATCATAATTTTTCGAATAAGTTTGCAAAAATACCTTTAGATAAACCACATTAGACCTATAAATGATCTCATAATGAAACAGTTAATTTTCTATTATTCTATACTCACGTTTTTAAGCCAACTAACGAATTAAGGAAGTATAAAAAAGAATACACTTACCGCTATATTAAGTTTCCTAGCAATCGCTTTAATACCAACATTCTCCTTATGCAAATACAATATTTTGTATTTTAAATAATCACTCAACTGAGACATGACGATTAAACTATCAAAACCGATAATAATAATTAATAAAAAGGCGTGGATTTTCGCAACTTAGTAAGGCAATATAAAAATGTTCGTGCGTATTCACTGCTATTTGTGCATAGAATGTCTTGTTCAATTTATTCTTCTACCCCATATTCCTAAAATCATTTCAATAGCAGTTTTTGTTGAATACTCATATTGACGTCGAACTACCCACTTATTGAAAAAGGTGAAACGTCTATCGTTTATCAACTTAATTGATATGCTTGTTCTTTACAATAATGCAAGAAATACTTACGAACAATTTATATATTGAAAACAAAATTAAACATGAGACTAGATTTGAACTCGCATCTTGCACGTCTCAGCCTTACGCATGAACCACGACACCAGATTAACTTGAGTAAGATAGATGAAATAAGGTATTAGTAGCAATGACACAAATTATCACAACATTAACCTAACCTTTAAGTCTTGCTGATTAAAAATGAAAATTGCGTAACAAATACCCATACATAGTAAATGACCTAACACCAACATCTTAAAGCTCAAATTTGCGTATCAAAATTATTTATTGTTTCTGTTCATCGAGTAGTGTTAGTCCGATTAACTCATACATATTGAATAACCTTTAATGTTATGAGAGGAGGGTGCAAAATCGAGTAATTTTTAGGGGGGTCAGCTAATTGGTATAACAGACTGTACCTATAAATTAATCATATAATTATATGTGAAGACACACACCTAAAGAATAAAATTGCTATACCACAATTGGTAAAAAAATTAAAAAAACAACATGACAGATAAATTAATTATGTGATGGACACATGGTGCTCAGAATTCCATCACCTAAATACTATCATCTAAAAATCAAAAGAAGCCTTCATTTACCCCTTACTAATAAACGTATTATATCAGATGGATAGTTACACACCGATTTCTCTCTTTCAGTCGTCAGTAATTTGACTTTCGAAGGAAGAAGACAAAGCGTTGTGTAACTATACAGACGCTAATACAACGTATGTAAGGGGATTCGACTAAACGAATACATAGCCGTAATAACATAGGTATAAAACAAGCTTCGTCAAAACGTCGTTAACGTGGGTTTACGTGGTTTACGTGATTTACGTTGGAGCCAGTCATCGCGCGTGCAGCTGCCATTATTTTTACCATGCAAATCGTTCCGTACGCAAGTCATCAGTGTACACTCAAACGCAAAACTGTTTTGATATTGAAAATGTAAAAAATATTTTTACCATCCAGTTGTAACACTTTCAAAGTGCGATTTTTTTTTAACCGACTTAAAAAAGAAGGAGGTTCTCAATTAAATTCGACTGTCTGTTGTTTTTATTTTGTATGTTTGTTCCGCGATATCTCCGGCAGTTGTAAATCGATGTCAAAAATTATTTTTTAATGGACAGGGTATGTCTCAGGGGTGGTCCCATATAAATTTTATTAACTTTTCTTGGGTAGTTTTTGAGTTAACTTCAATAATACGTATTTTTGGCAATACAAAAGTGCAAAATAACTTTAGGTAATTTCGGAAGTCGGTGTCAAACAACGAAAATGCGAACCCAACGACACCGACTTCCGAAATTAAAGTTATGTTTCAATTTGTAGTGTATTTTTTGGAAGTCGGTTGTTTTTTTTTTTGTAAAAATGTTTTTTTTTATTCGAGCCCGTGTTGTCCCACTTCTGGGTAAAGGAATTCCTCCACTTCTTCCATCTTTTGCGAGCCCGAGCGTCCTCTTCCCAGTTTGGAAAAAACTGGAACTGTTTTATTTTAAAACACTTTTACTTCTAAAATATAGAGAGCATTCTTTGGTATCATTTCTCTTTCAAATGCCTTTTGAATATTGATCCTACCGGGAAAAGAAATATATGCCAAATTGACAGATATAATTTGAGGGGCCTGTGGCTAAGTAATAACAGCCGCACAGGTCGATGGATCAGGTTAAGCTACGCTTGACGCGGTTGATCTGAGGATGGGTGGCCACCTTTACATACCGAAACCCCTCCATGCCTCGGAAAGCACGTCAAGCCGTTGGTACCGGCTGTCATTCGTGGATATTTGACAGTCGGGACGGGTAGTTTGAAGCCCAAAAGTCTGACAACCATTCTTACCAAAGGGTACCTATCGTATTACCCAGTAACTGGGTTGTGGAGGTCAGATAGGCAGTCGCTCCACGTCAAGTAATGGTATTCAGCTGCAGATGATGACTGAGAGAGATTATTAACTACTGGTAAAGTCAAAGTCAAAGCATTTATTTCAAATAGGCATATAAAAGGCACTTTTGAACGTCAAAAATTACCTTAAAATAGAATTGATTCTAATCGCCCCTTCCAAAAGGTAGTTTTCGTATGGAGAAGAATGGGCAAGAAACTCCACCGTTACTCTTTTAAAAGGTAAGTAGTGAAGCGTCGTTGAAGTAAATCGTCAACACACTCCACCTACAGGCCTGTTGTTGTTGTGGCCTATCAATTTCGGTGTAACGGTAACCTAATTTCACTCAAGTATTATTTACACTTCAGTAGGAAACATTTACTTGAATTACTAAAAGTACTCGACAAACATCGCATTCCGGTTGTTCAATTAACTCAAAGATAAATGAAGTTAGTACGCGTGAAAATATGCACGCGTGTTCAAACGAACGCGTGTGGAAACTAAATCGTGTCGCTCGCATCGCATGTGTTGCACGCAATAGTATTGTAAAGCGGGGTATACACTATGTTTGCGCACCAATTGTAGTTCGCGCATTGGCTTTGTCGTGGCGGCCATTTTTTTGATTTCCTAATGATGATCGCCTTTTGTTACATAATAATCTTCTTTAACGTTTGTGTTCTTTTACAAATCTGTACTAACTAGGGCCCCCTGAGCGAAAGGGTTATGTTCGGTTTGAACTGAACCACGCTAAATGCAAGTTGGTCGCAGTTAGAAGGTTAGGGCACATCACAAAAAGACACCGTAGGTATTCATTAGAATTTTCAGGAAATTAAAATGCGAATTATTTAGGGATTACCATTTTTATGCAAAGGGAAAGAACATGCGCGAAACACAGTTGGGCGCGCACAGAATGGATACACACCTTTAGCTTCGGTTTGCGGAGGGAATTAAGGATGTTATTAAGAAAGTTTGGTGGTTTGAACGGATAAAGTCAATGGCAATCCAATTACTGTGAACGTGCGCCACGTTCCCGATATTTTCTTTTGATATGTGGCTGATACAATATTACTAAAACAAAAGGCCATGTAATGTGACTAAAACAAAAGGCCACGTACTAGCTGTCACATCGAGTCAAGTGGTGACAGGAATATCGACGCGTGAACTATTACCTTGAATTCAGTACATGATTCTAGACCGAGGGTAGAAATTTTTCAATGCCATTTCATACAAAAGTGCAATACCTACGCAGTCAAAATTTATTTATTGAACAGCAAATTACTTTTTATGACCGACGAAAAATTTCAACGCAGGGGTGTTCAAAATCATGTAAGTACTGAATCCATTGTAACAGGTCGTGTTGCGTGTCCATGTCCCTGCCACCATGTATACGTTACCTTTGGTATGCCTTTGCATAATATAATTTAGGTAGATATAGTTCACAGTTTCAATTGACTGGGCGTGTTCACTGTTCACTATATTATTCTGTCAAAGTCAAAGCATTTATTTCAAATAGGCACATAAAAGACACTTTTGAACGTCATAAATTACATTAATAATTAAAATAGAATTGATTCTAGTCGCCCCTTCCAAAAGGTAGTTTTCGTATGGAGAAGAATGGGCAAGAAACTCCACCGTTACTCTTTTAAAATTGTATGCTGGTAGTTTTAGAAATCCGTACCTCAAAAGGAAAAACGGAACTCTTATAAGATCACTTCGTTGTCCGTCTGTCTGTCCGTCGGCCAAGACCCTTTTTCTCAGGAATGCGTGGAGTTATCAAGTTGAAATTAATATCAAATACTCAAGGCTGTAGTCTCTTGAATCTTTGAAAAAATCAAACTTCTGAGTCAACGCAATCAAAAGATACGGGCGTTTATGTTCCGGAATCAAAACCTATAGACATAGAACCTACATAGAATCTTGAAATTTGATTAGATTTAAAAAAGGATAAAAGAAACTGGCTAAATTTCGAGCTCGGCGTGGGCTGAACAAAAGTGAAAAAAAAAGCTAAAAGTGATTTTAATTTATAATTGTTTCTCTCTCTCTCTTTATCTATGAAAAAATGTAACGAAATATTTTTTCCTTTCCCACTTTTATGCGCGAGTGTACTGCGGCGGAAACTCTTATCTTGCTCACGATATGTTTTTTAAACGTTTTTTTTTTCGACTACCTTGCGCCACCCCATCTTCCTATTACGGTGGGCTGTGCTAGTGCGATTACTGCGGGTGCAGAAAACCTCAAACAGCGCAAATAGATACTCTAATCTTAATAAGCCGACTTATATGTACCAGCCGTTTGGGGCTGAAGCACTACGGCCACAGGGTCCGAGTGCCCACTTAATTTTTAGAGAAATCGCCAAGCGATTGGTCGACTCTTCACGTGACCAGAGGACTAGCCTATTTTTTGGCCAAAGAATCAGCAAAAAGAAAGTAATTTTAAGGCCGGCGCTCACTGACGGCATGGCACGGCGTGTCATGGCAGAGGATTTTATTACTAATCAAGTTATTTTAAATCTTATTTCAATGAGTTTAGAATTCATGTTACTTTATTTCGATACCACGATGCCGGGAAATGACGCTACGTGCCGCGGGACGCTGCGGCATGACGCGACGCGCCGAGGGATGCTGCGGCATGACGTGTTATGCCGTTTCATTCCACGTAATGCCGCGGCGCGCCATTGCATCCCGCGGGACGTGTGGGTCACTTTGTGTCGAGGAATTATGATTGCTAAGCTGGTTGAAATAAGGTTGAAACTTGTGCAGCGGTCATTTCGGTTAATGGGGCGCAGTCCAGTCAGGGCGGGCTTTCAGCAGGATTCCACGGAACGCCGCGGGATGCCGCAGCACAACCTGCCGTGCCACGCCGTCAGTGAGTGCCGGCTCGTATTTGGCTGTCGCTGTCTTATGGTGACAAATATATGGCGGTAGAGCAATGGTCTTTGGTCGGTCATAGAACACTAATGCAGTAGGTATATTGCGGATTTCGCGGCAAACTTTGCTTGCGTGATGTAGGTTGTGATGTCAAACAAAAGATTGGTGTAGTTCGTTTGTAGACGTCGCTACTCAAATATTATGTATAAATAACTTTGTCTTTGCTTTGTATTTGCTATGCGAATGATGAGCGTCCCATGTTTTTTTTGTTATTATATTATTATTTACCTGTCCATTTAAAAGAATTTTATATATACTGCACATACAATGTGAAAGCTAATTTTTATGTGAATGGAATAAATGAATGTTAAGTTTAATCATTTTATTTCTTGACATCCTTCCAACAATAGTACAGTTCACCCTAATTGAATTAGTATGTCAGTGCGAGTGGGATAGAATGATACATAGCGCGGGGAAGTGGGGGCAAAATCTGAATTTGAGCTGAACTATTACAAGCCCTTAAATAAGTTGTCGAGTGTTTCGCGTGTCATAAAAATGGAACGTCATTATTTTGTATTTTAGGAAAAATTGCAAGAATGTGGGCGAAAATGTTACGTAACCAACTTATTTAGCTATCGTCCTTGAACTTTTGGCATCTGACTGCCTTTAACGCACTTTTCGAAATTCTAAATTACATAAGACAATCCCCCAACCACTTCCTAGTGCTTTCGCTGGGAAGAAGAAATGCTAACTCTCCAGCAGATGTTATGCTTATGTATTATAGCTGGTAGATTTTGAACTCCGCTTACTGACGCAGTCATAAGATTGTTTTCTATGTAATTTCTTGTAATAGTCTTTTTATTTTTTCTACGTATTTATTACTAGCTGCGCCCCGCGGTTTCACCCGCATAAGTGTCGATCCCGTGGAAATATCGGGATAAAAACTATCCTATGTCCTTCCCCGGGATGCAATCTATCTGTCCGCCAAATTTTATCGTAATCCGTTGAGTGGTTTAGGCGTGAAAAGGTAACATAAAGGCAGACAGACAGAGTTACTTTCGATTTTATAATATTAGTATGGATTCGCAATAAACGTTTTGACTTTGACTTTTATTAATGAATTTCTTGATTTTAATTAATATTAATTCAAAGTTTATGTTTAATATAAGTGATTTAAATATGTTTTGCGATTTAAGTTATGATTTATTTTACAATTTGATTTTATGTAGGTACTTCAATTTTTCAATTTAGCTGTTAATATGACATGTATTTTATTCTTTGGTTACTAACATAATTTTTAAGTATATTTACAAACATAAATATGGATCACTGTGTCTGACTTAAATCAATTATTATTAAAAGTCCATGAAATAATGCCAGTAAGCTTTGTATCCAACCCTCACGACACTAATTTATAACTTTTATATGAGGCCAAGGGTTCCCAACATTTTAACATACCGCGCCCCGCTCACTTTGCCCCACAAGCTAGACGAAAATTTTAACACCCTCTCGGATAGGTTAGATTTTTTTTAACAGTATCGATGTTTTATAAATCGTTTGAGTTTAAGAATGTAGCCCTAACCTTTTGTAATTCCAAGAACATATTATAATTGAATGAATATGCAGTAAATTTTTTGAGTAGCCGCGACCTGCCTTTTTCGCTCTACGCCCCCCAAGTGGGGCCCACCCCACTGTTTGGGGAGCCCATGTTCTATGCCATGTATCAGGAAACATGAAATATTACATATTTTGTTTTCATCAAACACACATACGTTTACGTACGCTTGTCTCTACCAGGAGCCTCATTAGAGAGTTTACATTGAGTCGTCCTAAGTTACTCTTTGATACATTAACTAGACATACACATAGCTATACATGTATTTAAACATAGCTACATAAATGAACATACACACGAGCGGCACGTATCGACGGCAACTGCAGCTTGTCTTTGCCATTGACGGTGTGCCGCTCGTGTGTTGCAAAGTATTTTTATTTTATTTAATTATTGTGAATGTGAGGACTATGTGGGTCATTTCTTTTTTCTGTATTTCTTTTTTCCTTCTTAGTTAGTTTTAATTATGATCTGGTAGTTTGAGTAATTTACGCGGCCTACCCAAATGTCCTTTCTTTCGTTCGTCGAATCGTTGAGCTCCTCAAGTTCTAAGTTGAGCTGCACGATTTTTGAGAAATGCGTGCACTGACTGGACAGGTCCGCTCAATCTGTGTGGTTCTTTCCTCAAAAGACCATTTCAGACACCAATCTACATGGTCTTCACATGATCTGACCAAGATTTTGTCTGAACTTTAAAAGGGACTGTGACCTCTGAGTTTGCTTCGGCCTTTCTTCTCACAGTAGTCAGATAGGAAACGCCGACCTCATCTAGTTTTAATAAAATATGATTGACGTGTAAAAGTGTTTGTACAAACCTACTTACAGAAATAAAATCATTTATCATTTGTGTTTGAACACTAAATAACTTAGTCATATCTAACAACATAATTATACAAACTGACTGCTTTGTTGGTCTAGTGGACACAAGCGCTACTGTTGTGCAAGAAGTCCTAAGTTCGATTCCGAGGTCAGGCAAAGTGTTATTGCGTTTCTTCATCAAGAATTTCTTTGTGGCAGCCCGGAGTCTGGATTTGTGCCCGGTTGATTGCAATCGTCGCAATCATCGTGTTGATGCTATGTTAGGTAGATATGTCATCATCATCATCATTTCAGCCGAAAGATGTCCACTGCTGGACATAGGCCTCTACTTCGACCGGTTCTGTGCTTCTCGCATCCAACAGGTTCCTGCGGCCTTCACCAGGTCATCGGTCCACCTTGTGGCAGGCCATTCAACCTTTGTAGATATGTACTTTGTTACAATACAATACCCTTTTCGATCAGTATTATAATTGTAAAAAAAAATGGCACTCCGGGAGTGCAAACAGAAGTGAAAACTTGAACAATTACGTGTGTATTTTTTGAATCGTCATATAAACAAAACACAAACAGAATACTTTGCCATCACTCACTGACATACTGAGGACAGCTGAACACATCCGAATGTAGCGCGGTGTCGTTAACAGTGTCGCGAGTTCAATGGTTTTCTCCCATCTCAAAAAATGCTCAAAAAGAAGTTTTCACTTTAATAAAACGCATAATTTTGTATTGTATATGTACCTAACTACAGCTTATTGTGGTGTCAATACAAACGTTGGTGCGAGATTTAGACAAATCTAATTTTGAGGCTTGGAACACATGTGCCAGCTACCTACAGGCGGAGAATACGAGTATATCTCTTACATTTTTAAACACGATTTTGACTTCGAGTGAAAGTGCTAAAGTACAAGATCTTTTAGAAGGCAAACTAAAATTCTAGAACTCATAAAAAAAGAAAATTCTAAAGCCTTTTGCTTTAAATGCTCTCTTGACAAGATGTTGCCGTCCAGTCAGACTTAATCGGTTGAATGCCGTAATTAGAAACTTAGTATTTTGAGACATCGCCAAGCAGTTGGTCGACTCTTCGCGTGACCAGAGCGCTGGCCTATTTTTTGGCCAAAGAATCAGCATTGCCATACAACGTGGCAATGCTGCCAGCCTTTTGGGCACGTTTCCCGTTGACAGTGACGCGGACGAATTTTTTGAAGCGCTTTGATTATTTTCCCTTCCTTTTTATATACTTGTACGTATTATTATTTTAAGATTGTTAGCTTATTAAATTAGGTAATTATGTAAAGAAGACTGAATAAAAAATTAGAGACAATTAAAAAGCCATTGTGTCTCGCGTGGATCCACGTTTAAGCATACGAAGGGTTACGCTAAAAAATGCTTACTAAAAATTTTAAATGTTTTGTTATGGACTCCTTGCTCTCACCGCTATTTAAGTTTGCGCGTTGTTCAACACTTTCTTACATTAGAAGCACTGTCAAGCATTAGCATAACATAGGTCTCTTTTAGTGCATTTTTTATTGACAGAAGAAAAAGCATTGCCTGTGTTATGGTGCTTCATACACTACGCGTTTTCATTTTCACTAACACTAGGTGACACCTAAATGCCTAAATAAAAGCGCGCGCGAGAGTTGAAAATCTAAAATTGCAATATACATCATCGTGATCGGCCTACAATGTTCCTACTGCTGGGACACAAGCTTCCTCACTGCGAGAGGGAGTGGGCCTTAATTCACCGTGCGGCCCAGTGCAGATTGGTAGATGTTACATGTCTTCGAATTTTTGGTTTTAGGACATGCCGGTTTCCTTCACGATGTTTTCCTTCACTGTTTTGAGAGCAGTGGTGATGAAATAATTTGCGCCTAACTGGGTTCGAATCCATGACCTCCAATTCGTAAGTCGGGGCCATTACCACTGGGTCACCACTGCCCTATCTCTATGCCAATGTACTCATAAATTATCTCAATTCTCCGACTCACACTCAATTCAACTTTTCAATTAAAATCACACCTGTACAGTACAGTCACATTTCTCAAAAAAAAAAAAATCATTAACACTTTAATAATATTAAAAAAAAAACATGGTGTCCAAGGAGATCATGGCGGAATTCATAATTTACTCATTATGGCGTCTTCGTTTTAAATTCATGGACTCATAGCAATATGGCGGCCGTTTTGTAATAAACGGTTGAGCGGGAAAATATATGCACAATTTGGAATTAAGAAATGTCTTGTTTGTCTTGATTTATAGTAATGGGTATATATATTTTTTGGTAAATGGATAAATAAAATAGGAAGAAAAATATATGTATATTATGTAAAACTGTTTATCTACAAATGGTGCTACAAATTATTTTTTTTTTGTTTTATTTAGTCAGTCATTTATTTCCGTACCTAGTATAAACACTAGGTACGGAAATAAATAACTAACCGATTCATCTGCCTAGCCTTTTCCCAACTATGTTGGGGTCGGCTTCCAGTCTAACCGGATGCAGCTGAATACCAGTATTTTACATGGAGCGACTGCCTATCTGACCTCCACAACCCAGTTACTGGGTAATATGATACCCCTTGGTAAGACTGGTTATGAGACTTTCGGGCTTCTGACCAATCGTAACGACTCTCAAGGATCCACGAATGACAGCCAGGATCAACAGCTTAGCGTGCTTTCCGAGGTACGGAGTGGTCTTGGTATGTAAAGATGGTCACCCATCCAAGGACCAACCGTGGCAAGCGTTGCTTAACCTTGTCGATCGAACCGTGCGGCTGTTATTACTTAGCTACAAGCCCCTCGAATTATGATGTACGTAATAATGTAATGTGTGAATGTATGAATTTGAAAAGTAATGAGATTTCCTTTCACTGAAATGAAAAATAGGTGTCAGCTGATCTAGACTGGTCATTTACTTTAAAACAAATTGTCCATAGGAATGAAAGCAGTTCTTCATCTTTATGATCAAGAAAGGGAAAGAAAGAAAGACAATATATTTATTTAGCACAGACTAAAAGACACACAATACACCAGATACAAAGGTACATCAAACAAAAACAAAAAGTAAAGATGAAATAAAGAAGTATAAAGTCCGATGTTAAAAATTAATCAGGAAAGTGTGCCTCACGGCTGCGCTAAAAAGGCCCAGTTCAGCAAAAATGCCAGACAACTAGTGCCTGACGCTGGTTTTCAACTGGACCTGATGTGTGAGGTGACGGATGTAAATCAGTTTTACACTGTAATCACTTTTAAGTAACCACTTGTTTCCCGTCTAAAGAAGTCATCACCTACAAATAACCCTTCAAGTTAGAACCTGTTTCCCCCACTGTATCATTCAACGTATCCAACTAGATGTATATTTATTTGGGGGTTCCCACCCTTTCCCCCTTAGATCGAAGCTCGAATCTATCTGCAGCCCCCAATACACCTATGACATGATAAGCAAGGTCCCCAGCTATCCATCATGAATAAAACGATCTACCAAATGTTTACGATCCCTGAAACACGCCACATGGATAGCAAGCAGGCGATTTTGAGATGTATGCAGGAGGAAATAAGGTTCAAATTTAAATGGATCGAGGCAGTGGATAGGAATTTGTTTTTTCCTGATATTGAGTTCGTTAATTAGTTTCTGATGGTAGGTAAAACTTTTTAGTGGAAAGAAAACTTGTGTTGATATGTTGCTACAATATGTGGCACGAGTTTTGTGCTTTTTAGGGTTCCGTACCCATTGGGTGTCAACGGGACCCTAAGCCTCCGTTGTCCGTTCGTCCGTTCATCTGGACTGTATCTTTTGAACCGTAATAGGTATACACTTGAAAATTTCACAGAGTGTGTCTTGCTGCGGCCGCTGTAACAACAGTAACACCAAACAAGAATCGTGTTGTACGGATCCCTATGAGTGCCAGTCAGACTCTCACTTGGTCGCTTTTTGTAGAATAATTTGAAAACTGAATTCCCACATCAAATACATAATCAGCCTATAATGTTCCCACTGCTGGGACACAGGCCTCCTCTCTGTGAGAGGGAGCGGGCCGTAATCTACCACGCGGGCCCAGTGCGGGTTGGTAGATGTCACATGTCTTCGAATTTTTGGTTCTAGGACATGCCGGTTTCCTCACGATGTTTTCCTTCACCGTTTTGAAAGCAGTGGTAATGAAATAATTTACACAAAGTAAAGCGCCTGTCTGGGTTCGAACCTACGAGCTACAACTCGTAATTCGCGACCGTTACCACTGGGCCACCACTGCTATCTCACATCAAATATTTGAATAAAAATGTTATGGCTTTTAATTGGGTAGATTTATTTCAATTTGCAATTCCCTGAAATGTTACACAGCAGCAAATTAGTTATGAGCGTTGGGTACGGTTTTGAAATCAATAGCTGTTGCTGTAAGCATTCGTCTAACACTTTGAGCGGAGCAACGTTATAATACGTAAAATTTTACAAACGCTATTTGACACAACGTTTAATCACGTCAGGAAAAACTATGTTTTTCTTAAAACAACGTGTATAAACGGCTGCGGCTTATACCAATTCCTTCAAGCTACGTCATCGCGCCGTATCACTTTACATTTTCGGACTGCTAGCGCCACTCCAAGTTATTTTTTTTTGCACTCACACACATACATTCTAATTACGCAAGCATATTATAAGTTAGGGGATTACATCGCGGATAAAAATGCCTGGCTCAATGCTGGTCCTGCTCCACAACCACAACTAATTGATTAACACTTGAAAATACTGTTGGAGCTGCTGAAGATTGTAAGTCTATCTTTGCATTGTATAAATTCAATCTCCTAGTATTGTACAATTGCATAACACATGTGTGAGTACTATGTACACACTATAAAGCTACCATTTACTGGGTACGTCTTTCATTGACTTGAATGTGCTCTGGCGGCTGAGAGTATGTCATGCTCACTCAAATGTCTCGCTGATGGTGGCGCATGTGTTGGATCATTTAGCTCCCTTCAAAATGGTTGAGCTGAATGGTGCTGATGCATGCGTCATGTTCGTGAACGGGCGCCGTCAGTAGGGACTGGTCATCTCTTTGCTGCCATGGCTTATTTTAATTTATTATTTGAATTGTTGTTTTTTCTCATCTTTTCATTATGGACGCTTTTAACGTTCTGCATCGTTCTCACATGTATAATTTTTAACATGAATGATGTAACCAAGACTTTGTAACCACATGATTTTGATTTAAAAGAGTGTCCATGGAGTTTCTTGCCCGTTCTTCTCCATAGGTACCTACGCTTTGGAATGGGCAACTAGCTTAATTTTTTCTGACTGACTGACTTCTTGACAATTCAAAAGTGCCTGTAAATGGTTTAATTGAAATAAATGCTTTGAGTTTGACGTATTTTGTATAAGAAAATAGTGCGCCGCGCAACAAACATTGGAATACCCAGATGCTCCGCTCAAAGTGTTAATTACTATGAAAATCAGTAGTATAAAAGTAAACGATTATGTAAAAGAAAAGTTAGGAAAAAAGAACACCTTTTTAGCGTCACAAAAATAAGTCAGGTCAAGTCAAGTATAAACTTATTTGCCAAGCTTTCAGCTTCTTAAGTGCTACAGCATAAAATATTTTAAGGTAAAAGACACTGAAAGCCTCGAAACTTGAGTCAATAATTGGTTTTCCGGTCAAATAATGGTGGACGCTTTTAACGCGTACGCCTTTTTTTTTTACATCGTTCTCACATATAATAATTATAAATTCAACATTAATGATACTTAACTAATATTTTTGTAAAAAAAAATCACGACCGACTTAAAAAAAATACTACAAAGTGAAAAATACTTTAATTTCGGAAGTCGGGGACGTTGGTTTCGCATTTTCGTTTTTTTGACACCGACTTCCGAAATTAAAGTTATTTTTCACTTTTTTGTATTTTTTTTGAAGTCGGTTGTTTTTTTTTGCAAAAAAGTTTTTATTTTTCTCTTTTTAGTTGTACCTACCCCACACAAATTCAATTAACACTAGTGCATTGAAGAATTGAAGACACCGACTAGAAGATTCACCAAAATTCGCATTGAAATGCCGGAGATGCAGTAAATTTATGCTTATAACTTCGTACATAAGAATAATTACCAAATGTATTATATAAGTACTAAAACCTTCCTCAAATTATGTAGATAACATTAGTGAAAGCATTATCAAAATTGGTTCATTAGTTTTTGAGAAAATCCCGGACATACAAACATACATACACACATACGGGTCGAATACAGAACCTCCTATTTTGAAGTCGGTCGTTCTTCTCCATAGGTACCTACTACACTTTGGAATGGGCAACTAGCTTCATATTTTCTGACTGACCGACACTTCAAAAGTGCCTGTAAATGGTTTAATTGAAATACATGCTTTGAGTTTGAGTTTGAATAACCGGTACAAGGGTGCCGGGGATAAGTTTTAATGAGCCGGTAAAGACTTTGGATCTACGTGGATCCGGTTTTACACAGATTGTGCCGAGGCACCCGGGTTAGCTCGACTTTGATGAGTCGTTAACTTGTTTAGATGTTTCTACGTACTATGTACATGATATACTTTCATGTAGGGGTTAAATAGCTATACGTGGGGTATTTTTAACCATCCTACAAACGAAGGTTAATGAGTCCATATCATTAGTATGAAGAAGAAAGAAAATACATTTCTTTAGCATAGAGTAAAAGACTCAATACACCAGATAAAAACAAATAAAATTAAAAAAAA
Organism: Amphipoea oculea; assembly: GCA_945859645.1. NCBI lineage: Eukaryota > Metazoa > Arthropoda > Insecta > Lepidoptera > Noctuidae > Amphipoea > Amphipoea oculea. The sequence goes on along the minus strand of OX243878.1, from coordinate 20,286,369 downwards.
AAGTTTAAAGTCTGATGTAAGAATTTAGCAGGAAAGTGCGCCTCACGGCTGCGCTATAAAGGCCCAGTTCAGCAAAAATGCCCCTGACCCTGGTTTTCATCTGGACCTGCAAGAAATAGAAGGGACAAATAAAAAATTGGTTCTGAAACAAAAAAAAAAACTAATAAAGCTAATTAAGTTACATTCAAAAGCGGCCTAATCACACTTCATACTATAATATTATATGTATATGATACGATATGTAATAGATAGTCACCCATCCACGAAGAGACCGCGGCAAGCATAGCGTAACTTTCGAACGACATATGCGGCTATTATTATTTAGCCTCACGAATGATGTCTGTGAGTAATCATAACATCATCATAACCAGCCTATAATGTTCCCACTGCTGGGACACAGGCCTCCTCTCGGTGAGAGGGAGTGGGCCGCAATCCACCACGCGGGCCCAGTGCGGGTTGGTAGATGTCACATGTCTTCGAATTTTTGGTTCTAGGGCATGCCGGTTTCCTCACGACGTTTTCCTTCACCGTTTTGAGAGCAGTGGTGATGAAATAATTTACATAAAGTAAAGCGCCTGTCTGAGTTCTCTGTGAGTAAAAGCTATAATGAAGTCGGTTAAAAAGAATCACCATTCTCACGATCAAAATGGCAGGCCCATCAAAACGAAGCACCATAGGCGCCCCTTAGCACAAACTTTGCTAATATTAGTAAAACTAGCGAAGTGTTGCACTACACAACGATTGCTAGCATTTATACGTTCATTAAAACTTCGCTCTGACTCGGGAGTTGCGAATACGCGCGTGCTGCGAAAATAACGAACGCCAGGAATTAGGTCGCTATTGATAACTATTTTGTGAAACCGTATGCGGAATGCGTGGTTTTGTTTTTCACATAGTCTGGTTGGGATTTCACTTCTGGAGCTTAGGAGGGAATGGCAGTCATATTTAACCGACTTCAAAAAAGGAGGTTCTGCCGTGCGATTCTGTAACCGTCTCACCGTGAAAACTTAGGCGAAGTGAGCGTGGAGTGAGCTATCAGTGTCATCCCACCTGATACTAGGGATTGACCAAGCATACATTTACAATCATAATCGAGATTTTAATAATAATTTTTATGCTAATTCTATTGATCGTTTTATATAATTTCAAAGCTAGTAGGTATTTTAGTGGTCAGAACATTAATATTTTGTGGGGTTTTACAATAAAATAGCAAAACAGAAACTTAGCCAGAAACTCAATGTTGTTTTTTTTTTCTTTTTTTCCTAGACTGACTAGGTAGTCAATACAGCCTGAGGCGCGAGCGCGTCACGCAAGTGTTCACTTCACCCGAATCACAACATTAAATGTCGAGAATCGGGTGAAGTGAACACTTCACGCCGCGGTTGCGCGTTAGTCACTGTCATTATCACATAGAAGATTATTTTGATGTGGATTGCGTGAAGTGTTCACTTCACCTGATTCACGACATTTAATGTCCTGAATCGAGTGAAGTGAACACTTCACGCCGCGCTTGCGCGTTAGTCACTGTCATTATCACATTGTAGATTATTTTGATGTGGATTGCGTGAAGTGCTTGCGCGTTAGGCGCTGTCATTAATATTAAATTCAGTTTTTATTTATTTATTTCTATAATTGACGACCATGGTCGTAAGCCTGTTCGTAATCGAGTTCAGAAATTAGTTCCTATTTATTTCAACGCTTTTAGATATTATGTCTAAATCCAACCGTGTTTGTACATTTAAAAAGTCAGTTGTGTGCATTTTGTTTTCAACAATTAACCAGATTTTGTATTAACTAGTTACATAAGTACTACTTATTTAACCTGTAACGCGTGCAAATATAACATTATTGTAGATAGATACTAAATAACTAAGATCCGTATTTATGATGCACGGTCAAGCGGCGCGCGTCGCCCATGATTGGCGAGTGGCGACGAAACCGTAGCCAATGAGCGACGCGCGCGAAGTGATGTTGCCATGGTTACCGTGGAGTGAAATATGGAACATTCCGAATCGCACTGTAATCGATTACAACGTGCTTACACTTTGACCCCAATTATTCTGTATGGTATAAATTACCTATTATTCCCCGCATAATCTTACCATGCCGTACGGTTGTCAAGAGTGGTATTTTGACAGTTCAAACCGGTTTCGTTAAACTAACGTGGCATTTTCGAAATTGTGCTTCCGGCTACAGTCGCCACCTTACCAAAGGATAAGAAATTCGTGGTGTAAAAAAACAAACAAATAAATACTATAATCTAACCGTGAATAAATAATCAAGTGAAATAGTTTTGACTCTCAGCTGCCAAAGTGGTGATTTATCTAAATGGGAACGCAAATTATTTATGTGAGAGTTGTGGGCGATGATGGCCTAATTCGGAATGATCCATATTTCACGCAGCGCACTGCGCATGCGTAGGTATCGTCGTAGTCGTTATCAAGTGAACTTTTTTTTTGCTTTCATGCCATTGACGACCATGTACAACTCGTTTATAGAGAGTAGTATATTCCTTGGTGTAGAATGTACATAAGCCTGTACGTATTCGAGTACAGTGACAATAATTAGTTCCTAATTATTTAATGCTGTTAGAGATTTTAATGTCTAAATCCAACTGTTTTTGTACATCGAAAAAGTCAATTTAGTCAGCCTACATTTCAGACAATATAATATAATATAAGAAATCGTGCTAAGCAAGTATTCAGTGATTGGTGTAATGTTCGTTTTCATAAGTACATAATACGTAAAAGCACATATAGGTTTTTTTTATATCATCTCTAGATAAACTACACGTACAATATACAAACCTTATACCATAAATATTTAGGCATATTATTAATCTAGTGACGATTGCTGTTAGGACACACAAATTGCATTATTCATGTATACGCATGTTTTGGGCTGCCTAATTTTAGTTTTGCTGTATACTGTTTACACACTGTGTCTACGTTTCTCAGCCAACTCTCCTGTCGCAGATCTGCTGAAAGAAATTACTAAGTAAATTATGAAAGCAGTTCCTCTATCTTTATGTAGTTTACTTTATTATGTATTTAGTGTGTACATAAATAAATATATTACATTTTTTAATTTGTATCACATTAAAAAAAACTGCTAATACATTTTTTCTACTGAGTCGGCTGCTTCCTGAGGTGCAACTTCTTAATGCCGGGAACGGAGGGACATTGGATGTGTGTCGGCTGCACCCCCACTGCAAAAAGCTGGAAATAATGGTAATAATTTGTTACTAAGTATTTGATTTATTTAATTCCTACACATCAGCACATCTGCAGCTAATGTATTTACTTTCAATAAGAATAGCGGTATGATTTATTAAGAACAGCGTCTGATCAAATAAAATCAATTGAATGGGCCAATATTATTACTATATATTTAGAGCACAATGAGTTTCTACATTTCTTAATTCCATGCTCCGTGCCTGTCTGTGTCCCAATTTATTTGTTCCCTATTGTGTTTATCAAAAATAGTGTGTGAATTAATGAATACTTGCCTCAGACCGCCACGCATGACACAGCCGGGAGCGATGTGATCAAATCAAATAGAGGCAGTGTTCTTTTATTGTCTTCTGTCCCTTTAATGACTTAGCAACTGCAGGGTCGATAAGGCTCATCTGCTGAAAGATAGAATATATCAGATTAATAAAATTCACTTGCTTTTGTGTGCCTATACTTTTGTGTTTTTATTTTAGTTATCCTATGTTGTCCCACAGCTGGGCACGGTCTCCCCCATACTTTTCCAGTTTTCCTTATGTTGTGCCTTCTTCGGCCAATTGGTCAGGAACGTGTCAGTGACGACGCCCGCCTTGTCTTCAGGCAACCTTTGTTACTGAGTGACACGCGTCTGTGACATGCCTACGTCTTTTACATTAATTACATATTATTATCATCAAGTCGGTACTATTTTGGCATACCTGACAGACCACCACTCGTCCTTGCAAAGCTAACCACCTGACTGATCATCTAATTCATATAAGTACCTAATTATGAACAGTAACACAGGAACTGTGGAGTAGGTAGAGGAATTCATTTTTAAATTAGAAAAACTTTCACCAATAGGTACATGCCAACATTATGTCATATTACTATTACATTCACCATTATAATATCGTGCTAGCCATTGTCACTGAAAAACTAATTCAAAGTAGGTACTAAGATAAAACTTTCATTTGTTTATTTACAATTATTTATTTTGAAACTGCAGACAAAAAGTTTATTTTGTATCGGAAAGCCCCATAGACAGCAGTAGACAGCACATGTTCACCACAGATGATGAATATTAGTTAGTCATTTTTTCTATCGATAAATAGAAAAGTCACTGACAAACTATAATCACAGAATACTTAAAATTCAAAGTATGACGACCCACTGACCTAAGTACTAAATTCAAACTAAGAACCAACAGTATTGTCAAAAATTTTTTGATAAAAGAGACGTTCAATAGATGTATGGGGCTTGATACTAAAATAATTGAAAATTTAAACAGCTTTCTGAGCTTTATAGGCTGAAAGAGGGTAATTATTTTAATGTCTTATGGCGTTTTTTTTTAAACAAGTGTTGAAAAATAAAATGCTTGCATCATTACATTACATTTAACCGTTCGTGGGCGAGCGTCCCCGTTTGTCACCTACCGGCGCGCACCCGTCAGGGGCTACCGACACCATTTGTCACCACCCGATTCACGCGGCTTCAACCTCTATTATTACTGTTAAATACGGTCTAATATCCTGTGCAACAGTTTGAGTCTATGGTCCGGTAGATAAACTAATCGACTAAATGATTCAAAACGAAAAATATGGGTTGGCAATATTGGAAAAAAAAGTTAATTAAACTACAAACATTATTTATATTTTAGGGTTGGCAGCCCTGTGGCAAATGATGTGACAATGACAATGTCGGTCGGCACGGCACGGCTGACTGCAAAGACCATATTTACTCGCTGACTGACATTGACATTGTCATTTCTCATTGTCAATATCATAGAAATAAGTGGCTATTATACATACTTGTACTTTATTATGTACATGCTTGTGCATTTATTGACGTATTTTCCTACATCTAAATACACTACGCCTCGCGGACTTGTACCAGTGGCTATGTTTTTTTTTTTTTTATTTCAACCTTATTCTGACATTACACTTTTGAACTTTTTTCGACACGTTTTGATATTGCATTGCCATAATAATCAATATTTTTGTCTCAATGTCATGGAGCTGCAGCTGAAATTATAATAAAATCTCAAAGTATTAAATAGAAACGGAAACTAATCAACCTACCCGAAACTGTCAGATTTTCCCAATCAACTTTAAACCTTATGCTTTAGTGATAAAGTTGAAAATCTATTAAAGAAATTTGACAGATTGTAGTAGCTTGATGTGCTAGCGTCTGTTCGTCATAATATTTACAGTGTATATAATCAAAGATATTTACCTACCAATTTAAAATGCTTAAGACCTCATATTTATAATAACATTGTACTTACCTCATTTTTGCAGAATTCACTGTTTTATTCACTTTAAGTAAATTTTTAAAATTTTCAAAAGGGCTAATTCGCGCGTCTTGTCAGTTGTCTAACGAAGAAGACATTAAAAAAAAATTCGCGGCTGCTCTTTGGTCGCACCTTCGGTGCAACAAAGTCACAACAGCTCATTTTTAAATTATTTTGTTTGCTATAGTTTTACGTTAATAATCTTATAGTTTACAATTTGGCATACTTACCCCAATTTTGCAGTTTTGGCTATTTGTGACTTAGTTGCACCGAAGGTGCGATTTTATCATCTGTGTTTAAATAATTGTAAATAAACAAATGAAAGTTTTATCTTAGTACGTACTTTGAATTAGTTTTTCAGTGACAATGGCTAGCACGATATTATAATGGTGAATCATAATGTTGGCATGTACCTATTGGTGAAAGTTTTTCTAATTTAAAAATGAATTCCTCTACCTACTCCACAGTTCCTGTGTTACTGTTCATAATTAGGTACTTATATGAATTAGATGATCAGTGAGGTGGTTAGCTTTGCAAGGACGAGTGGTGGTCTGTCAGGTATGCCAAAATAGTACCGACTTGATGATAATAATATGTAATTAATGTAAAAGACGTAGGCATGTCACAGACGCGTGTCACTCAGTAACAAAGGTTGCCTGAAGACAAGGCGGGCGTCGTCACTGACACGTTCCTGACCAATTGGCCGAAGAAGGCACAACATAAGGAAAACTGGAAAAGTATGGGGAGACCGTGCCCAGCTGTGGGACAACATAGGATAACTTAAAATAAAAACACAAAAGTATAGGCACACAAAAGCAAGTGAATTTTATTAATCTGATATATTCTATCTTTCAGCAGATGAGCCTTATCGACCCTGCAGTTGCTAAGTCATTAAAGGGACAGAAGACAATAAAAGAACACTGCCTCTATTTGATTTGATCACATCGCTCCCGGCTGTGTCATGCGTGGCGGTCTGAGGCAAGTATTCATTAATTCACACACTATTTTTGATAAACACAATAGGGAACAAATAAATTGGGACACAGACAGGCACGGAGCATGGAATTAAGAAATGTAGAAACTCGTTGTGCTCTAAATATATAGTAATAATATTGGCCCATTCAATTGATTTTATTTGATCAGACGCTGTTCTTAATAAATCATACCGCTATTCTTATTGAAAGTAAATACATTAGCTGCAGATGTGCTGATGTGTAGGAATTAAATAAATCAAATACTTAGTAACAAATTATTACCATTATTTCCAGCTTTTTGCAGTGGGGGTGCAGCCGACACACATCCAATGTCCCTCCGTTCCCGGCATTAAGAAGTTGCACCTCAGGAAGCAGCCGACTCAGTAGAAAAAATGTATTAGCAATTTTTTTTAATGTGATACAAATTAAAAAATGTAATATATTTATTTATGTACACACTAAATACATAATAAAGTAAACTACATAAAGATAGAGGAACTGCTTTCATAATTTACTTAGTAATTTCTTTCAGCAGATCTGCGACAGGAGAGTTGGCTGAGAAACGTAGACACAGTGTGTAAACAGTATACAGCAAAACTAACATTAGGCAGCCCAAAACATGCGTATACATGAATAATGCAATTTGTGTGTCCTAACAGCAATCGTCACTAGATTAATAATATGCCTAAATATTTATGGTATAAGGTTTGTATATTGTACGTGTAGTTTATCTAGAGATGATATAAAAAAAACCTATATGTGCTTTTACGTATTATGTACTTATGAAAACGAACATTACACCAATCACTGAATACTTGCTTAGCACGATTTCTTATATTATATTATATTGTCTGAAATGTAGGCTGACTAAATTGACTTTTTCGATGTACAAAAACAGTTGGATTTAGACATTAAAATCTCTAACAGCATTAAATAATTAGGAACTAATTATTGTCACTGTACTCGAATACGTACAGGCTTATGTACATTCTACACCAAGGAATATACTACTCTCTATAAACGAGTTGTACATGGTCGTCAATGGCATGAAAGCAAAAAAAAAGTTCACTTGATAACGACTACGACGATACCTACGCATGCGCAGTGCGCTGCGTGAAATATGGATCATTCCGAATTAGGCCATCATCGCCCACAACTCTCACATAAATAATTTGCGTTCCCATTTAGATAAATCACCACTATGGCAGCTGAGAGTCAAAACTATTTCACTTGATTATTTATTCACGGTTAGATTATAGTATTTATTTGTTTGTTTTTTTACACCACGAATTTCTTATCCTTTGGTAAGGTGGCGACTGTAGCCGGAAGCACAATTTCGAAAATGCCACGTTAGTTTAACGAAACCGGTTTGAACTGTCAAAATACCACTCTTGACAACCGTACGGCATGGTAAGATTATGCGGGGAATAATAGGTAATTTATACCATACAGAATAATTGGGGTTAAAGTGTAAGCACGTTGTAATCGATTACAGTGCGATTCGGAATGTTCCATATTTCACTCCACGGTAACCATGGCAACATCACTTCGCGCGCGTCGCTCATTGGCTACGGTTTCGTCGCCACTCGCCAATCATGGGCGACGCGCGCCGCTTGACCGGTTAAGGTGAATGTGACATAGCAGACCGCGAAATTTAAATTTTCTTACGTTTTTTGCAATTTGCAGATCAGTGTCAGGTTCAGGATCTTGATCAAAATGTGATTTGCGACTATAATAGACATGTATTTACAGAATCATAGTCATTAGAATCATTAATATATCTCCTTATGTTAGATTTCTACCATAAACACTTTTCCATATATGAGATTTGTTCTTAACGATAGAAATCTAACTTAAAAAGATGTATTAATGATTGTAATTATTATTATTATTTTTGTGGTGTACAATAAAGTATAAATAAATAATAATAATATTAATGTTTTGACCACTAAAATACTAGCTTTGAAATTATATAAAATGATCAATAGAATTAGCATAAAATCTATTATTAAAATCTCGATTATGATTGTAAATGTTTGCTTGGTCAATCCCTAGCATCAGTGGGATGACACTGACAGCTCACTTCACGCAAGTTTTCACGGTGAGATTTTTACAGAATCGACCGGCTGTATTCGACCCGTATATATAATATGTATGTTTATATGTGCGCGATTTTCTCAAAAACTAATGAACCGATTTTGATAAGGTTTTAGTTTATAATACATTAGGTGATTGTTCTTATGTACGAAGTTATATACATGAGTTTGCTTCATCTCCGACATTTCTATGCGAATTTTGATGATTCTTCTAGTCGGTGTCTTCCAATTCTTCAATGTAATAGTGTTCATTGAATTTGTGTGGGGCAGGTACAAGTCAAAAGTGAAAAATAAAAACTTTATAAAAAAAACAAAGACTTAAAAAAAAACAACCAATCTAAAAAAAAAACTACAAAGTGATAAATAACTTTAATTTCGGAAGTCAGTGTCAAGACATACCGACTTTCGAAATTAAAGTTATTTATCACTTTGTATTGTTTTTTTTTTTTGAAGTCGGTTGTTTTTTTTGTAAATAACTTTTTATATTAAGGACGATTTTATAGTTCTGCATCGTTCTTGCATGTAGAATTTCAACATGAATGATATACTTAACCATAACTTTGATTTAAAAGATTGTCCATGGAGTTTCTTGCCCGTTCTTCTTCATAGGTACCTACTAAGCTTTGGAATGGGCAACTAGGTCCATCTTTTTCACTGACCGAACCATCAGTAATTTAAAAGTGCCTGTAATTGGTTTATTTGAAATAAATGCTTCGAGTTTGAGTCATGTTTTTTTTTTGCTAGTAAAAACACTGTATCTACCTACTACTGGAGTTTTACTCGACTTCTGCCAGACAACAGACACAATAGAAAAAAAAATTAATACTGGCGAAATGATGGAGTACTAGATAACTCCACCGCCCGTTTTGAAGAAAACGGGCGTTATATTACGTTATTTTTGAAGTTTTTTTTACGACTAACCTTATTTTATTTTTGTAAGCGGGTTTCTACAAACACTTACGTCAATCATATTTTGAAAACTAGATGTGGTCGGCGTTTCCTATCCGGCCAGTCAGAAGAAAGGCCGTCATAGTTATCAGCAATAATCAAGATAATAATATCAATTAAATTACACTAGCGGCGCCCCGCGGTTTCACCCGCATAAGTTTCGATCCCGTGGGAATATCAGGATAAAAACTATCCTATGTCCTTTCCCGGAACTCAAACTATCTCTATACCAAATTTCATCTAAATCGGTTCTGTAGTTTAGGCGTGAAGAAAAGACAGACAGACAGACAGAGTTACTTTCGCATTTATAATATTAGTACCACACCACATAATAACGTCACTAATACTAACCAACTGAACATCTGCAGGCCGGAGCTCCGTTCTTGTCGATGTCTCGAACAAGAATGATCCCCACCACTCGGAGCTCCCCCTTTTATAGTCGTGAACAAACAACTTTGACGTATCAACGACATAAAAGGTGGACATCCGTTGGGTATATATTCTATATTTTGCTACACTATTTCTTAATATTTTAACTAGTCTACGTTTACATACATGTTTTAGGTTATGCAGAACATTACTATTTTATCAAGTTTTGACAGTAAAATGATAACAATAACAATACATATATATAATTAGGATAATATATTACGTGCGTGTATGAGCAGATGTATGCATGTAAACGAAGCAAAAGATATTATGTAAGAATTATAGCAGGTGGCGTTAAGTAGTTTCTGCTTACCCCTTTTGGAAAAGATGAGAGTGAAAATAACTTTCCTATTCCATGCCAATATCGTATCCAACCTCCTCCTTGTCCTTACTCCCCAAGTATCAATAAAAACCCGATCGGTCTCGAAAACCGAACTCCAACACAAACAAACTCCGAGTATCGTATTCAAGGAGGTCAAAAAGCCTTTATAAATAAACAAAGGCCAAAATACGTTACCGACTTTTGGTCGGAAACCCCCAAACTTGGGGGCTAAAATACCCAATGTCCATAATCAGCTCTCAAACTCCTTCGGTACCTACTAGGTATCAGATAAAGTTCTGTATACTTTGGGTTGCCTACGTTAAAGCTTATTTGGGGGAGATCTGCCCAGTTTGTATGAATTTGTAATACAAATATTTGGGAGTCGCCCTGTACTTTTGTTTGGTGAGTAAATTGTGAATGGTTGGTGCTGCGTTTTGCAACATTTGTTCATGGTTTTATCTGAGAACCTTCCCTCCGGTTAACTTCCAGGCTTTACAAAATCTATGTTTAATCGGTCAAGCACCGCGCGTCGCCTATTGGTGACGAACCAATAGAAAATCAAATGTGTCTCATTAGCGGATTACTCTGGTTTCAAATTGCGTTAGCGATTATGATAGTAAAATGCTAGCTAGACACTGCTTAGGTATTTATGTCTTTCTTACCCTCGAATATATCAAACTACAAAAAAAAATGAAAAGAAAAAAAAATAGGTATGTTGCACCTGCCATGTTTTGTCTCTGCATCACCCTGAAGTTGGCTGGTAAAAAATGCCTCAGGCATTAAGTCCGTCTATGTACCTACAGTATTTTGTACTTGTGTATAAGTTTAATCGGTCAAACGGCGCGCGTCGCCAATCGGCGACGAAAAAATAGAAAATCAATTGTGTCTCATTAGCGGAGCTTGACAGATTAAAAAACTTTTTTACAAAAAAAACAACCGACTTCAAAAAAAACACTACAAAGTGAAAAATAACTTTAATTTCGGAAGTCGGTGTCGTTGCTTCAGCATTTTCGTTTTTTGACACCGACTTCCAAAATTAAAGTTATTTTTCACTTTGTAGTGTTTTTTTTGAAGTCGGTTGTTTTTTTTGTAAAAAAGTTTTTATTTTTCACTTTTTAGTTGTACCTACCCCACACAAATTCAATTAACACTAGTGCATTGAAGACACGACTCGAAGAATCATCAAAATTCACATAAAAATGCCGGAGATGCAGTACATTTATGCATATAACTTCGTACATAAGAATAATTACCTAATGTATTATATACTAAAACCTTCCTGAAAGTATGTAGAACACACTTATGAAAGAATTATCAAAATCGGTTCAGTAGTTTTTGAGATAATCGCGGACATACAAACATACATACATACATACGGGTCGAATACAGAACCTCCTTTTTTAAAGTCGGTTAAAAAATATCTGGGAGAACAGGCCAAAGTAAGGAAAAATTTATTTAGCTAGCAACCCAGTTTTGCCCTCGTGAAGTTTTAATAAAGGTGCGACATCGGACCGCCGCCGTGATTTATTTTTGATGTCAATCAAAGGAAAATAAATGATATTAGGCGAGATTAAAACGTTCTCGTTAGGATGTTCATCAGAAACTTTGATTGTTTGTGTAGTCTCCCGAATATTCTTCGAAGGCTCCCATAGTAATCAGAAATTACGGACAGGGAGGCAAGATGGTCTTGTAGAAATTTTCGGAGACAGGAAAAATTGGGGTCAACTACAGAAATACAAAAAAAAAGCTAACTAGCTATCTCTGCTTTCGATTTTTTTTTTTAGATTTTATATTTGAGCTTTCTTTGATTTGCTTTCTACTTTTTTGTAGCTTTATTGGCAAAAAAGTAAATGCGATAACAGGCAGAAGTTTGTACATCACCATGTTTGGCCGTTGACCCCCAAACTAAGCAGGGCTTGTATCTTAGGGGTCGGAGTGCGACTGAGCAGAAAGATAATTATAATTATGTCAATTAACAATGCTACTTTACTAAAGCGGTGTGTTTGTGTGTCTGTGAAGCTGAAGTTTACAGGCACTTTAGATTGTCGACTAATGTTTGAGATGTTTAGATAGCGCTACCCATCGCGTCAACGGAGTATAGCTAGCCAGTAAAAAATAACCTTTTATATTTCCGATCCTTATAAACCAAGTTTCGTTTTTATGTCCTCAAGAAAAAACATGACATGTCACAATACAATACTTCCATGTTTATCAAAACATGTTCTAATATCAGTCAGGTCAACGACCGGATTGACCTGCCTTGACTGCTTACATTTCCCTCGATATTTCCAATCAATTCTGAAAGTAGTAGGTAGTATTCTTGCTAATTTATTCCCAAAAGTTTGTTTGCTTGAATCCGTTTTATTAACAGCTAGCTTCTGCCTGCGACTTCGTCCACGTAATATTTCTCTTTCTCCCGTATCGCCTGCCCGCGCTATTACTTTGCTTCCTTTTTGCTCGACTCCCAAGGGTCCTAGCGCGATGTTAAATAGCCTATAGCCTTCCTCAAGAATTGGGCTATCATATGCAAAAATATTTTTAGGGGTTTTTTTTATTTTCTATAGGGGCTTATGGAAAAAGAAAGAAAGAAAGAAAATACATTTATTTAGCACAGACTAAAGGACACACAATACACTAATACTTAGTAATAACAGCCACACGGGTCGATCGATCAGGTTAAGCTACGCTTGAGGCGGTTGGTCCGTGGATGGATGTCTATCTTTACATACCAAGACCCCTCCGTGCCTCGGAAAGCACGCTAAGCCGTTGGTCCCGGCTGTCATTCTTGGATCTTTGACAGTCGTTACGGGTCGTCAGAAGCCTGAAATTCTGACAACCAGTCTTACCAAGGGGTTTCGTATTACCCAGGGTTGTGGAGGTCACATACGCAGTCGCTCCATGTAAAATACTGGTATTCAGCTGCATCCGGCTGTCATTCTTAGATCTTTGACAGTCGTTACGGGTCGTCAGAAGCCCGAAAGTCTGGCAACCAGTCTTACCAAGGGGTTTCAAAATGGGCTCCCTTCAAAATGGTTGAGCTGAATGGTGCTGATGCATGCGTCATGTTCGAGAACGGGCGCCGTCAGTAGGGACTGGTCATCTCTTTGCTGCCATGGCTTATTTTAATTTATTATTTGAATTGTTGTTTTTTCTCATCTTTTCATTATGGACGCTTTTAACGTTCTGCATCGTTCTCACATGTATAATTTTTAACATGAATGATGTAACCAAGACTTTGTAACCACATTATTTTGATTTAAAAGAGTGTCCATGGAGTTTCTTGCCCGTTCTTCTCCATAGGTACCTACGCTTTGGAATGGGCAACTAGCTTCACTTTTTCTGACTGACTGACTTCTTGACAATTCAAAAGTGCCTGTAAATGGTTTAATTGAAATAAATGCTTTGAGTTTGAGTTTTCGTATTACCCAGTGACTGGGTTGTGGAGGTCAGATAGGCAGTCGCTCCATGTAAAATACTGGTATTCAGCTGCATCTGGTTAGACTGGAAGCCGACCCCAACATAGTGGGAAAAGGTTAGGCAGATGATGATACAAAAATATTGGTTCCAGAGATTAGGGCGTTCAAACAAACAAACTATTCAGATTTATTATTAGTACCTACTGATATAGATATATTCTTTCTTTATTTGTTTTTTCCTATACAAGTGGAACGCGAACCGGTAGAGTTAGCCTAGACTTGATTGTATTGGAAGAATTGTGTCTCCCGTATTTGGTTCACCCAGGAAGTCTTCCTATAAAAACGACTTACCTTCGAAGTAATGTTTCTAGCATAAAAAAAAGGTTACCTACTTTCGTGTGGATGTTTTAAAGAGGATATTGTACCCGGAGAGATCCTAAACACCAGCCTCTTTTCCATAGGTGGACGGTATCGAATGCGGGATGTCATAATAGTCCTCCAAACCATATTTAGGCTGAAGTGGCCAATCACAAAGGAGACTAGCCGTCGGCGCAGGAGATATTATAGTGCACTTTAATGGAATACTGACTTAACTCAAAAAAGACGATTTTTGGGACATCGCAAAAGAAGATCTTGCTATGAGGACTTATCCTAATCCTAAAATTAAAACTGATTTGAGTTGACTATTAATTAATCATGAATGTTTATATTTTAAACGTCTATGATTAACTATTGATGAGATCTGAGTAAAAAAAAATCTGTAACTCAATTCTGACCTATCTACTAATGGGTCAATGTTCCATTAAGCATGCGAAGTGTGAGCTCTCATCGTCTGATGGGACCGGAGAGAGATCAGGCACAGACGGGTTTACGTGTTTTCAGAGGCACGTGGTATCACACCACAAACTTCCAAAACCAGGGCTGTTACTGAGAAATTCCTAACAGAAAAACCCAATAACACTTTGCCCGACCTGGGATGTCAACCCAGGAACCCACGCTCAGCCGTCAAGCTTCCGACCACGAGACAAACGGCATTAGAATGTCATATTGTCACCAAGAATAGAATTTTTTAGGAAATAAACCGGAGTATTCCCGTTTGAGCACCTATTTTCAGAGCACCTTTTCTTAGAGCACCAAAGGTATTCCCATTAGAGCACCAATCAATATTTTACCGTGGTGCTCAAAGGGGAACAATAAAAAACGTGTAATCAACAGTGAATTTTTACTCCCCGATTTTAAAAACAAACTTCTACTGTTTCATTTTTACCATCGCCACAAAAGAAAAACTTTGAAAGCCCGGAACCCTTGTTTTTCCCACATTTCGCTCCATAATTAATAACAGGCCATAACCTCAGAGACCAAAAAACATCCCTGATTTCAATAGACGCTCATTTGCCTCCAATTTATCAAATTAGCACAATCGCCATGCAAATTGCGAATGGAATAAAAAACCGAATGACAAAAGCAAGTTAATTATTTCTCGTCCATAGTTTGCCACGATTGTGGAACGACAAATGAAGATAAATCGGCGATGGCAGTCGGTTCGATCCCCGTTGGGACAGAGCTTACTAGGGAAACTCGCTTCGATAAGGAAAATTTCTCGAAAATAAAAAAGCTTGTCTTACAATGCTTAAGCGTTAATACACTCTTTGTGCAAAAACATCACAGGAATTCACTGTAATAATATACCTATATATGTATAATGAAAATACACTGAGGCACTCTTGTTGTTCACATTATAAACCGTGTTCTTCACGACATCCATAAACTTTGTCAAACGCTTCTATAGCTTTTACAAATTAAATCTAACAAAGGAAGTAGTACTTAAAAAGACTTCGTTACAAAGATATTTGTGATTTCATTTAGTGAAATTTAATTGAGCTATGCAGTAAGAAAGGGTCTTAACTCAGTTTTGACAAGTTGGAGCCCGCCAAATCTTATGAATGAAAAAATACGTCATCGTTGCCAATTCGGATAAAGAGGCATGCGTAACGGGCGATTTACGTCAAGGTATTTAGTTTATATGAAAATTAACAAAAAAATAAGAATTAATTAATGTGTCCATAATGAAAAATGCGTATTTCCATGGTCTGAACATCTGGTCGAAGTTTATGTATATCGTCCGGAACACGGTGTATATATCAATGTTTTTGATACATTATTCATTACATTAACTAACGCTGTTCCCATGGGGGTTGGTGGAAACAATAGAAAACCACCAGCTACGTTCCTTACATACTACTTCTAAAACAAAAAGAAAACAAAAATTGTTACTACATAAATATATCGGAGAGGTGCGAATTCTCGCCGAGAGGCAATTTATTCTTTTTTTTTTTAAATTTGAAGAATGATCAAACAATGGACGCCAGATGGATAACATCAAACTTCAATAATTATAATTCAACTTAGAGCTATTTGAATTATTAATCAGGAAATTGGAATTAGGTGGGACCTCATCTGAATACCGTATTAAATTAATCCATGACCCTCAGTTGTCCTTCATGACCTTATAGAATAGGGATGACAAGCGGTTGAAACTAAGCTCCATTGATCTTTACAACGGACTCAATAATTCCAGTTGAAGTGAAGTAAAAGAGAACGATATTGGAAGATATGTAATCTTCCAATATCGTTCTCTTTTGTAATCCCTATATTCCCACGGGATCGACATTTACGTGGGTGAAACCGCGGGGCGCAGCTAGTAGTTCAATAATAATGGAGAAAAAAATGGTTGTCAATTTGGTTTTTGCTCTCCTGAAAAGTTAGCATTTTACACATCCGACATAATGTTTCTAATGTCAAGAGATTTTCTTGTTATTGCATAAACAAGCGACAAATAGTAATATCAGCCGCAAACATACCGTTCGATTGGAAAGTCCGAAGTTAAAGTTCTCCATGTTTTTATTTCAACACTTTTTTTATTCGGCTTCCATTGTCCGCGCTTTATTTGTTGTGAGTCCGATATCGGTTTTGATTCAGAATGGATTTATTTTTCATACAATGCGATCTTTTCTCTCATGTCACCATGTGTTATGGTTTCCATGGATATCAGTTAAAGAATGTTATTTTTTTTGGATAATCCCGAATCTGTTCGGGTTGCTGTTTCAGATGTTTTCTTTTTTCTTTTTGAAGTGTGTTTTTTTCGGCGTAAATATCTGAGGTGAAGGCTGTTTTGCTAATGGCTACATAAATAGGCATTTATTTTTACACAATAAATACATCTTTTTCTGATAGAAATAAAATTAAACGCAAAAATGCTTTTAGATCGACAGCGCCGTGAAGATTTGCAGAAATTCTAAGGACTGCTAAATTAGCTTTAAGACAATTGCAGAAGACAAGATCCATCTGACAGGAGAAGTTATACCTAGTTGTCTAACTGGTCAAAACTCGCAGAATTTCCAGGAATTTAAATGAACAAACAGTTAAATTCCTGGAAATTCTGAGAGTTATGACTAGTTAGATAACTGGGTTTTTGAAAATTAACCTAGAAAGTCACTAAGATAATGGTTCAAATCCCTTTCGTTATATTACAAGAGCTTTTACGAGTGACGGTACGCCATCTCATGCACCCTATGCAGCCAAACACTGACTTTATAAAGCAATTTTAGCAAATTTGGTGATTTTGGACCATACTCTGGTCCCCTCCTACTATAATCACAATAATATTATAAAGTCGAACGTTTGTGAGTGTGTGTGTGTTTATAATTATGTTTTTTACTTCTTCACGCTCAAACGGCTGGACCAATTTTGGTAAAACTTTTTATGGAGGTAGCTGAAACCCTGGATTAACATATATGCTACTTTTTATCCCGATATTTCCATGGAATGAAAGAAAGAAAGAAAGAAAGAAAATACGTTTATTTGCGGTGAAAATGACGCAAAAAGAACAAAAACACAAAAAATAAAATAAAAAGGTAGGGGGAAACATGCGTCACATCCACGCAAAACGGCTATCGCTCAGCATTATGCTGCGACCCTATGCAGGACAGAGCCCCAGCGCTGGTTTTCAGCGACAGCCGGCGCTGACGTAATGACGTCGTCCGGTGCAGCAAACAATTATTAAAATACAGTGTACTTAAAGAAAAATAATCGGTTAAAAGTGATAGAATATTATACTAAACAGGAAATAGACATAGGTACAGTACACGCTATGAGAATGTCATCCTCAATAAACGTTTTACACATTATGAAGTGGCAACATTTCGAAGCGTCCTTATGAATTTGACGTAAAATGTGTACCCAACGTGCACCAAAGTAATTATGTATGATGTAAGAAATTACAAAATGGCCAAAATGATGTAATGTGATGTATTAGTATTATGCAATAGTTATGTGTCACTGTTGTGAATGTTTTATGCGTTTGTGAGTGAACGTGCAAGATGAGATGGACCCAATAAACGGACAAAACAAATCCTTGGAAACTGGAGGATGACCCGACATGCCATTGAACGCGAATTGCACGCACACGAATTGCCATTGAACGCGAACCCAGTAAGAGGCCCGTGTTAGCGAGCCACCGTAAGGCAATCAACGGCCAGAGGGCGAAGCCCTGACGCCACTCGTCACGCCCCATGACGTTGGCGTCGCGACTTCCCACAATAAAACAGGAAGGTATGTAAAATATGGAAGTCTAGAGCCACGAATAGCAACACAAAGTAGAACAACACAACTTAAATAAATAATTGGTATGATTATTGGAATTTAATTTGAAATTAGATTGTAGATGCGCGATTATAAAAATAAATATTTAACAAATAATATGATAATAACAAATAATAAATAAACATGGACAAGTAATATGATCAAAATATATTTCAATTAATAGGTTTTCAACATAGAACTAATGTGGACAGGAGAAACGCTGCCAGTAGGTAGAACTGGCAAGCAGGGGACCGAAGGCCATGCTGCAGCGCTGATGGAGATCCTAAACCAAACACCGCAGGCCACGACCCATGAGGTGAGCAAAACATTCGAAATTCAAAGGAATCGAAACTTATGCGGAGCTCGTTTTAAATAAATTACAATGCAATGCCTGGGTCCCGTTCAGGAGTATCCCTTGGCGCATCTTGTATCAGAGACAGTATCATCTTTCCACTCACCACCATCTGTGGACATAACATAGTAATCAAATGAACTAATTATTCGATATTCTCACGGGGTCGACATACACGCGGGTGAAACCGCGGGGCGCGACATTCACGCGGGTGATACCGCGGGGCGCAGCTAGTACAGATTATAAATTAAAGTTGCTTTTCGTGTCTATGTGACCGCGTTGTTCTTCCACGGACTGTGATGTGGTCTTCACCATCATTAAGAAAATGTATACCGGATGGTTTTTATGTATGATACACTAGCTTGCGCCCGCAACTTCGTCCGCGTGAAGTTTTTTGGTCCCCCGACCCACCCCGTCTGTCGCATCGCATCAACTGCCCGCGCTATGACTTCGTTTTCGCTAAGCGTTCTTCCTGACTTTTTCCTTTTTGCTCGACTCCTAAGGGCCATAGCTTGATGTTAAATAGCATCATCATCATCTCCCTGCGCCCCGCATACAGATACTTTTTTGCATTTATAATATTACTAGCTGCGCCCCGCGGTTTCACCCGCACAAGTGTCGATCCCGTGGAACTATCGGGATAAAAAGCATCCTATGTCTTATTCTGATGCTGTATTACTGTAAAGTTTCATCAAAATCCGTTCAGTAGTTTTTTGCGTGAGAGAGTAACAAACATCCTTCCAAACTTTCACATTTATTCCTTAATTTTTTTTTAATAAAAATTATATACTAGCTGCGCCCCGCGGTTTCACCCGCATAAGTCTCGATCCCGGGGGAATATCCTATGTCCTTTCCCCTGAACTCAAACTATCTCTATACCAAATTTAATCTAAATAGGTTCAGCGGTTTAGGCGTGAAAAGGTAACATATAGACAGACAGACAGACAGAGTTACTTTCGAATTTATAATATTAGTATGGATTAAATAAATATTAACAATAAATATTAATATAGTAGGATAGTAGAATTTGACGAAGATTTCCTCACTTTCCCTATACTGTTTATGCAAATCCCAACCACTCCATGGTGAACCCTCCACTACCCCAAACTACCCGCTTAACCTGTAAAAGCAACGCACGATATATCCCGGTTCCTCCCTGAAAGCTAGCTACACTACTTGAATCGGAAAGTAGGACGGCTTTCGATGGAAATTTCAACAATGCCGACAGTTCTTAAGGATTGTCGGGGACAGCATAATGGCCTTGTAGTCCGTTAGCAGATTGGAAAGTCGGACTTTTTTGTGTGGAATTAGCTTCCCGGAGTAGTTGAGTCAAATCGAGTGAGGCAACGAGGTGGGAAAATCTTTTGGTTCTCTCGAAATTTTTGTAAGGTAACTTTTGTTGTTGTTGGTTTGAGAATTTAGTGGAAAACATTACCATAGCTATTCATATAACGTTGGATTTATTTAAAAATCCATACTAATATTATAAATTCGAAAGTAACTCTGTCTGTCTGTCTGTATGTTACCTTTTCACGCCTAAACCGCTGAACCGATTTGAATTAAATTTGGTATAGAGACAGCTTGAGGCCCGGGACAAAGGATACTTTTTATCCCGATATTCCCACGGGATCGAAACTTATGCGGGTGAAACCGTGGGGCGCAGCTATATAACAGCAGTAATATTGTAAATGCGAAAGTGGGTCTGTCTGTTACCTCTTCACGCCTAAACCGCTGCAGCGATTTAGATGAAATTTGGCATAGAGATAATTTGAGTCCCTGGAATTGACATAGGTTAGTTTTTATCCCGATATTCCCACGGGATCGAAAATTATGTGGGTAAAACTGCAGGACGCTGCTAGTAAAAAAATAAAAGTCTTTCCTTCATATTATTGAATTCGACACAAAATTGTATTGACTTATTTTTCTAAATGCATTTTTCTCTACAGCAGTTTTGCTATATTTCCAATTTTCCTTTCCTACTACAAATGTAACTATCTAGCCGCCTTCCAACTCGTTTTATCGGCATCTTGCGTGAAGTAGGTTACGTCCCGTTCAAAGCGAAGGGCTCGCCTCTCTATATTTATGTGGAGTGCTAATTTTAAAGCTATTGCGCTGGCATGAGTGCTTTCCGTGTTACGTGTATATGTATGATGTTGGCAATAATATTGTAGAAGGAAAATAATAATTTAAAATACATACAACTTAGTTTTATCGGGTGACTCGTTTTTTTTATTGGTTAGGTATGTAGCGGTATCTACAACGCCACATGCGAACAACGCGTCATACTGACGTCACGCAAATCCTGCATCTCGCAAGCAGAGTTTACCGCGCAACTAGCATAGATACAACAGCCCGACATGAATCATCGGGCAGTTTCCTGCCAGACACAACACCCGTCTGGTCGGAGGATCCTCCCCATTTCAGCGTATGAGTGAACTATACATAATCAGCCTATAATGTTCCCACTGCTGGGACACAGGCCTCCTCTCTTCGAGAGGAAGTGGGCTATAATCTACCACCCGGGCCCAGTGTGGATTGGTAGATACCACTTTTTTTGAATTTTTGGTTCTTGGATAATGTCGGTTTTCTCACGATGTTTTCCTTCACCGTTTTGAGAGCATTGGTGATTTCATAATTTACACAAAGTAAACCTCTTGCCTGGGTTCGAAACCACGGTCATCAACTCATAAGTCGGGGCCATTACCACTGCGCCACTACTGCTCTCGAATCTCTATTATAGGCCGACCGCTTAACAGAGACGTTACCTGAGGTAGCAGCGCGGTGCGGGAGGGGTGTGGTGACGACATGCGAGAGCTCAGTGATTCGTCAAATTGTGACAACTATCACCCCTCCCGCACCGCGCAGCTACCTCCGGCAACGTCTCAGTTAAGTGGTCGGCATATAATATGTAGTTAGGTATCCTAGCGAGTAATTAAGATAGTCGGTGGCGATATCTGACAATAAAAGGTTTTGAATATCTTATTTACTAGCCAGGGAATGATAATGGTTGTAAAATGCATTCAGCGAAAACTCGTTATCGCATTTATTATGCGCGTGGAACTCTCTGCCAGTATCTGTGTCACTTCCACATTTAACATGTCTTCTAAAGAAGAGTGAACAGGCATCTTCTGGGCACGGTTCTGTCATAGATCTCATCCATCGCTTTCCATCAGGCGTGACCGCGGTCGAGAGCAGGCCTATTCAGCAATAAAAAAAAAGTATATTTTGAAGGACCTCTCGTGTTGACCATTCTTAAACCCCGTCCTTGCATTCATATCAAATAGATCATCGTATCTAGATTCTAGATCCTACTTCATTATACAACGATCTCCATATCCAATATCCCTTCAACACAAAAAAGGTCAACCTACATTATTCACCCCCTCCCTAGTCAATATTTTTTGTCTCAATTTCGGGACATAAGACATCCAATAATAACATCTTACGCTCTAAAACATACCCTAAACTTAGGGCGATCCGTCCCGAGCCGTGACAAAAACTAAACAAAGTCTAGAAGAGAATTATGACATATGGTACATTATGTATAGCTTGGGACATCTGGACGCTAAAAGGAAATTCCCACACGCATTTACCAAGAGAGGTCCCTAAACATATTATGGGCTTGTGGTGTGGTGATGAGAGGGAGCGGTTAGCGGAGACCTTTTGAACGAGGAAGGCTGACCTGCCGTGATACAGTTTTTACTAGTACGGAGGTCAGTGTGAATTAAGCCCAAACAACCGCATATACACAGGTATTTATTAGACATACGTTATTATATTTTTTTTTGTACTAGTATTCACAAATCACAGTTTGTTCTTTTATACTGTCAATAAACTTTACATTACTTTACCTTATTTTATTTCTTGGTTTCTCGTAAATGTGAGAAGTTTTGAGTAACTTTTCTGGGTTCAGGTATATTAATCGGTTTAGGAGGGTTTTTAAAGGTACTGTATGTAATCAAGTTCTTCTAACATAACAAACATAGAGGCAATTCTCGTAATTTTAAGAACGTTCACAGTCTGATCTCAGTCTCAATCTGTCAAAAATATCTCCAATTACGCTAAATTTTGACAAGTTTTTGACATTATTTTGTTTGTCGCCGAGATGAGACTGCGAATAGATTTTGAACGTTTTAAATTACAAGAATTGGCTTTCAGATGTGTTGCTAGGGAGTTTGTAAGGAGATAATGTTTTTCTTTTATTTTTCTATTTTATTTATCGGGAATTTGTTTTTATAATATACGTATTCATGTAATTTGTTATCATTTAATTGCGTTTTTGTGTGCACTGAATAAATGGTTTATATATCTATCTAAAGAGATCATTCAGGTGTCGAACATTTTATTCCCAAAAATTAAAGTCGCGGCCAGAAAAAAAAACTGTTTTCTCATGGGAAATAATATCTTAAGCATTTTTCACCGACTTTAAAAAAAGAGGTTCTGTTTTACTATTACAGTGAAAGTCTACAATTAACCCCCCGGCAGCTATTTGGGATTGAACATATGCCAAAAATCATATTTTTTTTTAACAATTATTTTAAGCATAACATTTAAAAAATACCAAATTTTAATTAGATATAACATCCTTGACATGAATACACGAATAGTTCTTTGATTATTTACCTTTTGATTTTTATTTTTGTACTTTTGCAGGTGGCTTCTGATTTTTGTGTGGGGATAAAATGATGTGATACAAGCCCATGACAACGATATTAGTTGTAATGTAACCGCTGAGAAAAAAATGAATGAAACAACAAAAAAAAATTGCGTACGCCGCGGCCCGCGGCAAATACAAATGACAATTAGTCGTGTGTCTGATGGGATTTTCACTCGGCAAAAATGAAGAACTCTCATTCCCTTTGGAACCTTTAGAGGATGACTATTTATAAATCCTTCCTTAGTGCTCACCGTTCTCGTTCTCACTCGATATGCAATAGAAGGAACTCTTGTGCAAAATGCTTAGGCTGTGCGTTGCCTGTCATTTAATTTAAGATTTTTATTTAAAACTAGCTGCGCCCCGCGGTTTCACCCGCATAAGTCTCGATCCCGTGGAAATAATATCGGGATAAAAACTATCCTGTCCTTTCCCGGGACTCAAACTATCTCTATACCAAATTTTATCAAAATCGGTTCGGCGGTTTAGGCGTGAAAAGGTAACATACAGACAGACCGACAGACAGAGTTACTTTCGAATTTATAATATTAGTATGGATTGCTTGTTTTCATATACTCGTAGGATGTTATACGGTAAGTGAACTGAGCTTACTTATCTATACTGAATGATTTTTTACCGGTTCCAAATTTTTAGGTATAGGGTGTTCTCCCTATGAATGTGAAGAACTTTCAATATGGGACCAACTCTAAAATCACGAAAAAAAAATCTGCTGTTTAATACAAAAGTTCAATACCTACTTGACCAAAATGTATGAAACACCTGATTTTTTTTTGTGATTCAGTTTTGGTTTCCATAGTGAAAGTTGTTCAGATTCATGGGTAAATCATCCTGTATATATTATTCTACACTAAAAAAAATATATTTATACATTTAACACTATAAAACATACAATATGCGGCCTTCTGCGATCTCTTCCAGGCAGTCTTGGAATGGACAGTGTTTGCATGGACATAAAAATAGGGTTGCCATTGGTAAGTTTGTACCTACTTAAAGTTCTGAGAAAAATGCTACTTTATACTATAACAAGGTACAGACGCCAGCACATCAAGCTACCCGAAACTGTCAAATTTTTCCAATCAACTTAGAACTTTATTCTTTAGCGATAAGGTTGAAAATCTATTAAAGAAATTTGACAGATTGTAGTAGCTTGATGTGCTGGCGTCTGCACTATCGCTAACTCTTTGTTACTATAGCTACACCCTATTCTCGAGGACGACAACTTGAATCTTCGCCCCTATTCTACATAGGAAATCGACTTTTAAACCTTTTGTTGTACATAAATATATTAGATGAACATATGTTGCTAGCATTTGAAGTACTGGCTTTGTCGAATAGAGGAGTCTGTTTGGTTGTTATGGCAACAGTAATGTTACGAGTATTTATTTGTTTTATGTTGATACTAGCTGCGCCAAGCGGTTTCACCCGCATAAATGTCGATCCCGTGGGAATATCGGGATAAAGAGTAGCCTATATGTTAATTCAGGGTGTCAGCTACCTCCATACAAAATTTTATCAAAATTGGTCAAGCCGTTTGAGCGTGAAGAAGTAACAAACATATAAACACACACACTCACAAACTTTCGCATGTATAATATTAGTGTGACAGGAAAAAATAAACTGATCGATCGAATAACAGCTGCACAAGTCGATCGATCAGGTTAAGCTACGCTTGCTGCAGTTGGTCTGTGGATGGATGACCATGTTTACATACCGAGACCTCTCCGTGCCACGAAGCACGTTAAGCCGTTGGTCCCAGCTGTCATTCGTGGATCTTTGACCGTCGTTACGGGTAGTTAGAAGCCCGAAAGTCTGACAAACAGTCTTACCAAGCGGTATCGTATTACCCAGTAACTGGGTTGTGAAGGTTAGATAGGCAGTCGCTCTATGTAAAATACTGGTATCCAGCTGCATCCGGTTAGACTGGAAGCCGACCCCAACATAGTTGGGAAAAGGCTAGGCAGATGATGATATTGATATAGGAAGAAATTACCCGATGATATTAATTTATTTTAGTCAGAATGATACAAGAATGAATGGGTAAGTGTTAGCTTTTAGAGTCAATCGTATTACTTATTATTCGAAACAAACAAAAAAAAAACAAATTAATTCTAGCAAATAAAGATATCATTCATTCATACAAATACACAGGATTGTACCCAGTTTTGTAATATCTTGATTTAAAAGAGTGTCCATGATGTTTCTTGTGTCCGTTCTTCTCCATAGAGATCTACAACTAGCTTCAACTTTCTGACTAACTGACCGACTATTTAATTTTGACAATTCAAAAGTGCCTGTACATGGTTTAATTGAAATAAATGCTTTGAGTTTGAGTTTGAATATAAATCGTTAAATTATAGATTGATTTTTGATCTCTGTATATTACGTAGCTCGAACATTATACAGTACTAGTTTCTTACCGCGACTTCATCCGTATGAAATTTCGTGTTCCCCCGTCGCATCGCATCGCCTACCCGCGCTATAACTTCAATTTCGCTTACCGTTAATTTTTTTTTTCTCTTCTCCTTAGGGTCTTAGTGCGATGTTATAAAGCCTTCCTCAAGAGTTGGGATAACAAATGCACATTAATTTTTCAAATCCGGAGTTTAGCGTCGGTAGTTCCAGAAATAGCGCATTCAAACAAACTCTCTTATTAATAGTATAGATAGACTAGCAGCGCCCCGTGGTTTCACCCGCATAAGTCTCGATCCCGTAAGAATATCGGGATTAAAAGTATCCTATCTCCTAATCCAGGTCATGGTCTACCCAGGTGCCAAATTTAATCTAAATCGGTTCAGCGGTTATTGATTCCCCATAAAAACTACCACCCCCCTTTTCCACCCCCTTAAAGGTTGATTTCTGGGATAAAAACTATCCTATGTCCTTTCTCGGGACTCAAACTATCTCTATACTATATTTCATCTAAATCGGTTCCGCGGTTTAGGCGTGAAGTGGTAACAGACAGACAGACACACTTTCGCATTCATCTTATCCTATGAACAGACTAGCTGCGCCCCGCGGTTTCACCATCATAAGTTTCGATCCCGTGGGAATATGGGGATAAAAAATATCCTATGTCCTTGCCCGGGACTCAAACTATCTCATCTATATTTTATCTTATGGAAAGATTAGCTTTTATTGTAGTTGGTCACTATCTCACAGCAAGTCAATGACCTTTTCTTATTAAAAGCAACATGGATTGTAGGCTCACTACAGGGTGAAATTCTATCTATATATATACAATCTAGAGTGTAGACAAAATCAAACTGGTTGCTAATTTAATTGTAAATTTTTTTATTCTTTTTTTTTACATTTATTACTCACACCCTGACTTATTACTTGTATTTTGTTTTTTAATTAAAATCGTTTTGCTTGTACCATGTTTGTAAATATGTGAGCACCATGTATCTATCAAATAATTAATTTATATGTCATGGTTTCGTTTTTAATTCTTTTACCTATTGTGGTATAGTAATTTTATTGTAGGTGCATCGTCCTCACATGTTATTATATAATTAATGTACCCATGCAAAATATTGTACCTAAACATTTTAATAGAGTAACGGTGGAGTTTCTTGCCCGTTCTTCTCCATACGAAAACTACCTTTTGGAATGGGCGACTAGAATCAATTCTATTTTAAGATAATTTTTGACGGTCAAAAGTGCCTTTTATGTGCCTATTTGAAATAAATGCTTTGACTTTGACTTTGAATTGAATTCATGGGCATCCTTTTAGGGGGTCATTGTAATCATCATTATTATGAACAACTTTTACTATGGGACCAAACCTGAACGCGAAAAAAAAAATCAGCTCTTTTCTACACTATGACGAGTTACGTGAACACAAATGCAAGGAACAGCTGATTTTTTTTCGCGATTTTAGGTTTAGTCCCATAGTAAAAGTTGTTCATAATAATGAGTACAATGACCCCTTAAAAGGATGCCCATGAATTTAATTTCATGCTCACTTAAATTTCACACTGATGGTGGCACGTGTGTTGGATCATTCGGTTCCCTACAAAATGGTTGAGCTGGATGGTGCTGATCCATGCGTCGTGTATGTGAACGGGCGCCGTCGGTTGACACTGGTCATCTCTTAACTGCCAAGGCTTATTTTTAATCTTATTTCTTGTATTGTTTCTTCATTTGTGTGTTTTTTTTACATTGTTCTCACATATAGAAGCAACAAGAATAATGTACCAAGGATTTTGTAATATCTTGATTTAAAAAGAGTGTCCATGGAGTTTCTTGCCCGTTCTTCTCCATAGAGATCTATGCTTTGGAATGGGCAACTAGCTTCAACTTTCTGACTAACTGACCGACTACTTAGTTTTGACAATTCAAAAATGGTTTAATTGAAATTAAATGCTTTGAGTTTGAGTTTGAATTTCACCCTGTATATTATGCCGATTTCAGGTTATTAAGTTCAAGAATTCTACCCGTCTTTCCCTTCTCCACAATTCGGTGTCCTACCACATATGAAAATGTCTAGTGACTAAATATATATGGGGATATAAACCGTCACGCCTTGCCCGCTTACAAGGGGAATAAATCTCTAAACGCGAGATGTGAACGAACTATGTATGTTCATCTACATTACGTACCATCTAAACATATACAAATAAATAAAATTGGAGTGTCTGTTTGTAATATTAAAATAACCGCTTTTAATAAATGCATATGGATGTATACACGGTACATATACCAGAATAACATTTTTTACAATTTTTGTCTGTCTGTCTGTTTGTTCCGGCTAATCTCTGAAACTTTCACTGGCAGATAGCTGATGCAATAAGGAGTAACTTTAGCTACTTTTATTTTAGAAAAATAAAAATAGTTTTAGTTAGGATGGGATTTCACGCGGACGAAGTCGCGGGCAGCAGCTAGTTTTCTTATACATTCAAAGGATGTAAGCGGAAATGTCTGAAGAAATATGTGTATAGAGAAAGTATTATACAACTAGGTACCAAAACAGTTGATTGGATTACCTACAGGTTCAACATCACATCACGAAGGGGTAGACAATAATTACGAATGCAAATATTATCCCCTGTTCCTTATATCCCTACTGATATAATTATTTTTACTGGTAGGGATACTTGGAGATTTTTTACAATTATCGCTACAGGTTGGGATATAGGTATTACAATATACAATAATTATAAATTCAACATTAATGATGTAACTAATGTTTGGTGATAATATATTTTCAATTTCAATAAATGAGTGTTCGTGGAGTTTTTAGTCCGTTCTTTTCCATAGAAACCTACTACGTTTTGAAATAGGCAACTATGTGGCTTCATTTTTAAGGTTCCGTACCCAAAGGGTAAAAACGGGACCCTAATACTAAGACACCACTGTCCGTCTGTCTGTCCGTCACCAGGCTGTGTCTCATGAACCGTGATAGCTAGACAGTTGAAATTTTCACAGATGATGTATTTCTGTTGCTGCAAACAACAAATACTAAAAATAGAATAAAATACATATTTCCCGTACAACAAGCGTGATTTTTTTGCCGTTATTTGCTCGATAATAATAACGGCAATAGGTAGACGCTTGAAATACTCACAGAATATTTAGTTGTGTATTCACTTGAAAAATAAATAATTAAATTAAAACAAAACAAATATTTAAGGGGGGCTCCCATACAACAGACGTGATTTTTTTGCCGTTTTTTTGAGATAATGGTACGGAACCCTTCGTGCGCGAGTCCGAATCGCACTTGGCCGCTTTTTTCTGACTGACCGACTCCTTGACAGTTTAAAAGTGCCTGTAAATGTTTGAATTAAAATAAATGCTTTGAGTTTAATTTTGACAAACGTGTTAGTTTAACACATTACACCAATAATATTTACGTCCTATGTAGAAGGGGTGAGCGTATTGCTACAAACCTAATGAGAATTACGTGAAGAAATAATTCATTAAAATATTGCCCAATTTGGGGAAAAAATGGTTTACATCGCTGCCAAAAGGAAAAGTCCCCAAACAGCTGGCAGCATTTCCACGTTGAATGGCAATGTTGATTCTTTGACCTAAAAATTTGCCAGGCTGTTCACGTGGAGCTCTGTTCTGTTCTCGAGTCGATCAACCGCTTGGCGATGTACCGAAAAACAAGTTTAGCACTTGGACCCAATGGCCAGTGGTGTGCATTGGTTTTCAGAATAGGTAGGCACTAGGCCGGGTCTAGTCTAGGCAAACGTGGTCACTAATCTGAAAAAAAGTGAGGTCAAAAGTATGGTTATTTGAGTAGGCAGGTGATAAATTGCGAAGGACGAACGTCATGATATTAATATAGATAGATATATTTATTTCTGAGTATATGGTACATTAAGATCTTAATATTAAACAGTTGCACATACACTACCGTTGCCGGTGTAGAAATATTAAAATTACTTACAAATTCAAAGTGGCCAAGTTTTACGCGTGAGACGTACGTATTTGAACGAGTAAAGACCAATGACAATGTGCGAATAGTACGGGAGCCGAGTAGGCCGTCCGGCGACTGCGTACTGCCGCGCGTGTTTGTATGAAGATTTTGCTTTTTGTTAGGTATTATAATTTAGTGAGTTTCTTAATGGGGCACACACACTAAAATGTAATTGACAGGCTTATGTTGATATATCGAGGTAGGCGCTGCTTATATGCCTATATGCAATCCACGCTACTGCCAATGGCCCTAGTGTTTCAACCCCAAACAGCTCAAACATAATGTATCTAAACTAGTCACCCAGTTCTTAGCGATCAGCAAACCTTATCCACCTAGATTTTTTCCAACTAAGTAAGCTTCAACTTCAAGTAAAACAGTATAATTGCAACAAAGCGACTCAAGGAGGAGCACCTCACCTCATCTTAATGTCAAACAACAGCGTTATAAAGTGGTTACGTCACAAACTCGTGACGTCACAAATCTAGACTCCATGTATTTATTATGTTACAAGTCACACCTCCGCGTTGGGAATACTAATACAATTGTTCGCTGTAGAATTAAATTACTGTTTGTTACTGAAGGAAATTTGAAGATACGTTGCTGTGACAACACACGAGTGGTGTGACGAATTAATGTGTTAGCTGCCGAGAATGTGAAGCTAGTATTGTTGTGATTATGTTTTTGATAAACTGCAAGGTGTAAAGACTGTGAAACTGAGGATTGCCTGACTTAAGGCGGTACCCCGACCAAAACCGCGTTTTTCTTCGTTATTCAGAGGCTATTAACTCAATATTTATGAGAAATAAACTAAATCTGAAAACACATTATTAATGTTCGATATCCTATCATCACATTGCCCGTTATTATTTGTTTTTATACAGGGTGTTACGGAAAGGGTATATCAATACAAATGGGTTGAAGAGTGTATCTGGTCTAGAATCTCTGTACAAAATTTCAGCTCAAAAGCAGTAACTTTGAAAATGCTTAAGACTTTTTTATTTCGATAGTTTATTAAATTGAAATCATAACAAACGTGTCACCGCACTACGAGGGTCATTATCCATTATCTGTAGTGTGTCTGTGCGCCTAGTACACGCACATCACGCCGCCGCGCGCCAGTGCAGCGCCGTGATGTCGAAATAAAAAAATAATTAAGCATTTTCAAAGTTAATGCTTTTGAGGTGAAATTTTGTACAGAGATTCTAGACCAGATACACTCTTCAACCCGTTTGTATTGATATACCCTTTCCGTAACACCCTGTATGTTACTAATACATTTAAAATCTCCTTTTAAAAAAGTGACTAAAATTATTGATTGCATCCATCTTTTGCTAAAGTTGACGTTCTATTAATTTGCGGATTTCACCAATGGATAGATAATTTAAAAATCTAAATAATCCATGTTTTAGTTTATTTAAAAAGATCGCTATTTATTTATTATTTATTTATTTAATACTTCAATCACATAAATGTACAGAGGCGGACTTAATGCTATAGGCATTTTCTACCAGTCAACCTTTGGGTGATGCAGAGACAAACAGATTCGAGATTTCGTATTAGATTTAGATCACCAACCCGCACTGGGCCCGCGTGGTGGATTATGGCCCACTCCCTCTCCAAAAGAGAGGAAGCCTGTGTCCCAGTAGTGGGAACGTTATAGGTTAGGGGAATGGTTTGTATGCATGTATGTTAGGCATTGCCGTGTTCTCTGTCAAAAGGTAATAGGTGTCAGGGACATTGCAGTCGATCGGGAACGCAGACCATTCCCTGTTGCATGTGTTCGTAAGTGTCGGCAACCGCTTTCCATTACGTGGGCGACTGGCATATTTACCAACGTATGTACATCTCGCCAAGTGCAACGGAAAGGGTCAAATGTACGACCCCTTCTGTTTGACGTCATAGTTGTTATTGCCCATATCTGACTCCGTTTGTTTTTTTCTGTCATTGTAACTACGGCCAGTAATCTGAGAGCCGCTAGCGTACATTTTGTAACTGAAACATTAAATAATATTATATAGGTTCATACTAACATATTGTCATATTGTCGACTGAAATTTAAAAACAATAATTTTAATAAATGAGCTGTTTGTTTTCTATTAATAAAATAAAATTTTATTCGAGAACATCCATCGGTTTTTTACTAAACTTCAACTATATCCGGCGATCCTGCATACTTATCTCTTTTGTTGACTGTACATTCTAAGGTAATTCTTGTCAATACAAATCAGACAGTTCAAACATGTTTTAATGTTCGTAAAGGCGAAATATAGCCTATGTAACAATATTAATCGTGATTTGTGTACAAATAGAATAAGATAATTTGTAAACACCATTGTAACAACCTTTGTAGTAATAAAGACCATGAAAAATAAAAATAAAAACAGTTAACTGAGAATTTGTGGCTTTGACATCTATCACTTTCTTGCTGACAAAATTTATTGTGACCGATCCTGTATCTATGATTTATAATGTAATATTCCTATCTAAAGACTTAATTATTTATTAGAATTGTATCGTATTTATATCATGTTTTATTTAATTTGTAATATTGTTAAATTAATAGATAATATATGCCCTAAAGGACAGATTTTTGAGTTTCTATAAAATATCTGTAAGACCTGTTACGAGTATATCACAAAAAATCGCACTAGTAAATACTTTGACTTTACCCAAAACTTGTTCATAGGTCTTGCTCAACCAATTTTTCTAATATTACTTTAAATAACTTGATTATTCTTCGACCCATCATGATAACTTCTACTATGTTATGTAGATATGTTTAATCCGCTGGCTGTCTAGCCAGACGCGACTCAATAACTTGTCTGCATGAGTATCTTCCACAATATTGGACAAGTAATACTCATTCACAAAAAAGTGAAAAAGAAACTGACATCAATCTCCATGCATATAAAAAAATACTCATCCTTTTTGCATTTGATAGCCCAGTTCTTGAGGAAGGTTATATTTAACATCACGACCCATCAACGACCCTTAGGAGCCGAGAAAAAAGAAGAAAAGTCAGAAAGAAGTCGAAGCGAAAACGAAGTTGTGAGCAGATGTTATGTACAGACGACAGCACATCAAGCTACCCGAAACTGTCAAATTTTCCCAATTAATTTTTAACCTTATGCTTTAGCGATAAAGTTGAAAATCTATTAAATAAATTTGACAGATTGTAGTAGCTTGATGTGCTGGCGTCTGTACTTATAATCTTCCCATGCGATAGGTAGGTACGGTAGTTTATCTATCCTACTACTAATAAAGCTGATGAATTGTTTGTTTGTTTGTATATTTGAATGCGCTATCCTCTGGAACTACCAGTCGGATTTGAAAAAAATATTATTCCATTTGATAGCACAATATCGAGAAAGGTTAAAGGCTATATTCGCTTAACACCACGCTACGATCCATAGGAGCCGAGCAAAAAAGCGATGGGGTGGGTTGGGGAACAAGAAATTTCACGCGGACAAAGTCGCGGGCTGAAGCTAGTTTATAATATAAATAAATACCTTAATATTAATCGGCGCGTGCCACTATGAGTAATCGCCGTTGCCTGCGTGAGCGATGACGTAGCAAGATGGCGGACATCAATTTGACGTTTAATAGCTTGTGGCGGGAACGCATTGGTCACTTTGTCGCTGTGGGAGGACCACCTGAGCACAGCTTCATTTCCTAGTGTCTTGAGACTTTAGCCTTTGTTTATAAAACAATTTCAAAATAGGCCGTATTCTCGAACGATACTTGGTTATGAATCTGTATTTTACCCTCGCAATTGCTTTCATTTGGACAATTCCACCTTATACATTGCGTGTTCTAGCTTTCACAAAAATTAACTGTTATAGCACATGAAGAACACAACACACTTGTTATGAACATAGCCTCGATTTTGAGTGTGTTATGCAGTTACTTTCAGATTGGTATGAAATCTATCAGCGAGGAAAAATTGCGTAACACACTTACTTGCCTTTCCCCTCAAGTGTCAAGTGTACACCAAGTGTACATAAGTGAAAGTGGACGGAGTGAATGTCAACGGTACACCAAGTGTACACAACAGTTTCATTTTTGTACTGTCATTGTTAAAACAATGACTTTATTGCGCCCATTCAACTACTCCGACGCGTGGGGTGCTTCGACAGGTAGGCGGGCAAACGTGTGAGAGGTTAACAGTTCAACAACATTCATTGCGTTATCTACGTTGTTGAGCAGACGAATTTTCCAACCTATAAACCAATGGATGAGGAATTCCTTTCAAAATCCTTCGTATTGTGATTGAAAGTGTGTTAAGTAATTAATAAGCTTCAAAACTGTGAAATTCACTTTGTAAGACGTCCTAAGAGGAAAATGACAAAAAGATCTTACCATACTGCTGGTGCTGCATAGCATAATCAGTCTATGATATTCCCACTGCTAGGACACAGGCCTCCTCTCAGCGAGAGGAGTGAGACGTAATCCACCACGCGGGCCCAGTACGAGTTCGTAGAACTTTTACCCAATTAAGGGGACTCCATGACCTAAAGTGCGTTCACTGTCGGACTGCATAGAAAAGAAAGAGAAGCGCGATGACACAACGCTGCAACAATTATCTATTTACAAAAAAATCTATTGTTTGGACTAAAAAATTAAAACACTAATGCTTTAGTATGTTGCTTGTAGAATAATCTGACAAAAAATCAGAATGATTGTATGTTATTAGTATGGTTTTTATTGTAAAAAGAAAGTTTTTAAAGTTATTTTCATGATTTTTTCTATCGTATCAAATTAGTTGTATTGTTTTCAACACACTATCTACCTAGCATATATCCTGAAGAATATCATATATTTTTCTGATTTTCTTTACTGTAGTCGATCTTAAAGGTACTTTTAATGCTTCTAAAACTTGCGTTTTTTGCGTTTAGGTCCTGTAGCTTATAGCTTTTTGGCCTAGATACAGACTACACCCCTTAAATATGAAATCAATTTGAAGACCACATTCCCTTCAATTCTTTCCAACGATCCCCGAAAAACATCTTCATACATCCTGGTTTCCCGACTCCGAACTACGGACCTTAGTTCCTAGATTGCCGAGTAAGCAAGTAGTGCCTAAAGAGGTCAGTGAGACCGCGTGCCCAATCGTCGGTGTAATGGTCGGAAACGATCCTTTCCAAATAGTTGTACTTATGTCTTCAATCGTAGGTTTTAATGTCTTGCAGTTACGAGAATTTCTGCGTGATTTTCCTTGATGGCGAAGGGATTTTTGGTGATGAATATTAGTACACTTGGAGGATAAAACTGTCAGTATGTTTGGAGTACTATGAGATGAGCATAATATGAATGATTATACAAATTACAATCTCCAAAAGTCATTTCTGTATTAGATAGTAAATTAATAAGTTATTTGTCTATATCGCCCTCTCTAAAGAAAAACTAGCACCAATTCAAGGAATTTCGGCAAGAGATCTTGTTGACTGCCTTTTTAATCCAAACTAATATTATAAATGCGAAAGTAACTCTGTCTGTCTGTCTTTTCTTCACGCCTAAACTACTGAACCGATTTGTGTGAAATTTGGTATAGAGACAGTTTGAGTCCCGGGGAAGGACATAGGATAGTTTTTATCCCGATATTCCCACGGGATCGACACTTATGCGGGTGAAACCGCGGGGCGCAGCTAGTATTTTATATTCTAAATTACGCCCCATCAGAAATGAAATTATCCGGAAAAGAACCGAAGTTACCGACATAGCTTGCAGACGAAGCAAGCTGATGTGGCAGTGGGCTGGCCATGTTTGTCGAAGGACCTATGACCGGTGGAGCAGACAAGTCCTGGAGTGGAGACCGCATATCGGCAAGCGTAGCGTGGAACCAGTGTGGCTGGGAGAGACTGAATGCAAAAGGCGGAGGATCTTGTCGTATCACGGTTTGTCGAAATTCAGTTGGTAAGTCGACAGGGTGTTTTGGCGCAGCCTGGTAGAGCCACCAGTGAACTACGATAGGCTAAGTTGATTGACTTATGTTAAAGTAAATTCAACATAAACATTAAGTATAACTTTTATTTGTCATTTTAGTAAGTTTAATTATTGTAATCGATTACCAAGTCATTCATTAAGTTGCAACACTGTAATTAAGCTTAGAATTTTTGAATAGAATAGAATAGAATAATTATTTATTTGCATAGAAAGTAGGTACAAAAAATGCAGATGTTTTTATAATTAGAGATCCTTATACATTCTACCTTAAATTAGGCATGCAAACATTTAGCACAAGTGCTTAATAGTCTAAAATACTGTGAAAATTCTTACAATATGGTCAATAAAATAAAATAAAGAATTAAAGATGTCAGGATTAATTAGATTAATTAGGTAGGTAACTAAAAAGTTTTATCATTTAAAAATTCACTAATGGAGTAATAACATTTATCAATTAATAAGACTGACAATTTCTTTTTAAACAATGGAATGGCCTCGTTTTTTATTCCATCAGGTATTTTGTTAAAGATAATCGGGCACATGCCTAAAACACTTTTCCCAAATAATGCAGTGTTATGAACACTAACACGTAGCATATTTGTATACTGCCTTCTAATTGGTCGTGTTCTATTTTCAGACAATTTACTAAAAAGATGCATATTTGATGGCTAGCAACACTTTCTCTGCATTCATGCTTCCAACCGGCAAGTCTATTTTTTCGGGATCCTTTCTTTTCGCATAATTTTCTTTTTACTAATACACTTTAGCATAACTATTTTGGTATAATTTGTTTTGCCATAATAATACTTTGCCATATTTTTTTTGGCATACAGTTTATGTTGGCATAATTATCTTGAAAGCTAATTTGTTTTGGCATAAAGGACATCAACCACTTTGTATGGCGTTTGGGCTTGAACATGAACATGAAAATATTGCACTATTTTTTATTTTATTGAGTGGCTTACAGTACATAGAAAACATATATATAGGAAGTTTTGTATCAATCGGGAAGTCCATGTTCATGCGCGGGTCGTCATGTGAAACGGGTTCATTATCCGAAGCAATGCCAGGGTAAACGTTTAAAGCGGGTACTGAGTCCAAGAGTGAGCCGGGGTCGTTAGGTAAAACATCATCAGAATCCATTTTTAACCGACGAAAAAAAACGGAGGAGGTTCTCAATTCGACGCGTATATTTTTTTTTTTTTTTTTTTTTATGTATGATCACGCATAACTTTTTACAGAGCAGTCCGATTTTGATAATTCTTTTTTTATTAGAAAGGGTATACCCTGAAGTTGGTCCCATATAAATTTGGAAAAAAAATTCCAACCCTAAGGGTTACAAAACAGGGGATGATTGATTGTTCACTCACTGATTGTAATGTATGACCACGCTTAACTTTTTACAGAGTAGTCCGATTTTGATAGTTCTTCTTTTGTTGGATAGGACATACTTCGAAGTTGGTCCCATGTAAATTTGGAAAAAAAAAACCTACCCTAAGGGTGGGAAAATAGGGGTGACTTATTGTTCATTCACAGATTTTAATGCTGAGCTGTGTATTACAATTAAAATAAAAGGCCTATCTATGTTGGTATATAAAGCCTGTTCGTGCACCGCACTGATTGAGATGTCTTGAAGCGACAAGCAAACGAACCTACACCGCGATCATTCATTCGTCCATACGTTCTTATATACACTCATTCATTCGTAATCATCATTCGTAGCATTCATTAGCTTGCAAAACCATCCTTTGTAACGGAAAAATTTATAAAAAACGCATTTAAAGTTGGAGTCAGATTCTATCATTCATCGAACCCTGGGTCGAAACAAAGCCTGTTTTTTTTAAGTATTACATTATATTATTTAGTATTATATTACACAAAAAATAATAGTTAAATTAGGATTATATAACAGTTAATGTCTAAAGTAAGGTAGATATTTTAAAAGTAATCAAACATTAAGCATATAGTAATTAGTAAATTATAGCCTCAAAAAATTATAAAATAAAAACTTTTTAACAAAAAATTAAACCTCCGAAAAAACTGAAAAGCAAAAAATAATAAACTTTTTTTATTTAACCTTAATAAATAAGTTCTTAAACTAATGCAAGTATACCTAAGTAATTTTGAGTCGGCGCCAAACAATCAATGAACAAAGATTACTAAATTACCTTAAATTTAAAGAAATAAGCAACGTGAAATCTATAGCGATAAACATTAACATTTCAAACAAAAAATGCGCTCTCCGCACGACCACTCGCAACGAATTAATTTGCTTGTTTGGCGCCGACTCTAAATTACTTAGGTATACTTGCATTAGTTTAAGAACTTATTTATTAAGGTTAAATAAAAAAAGTTTATTATTTTTTGCTTTTCAGTTTTTTCGGAGGTTTAATTTTTTGTTAAAAAGTTTTTGAATAGCGCAAGTCGTCAAAAATATCCAAAGTTGAAATAATATTCACAATAATATTCGAACAAGGGCACGAACACAGAGCGAATGACAATGACATTGACAATCGATCTTTTTTTTTTTTTTTAACAATCGATCACCAATCGGTTCTGGATCGGGGTTGCCAGTTCCCTGCAGATTTGAAATCGATTCCAAAGGAATCGATTTCAAATCGTATATTATTTATTATGCTGAGCTGTTTTGCTTGGCGTTTTATTTTTGTATATTATGCTGAGTTGTTATGCTTTAAGATATTATTTTGGTTATGGCCCATGCTGCATTCTAATTAGAATCTTCAAGAAAAGCACGCGTTAATAATACCCGCAACCATGAAGGACAAAACCCAAATGAACGAAGACGAAATACCAATTACGAACGATTATTACAATTGTTACGTTTATTACATTTTTTTCCCGATGGAAGCTTTCTTCGTTTGTTCTACGTTGTATAGGCAAGCTGATGATTTTTAACACTTCAAAAAAAAAATGTTGTTCTACATAAACTATATTTTTTTATTTGTGTGAAGTTAAGATGATGATGATGCTAATGATGAATATTCCAACGGCTAGATAAAGCTCGGTCTTCCATCAAACATTTTAATGTTTGAAGCTCTCGAATCGAAACATCGAATATCGATGTTATTTTTTCTGGTTTTTTATTTTGGCAACCCTAACTCAATGTATCCCGCACGTTGCACAGCAACTGTCACCATACACAACCAATAATCAATTAAAAACCTTTTTTATTCGTTTTTAATATTATTTAGTTTGACACTCCCAAAAGAAACCAATGTTTACTAAATATTATTACTAAATTATTTATGAATTTCTTTTTTCCCAATACAGCTGTTCACTGGTTAGCCCATTTTGGTTGATGTCCTTTAATTCGCATAATACTAAACGACGTTAGGGGCACCCCGAAGTTCGGTTTGGTTAGGTTCCTTTAAACCCTGCAGACAGAATAGGAGCCCCGCGCAGCGGGGCTCCGTCGACCTGCCGTCGTTAGATATAAAACGAGCATGCTAAATTTATGCTTTAGAATGTTATGTTTAATCGTTATTATGATTACAGAAATTATGCTTACAAAATTATGCGTAAGCTGTTATGCGTGAATAATGTTATGCGAAAATATAATTAGGAGAAACAAAAGTATGCCAAGTTATATTAGGTCTTAAAATTTTATCCAAATGGATAGGGAACCCATTTTTTCTACTTTTGTAAAATTCTAAAAGTATTAAATTCAAACTTTTTTTCTACGCGTTGACTTTTTATTATACAGACTTCATCCCATGAGCTTTTGTCATATAGTTTGAGAAGAATAGGAAGATAATGGCTCATTATAAATAATTGCCGTCTTTATTCGCAGTATCTACGTTCAACCTGATGAATCTCACTAATATTAAGATTACAGAAACAGCTGTTTGTGACGTAATTTCCTAAAGATTGGAGCAAAATATGACTTAATATAAAAAATGATGCATT
The DNA here is from genome assembly GCA_945859645.1 of Amphipoea oculea. Lineage (NCBI taxonomy): Eukaryota > Metazoa > Arthropoda > Insecta > Lepidoptera > Noctuidae > Amphipoea > Amphipoea oculea. The sequence goes on along the minus strand of OX243878.1, from coordinate 20,246,720 downwards.
ACACGACAAGCACGTAGTCACTATGAATTATTATTTGTTTATTATGAACTGAGTTCGATACCGTCTCAATAATGGATGGTGGACGTCGTAAAAATATACCGAACAATGCTGTGATATACGGATCGGAAGGTTTGGTAGCTAGGTTCGTGGCTTACGTAAAATCCCGTTTTAAAAGAAGAAATGCGTCATCCAGACCGTAAAAGTCTCAATTTATTATTTTACTAGCTGCGCCCCGCGGTTTCACCCGCATAAGTTTCGATCCCGTGGGAATATCGGGATTAAAAGTAGCCTATATGTTAATCCAGGGTGTCAGCTACCTCCATACAAAATTTTATCAAAATTGGTCCAGCCGTTTGAGCGTTAAGAAGTAACAAACATATAAACACACACACACACACACTCACAAACTTTCGCATTTATAATATTAGTGTGATAGTGTGATTATATTGTGAATTCAAAATTCAGACTCATTTATCAGGGTGTTTTTGGCAACCATAATAAAAAAACTCCAAGATTGTTGTTTTTAAATTTTCTCATTTTTCAGTTTTTTCTGAATTTCTGAATATGTTTTTCAGTTGACCGCTCCGTGCGTCCACAGAGGAGCAGGGACATTTTATTACATAGGTCGTGACATGTTGCGCTGATGCCAGCCTGTCCACGAACGCGTTACGGCCGGCTATGGCCCGTTTCGGGGCATTTTGGGGCATTTCAGGGCATTACGGGGCGTTTTCGGGCCATTCGTCCGCCGAATAATGTTGTTGGCACAATCGTGGTGTTCTCATTGTTTTTATGGCCATTCGCTAGTTTCAGAGGGTCAGATAAAAAATTTGAAAGTAGTTTTCTTTAACTGTTTGGATTCAGAGTTCAGTTTTCGGGATAACGGTCCTTTTATCTCCACTCAAAGTAGTGCAGATACCTAGATGGTTAAGGAGTTCAGTTTTTTTGCCATAATTGGTGGAGTGTTTTGCTGGCTTAGAATAAAATACAACTACATTTTTTGCGCATGACGCAGCGAACCCCCCAAAATATTATTTGGAGCCTAAACTAATTGTTTTAGAATGGGCTGATTTACAGCCAGAGAAATTAGTTGTCTATCAAATTAACAGATGACACCAATTTGCCGTGTTAATGAAAGAATGACAGTTGTAATTTGAATTTTCATATACCTAATTTAATCTGTCAAGCTCCGCTAATGAGAAACAATTGATTTTCTATTGTTTCGTCGCCGATTGGCGACGCGCGCCGCTTGACCGTTAGCTGGCTTTGCTGCTACAATTAATTTCTACTAGTGACTTTACCTAGTGTTGGTTTCAGTACGGAATACCGTCCACTAATGCCTACATTATAGTCATGATCTAATGAAAATCTTCGAACGACTTCTGAAGGTAACGTTAAAAATCTATTTTTAACTTGTCAAAAATTTAGGGACTTTAGAGATATTTTTGACAGATTGAGACTGAGATCAGACTGTGAATGTTCTTTAAATTACGAGAATTGCCTCTCTAAACTCTTTAATATTAGATTTCTGTCGACTTTACGAGCGAAAATAGTACTTATGGCTACCAAAAAATCTTCTACAAAAATCGCGAACACAATCGCGCATATTCCTAACCCCGAAACTACAGTAAACAGCGCGTGGGGTCACAAGAAGGGCCCTCGCGTCGCCCGAGTGCGGCTCTCTTGACTCCAGCCAGCTTTTAGCGACGCTCGAGGGCCAACTACCAACCTGAATTTTACAATGCGTTTTTCTGTATAAATAGCTTGGGGTTAGTTCAGTTCGGTTCAGTTTATTTATTAATAATATCAATATTACATGACAATACAAATTAGTCATAAAAACAAAAATAAAGATTAATTGAGATAAATTACAATAACATACCTACTGTACTTAATAGAATAATCATTCGTCAACACAAAAAACAAAAAGCAGACAAATACTTCAAATCATAATTAAATCAGTTACCTAAAACCATTATTTAAGGTCATATAATACGTCGGTTAAACATCCTTTTAGTTTCACTTTGAAAGCATTGTCAGATGTTGCGCTTACAACTTCATCTGGTAGCCGATTGTATACCGATGGACCCATGATATGAATCAGCCTTCCAGATTTAGACAGGGTGTGTGGGTAGCCAGCTACTTTGTCTCTACCACGAGTACAGTAGGTACAGTGGTTAGTAGGTGGCAGCTTTGAATAATATAAGGCACCAACTAAAAAAAACACTACAAAGTGATAAATAACTTTAATTTCGGCAGTCGGTGTCGTTGGTTCTGCATTTTTGTTTTTTGACACCGACTTCCGAAATTAAAGTTATTTATCACTTTGTAGTGTTTTTTTTATTGTTTTTTTTTTTTTTTTTAAAGTTTTTATTTTTCACTTTTTAGTTATACCTACCCCACACAAATTCAATTAACACTAGTGCACTAAAGAATTGAAGACACCGACTAGAAGAATAATCAAAATTCACATAGAAATTCCAGAGATGCAGTACATTTATGCATATAACTTCGTACATAAGAATAATTACCAAATGTATAATTATAAAACCTTGTGTTATAATAAAACCTTTCTGAAAGTATGTAGATCACTTTAGTGAAAGAATTTTCAAAATCGGTTCATTAGTTTTTGAGAAAATTGCGGACAGACAAACATACATACATACGGGTCGAATACAGAACCTCCTTTTTTGAAGTCGGTTAAAAATGTTTATTTGGACACTGTTGTTGAAACACAAAATACAAAATGAATAAAATAAAAAATAATGTTTCAGACAACAATTATTGTGTGCCTCACGGCTGCGCCAAAAAGGTTCATTTCAGCATTAATGCCAGAGGGATGCAGTCTGACGCTGGTTTTCTAATGAACCTTTAGGGAAAAGTGACCTCTCATTCAAGTCACCCACCCTCTGAGGTCTTAATAGATGCGATTGCCATTTATCCACAGTAATATTTAGCTTATAGATCAAAACTATAAAAGGCAAAAGAATTTGGGAGCTGTTAAAGATGTCTGAATTAATTAAAAGATATTTTTGAAAATACTGTTGAAAATCACGGTTAAGTTTTAAATCAAAATTTTATTTCCGTGATAAAATCAGTCGAGCTAAACAATCAGCGTGCATTGACACCCGCTTTCAGAAACAATTAATCGCAATTCAAGTGATGCGATTGGGTGATTATAATTCATTGAACCAATCAATCACAGCAAAGTTCACGCGCTTGATAGTTTTTTTTTTGTTTGTCTGATCATAAAACTCAAACTATTGTAAAGACATAACTGTAAGCTTTAATATGACGTACTATATGTCAGTGTACTGACGCCAGCATATCAAGCTACCCGAAACTGTCAAATTTTCTCAATCAACCTTGAACCTTAGTCTCTAGCGATAAAATTGAAAATCTATTAAAAAATGTGCTTGCGTCTGTACATGAATATTTTTTGTTAGGGCACAGCTCTCTACAAATTCCAGCCGTGTATTTTTTGGTTTGGTCCTCGTTAAAAAAAACTGGTTGTTTGTGAGACATCAATAATTCAGGTCTTAGACGCAAACCCTATTCTCCGTTCAGCTGTAAACATAACGCCCAGCCCAATCCATACTAATATTACCTATAAACTAGCTGCGCCCCGCGGTTTCACCCGCGTAAATGTCGATCCCGTGGGAATATCGGGATAAAAACTATCCTATGTCCTTTCCCGGGACTCAAACTATCTCTATACCAAATTTCATCGAAATCGGTCCAGCCGTTTTCATGTTATGTCGTGACAACGGAAAACGAGTTTCATTTTTAACCGACTTTAAAAAAGGAGGTTCTGTATTCGACCCGTATGTATGTATGTATGTATGTATGTATGTTTGTATGTCCGCGATTATCTCAAAAACTGCTGAACCGATTTTGATAATTCTTTCATTAGTGTGATCTACATACTTTCAGGAAGGTTTTAGTATATAATACATTAGGTAATTGTTCTTATGTACGAAGTTATATGCATAAATGTACTGCATCTCCGGCATTTCTATGGGAATTTTGATGATTCTTCGAGTCGTGTCTTCAATTCTTCAATGCACTAGTCTTAATTGAATTTGTGTGGCGTAGGTACAACTAAAAAATGAAAAATAAAAACTTTTTTACAAAAAAAAACAACCGACTTCAAAAAAAAAAACACCACAAACTGAAAAATAACTTTAATTTCGGAAGTCGGTGTCAAAAAACGAAAATGCGGAACCAACGACACCGACTTCCGAAATTAAAGTTATTTTTCACTTTGTAGTGTTTTTTTTTTTTGAAGTCGGTTGTTTTTTTTGTAAAAAAGTTTTTTATATATATAGATTCGAAAGTAACTCTATCTGTCTATCTGTCAGTATGTTACCTTTTCACGCCTAAACCGCTGAACCGATTTAGACGAAATTTGGTATAGAGATAGTTTGAGTCCCGGGGAAGGACATAGGATCCTTTTCATTCCGATATTCCCACGGGATCGAGACTTATGCGGGTGAAACCGCGGGGCGCAGTTATTATGTTTTAAATCGCAGTCACGTCTAGTAGTAATGATATTCATCGCTCTGAGCCTGGCTGACCCAATTCCTCGGTCAGCTCCCATTGCTTGCGGATATTTTCTTGACATACTACATATTGTTATGAAGTTGTGACTTTCAATATGAATTTTATCTAATATTGGAGAAGGGGGTGTATGCAGAAGGCTTGTGGCTAAGAGGTGGCTCGTGGCTAAATAATAAGGGGGCTTGTAGCTAAGCCATACTCAAACTCAAACTCAAAGCATTTATTTCAATTAAACCATGTACAGGCACTTTTGAATTATCAAAATTAAATAGTCGGTCAGTTAGTCAGAAAGTTGCTAGTTGCCCATTCCGAAACGTAGATCTCTATGGGGAGAACGGGCAAGAAAGTCCATGGACACTCTTTTAAATCAAAATATTACAAAATCTAAAGGGTACTATATTCTTGTTGCTTTATGTGAAAACAATGTAAAAAACACACAAATGAAGGAACAATTAAAAAAATAAGATTAAAAATAAGCCTTGGCAGTTAACATTACGGCCGCAAGGTGTCGATCAAGTTAAGTTACGCTTGCAGCGGTTGGTCTGTGGATGGGTGACCATTTTTACATAATCCGTGCCTCGGAAAGCACGTTGGTACCGGCTGTCATTCGTAGGTCTTTGACAGTCATTATGGGTCGCCAGAAGCCCGAAAGTCTGACAACTAGTCTTGGTTTCGAACCCAGAAAGAAGCTTTAATTTTTGAGGTACTCCACTCAGAGCACTGATTTGAACCGCACTTGGACGAACCGCACCTGAGCACTTCCACTAACCGCACTGAAGCAAAATTTTGTAACGTGCGGTTCGGTGGAACAATTTATGGTTATTTTTTTTTAGTGATGGGATATACTTTTTTGTTCAAAGCATTATCAAGCAAAACATATCGATGCAAATCAACAGAAGTTAAGTCTTTTGTTCATGTATCTTACTCTAAGAAGCCATGTGACCTACTTAGCAGCCCGTGTGGTAGATTGCAACCACTCCCTCTCGAAGAGGTCTGTGTCACGTTAGTTGGAATATTATATGTTGTTTATGCTTAGCTGCAGGTGGGCTCGTTATCTGGCAAGTGAATAACAAAAAACCTTAATTATATGACTAAGTTCACCAAACGATATCATTGTCATAATATTTTGATAACCATTTACTTACACAGTTAGGCTTGTTTCACACCTGGTGAAGTTGGGATAGCGGCTTTTCGAAGGACCAACAAGCGTTGTGTAATTTAGCAAGAAAATAATTTTTATGCTGGGTCAAATATTGGACGACACAGAAAATTGAGCAAAATGAAAGTATGGGAAGAATATGACTTACTTGGGAGCACTGGATGTCAGGTTGGTGCAACGATTGCCGACGTGGTGGACACGCGTTCTCGGATGGTTTTTCCCACTCGCGCTCGGTAAATCGATTGTATTGTCCCACTTTTGTCACTTTGGGTCGGCCAACACGTTAAATAGTTTATATTATAATAATGATGGTACAGCGGTTGAGTTAAGCGGTGTTAAGTGGTTGGCTGCTTGAAGAGAACAGTGCGAATCCTCATGGCGACCTCTGTCAAGTCACTGTGGCGGAAACGCTTCTCATTGGTGTTGCGGTGTAGCACCTTTTTGCGGCATGGGGTTAGGATTGGAAAGGAAGCCGGAGTATGATTGGCTCAATACTGTGGTCCAATATGAATTCTACCCTCAATATGTGAGACGCGTTTGGATACATAATACCAAAATTTTTGAAGTGAAAACTTCTTAAGCGGCGTTGAACACTTTTTGTAATGGGTAAAAAATGTTAAACTCGCGTCAGGGCATCGCGTCAGGACACGTGACCGTCAGGAGAGATTTCCCCCCCCCCCCCATCTCTTTCTACGGCGGCGCCAACCGAAGTGAACCAAGTGAGACACGACAAAGATGGCCGAAGAAAATGACATTTGACGTACAAAATAATATTTGAAAAGTCAGTTTCGTAAACAATAGTACTTCGAGGAGCCGCAGTTGTATTTAATTTATTTTGAACTTCTGTTTAACCAATTTAGTTTATTATTATATACCTACCTACAATACAAAATAGAAGCGACGAAAAATATAACGAAGCACATTATAGCAACAAGAAATACTGTGGGACATTGCTGCTTTTGTGTGAAAACAATGCTTCCGTGTCGACCACGGAAGTTTACACCCTGCAGGGAGATGCTCCAGTAGGGTGTGGCTGTGAAGCTATGTTGCAAAACATGCTCCACTTCCTATACTGCCTTATTTGTCCTACCCAAAACATGCAGTCAAAGTGACCTCTGCGCTGCCACCGACGACAACGTGGAAAAGGCAATATTTTGAGCCAACAAGATCTAAAGTAAAAGAGAAGAAATTTAGGGAGTAGTTCATTAATAAAAAGCTTGTATACAAATATCAGTTTATTTTTATAATACTTGTACGCACCGGGACTTACAGCTTAGTACGGCTGTTATTCCAAATGCATACAGTGTGGCTAAGTTTGTAACAATTGAGCCTGGTATCTATGGTTACCTCACCCTATTGATTATAAACCTACAGCAACTACTTAACACCCTAGTTATCCTAACACCCTAACCTATCATACAAGCCTACGGGAGACCTACGGGAACAGACAGAATTTGGGTAGGAATAGGGGTTTGTGTGCGTCGTGCAATGTGTACACAGGAAATAGTTTTGTCATTGCCGGTCCCATAGACTCATAGAACTGGTGATGGCTAAAGGTGTCTTGGCCATAGTGAGAGGAATTATGGAAGATGAATCAAACTCTACTCCAGCTTGATGACTAATTTATTCATTTACTAATTACTAATTTATGTGGAACGAATGTATGTCGCTCTTGATGCTGACGCTGGCGTATGTAACTCTTGCCTGTTCACGGCTGAACAATACTCCAAACTCTAATTTGGCTTCTAAAACTTGTGCAAGCAGAACAACATTTTTAAAATGTTTGCTTTTCATTTGCCATCTGTGCCATCTCTTCTGTAGGCCGTTTCATTTTCTGCTATTCGTAGTGAAGCACCATCCTTACTAGTCCTATTGACCTGAAATACAAAACTAATGTTATAAATTCTTTCTCTTCATTATCTTATTTATACTGATTTAATTAATCAGTAGCGGCATCAAAATAACAGTCATTATTATTCTTATGGCGGGTTTTTTTTTGTTACAATGAGTTTTGTACAGGCAAACGAAGTTCTTCGTAAAATTGTAAATTGGATAGGCACCTAATTCGTAAATCATGCCAGGCTGCCCCTGTTTAGCGTTAGTGCTTGTGTCAGTGTTTTTATTTTCTATTATGGAGACCTCTCCCTGACTAATTCTTCCAAAAAATCTAAGGATTAGAAGCAAAAGCAAGCATAAGTATAAGAAATTGAGAATGTTTACAAAACATAACTTACTTTGAACACATTTTAGCTTGTAACAGTAGGTACACACCTTATCCTCCTCCAACCAATATTCAATTCTTTGCCCTTTATTGCAACTAGTCTCCGGTCTTAATTTCATTTATTTTAAATACAAAAAAAATAAGCAAAAGTTTTTTAGTTTGACACATACAATATCAAATTCATTCATTGAGATATTCATATTGTTTCCATGACGACCATGACGTTGTCGCGTCAAAACTGTTGAAACTGTAGACAATAAATTAGTTTTTCATACGTAATAATGTCTATGGACACAAATATTCGGTTCGTAGACAGATATTCTCGTATGCCGATTTAATGTGTTGGCCAATTTGTTGGATGACTTCATTATAATGGCAACATTATAGAACGTTTATGAAGCGTTTATGAATACAAAATTTTATCGAATGTTTTAAAGGCCTATTGAGCATTTTAACTAATGAATGGTTTAAACCTTCAATAGGCTTTTTTTATGAATAAGATCGAAAGTGTTTAAAATATGGAAATTGAACAAAGTACATCTAAGTGAAAAAAGTGACGCAGAAATATTGAAAAAAAATGAGTAATATTAATTAAATTAATAATTGATTTATTTCAACGTTAATATTCAAGTTTTCACTTCTGCCGGCACTCCCGGAGTGCAACCCGTCTTTTTTTTATATTGCTAGCTGGTGTAAGCACGTGCCACAACCACACCACAACCAAACCACAACACGTGGGCGGGCGCTAATTGGTATGGAACTCATACGGACCATATTTTGCCGTCATGATCGACCGCGTGTGTGATACCGACCACATCGCAGCCACGTCGCAACCACAAAGCAACCACCAGCGACACCGCGAACAAGCGGCCGGCCACATCGCAAACACAACATTTTGTAGGGACCACAACGCAACCGCAAGAAGCCGCAAAGACACTATTCACACGTAACCACAGCTTGACCACATTTTGTCGCTGCGATGTAGTGTGCTTGTGGTACGTGTGAATGGGCCCTTATATTAAGAGCCTATACTACCTCAAATGGCTTAGCGTGATCCTCCGTTATGTCGAAAATACTGCACCATTAATTTTGAAATAAATATATGGTAAAGTTGAGGATTAATGCTAAGTCCTATGTTAGACGAAAATACGATTCCATAAAATTTTCTCGATAGAAAAAAATGCAAAGTTACCTCTAACCCGAACAATAAACCGCTGGTATTCAAAAAATACTTCAACTTAGATCATGAAACTTTGCATACTAACTGAACATACTTTAAAGCATGTCTTATGTTATTTACTTTTTTATAATTACCATTATTTTCACTGTAAAAAGCAAATACCTAAACTATTGGCGCTGCCTGCCGCCCAGCACCGCGCTCTGCCTCGCTCTCACTCAGTCCGCGAGCAGTATCGTATGAGCGAAATAAAGAGTAAATTTTAGCTGAGGCTCTTAATCATTTTAGAACTTATAATACAAAAACAAAAACCTATAATTGAATTACATACAAGAAATTCTATAAGCCTATTTCAAGATAAGTTTAAGAGCGAACTTTCATCGACGCAACCTCCCAACTGAGCGAACATATGAGAAGTCTGCAAACTTTCTGGGTTAAAGTCGACCCCTTCACAACATACTGACAGACATATTTCACTAATAATATATGCACATAACTTTCCAAATGTATGATCATTTAATTTATCGAGTAAGTTTTGATTTGAGTATTCATAGGGATGGTTTATGAGATCGTGTCTAGTTCAGAAGTTGACACTCATTGATTTAAGTTAGACTTTCAAGTTTAATCAGCCTATAATTTTCCCACTGCTGTGACACATGCCTCCCCTCAGTGAGAGGGAGTGAGCCGTAATCTACCACGCGGGCCCAGTGCGGGTTGGTAGATGTCACATGTCTTCGAATTTTTGGTTCTAGGACATGTCGGTTTCCTCACGATGTTTTCCTTCACCGTTTTGATAGCAGTGGTAATGAAATAATTTACACAAAGTAAAGTGTCTGCCTGAAGTTGAATTCACGACCTACAACTCGTTAGTCGTGGCTGTTACCACTGGCCCACCACTGTGATCTTAATTTTAATTAATGCCTAAGAGGTGAAAACGGGATTCAAGGCAATGTTACGCCTACGTCACGAGTAGTTACGGATTCGAGTCCCTTAAAACAAACCTAAGACCGTGTCCTAATATAAGCTACTAGCTGCGCCCCGCGGTTTCACCCGCATAAGTGTCGATCCCGTGGGAATATCAAGATAAAAAGTAGCATATGTTAATCCAGGGTGTCAGCTACCTCCATACAAAATTCTATCAAAATTGGTCCAGCCGTTTGAGCGTGAAGAAGTAACAAACACATAAACGCACACACACTCCCAAACATTCGCCTTTATAATATTATTGTGATTGTCGTGTGAATACGTGATCTTTGCGTTCATTTTGTTCGTCGAACCCGAACGCGTTGTCGCAACAAGAGAGCCGCGGCTTCCGGTTTCCCAAACTAATAAGTGACAAATGATCAACGATCGCGTATTCGCGCGACTATTGCTTTCTATTAGGGCAAAGGATAACTCGACTTAATTCATTTAGGACTAATATAGGTGACTTTGAAGCAACTCAAAATATTTTTTTTTGGTGAGGACCTCGGAAAGCACGTTAAGCCATTGGTCCCGGCTGTCATTCGTAGATCTTTGACAGTCGTTACGGGTCGTCAGAAGCCCGAAAGTCTGACAACCAGTCTTAACAAGGCATATCGTATTATCTACTCACTGGATTTGAGAGGTCAGATAAGCAGTCGCTCCTTGCAGGTTAGACTAGAAGCCGACCCTAACATAATTGGGAAAAGGCTAGGCAGATAAATGCTGTCTATAATAACATTTAAATACTAAAAACAGATTTATTTTTGTTGGATCCCAGTTTTGAATCCCATTTTTTAGGTATTAACGATGAATCCCATTTGCTATTTCAATTGAATTTATACAATAGAATAGAATACTCTTTATTATGTACACCATATAAATTACAGACATAAATATAGAAACTTTACAATGGGTGACACAATGGGCGGTCTTATCGCTAAGAGCGATCTTTTAAAGACAACCTTTGGATGGATTAAAAACGGGAAGGACAGACAAATACTGTAGGTAGTCTGTGGTGTCCATTTACACAATACAATAAATACATACATAAAGTACTATTAAAGTATTATTATACTATTTTTTGTTTACAATATGCAATGCACACCTATGTAAAAATAAATGAGTTCTAATCTCATACACTTTAACATAGGTTTATATATTGAAACATACGGTTTCCTCTCTAGGTAATGTGTCCGTATCGTTGCAACCGCACCGCCGCCGCGCGCCGTATTAGTAGCTCTCACACTGATGAGCAAAAACCTGCGTTTTAATAATATCGAGTGGTTTTAGTTGATTGCTACTGAAGGGAACCTCGCGTTTCCTCGTTTATTTTCTTGTTACATTAATAGAATATTTTAACACATACACATAAATGTTTTGTAAATGCTTTAATTCCAGTAACATAAATACAGCGGAGGACAGGGTGCTGTGGCGCAGTCTGGGAGAGGCCTATGTCCAGCAGTGGACTGCGATAGGCTGAGTTGATTGATTGAAATACAAAAGCTGGATGCAAGAAGCACATAACCGGTTAAAGTAGCGGTGCTTGGGGGAGGCCAATGTCCAGATGTGGATGACTGAAATTATGATGATGATACGTCGAAATAGAAGAACATGAGTAGCATATAATGTTCCGACTGCTGGGACACAGGCCTCCTCTCGGCTCTCAGTGAGATATAGTATACCGTAATCCACCACGCGGGCCCAGTGCGGGTTAGATGTCACATGTCTTCGATTTTTTGGTTCTAGGACATGCCGGCTTCCTCACGAAGTTATCCTTCACCGTTTTTAGAGCAGTGGTGATGAAATAATTTACACAAATGAAAGCGCCTGACTGGGTTCGAACCTTCGACCTACATTTCGTAAGTGGCGGCCGTTACCACTGGGCCACAACTGCACACTGAAGAATAAAGCAAAATTTTTAAACAGTCGTTTTTAGTTCCTCCGTTTTCACAGGCTGCGTTTTGTCATTGAAATCTATCAATTGTGTAGAGAATAGAGTTCAAATACTAATCTGAATTTGTTTGTGGGTTCATCACGGGCGATTGAACTTTTAATTGAATACTAATGAATTAAATACAACAAATGCAGGTATTTTGTAAGCACTAACTAGTTGGTCAATTAATGGACAAAAACCGCACTTTGAGTCCTTTGCTATAATTTTTATGTTATTATAATTAATTAAAACAGTTATAGAAGAAATCTCATACTTGGCGACATGTAATTACTCGGACACGGAAAAATTGCTAGAAGTACTGCAATAAGTTTATTTATGTTAACTCAATTTTTATTTAAAAATATAATTATTATGTATCAATGCTAGCTCTATGTAAAGAAACTTAATTGTGCACTAAAGCAATCAGCGTTGTTAAGTGATGGCCTGAAACACAGGTTAGAATAAACCTACATCAGGCGGGTCGCTATTGTATTCATTAGGCCTTTAACCAATATATATAAGTTATACACTAGATTTATTTTAGGCATAGTTTAATATTTTCATCATAATATTAATATGTAACTTTATAATGATGTAACTTTTATGAAATTTATATGTGAACTCATGAATAAAAACTGTTCTGTTCTATTCATAAAGGACAAAAGCATACAAAGGGCGAATCACGAACCATTCAAACATGCTAGCAGTAAACCTGATGAATACCCAAACACTCGCTAGATGACTAAATAGAAAGATTTCTCAAGACCTTATTTGCAACCACGAAACCAACAGAGCAGCCTATGTGTCAACGTGTGTATATTGTACTCTTCTTCACAGACAGGTTGAAAAGAATAACTGTATTACCAAATTCATCTGCTCCCTTTAAAACTTAATTCGCAAGCGCCATCTTGAATTATTTAACGGTCCTCAATAACCCAAACACAGCTCCTTTCGCCATTATAAACTGAGAAACAGATTAATAAGCCTCCAGCAATCTTAAGTGGCCATAACGCTGCTAAGTGTTCGCGCACACTTGCGACACTGCGACGGTTTCCGTCCGGACGCAGTTTGTGGGCGAGCCTTACGACCATTCGCTTGAGGGCTGCCATGACTTAAATAGTTGACGACAAATTGAACTTTAAAACCCCGGGTTGACTGAAATTGAGTTTTTTTCCCGGTCACCAATGAAAAAAAAAATTTTTACGTTAAAAATAAAAACGTCGCCTCCGTTTTTTTCTTTTTTAATTTAAAGCTATGTTTGTCAAAAGTCGACTTATACTTACTCATCGCGAGCATTTGTATTGCGAATTTGTTTTGCGAACATTCGTTGCCCATACTTTTGTTACGTAACGAACATTTCATTAACATTATTTCTATTCACAAGAATAGAAATGTTTGGTGAGTACACTTTATAAAAACCCCATTAATCCATACTAATATTATAAAATCGAAAGTAACTCTGTCTGTCTGTATGTTTCCTTTTCACGCCTAAACCACTGAACGGATTTTGATAAAATTTAGGCAGAAAGATAGATTGCATCGCGGGGAAGGACATAGGATGGTTTTTATCCCGATATTCATGTGGTGTTTACCTTTAAGTAATTGTTGCACTGTGTAGAGTTTAAATACATGTTTTATTTTTGTTTGTAAATTAGTGTAAACAATTGTTGGTAGACCTAATAAAATAAATAAATATTCCCACGGGATCGACACTTATGCGGGTGAAACCGCGGGGCGCCCGCCCCAGCTTCGCACGGGTGCAATTTTTTTTTCGATTTTCCGAAACTTTCATTCATACAAACCTTGTCCTGGCAGTACCGATCACAAAAAAAAAAGAATTATCCAATTTGGTGCAGTCGGAAGTTATACGCGTAGGTACAGACATTTCGGCGACTTTGTTTTATACTATGTATAAGGATTTATAGTTCTATGCGTATCTTTATATATGTATACCCATTTACTAATAAACGTATTATATCAGATAAATAGTTACACACCGATTTCTTTCTTTCAGTCGTCAGTAATTTGACTTTCGAAAGAAGAAGACAAAGCGTTGTGTAACTATACAGATGCTATACAACGTTTATTAGTAAGAGGTCAATTTTCATGATTGCACCTACCACTATTTGTCTATGCATCACCCAAAGGTTGACTGGTACAAAATGCCTATGGCATTAAGTCCACCTCTGTACATTTTTGTGCTTGAAGTATTAAATAAATAAACAAATAAATGAAATCCTGCCCGGATGGCCCCCAGACAAACCAAACTACATAGTATAAATTTGGGGAAATCTGGACGGATGGCAGCCCTGGCTTGCATGTATGTACCTATATCCATGTACCCATTTATGTACCTACATAAATGGGGATAGATATAATGGAGGGTACTAGTGAAAACAGTAATAGATAGACGTTTATGTGGAAGTTTATAGAGTAATAGAAGAATGATTTTAAATGTTAAAGAGGTAGTAAATTAAATGAACATGGGTAGATGCTACTCCTATTGGTGTCGTAAAAAGTAGGATTACTTATAATGCAGCTTTTTTTTTGTGGATGGGAAATCATCATAATATTATGACCCCTCCCGCTCTGTGTGGAGCGGAAGGGAGTGTTAGACTCTTACTAACTAAAACCCACCCGTGTTCCTTCCTTAGCCCTTTATGTTCCGGGGTAGCGGTAACCCTTTCGGACAATCCCGCACCCCCGGCAGGCTTCGGCCCTTACAGGCCCCTTCATTTATACTGACATCTCTTGGAGGCGCGCGTGGAACACGTACGCGCCGTCCGGCATGCGCCTGGTCCTGATCGGACGGTGAGCTACCTATTACTCTCCGTCGGTAGGCCCGCGCCTACGGTGGCCGTGAGTCGTCACGCGGCACTTATATGCAGCTTAAGACTGTCTATTGTAGCAAATACCGATAGAAACTATAAGCAGTAAGCAGGCAGGAATATGGAATTAAACGGCTTATGGGTTTATTCGCACGATTTGACTCGCCCGCATCCTCGCCCCGCCTCGAGTTGAAACGCTTGAATAGGCACTTTTAAAACTTTTTTTTTCTGTAAATGATTCTTACGAATTTAATTTAGGCCTGATGGTCTAGTGGTTAGTGACCCTGACTGCTATGCCGGAGGTCGTGGGTTCGATTCCCGCCCAGGACAAATGTTTGTGTGATGAGCACGATCATTTGTTCTGTGTCTGGGTGTAATTTATCTATAATATGTATGTATTTAGAAATATATAATTAGTATGTTTATCAGTTGTCTAGTACCCATAACACAAGCTATGCTTAGCTTGGGACTAGATGGCGTTGTGTGATAGTTGTGGAATATTATTATTATTTATTCGTGAGCGAATCGACAACTCCAAAAATACGTATTAGGCAATTGGTGCATTTTGAATTTTATGCGATTTAACGAAACGAATGATTCGCTCACATAATAGATTAACTTCGTTTGAATAAGCGAATCGTCTATAGAAAAAAAAAATATGAAAAAATCTCGATTCGCCCGTTTCGGGCGAGTAAATTCTTGCGAATTTACGAATAAACCCATTCAACTTATTTTTCTTTATGTACTTCAAAGGTTTTCAGATACGAGCAACACGTACCACTGAAACCCGAATATTTTTACGCATTTACTCGTATGTCAACTGTATTTTTCCTTCGCATTTTGAACTCTCAATCACACGCAAATTGACCACAACCCCGCTTCACAATTAAACCGCTCTCACCCAGTTATAACCGGTTATAACTAGTTCCAACTGCATTTAATCTCCATGTAACCTAATTTGCTATGTAAAGTGAAACTGGAGCAAGATGGATCGCTGTAGTTTTTTGTAAAGTTTGCACAGACTGATAGGCGCCGCTTTGTCTACCTAGACAAGGATGGGTTCGTCTGTTATAGATTTTTTTTCTAGGTTGTACCTAAAGATCGAGCACACTCTAAATAGCTTCGCTGACTACTGTCAACCTAGCTAAACTGGCCTGTGGAAATTATTGCACAGGTACGGTCACCAAAGGAGGTAAGTACCCAGGTCGTCGGATATAGTAGATGTTTAGTAAGAAACCGATGGATGTTTTCGAATAAAATTTAATTTAGCTAATAGAAAACCAACAGTTAATTTATCAAATTAAATTTAATTCGAAAATATCCGTCGGTTTCTTACTAAATTTCAACTATATCCGACGACCCTGGTTACTTATCTCTTTTGATGACTGTGCAAATAATCAATAATCTTTCGTGTAAAGCCTTACACGAAAGATTATTGATTATTTGTACAGTTCGAACCAGCCGGTTCTGCTACTTAAAGACTGTCCTTTTGTCGGAGCCCCACCTTTCTTCTCGAGAGATTTACAGCCAGTTCTAGGCTTGCTTATGCTATGTTTAGA
The DNA here is from genome assembly GCA_945859645.1 of Amphipoea oculea. NCBI lineage: Eukaryota > Metazoa > Arthropoda > Insecta > Lepidoptera > Noctuidae > Amphipoea > Amphipoea oculea. Next base: position 20,230,323 of record OX243878.1, on the reverse strand, counting down.
GCACTTTCACCAATATCTATACAATGTAGTGTAAACACTGTTCCGATCTGTGACCCGTCCCTCTTATAATTTACTAGCTGCGCCCCGCGGTTTTACCCGCATAAGTTTCGATCCCGTGGGAATATAGGGATAAAAGCTATCCTATGTCCTTCCCCGGGATGTAATCTATCTTTCTGCCAAATTTTATCGAAATCCGTTCAGTGGTTTAGGCGTGAAAAGGTAACATACAGACAGACAGACACACAGACCGACAGACAGACAGAGTTACTTTTGAATTTATAATATTAGTATGGATTTTACTCTCAAAGTTTTAGCAAATGTGTTAATTCCAATTACACCTACACACTTCAGTGGACTATCTGGGCATTTTGTCATTTCTTTCGTCCCGTGTATAATAGTCCTCCAGACAGTATTTCGGCAATGGCGGCCAATCTCAACCGAGACTAGTCTTCGGCGCGGGAGATATTGTAGTGCACATATGTGTGTGCGCAGACACAGGTGCACTTCCACTTCCCTCACTCTCATAGTCTGCTAGGACGGCAATCCGACACGTCCGGAGAGAGATCAGGCGCAGGATAAACGGCTTAAAGTGCTTTTCGAGGCACGGGGGTATCACACCGCCAACTTCCAAACTCCGGACTGTTACTAAGAAATTCCTAATGGAATAACCCAATAACACTTTGCCCGACTTGTAATTCGAACCTAGGACTTCACGCTTAGAAGTCACTCTTGTTAACACGAGACCAACGGGGCGTACAAACGTTCTGTGTATACCTTCTGCACAATTTTCTTATAACATTTCCGAAAGCACCCCATATAACCCCATCAGAAATGCAAATGGAGGCTTCACCCCAATACACCACACAAAATAGCCAGCCTCGTTTTCAAAGCCAACTTTTACTGCGTCTAAAAGATATCTAACTTCCAGCCTAGGTAGAAAACCGCAGGCGAAACCATAGGTTAGTTCTACAAGTAAACGATCGTACCCGAAGCCAATTTGGTTAGTATTCTGGATTCTCGTTAAAAGTTTTAACCAGTTCCGTGGCACGACATACTGTTGCTAACGGGAGCTACTCGCGTTTGGTTTTAATGTTTTATTTTTTAATATAAAGAGAAGGTAATGTTGGTTTGTAACTATTTGAAAGTTTGTTTGGGGTGTTAATGAATTGGGGAAACTTTCACTCGTTATAAAAGCTTTTAGTTTTTCGACTATCCATTATGTACTTTACTGTCCCCTGCTGAAAACGGTCCCTTTTTCATACAGAGACGAGCATTAAGAATAAGAATAATTTTTAAGAATCACGGTTGTTCGGGTTTGTCGATTTCAGAAAATTTATAAGTCCAAGTATATTCACGACGACGTTTTCATTCCCTGTCAGGAACTGATGTCGAAAATAAAACCGGGCAAGTAGGAGCTGGACTCGCACACGAAGGGTTCCGTACCACATAAATTTTGTCTTTTAACCTTATTTAAATTTTTAACTTTATTTTATTTTTATTATAATTATTTTGTTGTAGCGGCAATAGATACACACACTCTGTGAAAATTTCAACTGGCTACGTATTCTGGTCCATGAATGTATCTCATGAACCAGAATACGCCCGCTGACAGACAGACGTTAGTCGGTTCCGTTGGCATCCTTTGGGTACGGAACCCTAAAATAGCGAGTTAATGAATTAAAGAGTAGGTACCTAAATTATGTGAAACTAACTGCGCCTCGCGGTTTCACCCGCATAAGTGTCGATCCCGTGGGAATATCGGGATAAAAACTATCCCATGTCCTTTCCCGGGACTCAAACTATCTCTATACCAAATTTCATCTAAATCGGTTCAGTGGTTTAGGCGTGAAAAGGTAACATACAGACAGACAAACAGACAGAGTTACTTTCGAATTTATAATATTAGTATGGTTTCACAGTGGCTTTAAACGTGAAACCTCAAGATGCAGCACTTTCAACACTTCTACTCCAGCAGATTCAGTATAATCAATCAAAACGTAGTTAAGTGGGGACAGCTAAACCAACAGGAAGTGACTAATAAATGCCATAAATTTCAAACATGCTCGCTTCCGAATAAATTGGATGTCCAACAATCAGCGCTGATGATAAATTTTAAATGACCTAATTAACTGTCCATTGTGTAGTAATTTGTTGTGTCTATGGCATAAATTATCATTTAAACTGACACTGCAAAATTGGTGTCATGGTAGTACGAAAGGCATAAATGGTATACGTTGTATTTTGGCATATTTTTTTTAGCCCAAAGAATCTGTATTGCCATCCAACGTGGTACAGCCTTTTGGGAACTCATCCCATTGATAGCGATGCGGACGAATTTTTTGATGCCTAATGAGCTCTTGACTTTTCTTTTATTATTTATTATATATAACGGAGAAAGTATGTGTGTCTCGTTATCATTAGCCATATTTTAACTACTGTGGGCGTACTATGGGCTTAGTGTTGGTTATTCCGCAATAGAAAAAACGGTAATCATTTATAATTTCACGAACAATTTAATCACACTAGCAAACCACACACTATAGATACACGATACAACCAAATACGGAACGCGGGACAGTTTCTGAGCACATGTTGTTCGTATGATGTCCAATCTCCAAGAGAGCTTCACATCGTTCTGTCGCGCTGTCGTTGACCCCCCACGAACTCAGGCTAGACTCTGTCAAGCGCCGCTAGATAACGCTAGCGTTCCGAATAGGCAAACGAATGACCAGATGCGACATATATTTGTATATAATACATATATTTAAGTGTTAGCTTGTAAATTGTAATTAAGGCTTTTTGAAACATTTAATCTTAAAAAAAAACCGGCCAAGTGCGAGTCGGACTCGCCCATGAAGGGTTCCGTAGCAGCAAGTAACATAATATAAAAGTTCTTGTAGTTCGTTGTAACTTTGTGAAAGGTAAATTGCGGTTTTCGATTTATGACGTATTAAAAAAAAACTACTTACTAGATCTCGTTCAAACCAATTCTCGGTGGAAGTTTACATGGTAATGTACATTATATATATTTTTTTAATTTTATCATTCTCTTATTTTAGAAGTTAGAGGGGGGGGGGACACACACACATTTTACCACTTTGGAAGTGTCTCTCGCGCAAACTATTCAGTTCAGAAAAAAATGATATTAGAAACCTCAATATCATTTTTGAAGACCCATCTATAGATACCCCACACGTACAGGTTTGATGAAAAAAAATTTTTGGAGTTTCAGTTGTAAGTATGGGGAACCCCAAAATTTATTGTTTTTTTTTCTATTTTTGTGTGAAAATCTTACTGCGGTTCAAAGAATACATCTACTTACCAAGTTTCAACAGTATAGTTCTTATAGTTTCGGAAAAAGTGGCTGTGACATACGGACGGACGGACAGACAGACAGACAGACATGACGAATCCATAAGGGTTCCGTTTTTTGCCATTTGGCTACGGAACCCTAAAAAAACAGGATATAACTGGACCCACGAAGTCGTCATCTAAGTTGCGGCAGTGTGCAACGTTACTCACGCGAAACATTGTGCTTATGGGTGCATGCAAAGGAATAGAAGGTATTTAATGTTAACATTTAAAACTGGTTTTCGTAAAAGAAAATCAAAAAAATTTGAAACTTTGACCTTCAATATCTCCGTAACCTGAAAACACCAGGAATGTAATGTTTTTGAAAATTCCTCCCCGACCTGATTATAAAGTTTGTAAAGAAGTTCGTAATTTTTGCTGATGGAATATACCATCGGACACACGAGTGAAAAATATAACAATATTTTTTAAACAATAAAATAGACGATATCCATGCCATGCAATGCGTTTCCTGGACGTATATTTTAACCCTGTAAGTCAAAAACATATCTTGTTAAAAAGTCTACTCTGTAATACACATACCTAAACATCTGTATAAAATGTTTGCCCAAAGAAACGTTTTTGAATAGGTATTCCTCGCCGCGAAACCACAGAAAACACACAAAAATAAAAAAACAAGCCTATGGCAACTCTTTCAGTGCTGCCACCCTAAAATAAACAAAAGAGGAGGGAGTTGACACAAGTGCGGATAAAGAATTGTTTTGTGCGAGTATTTTCTAAAAGATATTAAATGGATGGTCTGGCGCTAACAAAAAAGGGGCGTTTTCTTTTTGTTTTGCTAATTTTCTAAAGGTTTGCCATTAATGGGTATTTTGTTCTTGTGCCAACACCCTTTTTCGGGTAGCTTAAGGAAATGAATGTAGTATTTATTGCACGACTCATAATGTGAAGCATTAGAGAGTGCTTTACGACCGAAAAATTGTTTTTGCGTCCTTTTTTCAGCTTTTTCTATTGTCATACTCCTGATGATATTTTGATAATGTGATGATTTGCGATTAAGGTGATTTGAGATTATACTGTCTTGAGAATATCGTCGACCGTAGGTTCAATTGAGGTAAGGGACAAAATACGATTTTTCAGCAGAGGCCGACAAAGTTTTTTTTCGGACGTGTTTATGGGGCTGATTCGAAATTTGGATCCAAAAATCATTAGGGTAAGGGACATTTTCTTAAGCTACAATTTTTTCATATTCACCATTCGATAGAGCGTAAAATTCTGAACAAAACTGTATACTCGACTCATTTTGGGTATTTTGTCCCTTACCTCAATTGAACCTACGGTCCACGTTATGATATGCAGAGACGGAGCGTTTAATTTATATACTATTGTAAAGATAATTTTATTGAAATAAATTCTGTACTTTTCAAAAATTGATTTAATGCAGTAGAAACGAAAAATACATGCAAATATTTCTAAAATAATTCCCGTCAATCAAGTGTGAAAAAAAAGTCAATTGAGTAAATTTTTTAAATAGATTCTTCACCCATAGGAGGAACTCTATTGAAAATGGCTTTTTTATTCGAAATAGTTTAATTATAACTTATAAAAAATATTGCTAATCACTCTGAAATCAACTTAATCATTATTAAAATAGAGTTGATATTTGTTTAACTTAAAATAGTATTAATTTGAAACATAAGTTAGTTTGAATAGACTTTAGGTAGTTTTACAGTTCCTATCTCCCGTTTTTATTAAGATTAAACAAAAACAATATTGTAATATATATTTTTTAATATTATTCTTTTTATAACCATTTCCGAATACATATACACGAAGATTTTTCATCACCATCTAAATTCTTACAGAGTGTTCTATCCAAGAATATGAACAACTTTCACTATGGGACCAACTCTGAAATCACGAAAAAAAAATCAGCTGTTTCATACAAAAGTTCAATACCTACTTGACCAAAACGTATGAAACAGCAGATTTTTTTTCTTCGTGATTTCAGAGTTGGTCCCATAGTGAAAGTTGTTCATATTCATGGGTAGAACAGCCTGTAAAAATTTGGATGGTGATAAAAAAATCTCCCTGTATACTTATCCTAAAGAAGCAAGTTTTCATTCGTCTTACACTTACAAGGACGCGCAACAGAAGCTCAAAAGTCTACAATCACTGACTTTTCACCGAATCAACACTCAAAGCCCAGTGACTACATAACACAACTACTATTTAAATACAGGTAGTAAATCAAGGAAGTATTCACAGACCTAAGCTGGAACGAGCTCGCATAGTTATGGGCGCAAAGTTTTTGGATTCCGCACGCATCTGGCGTGGAATTTCCGCCATTATCGAGAATACTTGGGGGATGTGCGAAGGGGTGAAGGTGGTATTCGATTGATTGATTTCGATTGGTCTGAGTGCGTAGTACTTGCAACCGGCGTGCGTGAGTGATCAGCAGTGATCGGAATAGGCTGAGTATATTTACCTAAAGTTTAAAGAACAGAGACGGAAATCGGAGACTTCCTTACGACAATTTTTTTTTTTACGGGTACATTTACCGGAACTTTAATTATGTAAATTTCAATATCGTATTTTATCATTAACATTATAAATGCTTTAATAAATCGTAATCAATGTTTTGATAAATAAAATATCTAATTTTAAAAATATATTTTTTTTTTATGTTGGTTGAACATTTCAATATAACATGAATATATTAATGAGTCTTTAATATATTCATGTTATATTGAAATGTTCAACCAACATAAAAAAAAAATAAAAAATATATATTTAAAAAAAATCAGTCATAAGGAAGTCTCCGATTTCCGTCTCTGTTCTTTAAACTTTAGGAAAATATACTTAGCCTATTCCGATCACTGATGCTCAGATGGTATACAAGGATCGTAGCAGCTGGCGTTCTCTAGTTTCAAAACGGTATGAGTTTATGTATGTGATTGTGTATTCCTTAAAGTGGCCACTACGCCTAAAATAAAGGCTTCCGCAGACAGGTACGACACGACAACGCGATTTCTACTAAAATTTTATGAAAAAATTTCTACCAGAATCGAGTCGCACCGTCGCGCGTCGTCGCCGTCGCGTCGCGCTTGTCTACGGGGAGCCTTTAGTTCAAATTACCTAATTATTATTTTCACACATTGACGGTCCATAAGCTTTAATTATTTCGCGTTACCCTGCCTAGAGTGTAGTTAATTATTGCGCAATACTGATCCTACACGATCAAGGACTAGGCATACAGGGTGAAAATATTGAAAACGTGCGACAAATCAAAATGGGAGATTGTACTCGTCATTATGAACAACTTTTACTATGGGACCAAACTTGAAATCGCGAAAAAAAAAATCTGCTCTTCCCTACATTTATGTTCCCATAACTCGTCAAAATTTAGGGAACAACTGTTTTTTTTTTCTGGGGTAGTCCCCAGGGTTCCAAATATTCCCATACCAAATTTCATTAAAATCAGTCCAGCCGTTTCGGAGATTAGCCGGAACAAACAGACAGACAGACAAAAATGTTAAAATGGTTTTTTGTTTTAAACAACCAAAGCATATGAAAGTATATACAGTACTTGTATGTATATACTTTCATATGCATTTAGTAGAAAGCTGTTATTTTGATAGTACAAACGGACACTTCAGTTTTATTTATTTGTATGTATGTAGGTATAGATTATTATTTGACTATTTATATTTTAATTTTGTAATTGAAGCATGAATTTATGAATAATTATATTATTTTGAAATCCCTGGACTGTTGTTTTATTAACTTAGTTATTTTGTTTGCCTTTCATGATGAAATAAATTAATAACCAAGAACGGGCCATTCTGTAAAATCTTTATCGAGGTAACTTGTCTTCTACAGTGACAGGTGGTTGAAAATAATTGACATTGACAGCTATTCAGAGCTGTCAGTTACAGTGACATTGCAAAGGGCTGCGTCATTGCGAAGTAATTAAAAGTAAGTATTTAGGTAACTGATTTTGAAAAGATGGTTTCGCTTTAAGTTTGTTTGGATTTTAGTTACATTTTACCCGATTTTAAAAATAGAAGGAAGCTAAAGGAGGCTTTGTTTTTCATAAATGGATACCGTTTTCTTTTTGATTCGAAGAAATCCGGAGTTTCCTTACTGGGCATTCCTAATAGTGCTGCGGAATTATTTTTTTAAATATCGCAGCATTATGCTGAGATAGGAGCCTTTTTGGCATCACACTGGTCTTTCTTTGTTATTTTTTGTTGGTTGTTTTTAGTGTAACTTTGTTCGTTTTAAATGCTTTACTGTGTGTGTCCCAAATAAAAAAGATTTCTTTCTTTCTTTTTACCACAACAAAAAAAAAAGAAAAAAAATCCAGATAAAGCTACCGATTCCAAAACTAAACCTTCCTGAAAGTATGTAGATCACATTAAAGAAAGAATTATCAAAATTGGTTCATAAGTTTTTGAGAAAATCGCGGACATACAAACATACATACATACGGGTCGAATACAGAACCTCCTTTTTTGAAGTCGGTTAAAAGAGTATAAAGTTTGTTGTTATATTTTGTCAGAAACCGTCACGGTTTCGTGCCGCACCGCACTAAGGCTGCCTTTGCACCAGAGATAAGCAAGGTTGCGTAGTGAGGGATGTATGTGAAACCAACCAATAAAATCGCTTCATTTTCATAGCTTGAACTAAGTTAGCGTTGTTATTGGTTAGTTTTACGCATATCCCTCGCTACGCAGCCTAACACTGTTCTCATTACATGTACCATAGTTACCAGTACCTCATCCACGCCAACCTACATCAGACCATACAACCGGCAGCATCCCAGCTATTCCCGCGGTCGCGCCAATTAATCAGCTCCGAGATATTGATTAATTATCGTTGGTCAGTGCGCGACCAGCCTAACGCGCGGTCAGTGTGCGCCCGGACTAATGTGCTGGATTACTGATGCTAATGATCTGGTAATAATGGATGTATTGATTGGCTTTGTTTACGAATGTTAGGTGGTGTGGTGGAAGTCATGTTTGTTCCTTATTGGTGACAGGTGAATGACGACTTTTCTTTATTGAAGTGAAACTTCTTTACGCACGCTTGACTTAGGGAGTAAGCGAGCGAACGCTTGACGTAAGCGTTACGAAAAGTGTGATCGGGCGAGGCGAACGGGAGTTGAGTGGGAGATATAAGCAAGAGAAAGCAGTGCGCGAGCACATTTTCTTTCTCTCTTCCTCTCATAGCCAAATACGTTTGAAGTTTCACTTCAGTCGTGTGGTCATAAGCACACTCGGTTTTTTTGTTGTTATTTCGTCAAAGCAAACTTTGGCCCTTTGTAGAGATCACTGTACTGGCACATCAAGCTACTACAATCTGTCAAATTTCTTTAATAGATTTTCAACTTTATCGCTAAAGCATAAGGTTCAAAGTTGATTAGGACAATATGACAGTTTCGGGTAGCTTGATGTGCTGGCGTCTGTACATACCAAATTTTTTGCTACCGTGAAAAACTACGATTTATTCGCCGTGTACAGGCACGGTCGCCAGCGTTGCATGGCTCACTATAGAAGCATATTGATTTTCTTTTGGGGATAGCTGAAAAGTCGAGTCAACCACAATAAACCGACGACAATACCCCAATTAAAACAAAACATCCACGAGGAGATGGCCGCGATTCCCCGCAGCATGTGTCAGCGAGTTTTCCAAAGTTTGCGCAGCTGATTGCATTAGTGCCAACGACGAGACGGAGCACATGTCACCGATATCATAAAAAAAAAATTACATTAGATGTTTGTTCTGTTGAATAAATGATCAATAAATTAACATACAAATGTTTTATTTCTATTCATGTTTAAAAAGTGCAAATATTTTTGGCCCAGCCTGTACAAGGTCACACGAATTTTATAAGGCGGTACTTCGTTATTCAGAGGCTATTAACTCAATAATTATGAGAAATAAACTACATCTGAAAGTACATTATTAATGTTCGATATCCTATCATCACATTGCTCGTTATTAATTGTTTTTATATGTTGCTAATACATTAAAAATCTCCTTTTAAAAAAGTGACTAAAATTATTGATTGCATTCATCTTTTGCTAAAGTTGACGTTCTGTTAATTTGAGGATTTCAACAACGGATAGATAATTTAAAAATCTAAATAATCCTTGTTTTAATTTATTTAAAAAGATCGCTATTCTTTTTTTTATTAAAGTAATTCCAAAAATTTTGCGAGTTTTATGATAAAGGGGCGTGCGCAGGGTACGCTGCATTTTATTCGTACGAGGAAGTCGTGTCGCTCTCTGTCTCTGTCGGGAATGCTCAAGGTTATTTGGTCGGGGTACCGCCTTAACACGACAAGAAACCATGCCGTATACAAAGGCCTTCTTATGAAGAGTTTATAAAGGATGTTAAATAATGTCATCCTTCCTTTAATCAGCGCTACGGATGCATTGTGCAATGTTACACTACTGTTTACTGTGTTTCTAAGTATAATAAAATTGTGCAAATTCTTTTGTGCATTCTGTTTTCCTGTTTCTTTTCCGATGCTTTTCAATAACCTAATTAGTCCCGAGAATGAAGATTAGTCCTAAAAGAATCGTGGAAACTATTTTATAATGTTTATAGCATTGTGTGACTTAAACTCGCACTTTAGTCATGCTTTTATGTGACTTAATTAGTCCATTTTTATACAGAAAAACGTGACTTAAGTGCGGGTTTGGGTCATACGAGCTATAAAATAGTAGATATACGATACCTACGTGTGACTGAAGTAAGTCTATTAATGCACAGCGTTTAGCACAGGACTACTTAATTCACACGTTTCGTAATGTACAGACGCCAGCACATCAAGTTACCTGAAACTGTCAAATTTTCCCAATCAACTTTGAACCTTATGATTTAGGAATAAAGTTGAAAATCTATTAAAGAAATTTGACAGATTGTAGTAGCTTGATGTGCGGTCTGTACTATTTAACCATTAGTCGTTCTGACTGAAAAATGAGAAAAACAAGACCAGACATGGCTCACAGTATAGGTATGGCAAAAACCCTACATTTTTAGGAATCCTACTTTTTCTAAGGCTTATTTCACACGTACGACCACCACACCACAACCACAACACGTGGGCGGGCACTAATTTGTATGAAAATTAATAGTTAAATTCACAAGGGTAACATTTTACCGTCATTATCGACCGCGTGTGTGACACCGACCACATCGCAGTCACGTCGCAACCACAACGCAACCACCAGCGACACCGCAAACTAGTGGCCGACCACATCGCAAACATAACATTTTGTAAAAAGCAATCGCAAGAAGCCGCAGCGACACTATTCAGACGTAATTACGTAACCACAGCTTGACCACATTTTATCGCTGCGATGTGGTGTGGTTGTAGTAGGTACGTGTGAATCGGCCCTTAGTTATCTGGTGAATCAAGAGAAATCTATACGTACCTAAATCTAGAATACATGCAGGGTAAGGACGCATTCACCTTGTTCGACTTCAAGTAGTAATCCATCTCACTCAAGTAGATAACATAAAAGTCTAGACTAGAAAACTTATCAAGTGTAATTGGGGTATCTATGACAGATTGCCAAATAACAAAAAAAAAAACAAATCGTACACAAGATTTACGATCTTATGAATGGTTAATCAAGATTGATTTTTATATAGGGGTGACTGGTCTCACAATACATTGTACACATTAAACAACTTTCCTAAAGAACCATTTTTGTTTCTAATTTACCAAGCGCATGACCCCAATCGCCCCTATAGAACTGCGCGCGCGGTCCTTACGGTTGTTAAAAAGACCACAATACTGTCAACTTTTTGTTTCGTCGTCTAGTCTACAAGCATGTGTTTCTTCTTATTAGTATCGCTTTTAGCAAAAGTATTTGTGTATTTTTGTAATGATGTTTATGTCTGCTTACGGCCAGTTTATTCATCAATAGTAACAGCCAAAGTAACGTCACAAAAGTGAAAGTAACGCTTTTTCGAACTTATGAAGAAATGGATTAGCAATTGGCTTCAAAATGATTCAGATTCCCATTGATAGTGTGTTACGCAATTTGAGGTGCAGGTTAAAAAACCCGCAAACGCAATTCCGAATTTAAAAAATCGGTTAATTAAAGCTGAGATTTCACAAAAGAGAAAATACGTTCATTTTAAACATTGTAGGTATATCAAATACCATGATACAACAAAGTAACAACAATTTCATGAGAAAATAGGAAGCTAATTATGTTTGAACTAACCGGAATCCGTAGCGATCCTAATACATAATTACGAAATTCAGAACTGTACTAATTTAGCTTTTAATTGAGCAGAGGTTACTGTGGTCATACGCAGTATGAAACCCGTAGTTCTCACTTCGTTACTAGTTAAATTAATGATCATAATAATTTTGAGCGTGTTCCCAATGTCGATGTTATTGGCATAATTGTTAATTTAGTGTGAATTTGTATTTACATATGGTTTCAATGGCGCGATGTTTGTGAAAATCTTGGCTTTGGATAGTGGGTTTGATTTTTGCACGTATCAAAATGATATACTTAGTTACATTACGCTGTGTGCAGTTGAAGACCTGGAAGTGCAGTTAAAAAATCTGATATTCAAACTAAGCTGAGAATCAGCACCTTTTGAACGGAAGACTTTCCTCCAAGACGCCCGCCCTTCACCATTTCCTAGTGCTTTCGCTGGGGAGAAGTGGCGCAACAAACTCCCCAGCAGCACAGCTGTCTGTTCAGTTAGAAAAACTTGATTATAATACAACAATAAGTAAGTAACATTACGAAACACAAAACATTAAATCAAATTATTTACAATATGTCAGCTATTTTAGCTGACATATATTATGGCAAATAATAAATAATAATCCATATCCATACTAATATTATAAATTCGGAAGTTACTCTGTCTGTTTGTCGTCGTCTGTGGATGGGTGACCGTTTTTACATACCGAGACCCCTCCGTGCCTCGGAAAGCACGTTAAGCCGTTGGTCCCGGCTGTCATTCGTGGATCTTTGACAGTCGTTACGGGTACTCGACAGACATGGCCAGCCCAATGCCACTTCAGTTTGCTTACTATACAAGCTATGTCGGTAACTCCGGTTCTATTCCGGATAATTTCATTCCTGGTTTTGTCCTTCAAAGAGACTCCGAGCATAGCTCGCTCCATAGCGCGCTGAGCGACCTTGAATTTGTGGACCAGCCCGACCGTCAGTGTCCACGTTTCAGCACCGTATGTCTGTCGAAGGACTGATGGCCGGTGGAGCAGACGAGTCCTGGAGTGGAGACCGCGTACCGGCAAGCGTAGTGTGGGACGCCCCCCAGCTAGATGGACGGACGACCTAAAGTAGGTGGCTGGGGTAGACTGGATGCGGAAGGCGGAGTACAGGGTGCTATGGCGCAGTCTGGGAGAGGCCTATGTCCAGCAGTGGACTGCGATAGGCTGAGTTGATTGATTGATTGACGGGTACTCACAAGCCCGAAAGTCTGACAACCAGTGTTATCAAGGGGTATCGTATTACCCAGTAACTGGGTTGTGGAGATCAGACAGGCTGTCACTCCATATAAAATATCGGTATTCAGCTGCATTCGGTTAGGCTGGACGCCGACCCCAACATAGTTGGGAAAAGGCTAGGCAGATGATGGATGAGTGTGTTACGCAGTTAGGGTGCTGTTACCATGGATTCCCATCGACACGCTAACGGCCGATTTCTTCATCAACAACTTAAGGAATCAGCTGTTGACTTTTACTTGACCTTTACTTATAGAATAGAATACTCTTTATTATGTACACTACGGCACGTGTGTTTCTTCATTCATGTAACAGCTAAAATAGTGAAGAAACAAATTGAACCGTTACTTTTTGTGACGTTACTTTGGCTGTTACTATTGATGAAGAAACTGGCCGTAAGCAGACATAAACATCATTACAAAAGTACACACATAGTTTTGCTAAAAGCGATACTAATAAGACGAAACACAAGCTTGTAGACTAGACGACGAAACAAAAAGTTGACAGTATTGTGGTCTAAAAATAGCATAGTAGTGCAGTCGGAATGTACTACGGATCGCACAAGACGATGTTATAGTAGATACTGTCTGTCTGTCCGAGACTAAGAATAAATTGACAACTACATACGGAGAGTTGATACGACTAACATCTACTTGGAGTAGATGGCAAACTGAATTATGTGTAACTCAGATAAAGATAAATTTATTGTCTGCAGCCTCAGGTATTTCTTTACCAGTGGATATGCAACACGTAACAAGTTCTGCATTACTAGTAGCTAGCATCCGTTAGTTCTTCTAGCTAGATTACAGCTGGTCATAAGTCATAAATAATTTATTTCATAACAATATAGATACATTGTGTTGAAATTTAAAAAATAACGTATTACAATTGCAATTAAAATAAAATTTATTAAATACATTTCGAAAAGTCAATAAAACCAATAATAATTAAACATTCAAGTACAATAAATTATAAATGTCAGAGTAATAAAAATACGCAATAAAATAAAAGAAGTGACAATGTCATGTGTCATCTAGGAATTCATTTACTCGTATTGTAGTAGCCTTTCCCCAACAAGTAGGTCCTCAATTTGTTTTTAAATAAGTTGACACTGTATATGGTTTTGAATTCTATAGGCAACTTGTTATATAGAACTACAGACTGATACCTCGGGCTATGTTTAACAACTTTTATTCTATTCTGTAAAAACCTCATCGGGATAACATAGCCATTTAAAGTTACGAAACAAGATGTGTAATGTACCCTGGTCTGTCTGTACATTTAAAGAAACAGCCATTAGTTTAAGAGGTCATGGTACATGATCTAAAGCGCGGTCACTGTCGGACTGCATAGAAAAGAAAGAGAAGCGCGATGACACAACGCTGGTAATGTATTACAAAATATGAAGCAATTATCTATTTACGAAAAATCTGTTGTTTGGAATAAAAAATTAAAACACTAGAGTTTTAGTATGTTGCTTGTAGAATAATCTGACAAAAAATCATAATGATTTTATGTATATTAGTACAGAAAGTTTTTAGAGGTATCTTCATGATTTTTTTCTATCGTAACAAATAAGTTGTATTATGTTTTCAACACACTATCTACCTAGCATATATCCTGAAGAATATCATATATTTTTTTGATTTGTTTACTGTAGTCGATCATATACTTTTATTATTTCTAAAACTTGCGTTTTTTACGTTTAGGTCCTGTAAGCCCCTTAACACCGGTGCATAGAATTTTTTCGTGTACGAGTCGTGTATAAGTAACGAGGAGCCCTGTGGTTGGTAATGAAATATTTAGCCTATTTTCGTCAAACAATCATGTTCTGCAAACTAAGTAGAGTTCCAGGAATGCACATTGGATCACACACGAAGACAAAACGCGGCATTTGTCTGTCTGTCAACCGAGCTCTGTCACACACTGTTATATTTTATGACAAACATAAGCACACTTGAAAATAATTGGAAAAAAAAAGGTCGTAACAAAAACGTTGTTTCATAAACAACGTTTTATCATTTCTGTACGAGAGAGTAAAATATTTTGTATTTTGTTTGAAGAAACAGTGAATTTGTAAAAAAATATTGTAGCAAAGTAAAAAATTGTTATCGTTTTAAAACAATAGCCTTATATTTTTACTGTAAACGGAATAAAAGCCTCTTTTGATATAAAAGGAAGAACGTGCAGTGAAAACTCATTGCTTGCTTACTGGTTTTTTTTACAATTATCTTAAGATCTTTCGTTACACACTAAACAAGACAAATAAATAAAATGTTCGGTGTGACATCCGCTATAAGCCGCCATCTTAGATTTCATGTAATGTAATCGAGCCTATAACCCGCGGAACAGCACGACGCTTCCAAAAATACCTCGTTTGTCAAAATACAACGAGTAGTTCAGGAGATAGGAGGGAACAGATGAACATACATACATAGCTTGTTAAAATCATAACCCATTGGCTTTGTCGTACTCGTGTAAAAATATGGACAAATACTCGAGCCAGGAATGAAGGATTTATATTTTATTTATTTGTATCACTAGTGTGTAGGCGTACCGGTATCTGCCAATTCTCCGCGAATACCCCTTTCATCAAAAAACACCCACGCAAAAATACAACCAAAACATTAAAAAAATATTGACTCAACACTCGTCCGCATCGTCCGCAAAACATAACACGCTCGACAAACAGACAAACAGTATGTCACACTGAAATTAACTTAAGCCCGTGGCGCCGCTTCTCATTTTATTTGTTTTAAAATATCAGCCGGCGTGGATCATGTCCAATTAGGTGCCGGCCGTCTGTTGCGAGTTAAGTAAACTTTTAGATGTATAAAACAAAAAAATACTGGCTGATTCTATTTTTGTCTGTGGCAGCTTTTGAAGAGGTGCAAGCTGCGGTTGTCGCGTGTTTTTGGACGTAAACGCCACCATATGTTTCAGCGCATATATTTTTAACTAAGTAGGTACTATGGAGACAAAAGAAAGGGTTACTATTGTTTCGAATTTTGCAGACTGCTGCCTCTTTATTCATAAACGTTGCTATAAGTTAAGTACAGTCACCATAGGAGATAGGTAAACAGAGTCGTCGGATAAAGTTGAAGTTTAATAAGAAACAGATGGATGTTTTCGAATAAAATAAAATTTAATTAATAGAAAACAGACAGTGCATTTATCAAATTAAAATTCATTCGAAAACATCAATCGGCTTCTTACTAAATTCAACTATATCCGACGACCCTGGTTGCTTATCTCTTTTGTTGACTGTACCTACATAGGGGTTTATTTATAAACGATGATAAAAGTTAAGTTACGTTTTAACGTCAAAAATGTATGATTATGTATGCCGTCCCCTGACGCAAGGACGCTTGGATCAAAATATTTCCTGCAACTTATATTAAACTTAATGGGCCAATATATATTATTATTTTAGTATTTAGAGGTTTTTGTTTGAGTCGGGGGCTTTAAAAAAAAACGAATTTAATATCCTCCTTATCCCAAGCCATAACGAAATTTCAATATCTTGGCGTCGGTGAGAAGTCATGGTGGAATCAAACCTTAAAAAATATCGTTCTAACTTCTTAGACCAATGTGTTCCCTATTTATCTATTACTAGCTTGAAATTCTTTGTTCCCCCGACCCTCCCCGTCGCATCGCATCGCCTACCTGCGTTATTATTTTGTTTTCTTTTTTCTTTTTGCTCGGCTCCTAAGAGTGCCAGCGTTATGTTTAATTATTAATATAGCCTTCAAGCATTGGGCTATAAAATGCAAAAAAAAAAAATAATACCTCTGATAGTTCCAGAAATTAGCGCGCTCAAATAAATGTCGATCCCATGGGAATATCGGGATAAAAAGTATTCTATATCCTTTCCCGGGACTCAAACTATCTCTAACCAAATTTCATCTAAATCGGTTCAGTGGTTTAGGCGTGAAAAGGTAACATACAGACAGACAGACAGAGTTACTTTCGAATTTATAATATTATAGTATGGACTAGCTGCGCCCCGCGGTTTCACCCGCATAAGTTTCGATCCTTTGGAAATATCAGGATAAAAACTATCCTATGTCCTTTCCCGGGACTCAAACTATCTCTATACTAAATTTCATCTAAATCGGTTCAGTGGTTTAGGCGTGAAATTGTAACATACAGACAGACAGACAGTGTTACTTTCGAATTTATACCTAATACTAGCTGCGCCCTGCGGTTTTACCCGCATAAGTCTCGATCCCGTGGGAATATCGGGATAAAAAGTACCCTATGTCCTTTTCCGGGACTCAAGCTATCTCTATACCAAATTTCATCAAAATTGGTCCAGCCGTTTGAGCGTGAAGAAGTAACAAACATATAAACACACACACACACACACACTCAGAAACTTTCGCCTTTATAATATTAGTGTGATTGGTATGGATGGATAGATAAGGATCACCGATATTTTATTTTATCTCACAGTTGCAAGCTATGAAATATTTTAAGACACTTTTACACCCTAATGGCAGTCTCTTTACACATTTCCCTCTAACATAAACTACCCTTCTCCATATCTTACTTTGATGCCTTCAACCCTCGGTCACTTACAACCATGGTCGCTTAAACAACTTCCGCTGACAACATCCTGCATCAACAACAAGAATATCGGGGACGGAAATTTTGTAATGGCGGGCTCAAACGGGGCCAGTGATCCAGCCAGTAACTTGGGACCATAGAGCATTGTTTGTGGGAGAACGCGTGGAATGCAATATAGTGGAGTGGATGAACTGCGGAACGGTCATTGTCTGTGTTTTACGTTTTTATATTAAGTGAGCGGTTGTGTGTGTTTGTGCAATTTCTTGTATGTTCTAAGTGATGCTGGGTCTTATGGAACTTTGTTTGAAGTCGCGCGGAAAATGTGCTGACAGTATTCCTTATTTGTTTTCGCATCGAACCGTATTTGATTAAGATTGCTGAAATATGAATGTAGAATCATTTATTTTCAAAAAAGATAATGTTTACTAAATATGTAAGGTGGCAGACTTGAAATAATAATTACATCTTTATATAATTCACCTTTCAAACAAAATCAAAATCGGTTTCATCCGTTCGGGAGCTACGATGCCACATGACAGACAAACACACATAAACACAGACACGTCAAACTTATAACACCCCGTCGTTTTTGCGTCGGCGGTTAAAAACAAAACAAGAGTAAATAATCATAGGACATCAATAAATTCGCCTGTATCGCTGTCAGCGGGAAAAGTACCCAAAAGGCTGGCAGCATTGCCAAGTTGTTGCATGTAGATGCTGATCCTATGGCCAAAAAATAAGAATATGCCAGCCCTCTGGTCAGTTGAAGAGTCGACCAACCGCTTGGCGATATCTTGAAAAACCAAGTGGGCACTCGGACCCCATGACCCTAGAGTTTTAATCCCAAACGTCTCGGTTGAATTTAGTCTTGTAATCTCCGGATTGGTAGAATAAAGACTTCGGTAAATTCCTTTATTTTATGCCTCCAAAATCTTTGTTTATTAAATTAAGAAAAACAATAAAATGCCTCAATAGAATGCCTCACAGCGGCGTTTGACGGCTCAATTAGCGCAGTGACTAAATGGTTTTGCTTTATAACTACTAAATATTTAAATGGCTTGGAATAAACCAAATTGTTTGGGGTCCAGCTTTTGCGCTTGTTATATTTTTATGTCTGTTCTGTAATGGCCTCCATAAGTAGCAATACTTCCAATGGCCATTCGGCATACCCTGGACAGTCACTTCCGCGCCTTCATCTGCATCATCGTCATCTTCACCTACATCTGAATACAGGCCTTTTTTGCTTGTGCCAATTCCTAAGTTACAGTGCCAGCCTCATCCAGGTTTTACCCGCGATGGCAACAATGTCGTCCTTAATGACTGACTAATGTTTTCACCACGGTATTACATATTAGCAACGCCTGGGCGAGGCATATATGCAGCAGTGGACGTCTTTTAGTTCCTTGGTCATGATTATATATATATATTTTTTTTTTATTGCTGAATGGGCCCGCCCTTGACCTCGATTACGCCTGATGGAAAGCAATGGATGAGGTCTATGATGGAACGAGCGTGCTCAGAAGATGCCTAAGGCACTGGAACTCCCACGCATCAACGAAACACAGCAGACTGCTTGATGTCGGACTCCGGTGGAAGGGTGGTCGCAAACCAGGCGGACGTTAGCCCTATCAGCGAGGGAAGAATTGGCTAGTCAAATAAGGTGTTGGGTGTGACTGTCCAGGATGCACCGAGCGCTCGGTTTAGTCGAGTAACTGGCTGAACAAACTGCGCTACACGAGGAAGCTTCTTCACGCATCCCAAAAAGATTCCATATGAGAGAAGAAGAAGAAAATGTTATGTATGTCAAATGAAATTGTCTATTTTGTAAATAAGATATCTGAATCATATTTACACATCATATTACAAAAAAAAAGCTAGATGAGGTCGGCATTTCCTATCTGACTACTCAGAGAAGAAAGGCCGAAACAAACTCAGAGGTCACAATCTCTTTTAAAGTCCAGACATAATCTTGGTCAGATCATGTGAAGACCCTTGTATAGACCCAAATCCTAAGAACGGCAATAAGGCACCCATCCGTCAAGTCGTGTAACCCCGTATCAACCCGACGTTAATCACGCATATACTCTGGAACAAGTTTAGTAAGTTCTCCCGGCTTTGACACCGGATGCCCGTACTAAACTAATTATACCAACTACGAGTGCCGCAAGACAGCGGTCGATGTAACTTTGTTATGTATGACACGATGTTTTCGCTTATCACGTTAGTGCTTTAAGGGTAGCAGGCAGACTGGTTGAGTTTGTGAGCGAGTGATTTTTGAAGTGAAACTTCTTTACGCACGCTTGCCTTGGGGAGTAAGCTGGCGAACGCGTGACGTAAGCGTTACGAAAAGTGTGATCGGGCGAGGCGAACGGGAGTTGAGTGGGGGATATAAGCAAGAGGAAGCAGTGCGCGCGCACATTTTCTTTCTCTCTTCCTCTCATAGCCAAATACGTTTGAAGTTTCACTTCTGTGGTCATAAGCACACTCGGTTTTTTTTTTCGGTTCATATACAGGTTCGTGTTTTTCCTGAGGATTTAGACGAGTGCTTTCAAAGTGTTTCGTCTTTCTACAACGACTATCATAGGTTTTACGTAAACTTTTCGAAAGCTTACGTAAAACCGTGAATGAATTCAAAACGATAACATTATATGTAATAAGTTTTAGAAAATAAATTGTTATAATAAGGTTGGCTTCGCTATTGCATTGGGTTGTGCCTGTAATAATAGTTGTAAGTGATTAAATATTAAATTTTTGACAGCGCTGATATAGTGTCAGTTTGTCAAAACAAGATCCGCATCACGTCTTCTTGATCGGTAGCGGTTGGAGCAGACGAGTGCTGGAGTAATTAAAGACCGTGCATTGACAAGCACAGCGTTGAACGCTTCCCGGCTAGATGGACCAAAGACCTTGCAAAGGTGGCTGAGACAAACTGGATGCGGAAGATGGAGATCCTGGTATTGTGCTTGGCAGAGACCTACATGTAGTTGTGATCTGCGATAGGTTGAGTTGATTGATTGAATGCATCCATGCATTACTTCAACACAAACATAAATGTGTCTTTTAAACAAATATCAGATCCGAATCACATAACCTAGAAACTTGCAATAGAAAAGCTTGTAGGTACTCGTATGCCCTACAAAAGGACTTCCATAAAGTAACGCTGTTTGTTTTTTAATGTAGATCTGTCTGTCCGTCATTACGTCAGCGCAGACTGTCGCTGAAAACCAGCGCTGGGGCTCTGTCTTGCATAAGGTCGCAACATTATGCTGAGCGATAGCCATTTTGCGTGGCTGTGAAGCATTTTCCCTTAGCTTCTTTTTTTTTGTGTTTATAATCTTTTTTGCGTCATGTTCACCGCAAATAAACGTATTCTCTTTCTTTCTTTACCTTTTACGTCTTAACTCATACTTGGCACACGGATAGACGATGACCTAGGATAGAACATACTTTTTATGCCAGTAGTACGATCCCGTGGGATAATTCCTGAAGTTACCGCGGCCGCAGCCGCGGGCAAAAGCTAGTTGAATATAATTGGTAAAAATCAACGATCTCGCCTTTTTAAAAAAGGCGTCAAAATCAAAAGTCATTTATTCAAACTAGGCTGAGGATCAGCACTTTTCGAACGTCAAAATTACAGAACCAAAACACAGTTCCCCAAAATGCCCGCCCTTCACCACTTCCTAGTACTTTCGCTGGGGAGAAGAACTGGCGCAACAAACTCCCCAGCAGCACAGCTGCCTGTTCAGTTAGAAAATAATTGATTTTATACAATACTAAGTATGCAAAGTAATTAACATTACAGGACACAGAACATTAAATTAAATTATTTGCCATAGGTTAGCTAGCCACTCCAATATACCAACAACGTCGGTCTTCGGCCCAAAGGACACTATTTAGTGAGCTGTTAAAAATATTCCTATACAGCACAATTTTACGACTAGATAGTTTAATGGGCACTGAACGGAGTTATCTAACAGTAAACTTGTTATAATGACGAGCTATTAGAACACTGTATTATTTATTTTAAGACATTATTTAATACGCAGGTAGGTACTACGATTACTTCAATCTACGAAATTCATGGTTGAAAACTTTAATTTTATTTGTCACACGATAAATTGCTGAAAGCAATTATTTAAAGTCTATAAAACCAAATATGCGTTGAAACTTTATTTTAATTTGGCCATCGAATTTCGTTTTACAGATTTAAACCCGAAGGATTACTGAAATAGCTTGAGCTTATCATAAGCAGCTTACAATAATCCCACTGCTGGGACACAGGCCTCATCTCGGTGAGAAGGCACTAGTGAGCTGTAATCCACCACGCGGGCCTAGCGCGGGTTGGTAAATGTCACATGTCTTCGAATTTTTGGTTCTAGGACATGCCGCTTTTCTCACGATGTTTTCTTTCACCGTTTTGAGAGCAGTGGTGATGAAATTCAGGCGGTACCCCGACCAAATAACCTTGAGCATTGCAACAGAGACAGAGAGCGACACTACTTCCTAATACGAAAGGGATGCAGCGCACCCTGCGCATGCCCATTTATCATAGAACTCGCACAATTTTTAGAATTAGTTTAATAAAAAAAGAATAGCGATCTTTTCAAATAAATTAAAACATGGATTAGATTTTTAAATTATCTATCCATTGGTGAAATCCTCAAATAGAACGTCCAATTAGCAAAAGATGCATGCAATCAATAATTTTAGTCACTTTTTTAAAAGGAGGTTTTAAATTTATTAGTAACATAACAATAACGTGCAGTGTAATGATAGGGTATTGAACATTAATAATGTGCTTTCAGATGTAGTTTACTTCTCATAATTATTGAGCTAATAGCCTCTGAATAACGAAGAAAAACGCGGTTTTGGTCAGGGTACCGCCTAAAATACACAAAGTAAAGTACCTGCCTGGGGTCGAACTCACGACTTACAACTCGTAAGTCGAGGCCGAGTCCACTGGGCCTCGACTGCTTACTGAAATATCTGAGTGTATTTCGATCGAAAAATATGTCAATAAAATGTGGTATGCGCTTAAGATTCCCAAGGGAATGTAGATTGTTACTTTATATATAGCTAGCATTTGTCTGTCTGTCCGCTTTATTGGTGAGTAGTTAAGATTTACGAGGTTTGGGAAAACATGGGGTATTTTTGGATCTTCCGAGTCTGTTGTTACAAAGTGGTGTTTCTTGGTATTTATGGCGCTACTTTTGTAAGCCAAATTCAGCACATCGCACTAACGTCTCAATGTGCGACTCCTTATTAAGAAAACAAATTATTTTTGGGATGCATGAAGAAGCCTCCTCGTGTAGCGCAGTTTGTTCCGCCAGTTACTCAACTCAACCGCGCGCTCGGCGCATCCTGGATAGTCACACCCAACACCTTATTTGACTGGCCAATTCTTCCCTTGCGGTGGTAGGGCTAACGCCCACCTGGTTTGCGACCACCCTCCCACTGGAGTCCGGCATCAAGCAGCCTGCTGTGTTTCGTCGGTGCGTGGGAGATCCAGTGTCTTAGGCATCTTCTGGGCACGCTCGTTCCATCATAGACCTCATCCATCGCTTTCCATCAGGCGTGATCGAGGTCAAGAGCGTGCCCATTCAGCAATAATAAAAAATAAAATACTAACTTTAATTATTTTTTATTTATTTAGGTATACCGTTTACAAGTCTTGAACTTAAAACAAAACCGTTTTCACGGTTTGTCTGGGTACGGATCATACTAATATTTAAAGTAAAGTTTAATAGTACGGATACTAACATGGGTAATTATGAAATATATTGTACGAAACACGATTTAATGCTTTAATTTGAATGAGAAGTTAATTGCTGGGTTGTAGCGGTGCTGGTGTAGTGTGCCATGACCTGTAGTCTGAAATCGCCAATCCGCCTTGAGCAAGCGTGGTGAAGAAGGGGCCTTTACTGTGCCGTCGACAACGTGTCGGTCAGTATTTGAGTACGGCGACATGCGTCGCCGGTTGCAGTTGCCTCTGTCGCTGACGCGTGTTGCTCATATGTATCAGCATTTATCCTAAAGTGGGATAATTATAGGCCCTGCGCCCCGCGGTTTCACCCGCATAAGTCTCGATCCCGTAAGAATATCGGGATAAAAACTATCCTTTGTCCTTTCCCGGGACTCAAACTATCTCTATACCAAAAAAATCGGTTCAGCGGTTTAGGCGTGAAAAGGTAACATACAGACAGACAGACAGAGTTACTTTCGAATTTATAATATTAGTATGGATTATAGGTATTGTTATTTATATATACTGAAGGAATTGACCCTATTTAATGTCTGTAGCATGTTACATGCTATTGGCGTAAATAAGTTCAATTACTTGCAAACATGGGGTTGCATTATAATTATCACTGCACTTTTATAGTTTCTAAAGTGACGATATTATTGTAGGCGTCCGCGTCCATGAAATGTATGGAAATACATGCTCATGAACGTTGTAAACGGACGAATGGACAGTTTAAAAGCGTCTTCATTATATTTCCATACACTTTACTTCCCTGTGTTTTCGTTTCGTCCACAATAGTAGGTATCGTCCCCTAGAAATAATAAAAACCGGCCAAGTGCGAGTTGGACTCGCACACGAAGAGTTCCCTACCACTGTACAATATTTAACACTACATATATAAAAAAACACGTTTGTTGTATGGGAGCCCCCCTTAATTTATTTTAATTTAAATAAATAATTTATTTTTAATGTGAATATACAACTAAGTACCTATTCTGTAAATATTTTAAGCGTCTACCTGTTGCCGTTATTAAAATCGAACAAAAAAATCACGTCTGTTGTATGGGAGCCCCCCTAAAATATTTATTTAATTTTAATTTAATGACTTTAAAGTGAATATACAACTAAATATTCTGTGAATATTTCAAGCGTCTACCTGTTGCCGTTATTAATATTGAGCAGATAGATAGCGGCAAAAAATCATGTTTGTAGTATGGGAGCCCCCCTTAAATATTTATTTTATTCTGTTTTTAGTATTTGTTGTTATAGCGGCAACAGAAATACATCATCTGTGAAAATTTCAACTGTCTAGCTATCACGGTTCATGAGATCCAGCCTGGTGACAGACAGACAGACGGACAGTGGAGTCTTAGTAATAGGGTTCCGATTTTACCCTTTGGGTACGGAACCCTAAAAATACCTTAAGTGTTCTTGTGTTTTTACTATAATAACCCCCTGACTAATAAACGTATTATATCATCTGAATAGTTACAAACCGATTTTTCTCTTTCAGTCGTCAGTAATTTGACTTTCGAAAGAAGAAGACAAAGCGTTGTGTAACTATACAGCCGCTATACAACGTTTATTAGTAAGTACTGCATGTTAGCACAATTGATTAAATTATTAGATAGTACATCTGCAGACGAGCCCCAAAACAAATGAATCTCTAGATTTGGACGGTAGAAATGATTCCCCCTCTTTTATTCATTTCGTGTCTATGCCCCCATCTGTGGAGACAAAATATATCTTTCGCTTACAAATTACCACTAATACTCGGTTCCTATAAACAAAAAAGAATCGTTTTGCTTACCAATGGTAACATTTTTTATTGCGAAACTGAGCATATAAATAGATTCGTAAGCTAATTTTACCTGTGATAGCTACTTCCTTGAGAGGGTCTACTATACAAAGCTAATTCAAATTCTTTATTGCATTAATGTGTAGGTACATTAAGTTGTTACAATATAAAGAAGTTCCAACATGAAACCCGCTTAGGGCACGGCAACATAATAATAATAATTATTTTAACATAATTTTAAATATTATTTTAACATAATAATAAATATTATTTTAACATAATAATAAATAATTTTTTAACATGATAATACCTACTATAAACTATAATAAAATATGTAATTATTTATCTAGGTATCATATTTACAATTTTTTTGTTCTAGATATTCTGTAACTGAGTAAAAGCATTTTTGTGTTAGATATTCTCTTAATTTCCTGTTAAATTTATTGGATTTAGTTTCTTCTTTTATATTTGCTCCGGTAATTTGTTGAAAATTTTTGAAGTGAAAACTTCTTTAGCGGCGTTGAACACTTTTTGTAATGGGTAAAAAATGTTAAACTCGCGTCAGGGCATCGCGTCAGGACAAGTGACCGTCAGGAGAGATTCCCCCCCCCCCCCCCCCCCATCTCTTTCTACGGCGGCGCCAACCGAAGTGAACCAAGTGAGACACGACAAAGATGGCCGAAGAAAATTACATTTGACGTACAAATGATTGAAAAGTCAGTTTCGTAAACAATAGTACTTCGAGGAGCCGCAGTTGTATTTAATTTATTTTGAACTTCTGTTTAACCAATTTAGTTTATTATTATATACCTACCTACAATACAAAATAGAAGCGACGAAAAATATAACGAAGCACATTAGAGCAACAAGAAATACTGTGGGACATTGCTGCTTTTGTGTGAAAACAATGCTTCCGTGTCGACCACGGAAGTTTACACCCTGCAGGGAGATGCTCCAGTAGGGTGTGGCTGTGAAGCTATGTTGCAAAACATGCTCCACGTCTTATCCTGCCTTATTTGTCCTACCCAAAACATGCAGTCAAAGTGACCTCTGCGCTGCCACCGAAGACAACGTGGAAGTGGCAATATTTTGAGCCAACAAGATCTAAAGTAAAAGAGAAGAAATTTAGGGAGTAGTTCATTAATAAAAAGCTTGTATACAAATATCAGTTTATTTTTATAATACTTGTACGCACCGGGACTTACAGCTTAGTACGGCTGTTATTCCAAATGCATACAGTGTGGCTAAGTTTGTAACAATTGAGCCTGGTATCTATGGTTACCTCACCCTACTGATTATAAACCTACAGCAACTACTTAACACCCTAGTTATCCTAACACCCTAACCTATCATACAAGCCTACGGGAGACCTACGGGAACAGACAGAATTTGGGTAGGAATAGGGGTTTGTGTACGTCGTGCAATGTGTACACAGGAAATAGTTTTGTCATTGCCGGTCCCTCAGACTCATAGAACTGGTGATGGCTAAAGGTGTCTTGGCCATAGTGAGAGGAATTATGGAAGATGAATAAAACTCTACTCCAGCTTGATGACTAATTTATTCATTTACTAATTACTAATTTATGTGGAACGAATGTATGTCGCTCTTGATGCTGACGCTGGCGTATGTAACTCTTGCCTGTTCACGGCTGAACAATACTCTTAACTCTAATTTGGCTTCTAAAACTTGTGCAAGCAGAACAACATTTTTAAAATGTTTGCTTTTCATTTGCCATCTGTGCCATCTCTTCTGTAAGCCGTTTCATTTTCTGCTATTCGTATTGAAGCACCATCTTTACTAGTCCTATTGACCTGAAATACAAAACTAATGTTATAAATTCTTTCTCTTCATTATCTTATTTATACTGATTTAATTAATCAGTAGCGGCATCAAAATAACAGTCATTATTATTCTTATGGCGGGTTTTTTTTTTTTTTTTGTTACAGTGAGTTTTGTACAGGCAAACGAAGTTCTTCGTAAAATTGTAAATTGGATAGGCACCTAATTCGTAAATCATGCCAGGCTGCCCCTGCTTAGCGTTAGTGCTTGTGCCAGTGTTTTTATTTTCTATTATGGAGACCTCTCCCTGACCAATTCTTCCAAAAAATCTAAGGATTAGAAGCAAAAGCAAGCATAAGTATAAGAAATTGAGAATGTTTACAAAACATAACTTACTTTGAACACATTTTAGCTGTAACAGTAGGTACACACCTTATCCTCCTCCAACCAATATTCAATTCTTTGCCCTTTATTGCAACTAGTCTCCGGTCTTAATTTCATTTATTTTAAATACAAAAAAAAATATTCAAAAGTTTTTTAGTTTGACGCATACAATATCAAATTCATTCATTGACATATTCATATTGTTTCCATGACGACCATGACGTTGTCGCGTCAAAACTGTTGAAACTGTAGACAATAAATTAGTTTTTCATACGTAATAATGTCTATGGACACAAATATTCGGTTCGTAGACAGATATTTTCGTATGCCGATTTAATGTGTTGGCCAATTTGTTGGATGACTTCATTATAATGGCAACATTTAGAAGTTGTAGGACATTCTAGTTATAGAACGTTTATGAATACAAAATTTTATCGAATGTTTTAAAGGCCTATTGAGCATTTTAACTAATGAATGGTTTAAACCTTCAATAGGCTTTTTTTATGAATAAGACCGAAAGTGTTTAAAATATGGAAATTGAACAAAGTGCATCTATTAATGAAAAAAGTGACACAGAAATATTGAAAAAAAAATGAGTAATATTAATTAAATTAATAATTGATTTATTTCAACGTTAATATTCAAGTTTTCACTTCTGCCGGCACTCCCGGAGTGCAACCCGTCTTTTTATTGTCATGTAATATGGGCTATGGTAAAGCATTTTGATCCGAGAGGGTGGAAAATGTTCAATGTGAGATCTTTACTTCATTATTGGTAAAGATACAAGAGTCTTCATTTTAACCAAAAAAGGTCCGTAAATTCATCAGGAATCGGCCATTATTCAGTTCCTTGGATATCTCCATTCTCATCCAAGTGATCTGCTTACCCAAAATTAAGTTCTTAAGTATGACATCGAGTGTCCCACTGAATACAAAATGGCTACCCTTTGTTTTGCACGTGAACGGAATAATTTCGTGGTTGTGCTTCGAAATAATCTTGATCAATAAATTAGATGTCACTTTATGGGCCATTCGTGAAGACATGAACTCGTTTGTACGTTTATGGAGTTTCCTTGTCATATTATTTGTATTTACCCTTTCTAAAGCATCGTTTCGTGTTTTCATGGAGCAACAATATTGATTTACGGAATCCGATTAATGCGATAACCGATATTCGATCAAATTGGGTACTTGAACTGTAATAAATTATTTATTTATTGAGGATTTCCAACAAAAAATGTACTTCTATGTACATTTTTTCTTTATTCATAATTTATAGAGATTAAGTTTTATTCTAGTGCACTCCTTCAATAACAGGAGGCTACAACATGCTTTAAATTATCGACTGAATTAAGTTCAAGTAGTTGATTAGAGTTGCAATACTTTCGCTGTAATAGTAAAAAATGCTTAAGATGTTATTTTCCATAAAAAAAACAGAGGGGCGATTCTCGTAATTTTAAGAACGTTCACACTCCGATCTCAGTCTCAATTTGTCAAAAATACCTCGAATTTCCCCACATTTTGACAAGTTTTTGACATTTATTTGTAGCCGAGATGAGACTGCGACTAGATTTTGAACGTTTTAAATTACGAGAATTGGCCTTCTGTACTTTTTCATAGCGGCCAGCACTTAAAGGAGAATGGCGACATTCCATTCATGCCTGGCACCAATATTTTCTTTAACGTATACTGCTACTACTATCGAATTCTTCTAGATTATTATGCTGTGATCACAGATATAGATCTACATAGATAACGCAAATGCATGCACTTCGCGTGTCTGAACCCCGACCAAGCGTCGAGGTTGGTCGCCGCTAACTTCAATCCTCGCGCGTCCGTTGTTGCAGCCGAACGTCCGCAAAAAACTAAAAAAATGCTTCGTTGCGTGATAATTAACTGCAATAGCCCAACAATTTCGAGCACCCAAAGGCAGGAACATATTTCCTATCACAGGTAAGTTATTTTAAAATTATATTATGCGTAAATTCATATTAAAACTGTTTTTAAGTATTCCAAGCTGCGTGTCGTTCCAGAATATACCTAACTATAAATTACCGTTAAGTAAACTTTATTCACATTACGTTGCCGCGTTTGCTTTGGACGTTTGATCTGACGTTGTGTGTTAGGAGACGATGAATATCGGAACAAGCGATACTGTCGCTCATCGCTTCGACTTCGTGATACAGGCAATTTGTCATTCGTCTGTCAATTGTAGCAACTAGTGCTGTTCGTTCTACATCATATATCAATAATCGATTTTAATCGATATCGGACAGACGAATGATATAAAAAAGCCAATTTAGTAGATATAACAAGCTCATATGCATGACCTAATTTTACACTACAGCTATAAAAAGGAAGATAATTTTTTTTAGGGTTAATGTATTTAATGTGTTTATCCTTTCAACATTATACGACTATTTTTATATATTTATTGTGTTTATTTTCTATTGCATTTAAAAATATTTATTTTTAGTTTCCCACATGATCCAATCATAAAAGAAAAATGGATTGCGAGGTGAGAGCGAGCGGGACAACAGATATAAAATATATGAGTATGAGCGAGACGATCACGGCGGCGGCTTCAGTTGAATCGTAGCGGGGCGAAGGGGCATCGGCGGCATCGATGGATTTGAATCGGTTTGGATGTCCCGTCACTAAATTGCGGCTGTGACGTCACAGTAGGTATTAAAAAGTCGGCACGCTTGGTTTCAATACAAATCGTGATAGTTGCGTTATCTATGTAGATCTATATCTGTGGCTGTGATGCTATTTTAAAATCAAATGTTCACTAAAACATACTGTTTTTATTTTATTTAAGTTTTTTTAAATTATAGGTTATATCGATTTTGATATATGAAAAAGGAACAAATATCGGGATCCGTAGGAAAGCAGAGGGTCAAGTACCTAATCACTTATCAGGAGGAGCCAAAACCGTGTAAAAGCGCACAATACTTATCACAACAAAGCGAAGGAAAGTATTGAGTTGACTTTTAAGTCTTTTGACAGTTGATCATTCGCAATGTCAGTTAAGCGTTTCATTAGACGTAAAAAAAATGTCATCGCATATTAAATATTTTTTCTGTCTGTTACACAGTCTCTGTATTTAACACTAAATGCAATATTATAAAATATAAACTCTGATATAAACAAAACATTATTATGGCTAGATATACTATTAAAAATCTTTTAAACGCCTAATGGAGGGACAGATAACGTACAACGGAACGTATGGAGAGCGCGTTCCGAATCAATATCAGCTTAGTTAAGCTTAAAAATATAAATGTTTATTTTTATTTTACAGACATACTGCTAGTTCTAAAAAATATTGAATTAGGTTCTTTAATATAACTTTAATAAAGCATTTTTTTTTAATATATTATGTCGCTATACGCAACTGGTGCCAAGGTCGCCATCATCCTTTTTGGGAATTAAAATGTTCGACATTTGAATGATCTCCTTTAATTTCATTATCGAACAAGTAAAACGAAGGAAAAGGATTGTCAGCGTGGGAATAAAGCTTTAAACTTGATTGATACATCTTATAGGCATATCAATCAGCTATTCAGAGACACGGGTTTTTGAGTGATTTCATCAATCCTTCAACACCTTCAGGACTATTGATGGAACCCAGTAAACGATTTCGTAAATTGATTTTTTAGAGATAACATTTCAATCAACTCGTTTGGACGAATTTGTGATTGAAATTTAAGTTTACAGCACATTTAAATCTGATTGAAGTTTTTAATCTAATTCAGAATAGACCTCTATTTTATTCTCAAAATGGGTTCTGATGAAATTTACATAGAACAATTAGAGCATTCTTTTCTTGATAGTCTTGAGATTTTTGTATGAATAAGCCAACAAAAGAATGCTCTGTCCCTGATTACACAAAAAGAATTTGGCAAACTGGGGATAGAAGTTGCTTTCGCTCATTCCGACCTTAAGGGGTCGGCGGAGCATGCGTAGTTCATATCATACAAACGTAATACCACAGAATACTTAAAGTACTACGTACAGTAAGGACACTCCCTTCCCCGCACTGACATCAGTTACCGCACCTCACCCCGCACTTCGGCGTATTCGTCGCAGTTCTTTAACAAGAGCGCTCGCAAACACAAGTACCTCACCACAGTATAATATACAGTAAGTTATCTAAGGCCGCCCGCCGAGTTATTAGCCTACTCTTGCGTTGATCCCCAGGGTTGTCACTTTTACTTTTAGTTAATATTTTCGAACAAGCAGCACTTGATCTAAATTTATGAAATAAAAAGCATATTATGATTGAATATTTTACCAATTTATAAATTTAGTAAAAATAAAAAGCCTTTATTCACATAACATTTATTATACTAAGTTACAAATTTGATACCGAGAAATTTTTTCTCCTGTTTCTGCACGTCCGGAACGCTTTATTATTATTTGTTAATGTAAAGTAAATTCTCATTCTTATGTAAAGTTTTTGTAAAAAGCTTTTGGGAAAGCATGGACAGGGCATCTTAAATTCTATATCATTCAGTTGATCGTAAATTGACCGGCCAATTTTAATGTTGATGTGGTCCTTTTCAAACGCTTTGCGAAACACCTGCTCCATCCTTTCTACATTATCGACAAAATCATCAGGTGGGATCATGAGTAAATTTCGATCTTTGCCGTAATTCCTGTAATGGGTATCTAGATTCTACACTTAAATTACACGCTCGTTGATTAACGTCGACGTAATTATTTAAAAAATCGCAGTTCTTATGGTAATCAACACATTTTTTTAACAAAGCGCCACAAACATAAAAAAATGCATTATTTTCCGGTAGCTCATGTTGTATTGGTACATAGTCAGAACGTAAGATTTCCGACAAAATATTTTCATTTCCTTGTGTTTGATTGCTACTGGTTACTAACTTTAGCTCTAAACATAGTATTCAGAAAGTAAATTTGGGAATACATTTATATGGAAAAATGCGACTCGGCTACGCTCTTAATAAAGCAAATAAACTGTGAAATAAACAATACAATACCACATTTTCTAATAATATTTAAGTATAAGTAGGTACTTACATTTCTGGTTGAGTAGGAACTATGAAGAATGATAAGTCCGGGTTTGCGAAATCATTATTGAGGCACCCGAAAACACTACAATATTTTTTTTCCCTTTTTGAAGTCATGATACTCGTAATTTAAGTGGCCGCCGCCGGCGAGAGTTGACGAACGCAAACGGTCATGTAGCGTACGCGCGTGCTCACAGTCGCGCTGCACAGCCCGCACTGCCGCCACCTTATTCCCTCATATATTATGCTAGCGTGTGCGTGAAATCGCGTGCCGACATGGCGCGCGGCGCGCACGCACACATTCAAACCGAGAGCGGCACGTTTGTATGAAGATGTTTTACTGTATATTATACTGTGACCTCACGGACACATTCATACGTATACAAACGTCACTTTTTAATGTAGTAGTAGTAGGTAATTATTTTGCGAGCGTTGTATGGAGTGTCCGGGGTGTGGTAATACCAAAAATAATTTGTAAATCATACCTACATATTCTTAATGTAGTGTGTATTTATTCCGATTGGATTACAGAATATCTAGGTTCCCAAATACTCGTATATATTTTGAATGGACACTGATTTAAAGACGAGTTATGAGAAAAATAAGTTTTCTATAGAAATTTTAAAATTCTAATAATAATAATAAGCACTTGCCACTGCTCTCAAAACGGTGAAGGAAAACATCGTGAGGGAACCAGCATGTCCTAGAACCGAAAATTCGAAGACATGCGACATCTACCAACCCGCACTGGGTACGCGTGGTGGATTACGGCCCACTCTCTCTCACCGAGAGGAGGCCTGTGTCCCAGCAGTGGGAACATTCTAGGCTGATTATGAAAGGCACATGAAACGCTATAATTCAGCTGTCTTTTCACCAAACGATTTAAAAAGCAATGCACAGACGCCAGCACATCAACCTACTACAATCTGTCAAATTTCTGTAATAGATTTTCAACTTTATCACTAAATCAGAAGGTTCAAAGTTGATTGGTAAAATTTGATAGTTTCGGGTAGGTTGATGTGCTGGCGTCTGTACCTACTTGAAAAGTCTTTTTTTTTTCAAGTATCCTACAACTTAGTCGTCTTCATTTCAGCTGAAAGAAGTCCACTGCTGGGCATAGGCCTAACATCATCATTTTCAAACCTCCGACTGAACTTGAATGTTGTCTGATAACGTAATTGTTTCATTATACTCAAAGTTTCAGCTGAAATACATGGCTTAATTGTTAGATGATCTTAATGGCTAAGTCAACAATTTATGAAGCAATTTAAATTTATCTAGAAGCAATTATGTGCGTACAGAATAGGCACAAAGATTTAACGTTATATCCATTCTAATATTACAAATGCGAACGTGTGTCTGTCTGTCTGTTACCTCTTCACGCTTAAACCGCTGAAACGATTTAGATGAAATTTGGTATGCTTAGAGGTAGTTTGTCCAGGGAAAAGTCATAGGGTAGTTTTTTTATCCCGATACTCCCACGGGATCGTATATTAATAATAATTCTTTATTTTTCGGACAACAGTAATCCATTGTGTTAGTAAGCAATACAAAATAACTTAACTCTAGTGTTAGTAGCTGAGATACATTATTAAAGACAGAGTAGTTAAATAATAGTATTGTGAAAAGGGCATCCCCAGATTAATGTTCTGTGATTGTCCTTCTCACAAAACTTTTAATAATCGGAGAGTCAATACTTTCCGCTATAGTTTTTAGGATGCTGTTGCCACTCGCCCTCAACCTTGACAACAGCGACGCGGTTTTCTTACGAATGACGGCGTGGAAGCCGTCAGTTCGGTTTTGCGCAAACATAGCAGAAGCGCTGCACCATCGCGGCAGTCCCAACAGCATCCTAAAAATATTATTGTATTGTACTGTATTATTGTATTGCACTATATTATTGTATTGTACTTATGCGGGTGGAACCGCGGGACGCTGCTAGTTAGAACATAAAATCACAATACAGCTTCACGACTTTGTTCTTTGTAGGGGTAGGTTTATAAAGGCTTATGTTTAACTTATCACCAGATAAAGTAAAATATAGCATCAAAAAAACACTTTTTACTGCCAAAAATAGTAAATGATCACCAAAATTAAAACTCCATTTTATTGTAAAATACCTAGGTAAAGGTATTTGTATTCTCATTTGCTCGCTCTTGCAACCTATGGCGACGGAGCCACGCTTCGCGGGGCTTCTATTTCTGTGTAAAGGGTTTAAAGTAACCTAAGCAAACCTAACCTCGGGGTACCTTGTAATTTTAGACTTCATTTTTTGGTGTTCAATATTTTTTTTTGGTGATCAATATATTTAACCCCGCTTATAAAACAGCCTCATTTCGTTAGTTATGTTCCAGACCCATGTAGTAGGGAGCAATCGTTTTATTTGATTTATCTTTCAAAGAAAAAACCAATTTACTAAGCCTGATCTTTAAAAAAAACTTTTTAAGAAAAAAAAACCGACTTCCAAAAAAACAGTACAAAGTGAAAAATAACTTTAATTTCGGAAGTCGGTGTCTTTGGATCTGTATTTTAGTTTTTTGCCACCGACTTCCGAAATTAAAGTTATTTTTCACTTTGTAGTGTTTTTTTGGAAGTCGGTTTTTTTTTTTTTCTTAAAAAGTTTTTATTTCACGCTTTTTAGTGGGTCTGCTTATAATTTATCTAAGTTACAATAGCCTAGTGATCATCGCCTTTTACAAACAAAATATTGCTTTTCCCGATGCAGGGAAGTTAATTGTTGAGGAGTTCTCCAGGTCCACCATCAGCTCCATATCACCATTCACATTGTGACGAGCATGAATTGCTTAGCAACCATATTAAAGTAATCGAATCGCAACCCGTGAAATACTTAGATATTATTGAGTAGTTCCGGTGGCCATCTGTGGTCTTCATCATCAGTTCCACTTCACCAAATGGTGCTTTCCGAGAGCAAGTGCACGAGTTACTATAAAAAATACCCAAATCGCTATAGGTGTGCCTATAATATTTGAAGAGTTCCTTCGATTTCTCCAGGACCCCATCATCAAATCCTGACCTGATGTTTTTAGACTAGAAGCTGATAATCCTGGCTGCAGCATCAGGCCAGACTTATGTCAACATTGCATTGAACTTAAAATTTAGTCCTGTTTAAAATGAGCCCAAACACGATTACGGTGCTGTTATTTCAAGGTTTGTACTTTTTCTGATGCTCCTGGCTTCAGCATCAGGTCTCTATGTACTTCGGTGTTCCTCATTAACAGTACGTTTATCCACACATCGAGCCCTTTTCAATGAGCCTAAACACGATATATCTGCTGTTAGTTGTCGAGGAGTTAGGTACTCTGCAGACTATCCTGACTGCAGCATCAGGTCATGACTTGATGATCATGAGACCAAATGTGACAAATGCCCTATCAAACATCAAAACAATTTACTAAAACAGTCCTTGCCTGTTTCAGTAACTTCTTACTGTTAAGGAGTTGTACCTTCCATCATCAGCCCAGCTACCTGAGATGGTGACAACCATACGCAAATAAACAAGATACTTCATAAAATATGCGAAAAACAATAAGTGAGCCTATAAAATTTGAGGGTTGCCCTCGATTTCTCTAAGATCCCATCATCAGATCCTAACTTGGTGACAATGGGACCACCTCAGAACTATCTACTTTCGAACAAAAAAAGAATTTTGAAAATCCATCGACAATTGGCGGAGTATTCGATGAACAAACATACAAAATAAAAATAATAATGATGATAAATAAAAAACATACAAACAGCCGAACATAGTACCTCCTTCTTTTTGTGAAGTCGGTAAAAAAAACAGTTGCACTCCGGGAGTGCCGACAGAAGTGAAAACTTGAACAATTACTTACGTGTGTTAAGAACAATTACGTGTATATTTTTTGAATCGCCATATAAGTAAACAAAACACAAACAGAATACTTTGCCATCACTCACTGACATATCGGAAATACATTAAAACCGAGTACATCCCGAGGACAGCCGAACACATCCAAATACGCTACATTTGGATGTGTTCGGCTGTCCTCGGGTTGTCTCGGGGTGTCGGTAACAGTGTTGCGAGTTCAATGGTTTTTCCCATCTCAAAAAATGCCCAACGCACCTAAATAAGTTTTCACTTCGAAAACTTTTCCCTTATCTACCAAAAAATCTTATTCCGATGAGTCCGAGTTAGGACGATAATTCCTAAAAACATTTATATCCCAAACTAGCTGTGCCCCGCGGTTTCACCCGCATAAGTTTCGATCCCGTGGGAATATCGGGATAAAAACTATCCTATGTCCTTTCCCGGGACTCAAACTATCTCTATACCAAATTTCATATAAATCGGTTCAGTGGTTTAGGCGTGAAGAAGTAACAAACATATAAACACACACACACACCCCCACACTCACAAACTTTCGCCTTTATAATATTAGTGTGAAGTGTGATAGTGTGATTAGCATAGTATAATTCCAATCCTAGTATTAGAGCCCTATTAATGAATTAACACAAGAATCAACACGCCATCAGCGACGTAGGTAGTTTTAGTTTGACTTACACAGATTGACTCAGGCGCAAATAATGGGCGTTTGAATATTAAATAAAGTGTCAATATTGCCTGAAAGTTTTTGTTTGAAGTTCAAATGTGTACTTATGTGCTTAGTTGAGGCGGTTACTTATTTATTTATAAACTGGCTGTTGCCCGCGACTTCGTGTGGGATCCAGGATGAAAAGTAGCCTATGTCCTTACCCAGGTCATGATCTATCTGTGTGCCAAATTTCATCCAAATCCGTTCAGTAGTTTTAGCGTGAAAGTGTAACAAATAAACAAAGTTACTTTCGCATTTATAATCAGCTTGTATGTATATATCCTACTGCGGGCTAAGACCTTTTTCGAGCATAGAACCGCCGTGCCCTTGTAGAGGCGATCGGCAGCGGCGGCGACCTCTGGCGTCCGGCCCTGGTTCAAGCCATGGTCCGGGGCGAGAGGGAGTGGGAGGCAGTCACCTCCTTCTGCGAAGCAGTCATGCTAGCGAAGGAGGTGGCGGGATGGCTGAGGGAGAGAGCCTCACGTCGTGACGTGTGACGACTCCCGGCCACCGTAGGCTCGGGCCTGCGGACGGAGAGTAATAGGTAGCTCACCGTTCGATCAGGACCAGGCCCGTGCCGGACGGCGCGTACGTGTTCCACACGCGCCTCAAAGAGATGTCAGCAAAAAGGAAGGGGCCTGCCAGGGCCGAAGCCTGCCGGGGGTGCGGGATATTCCGAAAGGGTTACCGCTACCCCAGAACATAAAGGGTTAAGGAAGGAACACGGATAGGTTTAAGTCAGTAAGAGTCTGACACTCCCTTCCGCTCCACCCGGGGAGAGGTCATTTGATGATTTCCCATCCATAAAAAAGGCGTTTTAACGTATCCCACGAAATTCTTTTTTTACGATGTTTTGCAATTTGCAGATCACGGTCAATATGCAACTGTTGACCTTTTAATCGCTTACGCCGGATTAATCCGACAAATATTTTCTTGTCCACTCCGCCAGAGTCGTATATTTACGACCAAATACCACAGCTCGTTTAATCTGTTTTTTATTTAATTACGGTATTCTATCAGGTAGGTATTTGATTTTCGTTTTTTTTTTTGGAGCTGTTTGCACGACAACTGATATGAAGATATGATTTGCAACTGATAAATATATTATTACGGAATTACAATCATTAGAATCTGCAATAAAACTCCTTGGGTTAGACTTGGCCTCAAATGTTATCATTTCTAATATAGTCATTGATGATGATGATTCATACATGATTTTGTATTGGAAGATGTGCTTAAGAAACTTTCTGCTAGTAGAAAGTCAATAATCATAATAAATATGTGGCGATTTTAATATTAATTAATTATGAAATAACTCGAATACTATCAGATTATTAAGTCTTTTCAGGTCATTTGATTTGTCAAATGTTTTTATTGAACCCACCCGAGTGACAGCTTCCTCTGCCTCTTGTATAGATAATATTTTTTTCATCCCACCATCTCGGAAAGAGTATTTTTAATCTTCAATATCTGAGTGGAAAAGCCGTTTTTATTCTCTAGAGGATAAAGTAAATTGAATTTAGAACATCGTGTGCACTAAGTTTGTGAATTAAAAAAAAACATTAAACCTATTTACTGCTACCTCTATGGTGCCGAATATATCATACAACTTTTTTTTAATTTGTTAAAAACTCAGACTCGGAACCTTCTTGGTGTTCTTTTTTCAATTTGCTTTGTACGCGGTTCTTTACGCGGCATTTTTTCACGTCATTGTTAAACCTTATATTAAAAACAAGAAGCTTGAAAACAAGTGAAAAAACTAAAATGAGTGATTCTAGCGACGAGGAAGTTTGCTTGACGCCAACAGAATTGACTGAAACTGTTAATAATGCGCAAATGAGCTTTCTCCCTCAACAATCACGCGAGAAGTATTTAAAACAGTACGATATGTTCAACACGTGGCGACTAGCAAAAGGAGCCAAAACTTTCTCAGAAAACGTTTTGCTGGCATATTTTATAGAATTATCCGAGAACAAGAAAGCAAGCACTCTATGGAGTACGTATTCGATGCTAAAAGCAACAATAAAGATGAAAAAAGACAAACATATCGATACCTATCCTAAATTAGTGGCATTTTTAAAAAGAGCCTCATCTGGTCATCAACCAAAAAAATCGAAGGTTTTCACAGTATCTGATATTGAAAAGTTTCTTAACGAAGCACCCGATTCCGTATATTTGGCGGCAAAAGTAAGTCAGTTGCACATTCAGTATCTACTTAAGTATATTAATCTCAATTAAATAGTATACTTAGTAGATGTTGATAGGCATAATTATGCGTTCATATCAATTTTATTCATTTATCTACTACAATACTCTTTACGTTACAGGTTGTTCTTATTATTGGAATAAACGGAGCATGTCGAACTAATGAACTAACACAACTTAATGTCAAAAACATTGAGAAACATTCAGATGACTTACTATTAATTAATTTACCTAATACAAAGACAAAAAGAGACCGCAACTTCGTCATTCGCAAGGAATACGTAACGATTGTTGAGAAATATCAAGCCTTACGCCCGCCTAACACTCCAATCAATCGATTTTTTCTACAGTATCGCAATGGAAAGTGTGTTAGACAGCCTATGGGTACTAATAAAATTGGCAGTATCCCACGAGAAATAGCAACATTTCTTGAACTTCCAGAACCCCTGTTGTACACGGGTCATTGTTTCCGACGAACTTCAGCCACACTTTTGGCTGATTCCGGAGCTGATCTCCTGTCCCTTAAGCGCCACGGAGGCTGGAAGTCCAATGCAGTTGTAGAGGGATACATAGAGGATTCCATCCAAAATAAGTCTAAAATATGTGAAGGCATCGTAGGAGCCATTACACTGAAAGAGCCTCAATCGGATCTTTGGACTGGCCCTTCTACATCAAAAATAAGCCGTTATGAAACACCTAACCATCTCCCTCTCTCTCCAACATTCACGCCAAGGGAATCCGATGAATCGGTACAACTATTAAGTATGACAGATAGTTTACCGAAAAACAGTACACAAGTGACTAACACCAATATTACAGTACCAAACAAAAATATTACACTCAATTTAAATAACTGTAGCAACGTTACTTTAAAATTTTCTTAATTAAACCTTAGTATTATTTTGTTATAATTTAAAGATTATTCTGTAATACTTACCTGTCATAATGTAGTAATTAATACCTAAACTGAAATAAAAGTGTACCTATCTTGTGATTGTAAACGTTTTTTTTTGCATTTAGTCATTTCCTCGCTGAGGTGGAATGAAAAGTTACGTGTTGCACTCGAGTGCAAAGATTTTTCACCTCGTGCTCTTTTGATTCCCTCGCTAACGCTCAGGATTCTAATTTTGAATCACTCGCTGCGCTCGTGATTCAATTTTAGAATCCTTCGCTTGCTCGGTCATCAAAATTGAACACGCGGTTAAAAAGCAACTTTGCACTCTTGTATAACAAATAACTATTGTAACTGTGATTATTTACACTAACAAATTGTTAATAAGTTGCCATGATCAGTGCATAAACTATAACATTTAGCTCCTAGAAGCCTTTACAAAAAATTCTAATAAGGTTTAGGCCAATTACATGTAAAAATTTAGAGAAATTATCTAATCTCCGGCCAGTAAATTATGTTTTCAGAGTTTTAATCATTTGTTTGACTCAAATGAGTTCTACGCTAAGTGTTTTTCACTATTAAACACAATTTAATGACACTTTCCTACTAAAGACTTACCCTCTTATTCATAATCCTATTTTATCTCTATTTTAGCTAAAATAGGTTTATAGAACGTTTGTCTTTATCTGTCACGTTGTCATTTCTGTGTGTAAGAAAGAGACAAACCCCATTTTAACTAAAATAGGTTTGATAAGTTTTATGAATAAGGGGGTAAAAGTATTTACACATAGTTCTTATGTAGTTATTGGGCGACAAAAGCAGGGAAAACCTTTTTGAGTAGACCTACGAATTTGATTTTAATTTCGCCTTCCTGAGAAAAAGGATCTAGCCAGATTAATTTAAATCTTTTAAAAATTAAAAAAAAAAAAGATAGACGTACAGACAACGAAATGATAAATTTTTCCGTTTGAGGTACAGAACCCTTGAAATATAAACTCATTTTTTTTTCTATGTTACTTAAACAACAACAAACATTCTAAAAGTAATTAAAATAATTGAAAAAAACATAATACATTAATTTATAAAGCGCTTGAAAAATGCTTGCAAACAAACGGGCATGTCATTAATTCTGCAAATAAAAGCCACAGTATAAACCAAACTTCAGAAGTTCAACTTCATAAACTATAATTTATTTTGCTATCCTGATTTCGATGTAATTTAGTTTTTATAAGAACGTCTTATTATTTAAATATACGTATTTATTATTTACGTATGCATTTCTAAGTACGCATTCTATACATCAAACTAAGTAACATTGCACAAAAATAATTGCTGGGAAATTAATATTATTTTTGGTGTGAAAATTTTCTGTTTTCACTAGTACGCAATGTAACGCACGCAAAACATTGTGTTTTTGGGTGAATGCAACGGTACAGGGATATTTAAAGTTGTGTTATAACATTAAAAACTAGTTTTTTTTTTTTTTTTTTTGAAAACAACAGTTAAAGTTGTTATTTCCTTTCAATATCTCCGTAAACAGAATTCGGTTAAGGTTACCAGGCTCCCAGGTATGGTCTAATATAAAAAAATAATTGCAATGACGGGGAATACAAGTGACTCTCGGATTCCTTAAGTGTCTTTTTACACCCGTTGACTTAATTAAGTACATCAATTTACGTTTGTTTAAAATACAATGAATTACCAAATGTTTAATAAATGTAAATAACTAAATACATAATATTTTAGATGTAATTTCATAAAGATGAGAAAAAGATGTTGTTAGTACCTTGACAATATAAAATGTTGTCAATTATTCATAATATGAACTAGTATTTATCTATCGGTGAGGCTAGGGGTGCTAAGAATCCCCGGAAGAGACCGACGACCTTGTGAAAGCCGCAGGAACCCGTTGCATGCGAGAAGCACAGAACCGGTCGAAGTGGAGGTGCTTGGGGGAGGCCTATGTCCAGCAGTGGACATCTTTCGGCTGAAATGATGATGATGATGATGATATTTTATCTACTGGAGTTTTCATTCAAGTTACCACGTTTGCGACATCGTACAAAGTTGTCCTTCTTATCTATTTACTGTGTATAAAAGTTTATTGTACTTAAATATCGATTTCTCATTATTATCAACATTTTTAGATTGACTAGACACACACCATCAATCTCATTGATTACATGTCAAATTGTGATAAATAGTTGACGCATTATTTACTTTTAAAGCATATTAATGTTTAATTTATATAAATGTGGACGAAATTTTCGAGATAAACTAAAATAAATTACGAGTAATTGGCTGTAGTTCTCATTTATTGTTTTAGGTGTTTTGTAAAGATTGTTTTGTTTTTATCAATGAATGTTAAATGACATCATAAAGGGGCAAAGCAACGTCTTTAGAAACAACTAGCTTCTGTCCGGGGAAAATTTCATATTCCCCGACCCACCCCGTCGCAACGTTCTTTCTGACTTTTTGTCTTTTTGCTCGGCTCCTCAGGGCCGTAGCATGATGTTAAATAGCCTATAGCCTTCCTCAAGAAATGGGCTATCAAATGCAAAAAGAATTTTTCAAATCTGACTGCTAGTTCCAGAGATTACCCCTTAAATACAAACTTACAAACAAACAAACAAATCGTACTGTTGTATTGTGTTGTCGTCGTTTTTATTGTATTGTTGTGTGTTGTTTATACTTTTTTTTATTTAACCTTTTTTTTTTGTTTTTTTTATGTAGGTATGTATCTGGTGTATTGTGTGTTTTTTTAGTCTGTTGTGACGTTGCAAAACTAATACTAGCGACACCTGTCGTGGAATAGCGAATGTCATGGTGGTTTACGTGACGCACGATGGCGTTGGTGTTTTGTGTTTAGTAAATTAATTACAGTTTAACAGTAAATTAAAACAAATAAACAAACATACATAATTCACCATATTTTTAAATTAAAAAAACAATGTCGAATGTATTAAAGATAAAAATCGATAATAATCTTATATAGTCTGTGGAAGATTGTTCGAGAAACTGTGAGATTGGTTTGGAAAAAAACGGTGTTCCGTGTCCGGTCTTTTACGACCAAGAACACGAGCCTGGGGGCTGTTTGAGAGGGACTTTATATCCTGAGAGGAACGGGATGTGCCCAAATAACCCGATGGGGTTTTAATATAATCCAGTAAGAGCAGAATCCTGTCTGGCTTGTTATGCTAGCCTTCATTTTGATTGGTGCTATGCGCAGCTAAATTGATGCCTGGATGTTGCGCCGTTGTGTGATGATTTGGAATTCATCAGAGCGCAGGCGGCTTTAAGGTTATCCCTTGCGGTGTGGTCATCCGACGTTCAGGAAGGCCTTACTTAGCCGGTTCCCGGTTATGAGGGAAGTACGCCACTCCAGGTAACGAAAGCGTCACCATCTCGTCCGTAGGCCGCGTTCGCGTGTGCTCACAGGAACCTCCTGTGAGCGAAGCCAAGGACCGACGATCCGTCAACTGACTGAGATCAAAACTGAGAGGTTATTGTGTAAGAGTATAATTTAACCTATGAGAGAGTTAGGCCTTTTGTAAAAAGGCTAGGTGTTAAGACCAGTTGTCGTAAGATATTGTGTCTCGGGTTTGCTTAGCATATTAGTTATTTTCCCCATATGAGCACAGTCCAAATAGGTCGACACATGTACGTGAGCTAGTAAGGTTATTGATCTATTCCCTCGCGGACTCGCATAGCGACTCTGAGAAACTGCTATTTGTCTCATGCAGGTTTTCACCCATACCACTAGGTACGGAGACTAGTTGTGTGGGTGAATGCCATAGTAGCAGGGAAAGAGGCATTATTTTAGTGGCTCGCCACATTGTTTGTATGTGTGCCTTAATTATGTATTAATTCCAATAAACTTGTATTGTGTAAGAAGGTACTTGTTTAATTGAATCTTTCCCTAGCAGAATATACCCTATAAATTTACTTTAGCACGGTGGTGAGTAGTATAGTTCAAATAGAAACCATCATCAGCTTGTTTCCAATTAATTTCTGTAAACTACGCACGGGCCAGTGTTACAGTTGGCGCCCAACGTGGGGCGCCAACTGTAACACTGGCCCGTGCGTAGTTTCAAGTAAATGTACGAGTCGCACACAAGTAATGCATAAACCACCATGACATTCGCTATTCCACGACAGGTGTCGCTAGAATTTGTTTACCCACTCCAGTGTTACACTGTGCTAAATAAATGTATTTTCTTTCTCTTTTCTTTACCTCTTTTTTAGTATAGATATCAAAACTTACAAACAGTGACATACTAAGGCACTTGTACCACTGTCGACTAGGAAGGGACTAGCTGTCGACTATTTTCTCGCTCACAAAACGTAGAATACTCGTAGTAGGTACCGTGTCAGTAAAATCCTAATACATACTAATGCAGGGTGAAATTTTAATCACCGTTTTCGTCTTAAGGGGTCATTGTACTCATCATTATGAACAACTTTTACTATGGGACCAAACATGAAATCGCGAAAAAAAAACCAGATATTTCCTACATTTTGACGAGTTATGCTTATGCCATAGATATCCGAATTGTGGAGGTCAGATAAGCAGTCACTCCATAAAATACTGGTATTCAGCTGCATCCGGTTAGAATGGAAGCCGACCTCAATATAGTTGGGAAGAGCTTGAAGATGAGACAGACAGATACATCTTTCTCCTCTCTCGTGTAACGAAACGTGCCTAAATGTGACGTGTCTTTGAAATTTCACTCTCAATTCACTATCGAATCATCGCCTAAGAAGTTTCACTTCCACAAATATAGGTAACGTTTTTCTATACACCGTGTTCCGGACGGTATACATAAACTTCGACCAGATG
Organism: Amphipoea oculea; assembly: GCA_945859645.1. Classification (NCBI taxonomy): domain Eukaryota; kingdom Metazoa; phylum Arthropoda; class Insecta; order Lepidoptera; family Noctuidae; genus Amphipoea; species Amphipoea oculea. The sequence goes on along the minus strand of OX243878.1, from coordinate 20,185,668 downwards.
TTCAGACCATGGAAATAAGCATTTTTCATTATGGACACATTAATGAATTCTTATTTTTTGTCAATTTTCATATAAACTAAATACCTTGACGTAAATCGCCCGATATGCATGCCTCTTTATCCGCATATTGGCAACGATGACGTACATATTTTCATTCATAAGATTTGGCGGGCTGCAACTTGTCAAAACTGAGTTAAGACCCTTTCTTACTGCATAGCTCAATTAAATTTCACTAAATGAAATTGCAAATATCTTATATAAGGAAGCCTTTTTAAGCACTAATTCCTTTGTTAGTTTTAATTTGTAAAAGCTATAGAAGCGTTTGACAAAGTTTATGGATATCGTGAAGAACACGGTGTATAATGTATTATGTAGGTATGAAAAAAAAAAAAGGTATGTGATAGTCACACAGTACAACTAAATAATCCCCACGAATTCAAAACTGATAGTTAGCGCTGACCTCTATGTGTGACAGTTCCCGCCAATTATTTCGCGCTCCGCCATATTGTCCGCCATATTGGACGCTATTATCGGCGATTATTATCTTTTACGATTACTGCTATCCCGGATGAAGCCCGAATCAATTTTAATATGGGTTATATTTGCGACCGAAATCGACTATTTGAGTTAAAAAAAAAACTCTTTACGGTTTGCATGTTCTGTATTTAAAAAAACGTAACCATTTTACTTGATTGAAAATTTCTACATTGTTCTGTTATTGTTTGAAATTGGAATTTCGTTTAATTATCTATTTTGTTTTTCCTGGTGGTTGTGATTTTATCGTTTTACGCTGTTACTTTAATAAAACGATTCCGACGATTCCCACAATTTGCCTCCACATTTTATCCGCGAACCTATACATTGGTTTAATATTTTATTTCCACGTCATATAAAATCATTACCAGAAGCCATCCATCATTGGCTGGGAGCATGCATCGGCGCGTGCTTCAAACTGGCCCCCATGCGACCTATAAAATATAACTTATGTGTACGAAATTACCGGGTAACTGGTTAACCGGGTTTTATGTTTGTTAGCATTTTTAGTACAATTAAAGACTACTTGTATTTTTGTAATAATATTTATCATAATTTATTATGTTTACATCATGATTCTATGTCCGTGTTCGCGTGATTTAAATGGTGTATTGACTAATCAGTCATTCGTTCCGACACTTCACTCTGACGTTTGTTCCGGAACTCACCGGAGGGGATTGAGAAGGGTGACACGCGAACACGGGCATTCTGGCAGACATTCGAGTTCGATGTCTGGTCGACGAAGGAGGACTAAAAAGTATTCTGTAATTAAAAGTGCTTAAATAAAAGTGTTCTACTGAAAACGGCAAATCTCATTTCCTGACCTTTAAAATGTTGGAGTTCTACTGGAACCATCGGATCGTCAGACAAATCAACTTTGGAAATATCCATTGCTGAAGTGAAACAAAAATAGGTTTATTAAATTATGGGTTTTGGTGGATTTTTTTATTTAGTGCTTCTTTCTATTTTTTGTCATTCCTGTTTTGTGGGTTTAAACTTTTTGTGCCCCCAGCGCCCAACAAAAAAAAAAAAAAAACGAAAAATAAATACCAATGAAACGAGCTGTGATGATGTAATAATAATACAGATTAAACGAGCTGTGTTATTTTGTCGTATATATAGGTACGACTCTGGCGGAATGGACACGAAAATATTTGTCGGATTAATCCGACGTAAGCGGTTAAAAGGTTAATGTCTCACAATCAGTCTTCCCAAGAATATCGTGATACTCATTGCAATGACTGGTTTTTTGAGGTCAGTTAGTCGCCGGTAGTAGTAGTAAAATACTGGTATTTAGCTGCAACTGCGACCCCAATGTACAGTCAACAAAAGAGATAAGTATGCAGAATCGTCGGATATAGTTGAAGTTTAGTAAGAAACCGATGCATGACATATAGAAGCAACAAGAATAATGTACCCAGGATTTTGTAATATCTTGATTTAAAAGAGTGTCCATGGAGTTTCTTGCCCGTTCTTCTCCATAGAGATCTACGTTTTGAAATGGGCAACTAGCTTCAACTTTCTGACTAACTGACCGAATATTTAATTTTGACAATTCAAAAGTACATAGTTTAATTGAAATAAATGCTTTGAGTTTGAATTTGATGGATGTTGTCGACTGAAATTTAATTTGATAAATGAGCTGTTTGTTTTCTATTAATAAAATTAAATTTTATTCAAGAACATACATCGGTTTCTTACTAAACTTCAACTATATTCGACGATCCTGCATACTTATCTCTTTTGTTGACTGTACATAGAATGCAAGAGTCTTCTTCCATATGCCGTGCTGTTACAATTGTGCCCACAAACAAGACCACGTCTTTTTTCGTGGCTCCAAAGAAAGATTAGCCCTATTTCGGTTTCTATCTCTTGTCTAACGATAATCCTCATCATTTGAGCCAAAAACGTCCACTGCTGGACATAGGCCTCCCCCAAGCACCTCCACTTCGACCGGTTTTGTGCTTCTCGCATCCAACGAGTTCCTGTGGCCTTCAAAAGGTCGTCGGTCCACCTTGTGGGAGGCCTTCCAACGCTACGTCTTCCGGTACGTCGTCGCCACTCCAGAACCTTTCAGCCCCATCGGCCATCTGTTCTGCGAGCAATGTGCCCTGCCCACTGCCACTTAAGTTTGTCAATTCTTCGGGCTATGTCGGTTACCTTGGTTCTCCTGCGGATTTCTTCATTTCTGATTCGATCACGCAGAGAAACTCCAAGCATAGCCCTCTCTGTTGCCCTTTGGGTGACTTTTAGCCTTCCAATAATAATAATTCGATAATTCTTACTGAGTGCTATTTCAGGTTTACTTAAAATCAGTCTTCATGAATCATCAAGTCTTGTATGCAATTCTCAATAATTTGTTTATTTTTGGAAGTGAAGACTAATAAAGACAGCAGCTGTAGTCATCCAAAACGTCGTTTCCAATGAAGCAATATCTTATTCCCGAACCATATAAAGTCATTACCAGCTGCGATCCGTCATTGCCACGCACCGACTCCTGCGCACGTCGCCCTGTCACAGTAAACTACCCTAATTTATTGAAGCTACTCGTCATTCTTTTGTTTATTTTTCTTTTCTTGGCGTTTGAATTGGAACTAATTTTTAATGGCCGTAGGAATACAAAGGGGAAGGGGGATTAGTGGGGAGGAGGGGGGGGGGGGGGGTTGGAAATGTATTTAGATGTGGCATGTTAATGTATTGGGAGTGTAATTAGAGAGGTAGGAATTTCGGTTCGTTTTTGGTTGTACTTTTACGAGAAGGTGTTATATTTAGAACACACCTTTTAACAATTTCTGAATACTTGTTGGTTTTATATCATGGGTTCTTTTATAAAAATATCTAGATCTCGTATGTAGGCATTCACTTACCTGCCTTAGTATTAGTGGTAACCAATTACTTATTAATGTAAGTGTTTGTACAAATTGTCTATAGGCCATGCAAGCGCTTTGGTATCATGATTTTTTTTCTCATGAAGGTTATTGGGACATTTATATTTTCTTGCTCAATCAATTGATGTCGTACACATAATGTAACATCACGCTTGTAATTGTCGAAGGATTAGGCAGAGCTGTATTTAAAGTACACTCTCGTGTCCCATGTAATAGGGGGCAAGCCTATTTGCTATCAACCCGGCACGACAACAGCCTCCGGTCTGATGCTAAAACGTTGACCGACCTGGCAATCGAAACCAGGACCTCATTCTCGGCAGTAGTACTAGCGACCACTAGACCAACGCAGCAGTATCTGATGCCGTAAAATTGAGTGCCGCCGACGCATACCGTCTCTCAAAATCATAAGGGTCTATTCAAACCTAAGCGGTATTCATTGCCGCTGTGGATAGAGGTACAGTCAATTATAGCAATTAGCTGACCCACCTTTGCATAAATGGTTGAGATTTTTCAGAATACCGATCGATTCGAATTTTTAGAATTTTATAATTCTATCGATTCGTATTCTAAAAAATCTCAACCATTTATGCAAAGGTGGGTCAGCTAATTGCTATAACTGATTGTACCTACATACCGCGCGGGTTTCGCTCAGGTATTTAGTATAAAGTTCCGCGGCTAGAGCGGAATAGTTGGTGTCATAGTGCTGCATTGGTATTGTTTCGCTTGTTGGGCGAAACCTCGAACTCGGTATTCTACTCAGAAGCATAGCGAAATCCGCTTTGAAAGAAAAGAAAGAAAATACTTTTATTTGCGGTGAAAATGACGCAAAAAAGAACATAAACACAAAAAAATAAAATAAAAAGGTAGGGGGAAACATGCGTCACATCCACGCAAAACGGCGATCGCTCAGCATTATGCTGCGACCCTATGTAAAATAGAGCCCCAGCGCTGGTTTTCAGCTACAGCCGGCGCTGACGTAATGACGTCGTACGTTGCAGCAAACAATTATTATAACACAGTACCGGTACAGTGTACTTAAAAAAAAAAATTGAATTGTGTGAACTGCAGTAATATCACCGCCATACCGCATACCCGCTCGGTTTTCTCTACCGCAGACGGTAGCGAATACCGCTTAGGTTTGAATAGGCCTTCAGTTGCCTCAGGGTCTGTTTACACCGCGACGCGACGCGGCGCGCAGTTTTCAAGATAGCAATACAATTATAGACCTTATCTACTACACAAAGAGGTACACATCAGTAAGGAGTAGTAGGCACACAGAATTGTGTACCTTTTTGTGTAGAGGGTAAGGTCTATAATTGTATTGCTATCTTGGAAAACTGCGCGCCGCGTCGCGTCGCGGTGTGAACTGACCCTCAGGCGGTAGCTGCTTTTCATTATACAAGGAAGTTTAAAGAGTGTTCTACACAAGGTGAAAGTATCAGACGTGTGAAACTCCCCGCGGGACATGTTTCACGGTCGCCGTGACAAGCGACGGCTGTGAGGAAATTGCTAAAGTTTCCAGTTTACTCGTCAACACGCCAGACGCTGCATAGTGGGATGTGACAAAATGCGGCGAGAAAGGTGTTTCACACGATTATATCGCACACCTAGATCTAAACAGCGATTAACTCAAAAAAACACTATTTTCAGAAAAGTTGAAAAACTGATTACCATCTCCCTGTGCACTACAGAAGCTTACTGTATTGATCAATACTTTTTAAATGCAGACAGAACAATGATGTTATAAGTTTTTGCATCTGTTTTGTTAGTTAAGGAATTCGATGGTATGCATACCTCAAATATTTAGATTTTAGAGTTAGGTACCTCTCTTTAGATCTAGGTGTGCGATATTGTAGTTTACGAGCAAAGACGATGTCTTGAAGTGGTCTGAAGTGGCCTTGTGATAAAAAAAAAACTGGCCAAGTGCGAGTTGGACTCACACACGAAGGGTTCCGTACCACAAGGAAAAAAACGCCGAAAAAAATACGTTTCTTGTCTGGTTATCGTTAAAAATAAACTAATAATATATTATAATTTAAGTAATTATTTTTTGTTATAGCGACAATAGAAATACACACTGAGAAAATTTCAACTGTCTATCTATAACGGTTCATGAGATACAGCCCGCTGACAGACAGATGGACGGAAGGACATCTGAGGATTAGTAATAGGGTTTCCTTTGGGTACGGAACCCTAAAAAAAAATACTAAGTATGGTTTAGTATTTCAACTTGTCAATAACGTCTATTGTCTGAGGCCTTATTTAAGGCAAATAAACCTGTGTTAGAAGATAAGTAGGGGTTAATTCCGTTTTCTCGATAACTTATCTGTAACATAAACGACAAAAACCACAGACAATAGCACTCCACCCAACAGAAAACGTTCAACGACAATCATGATCCTACCATGCAATTTTAATGCCTGACCTGCTACTTTCTCCCGGATGAAATATAAGCCAGCTCTTACAAATAACGAAGGTAACATGAATGTTGGAATGAACAAGTTCAAACATGTTCGCTGTTTGAAATGAAGACTTCACGTCAATTATGTGGCAATTTAATTTTCATTTCGGAGACGGCGTCAACTGTCGCTTAGATGAAATAGTGGGCAAAGAGCGAAGCGCAGACTGGATGTGGAAAATGGCGTAAGAAAATGTTTAAAATCATAAACCATACTAATATTATAAACGCGATAGTGTGTCTGTCTGTCTGTTACCTCTTTACGCTTAAGCCGCTGAACCGATTTAGATGAATAGAATAGAATACTCTTTATTATGTACACCATATAAATTACAGACACAAATAAAGAAACTTTACAATGGGTGACACAATGGGCGGTCTTATCGCTAAGAGCGATCTTTTAAAGCTAAACCAACCAACCTACCATCCAACCAACCAACCAACGAACCAACTAACCAACCAACAACCAACCAACCAACTAAACCAACCGGTATAGATAAGATATAGTTTGAGTTCCAGGAAAGAACATAGGATAGTTTTATCCCAATATTCCCACGGGATCGACAATTATGCGGGTGAAACCTCGGGGCGTTGGTAGTATTTTTAGCTAAACTCTGCAGACGCGATGATACACATCGCGATATCATATCGGTTTTACATTTTAACTAAAAGACAGGTTTTGATATTTGGGGATTGTAGGTGCCATAATTATATCTAATCATTATACTAACCACCCCTAAAAGTGTTTTCAAACGACAAGTATGTTATACCTAAATGTCTAGTCGTTTAGGTCAATTATTTTCATTGAATTTTGATGGACAAAGACCATTCTATACACGCTCACTTTCAGACCCCTTTTTTGTTACAACCAAGTTACTACGGATAGCGGTCAGTAATATACAAACGTACCTTTTTGTTCCTAGTCTGAAGTGGGATCGGATCATAAAGTATGAACTACTTGCCTTCAAAATGATTTGAGAGAATACGTTGTCTAGTTTATGGTTAGTTTGTTTTGAAACTAATGTGCCCGCAGTTCTGACGTATCAAAAGAACTTATTTGTTTTTGAAAAGTAGGAACACTTGATTTTCTTCTTGTGTAATTGTTACGACATACCACGTAATATTTATCACGTAACATACTCCAATATCTACTAATTTTAAAGCTGATGAGTTTGTTTTTTGTTTGAACGCGCTAAGCTCTAGAACTACCAGTTGAATTTTTAATATTCTTTTTTGCATATAAAAGTTTAATTTTTATTAAGAATGGTTACCTATGACCATTCTTGTATGGAGCTGAACAAAATGAAAAAAAAAGTCAAAAAGAACGTTAAGCGAAAACGAAGTTATATCGTGGGTGGTTGTATTTATTTTTCTCGCGGTCAAAGTCGCGGGCAGAAGCAATTGTGACATAATTATGTTTGTTAGAGCTTTGCCGTGACATAAATCCATAATTTGCTAGTCAATTGTTTACTTATCTATTACTTACCTGTCAAAAAGAGTAACCTAGATTAAGTGGGTAAGACAGAGATTAAAACAGAAGAAGAACTAGCAGGGGATCGAGGGGGGGGGGGGGGGGGGAGGGTGGAGGGGAGGGGTCGGGGGTATCAGATCGGAATAAATTATAATTTATCTGCTTAAATTACAAAAAAAAAAGTCTACCGCAAACCACAAAATTAGTACAGACAGCGTCAGAGAAAAGGAACCCCCTTTGGTAACGACTCATTACCAAAGGGGGTTCCTTTTCCCTGACGCTGTCCGTACAAGCGCATAATTTCACAAAATTTTCTCACCTACTATACAAAGATACGATTGTAATATCATCGTCGCATCTGCGTCTTTATGACATCATCTCATCAACATAAACTTGCCGTACAATCGCTGTATATGTATGAGACACATTTGTCTCACAGACAAAGTGTATTCACGGCCTAAGGTATGCCGTGGCTTAAGAGACTGCAAACAGGCAACTTTGTACCTTAATGTTACAAGTTAGGGTTGAGTTTGGAAGGGATAGAGAATAGAATCGTCATGTTAATAAAATCCGAACTTGTAGTAGACAAAGCATTAATTAAGGAATGAGATTTAGAGTGTAACGTGTGAGATTTTTAGTTGGTTTTAACATATTTTTAAATTCAGGGCGATTGCTATGGACACTTAGAAGCATTTTGTTGAGGGGACGTCCTAAAACGCTATTACACTGACCAGCTCGACGTGCAGCATGACCACTTTTATCTCATGGCATTTTTTTTAACCGACTTCAAAGAAAGGAGGTTTTCATTTCGACCCGTATGTTTTTATCTTCATGTTTCATATTGCGTCGTAGAAAATCTGCTGCATTTTCTGTCATTTTGCCTTTCGTTATTACTGTTTCTTTGGAACTCATGCTGCGCGTACTGGTAATGTCTATCAAAAACTAAGTAAACCCACTAGCAAGAACGAGAGGGGCCAATGTGTGGAACTCTCTGTGTTCCCTGCCACACATTTTTAACCCGTCTACCTTCAAATCAAGAGTGAGCAGGCATCTTCTGGGCACGCTCGTTCCATCATAGACCTTATCCATCGCTTTCCATCAGGCGTAATCGGGGTCAAGAGCGGGCCAATTCAGCAATGACAAAATAAAATAAAGGGGCAATTCCCGTATTTTTAAGAACGCTTGAATTCTAAGTTAGTTGACACTTTTCCACTTCAGCTGTGATGCCAGATTATGATTTAAAATAAATAAACAATCAGGTATGTACTCCTTTTTAGGGTTCCGTAGTCAACTAGGAACCCTTATAGTTTCGCCATGTCTGTCTGTCCGTCCGTCCGTCCGTCCGTCCGTCTGTCCGTCCTCGCTTAATCTCTGTGACCGTTAGCACTAGAAAGCTGAAATTTAGTACCAATATGTATATCAATTACGCCGACAAAGTGGTAAAATAAAAATTGGAAAAAAATGTTTTATTAGGGTAGCCCCCCTATATGTAAAGTAGGAAGCGATTTTTTTTTTAATTTCAACCCTAACGTGTGATATATTGTTGAAAAGGTATTTCAAAATCAATAGGGGTTTACTAAAATCATTTTTGATAATGTCAATAATTTCGGAAATAATCGCTCCAAAAGTAAAAAACAATGTGTCCCCCCCCCCTCTAACTTTTGAACCATAAGTTTAGAAAATATGAAAAAAATCTGAAAAGTAGAACTTTATAAGGACTTTCTAGGAAAATTATTTTGAATTTGATAGAAACAACAGTTTTTGTACAAAAAAGACAAAAAGTTGTACAGAATCATTTCTGGATTAAGTTCGTAGTATAATCGTATATGCAAGCATTTTTTTTTAACTTCGTTTACATATTTTATTATCCTGAACGTATCTTTTTTCAAACAAAAAAAGAATTATTAAAATCGGTTCTCGCAATCCAAAATTACCACCGAAAACTTCTGGCACGTCTATGTATTAATTAGTAACCCAATTCCCCGAGAGATGGCGCTGTAGGTACATTACATTGGTTATTACATTGGGTCGGGTATTATCGAATCGTACGTGGGAACACTTATTGTGACGGACGGGAAACTACGGAACCCTACACTGAGCGTGGCCCGACACGCTCTGGGCAGGTTTTTTTGTTTTTTTTTTCTCGTGGTGGAAGTCCTCATGGACTTCCTCTATCGTGGGGGTGACAGGGGGGCATGCCGGACTCTTACCTGCTAAAACCACCGCGGTTTTCCACCTCTACCTATGGCCGGGGGTGCGGGATTCGCATAAGCATTCACCGCTCCCCCGACAGGCCTCGACCCGCTGTTCTTCAGCGGGTTAAAGAAATTCCTAACGGAAAAACACAATAGGTATAAGTAACACTTTGCCCGACCTGGGAATCGAACCCAGGACCCCTTGCACAGCAGTTGCGCTTGTGACCACGATACCAACGGGGCGGTCAGGTCAGGTAGGTCCTAAAGGATTACTTGATTACTTTTTATGATAAGTCCAAGATAGTTGAATTAGTCTATAACAATATTAAAGCAGTTCAAACATTTGGATTATAGTTCGACACAACTTAGATGTAGCATCGGCAAAATTCGTAAAACGTTCGTAATTCGTATTCGTAAATCTTTATTACTACTTTAGGAAAAATTTATCAATTTTTCCTAAAGTAGTAATAAAGATTGGTGATTTTGAATGCGCACTTAGTTCGGACACAGAATACTTAAAGTACTACGTACAGAAAGGCCACTCCCTTCCCCGCACTAACAACAGTTACCGCACCTCACCCCGCACTTCGAGGTTACCGTCGCAGTTCTTTAACAAAGAGCGCTCGCAAACAAGTACCTCACGCACACATTCATACGTATACAAACGTCATTTTTTAATGTAGTAGTAGTAGGTAATTATTTTGCGAGCGTTGTATGGAGTGTCCTGGGTGTGGTTCGGATGTGATCGGTTTTACGAATTTTGCCGATGCTACATCTAAGTTGTGTCGAACTGTACTAGAATTTTAAATCATAATAGTGTCACAGCTAAAGTAACTTTTGGAGGCCACTGTTAAGTCTCAATCTGTCAAAAATACCTCTAATTTACCTACATTTATGACAAGTTTTTGACATTGATTGTCGTCGAGATGAGACTGCGACTAAATTTAAAACTTTTTTAATTACAGGAAGTGGCCTTCAGATGCATAATTTATACTAAATTTGTAGCAGGCGTTTTGGAGGCTGTCTTATGTCATTTTGAACTTCAAACAGTGCTGATTCTCAGCCTAATTTAAAAAGATTTTTTTAATTTGATTTTCGTGACGTGGGCAACACAGCCGCTAAACTAAAGTGGAATTGGGCAGGCCACATCTGCCGCATGTCGCAACAGAATTGGGCAAAAGTAGCCACTGACTGGATTCCGAATAACAGGAATCGGCGACGCGGTAGGCCCAGAAAGAGATGGCGTGACGAATTGGACGCCTATCTAAAGGATTGGCCAGATGTAACAAGAGACAGGGAAAAATGGAAAGACTTAAGGGAGGCTTTTGTCCTACAGTGGGACATAACAGGCTCATAATAATAATAATTTGATTTTGAACGTGGAGCGATTAAAAGGAGTTTGTAATAATATTGTTACATGTTGTTTGATGCAATATGGGTTTCATCTGACTTTTTTTGTTTTTTTTTTTTAAGATGTAGTCACGTGGTGTCTATAGTTACTACTTATCTTCATGTGAATAACCTCCTGGCATAACTGGGTCTCGGTAGTTCTAAATATAATAAAACTAGCTTCTGCCCGCGACTTCGTCCGCGTGAAATTCGTACTTTCCTCTAAAAATTTCGAAAATGTATGTAGGTATGATCTTTGTCATTTATTTAGACAACTAAGTATTCGGGCGAATTTTTAAGTGTGTAGATCAAAGGAATCAGATTTTTCAAATAAACTGTATCCCCGCTTCTCACCCCCACAGGGGTGAAATTTTTTTTATTTAGCCTAAATACAAAATTTGAAGATCCTAACTTTTAAACTGACTGACTTTCATACACAACTTCATCCCCCTTTTTAACCCTTTGGGGGTAGAATTATCAAAAACGCTGAGACACGTATAAATTAATTTTCAATCGTTAGCCTAAATACAAAATTTGAAGATCCTAACTTTTAAACTGACAGACTTTCATACACAACATAATCCCCCTTTTTAACCCTTTGGGGGTAGAATGATCAAAAACGCTGAGACACGTATAAATTAATTTTCAATCGTCAGCCGAAACACAAAATTTGAAGATCCTAACTTTCAAACTGACGGACTTTCATACAAACTTTCATCCCCTATTTAACTCCCTTAGGGGTTGAATTTAAAAAAATCCTTCCTTATTCCTGGTTTACATCATAAAAGGAACCATCGTGTAAAACTTCAGCTTTCTAGGTCCAAGGGTTTGGGCTGGGCGTTGATGAGTCAGTCAGGTCGTTCATCCCCCGTTAGGGGTGAAATTATCAAAAACGCTGAAACACGTATAAATTAATTTTCAATCTTTAGCCTAAATACAAAATTTGAAGATCCTAACTTTTAAACTGACAGACTTTCATACACAACTTAATCCCCCTTTTTAACCCTTTGGGGGTAGAATTATCAAAAACGCTGAGACACGCATAAATTAATTTTCAATCGTCAGCCGAAACACAAAACTTGAAGATCCTAACTTTAAAACTGACGGACTTTCATACAAACTTTCATTCCCTATTTAACTCCCTTAGGGGTTGAATTTCAAAAAATCCTTCCTTATTCCTGGTCTACATCATAAAAGGAACCATCGTGTAAAATTTCAGCTTTCTAGGTCCAAGGGTTTGGGCTGGGCGTTGATGAGTCAGTCAGGTCGTTCATCCCCCGTTAGGGGTGAAATTATGAAAAACGCTGAAACACGTATAAATTAATTTTCAATCGTTAGCCTAAATACAAAATTTGAAGATCCTAACTTTTAAACTGACAGACTTTCATACACAACTTAATCCCCATTTTTAACCCTTTGGGGGTAGAATTATCAAAAACGCTGAGACACGTATAAATTAATTTTCAATCGTCAGCCGAAACACAAAATTTGAAGATCTTAACTTTAAAACTGACAGACTTTCATACAAACTTTCATCCCCTATTTAACTCCCTTAGGGGTTGAATTTAAAAAAATCCTTCCTTATTCTTGGTCTACATCATAAAAGGAACCATCGTGTAAAACTTCAGCTTTCTATGTCCAAGGGTTTGGGCTGGGCGTTGATGAGTCAGTCATGTCGTTCATCCCCCGTTAGGGGTGAAATTATCAAAAACGCTGAAACACGTATAAATTAATTTTCAATCGTTAGCCTAAATACAAAATTTGAAGATCCTAACTTTTAAACTGACAGACTTTCATACACAACTTAATCCCCCTTTTTAACCCTTTGGAGGTAGAATTATCAAAAACGCTGAGACACGTATAAATTAATTTTCAATCGTCAGCTGAAACACAAAATTTGAAGATCCTAACTTTAAAACTGACGGACTTTCATACAAACTTTCATCCCCTATTTAACTCCCTTAGGGGTTGAATTTCAAAAAATCCTTCCTTATTCCTGGTCTACATCATAAAAGGAACCATCGTGTAAAATTTCAGCTTTCTAGGTCCAAGGGTTTGGGCTGGGCGTTGATGAGTCAGTCAGTCAGTCAGTCAGTCAGGCCTTTTGTTTTTATTTATATAGATATTGACCAATCAGTTCACTGACCGCGGCCAGCGCAGTTTTCCTCGATCGATTGATAGATTTTCCCCTCTGAATATACCAGCTGCTGTAAATAAGCCATTTTATTGTTACCAGAACAAAATTTTCCTGTGGTTTCAATAAAATAACTTAATACATCAATGTCACGGCAAGTTGGTCTGGTTTGATTGATTGTGGGGGACTGTTTGCCCCAAAAACCCCGAATACGTAGTTGCAAGTTTTAATAAACAACTGTTTGCCAAAAAACTTGAGGAACTTGTTTCCTTTTTTATTTTGTTACATTAGTAAAGTCGCTGACAAGAACCAGAGGGGCAATTGCTGTATTTGCTTGGAATTTTTGGGGGGTAATGTCCTCTGATAATAATATATAATCATGTTTCAGGTCCATTAACCTCTAGGAAAAACCAAGTTCCGTTGTGTCACCCTTTACACAATTTCTACATTTATATCAGTACTAGCTGCGCCCCGCGGTATCACCCGCATGAATTTGAATCCCGTGGGAATATCGGGATAAAAAGTATCCTATGTCCTTTCCAGGGACTCAAACTATCTCTATACCAAATTTCATTTAAATCGGTTCAGCGGTTTAGGCGCGAAAAGGTAACATACAGACAGACAGACAGACAGAGTTACTTTCGAATTTATAATATTAGTATGGATAAGTATATAAGTATGGATGTTAAATAACGTACATAATAAGGAGTATGCCATCTATCTATCTAGGAAAAACCAATAGAAAGTCCTCATGGATGTCCCATACCCTATGTTTTCAAAGGGGTCTGTTAAACTCTTGCTGGCTAAACCAAAACGTGTTCCACCTGTCTCTTTCATTGTGCTTGTATAAACAGGTTCTTACCCTGCAGTGAGAGAATCTGAAGTGGCAATGGACCGGCCATAACACCGGCCATATTCGCCGTATAACCGATGACCGTTGGGATAGACGTGTTCGTGTGTGTTTGAGTGGAGACCGCGAATCGGCAAACGTAAGGTAGAACGCCCCCAGGGTATGTGGAGCGACGATCTTCGCAGGGTAGCTAGTAGTAATTGGAGAGTTGCCGAGAGCTGAGTTGAATGGAAAGACCTATGTCCAGCAGTACACTGCTGTTTTAAATTATGATGATGAGAAAATCTAGTTCATTTTGGCATGGCGATGGCAATCTATGTTGTGCTAGCCCAGATATTATTGCTTTATCAGTAGCGTCTATAGGTTCAGGAGATCTGGGCAAACGTCTCAGGGTATTACATCCATTTTTGAAAAGTGTCTCAATCAGATTCTATAGTGCTAATGAACCACTAAAAAATTCTCAAAATTTTTACTTGCATTTTCCGCGCGTAATTTGACGAAAACGCTGCGCGCAGTGGACGCCATATTGCTCTGTGGTCATGACGTCAGTTGGCTGTATAAACAAATGCAGTGATAGCCTTTATAGATTAAAGGTACGCTGATAGTTGAGAGTTGACATTTCTAAGTTTACATAGCCGTATGACGTAATAACATGGCGACTACTATTTAATGGAGTTATGAAACAGATTAAAAAAGCTGAAACCTTTGAATTGCATTTTAAAATTTAGTTTGCTATTTTATGAACTAAAACTAACGTTTTCCGACTGGTTTTTGCCTAAGTTATTTCAATAATATATTTTTAGATTTTTTCTCATATAGAGTAAAATACCCCATTGGAATAAAATATAGGTTAAAACATAAAATCCTCAATCGAACATCTCGCTAATGACCTTACCAGTATATTTTCGAAGTTAATACTCTTTTAACTTCCCCACAACATAATCTAAGCGCCCTGTATGGCCCCGTTTACATACTTAGCTCAACTTTATTGCCGTAACGAATACTTTGCGTTCGTTCACAAAGTTTTTTGACGTCGTACCAACTTTAGGAAATAATGGAAGTTTATTTTTGCCAACTGTACGAAATTGTACTTCGGGAATTTTTGAATATTATTAGGTTTTATTACATGCTGATGTTGTGAAAGAAAATGCGTGCGTAGGCGTTTGAAATGAATTACAATACCAATGTTTTTGGATTTTGGTCTTGTACTTGGCAGTTTGTGTCGTATTATTTTGAGGTTGGTTTCAAAGCGACAAAAACTGTCTTATTCTAAGTAACGGACTTTTGTTTATACCGATTATGAAAGCTCTTAGCTGTTCGTCAATTTCATACTGATCCAAGCAGTACCTACCTAAATTTTTGATCGCTTTTTAAACGGTTCATCAGCGACACATGTAATTTTTTAGGTGAAACTTCTTTACGCACGCTTGACTTGGAGAGTTAGCTGGCGAACGCGTGGCGTAAGCGTTACGAAAACTGTGATCGGGCGAGGCGAACGGGAGTTGAGTGGGGGATATAAGTAAGAGAAAGCAGTGCGCGCGCACATTTTCTTTCTCTCTTCCTCTCATAGCCAAATACGTTTGAAGTTTCACTTCAGTCGTGTGGTCATAAGCACACTCGGTTTTTTTCATCATCAGCCTAAAGCAGTCCACACCTGGACTGGAGCCTCTCCAATTGCTCGATTTTAAGCTCGATTCTCGGAAGCTCTCATCCAGCTGCTACCAGCTACCTTGCGAAGATCGTCGCTCCGCTTAGCCTGAGGGTGTCCCACCTTACGTTTGCCGATTTGCGGTCTCCACTCAAGATCACGTCTACCCCAACGGTCATCGGGTCTATGGCTAATATGGCCGGTCCATTGCCACTTCAGGTTGCTTATTCTGTGAGCTATGATCACAATTTTGGTTCTCTGCCGAATCACCTCATTCCGGATTCTCTTCCTCAGAGAGACTCTGAGCATAGCTCGTTTCATTACTCGCTGAGCGACCTTAAATTTATGGATGGATGGTGACTTTTAGGCTCTGTAAGTTATCACGCCATTTTTAAAATTACCCTTAGGTATAATTATTCCTCCTTGATTACTTAACTTCATTACAACTTAAGGAATACTATATCTATTATGCCATCTTCTGGAGATTCTGGAGCAGTGGTGGCCCAGGGAGCAGTGGTGGCCCAGTGGTATCGGCCGCGACTTACGAGTTGTAGGTCGTAGGTTCGAACCCAGACAGGCGCTTTACTTTGTGTAAAATTATTTCATCACCACTGCTCTCAAAACGGTGAAGGAAAACATCGTGAGGAAACCGGCATGTCCTAGAACCAAAAATTCAAAGACATGTGACATCTACCAACCCGCACTGGGCTTGCGTGGTGGATTACGGCCCACTCCCTCTCACAGAGAGGAGGCCTGTGTCCCAGCAGTGGGAACATTATAGGCTGATGATGATGATGATGATGATGGAGATATCTGGCAATAATACATGCACTGCACACAGGTGCCTCATCAGGTGGCCTTCAGTCTTGCTACCAACAATGCTCAGGAGATAAAATATTATTTTTTTTTTTAAGTGAAAACTTCTTTAGGCACGTTGCGCAGTTTTGAGATGCGAAAAAACCATTGGATTCGCACCACTGTTACCGTAACCGACACCGCTGCGGATGTGTTCGGATGTCATTTGTGTCTAATATGTCAGTGAGTGATGGCAAAGTATTCTGTTTGTGTTTTATTTTCACTTCTGTCGGCACTCCCGGAGTGCCACTGTTTTTTTTTTCTGTAAGTAGGTTTGTAAATTGTGAACACTTTACTCGTCAAAGCTTACTGCTGTCGCTGTCTTGTATCCGACGCAGTGATGATTCGGATCTTTTACGCATAACTGCAAAAAAGACATCTGTACACACTGCCGCAAACGTCCTTGACGCGCTACACAGCGTCAATAATTAGTATATAAAGAAATCACAAAAACATCTCGTAAAATTATTTTGGGATTAAAATATCATGACCATCTACTGTTCAAGGGGTCCAAGATAATTGCCCAAACTGTTGTTCTAGTAACTGGTAACCTAAACACCCGTCAAGCGATCCCGTCCCTTTTAGCTTAATTATTTATCTCTTTATCTTTATGTTAATTAGTAACGGGTAACGGGTGAGTGTTAATTAGACCTTGTTTGACCATGGCCAGTTAATTCTTAGCGCTGCTTAATTATCCCAAATGGTTTGATGTTTGTATTAAATGTCTGAATACCTACTACGCTTAAATTGGTTTTTCATTTAAACTTGTATTCGTTTTTGGTGCATTTTTGGCTTCTACAGTGTCAGAATCATAACAGAAAAGCATTGTATTGCAAGGAGTAGAGGTAGACTAGTGGTATCAGCCTCAACTTACAAGGTTTAGGACGTGAGCATGAACCCAGAAAGGCGCTTTACTTTGTGTAAATTATTTCATCACCGCTGCTCTTAAAAACGGTGAAGGAAAACATCTTGAGGCAACCGGCATGTTGTAGAATGAAAAATTCGAAGACATGTGACATCCACCAAACCGTATTGGGTTCGCGTGGTGGATTACGGCCCACTCCCTCTCACCTAGAGGAGGCCTGTGTCCCAGCAGTGGGAACATTATAGGCTGATTAAGTATTATGCTCATTCAAAGTAATTCAAAGTACCTCCATAACCCGTTGCTTATAAACTCTTCTAAAAAAATAACTACCAAAGCAACGTTTTACTCAGTTCACTCCTTGCCCATTCTTTATCGAATACTCTCTATTAACCGGACATAAACAACTAAAAACACCCAGCTTAAAATAGAGACATTTTTTACTCTCCAGTATACATAATACCCAGGTATTTTGACGTCACAACCCGCTTCATCTGAAAACAAAAGAGTGGGAGAACATCGTCGCCTGCAAGCAAATCGACGGGCTCGAACGAATACGGGTGAGTGCACTAGTCTTATTTCCAATGCATTCGTTTTCTACGACTCAAATGGTGTGAGCTTTTCCAGATTTTCAGAATGTGAGATTTTGGAGCGTAAATAATGTGATGCTATCGCGAACAAAAATCAGCTGCTCCATACATTTATGTAAAACGTGTGATATGGAAACAGTTGTTTTTGTAGCGGCTTGCGGTAAGAGTAAACCGCAGCCTAATTGCGGAACGCCAAATCGTCAAATGATTCTGATCAGTTGGCTTCATTTCTATCACAATTGGCTTCATTTTACGATTTTCGAATTGCGAAACTCTAGTTTATTATGAAACCAATTATGAACGTTAAGGCCCTGCGCAGAAACTAGAGTTTCGCAATTCGAAAATCGTAAAATGAAGCCAATTGTGATAGAAATGAAGCCAACTGATCAGAATCATTTGACGATTTGGCGTTCCGCAATTAGGCTGCTGGTCATCATCCGGAACAAGTGGAATTCTTGAACTAAATCGTAAACCCGATCCTGACTATTAAATACCTACTAGCTTCTGCCCGCGACTTCGTTGTTCCAGAAATTAGAGCGTTCAAACAAACAAATTCTTCAGTTTTATTATATTTTTATATGTATACTAGTCTCTAACCGCGACTTCGTTATATATGGTGAAATTTTAATCACCGTTTTCCTCTTTAGGGGTCATTGTACTCATAATTATGAACAACTTTTACTATGGGACCAAACCCGAAATCATGAAAAAAAAAGACGGGTTGCACTCCGGGAGTGCCGGCAGAAGTGAAAACATGAATATTAACGTTGAAATAAATCAATTATGAATTGAATTAATATAACTAATTTTTTTCCACTATTTCTGCGTCACTTTTTTTATAAATCGATGCACTTTGTTCAATTTCCATATTTGAAACACTTTATATTCACGAATTTTACGAATACACAGCAGTGTAGCTACACAGACGGTCGAGCCATCAGCTGTCCATCCATCCATCCACATCCACGTCCACCATCACCGTCACCGTTACCGTCACCGTCACCGTCACCGTCACCGTCACCGTCACCGTCACCGTCACCGTCACCGTCACCGTCACCGTCACTGTCACCGTCACCGTCACCGTCACCGTCACCGTCACCGTCACCGTCACCGTCACCGTCACCGTCACCGTCACCGTCACCGTCACCATCACCGTCACCGTCACCGTCACCGTCATCGACACCGTCACCGTCACCGTCACCGTCACCGACACCGTTACCGTCACCGTCTCCATCACCATCACCGTCACCGTCACCGTCACCGTCACGCGTCACCGTCACCGTCACCGTCACCGTCACCGTCACCGTCATCACCGTCACACCGTCACCATCACCGTCGCCGTCACCGTCACCGACACCGTCACCGACACCGTCACCGTCACCGTTACCGACACAGTCACCGTCTCCGTCACCGTCATCACTGTCACACCGTCACCGTCACCGTCACCGTCACCGTCACCGTCGCCGACACCGTCACCGACACCGTCACCGTCGCCGTCACCGTCACCGTCACCGACACCGTCACCGTCACCGACACCGTCACCGACACCGTCACCGTCACCGTCACCGTCACCGTCACCGACACCGTCACCGTCACCGTCACCATCACCGTCACCGTCACCGTACCGACACCGTCACCGTCACCGTCACCGTCACCGACACCGTCACCGTCACCGTCACCGTCACCGTCACCGTCACCGTCACCGTCACCGTCACCGTCACCGTCACCGTCACCGTCACCGTCACCGTCACCGTCACCGTCACCGTCACCGTCCGTCCGTCCGTCCATCCATCTATCCATCCACCCATCCATTATCGTGTCTCACTTGGTTCACTTCGGTTGGCGCCGCCGTAAAAAGAGGGGTGGGGGGGGGGATCTCTCCTGACGGTCACGTGTCCTGACGCGAGTTTAACATTTTTTCCCCAGTACAAAAAGTGTTCAACGCCGCTAAAGAAGTTTTCACTTCAAAAATCAGCTCATTCCTACATTTATGTTCGCATAACTCGTCAAAATGTAGGCAACAGCTGATTTTTTTTTCGCGATTTCGGGTTTGGTCCCATAGTAAACGTTGTTCATAATGATGAGTACAATTACCACGGTGATTAAAATTTCACTCTGTATACACAATATACTAAATTAACAGCCACATTTTAATAAAACTCCTTCAGCCCCCGACTCATCGTGTCGCATCGCGTCGCCCGCCTATTACTATCTACGTTTTCACTTAGGGTTCTTTCTGATTTATTTTCTTTCTGCTTGGTTCATAAGGGCGTTGCGTGATGTTTAATAGTCTATGACCTTCCTCAAAAATTCATACCAATGCAAAAAGAATTTTTCAAATCTGACTAGTAGTTCCAGAGATTAGAGCCTTCAGCATTATTATATTATACTAGCTACGCCCCGCGGTTTCACCCGCGTAAATGTCGATCCCGTGGGAATATCGGGATGAAAAGTAGCCTTGTTAATCCAGAGACGTCATTACGTCAGCGCCGACTGTCGCTGAAAACCAGTGTTGGGGCTCTGTCTTGCATAGGGTCGCAGCATAATGCTGAGCGATAGCCGTTTTGCGTGGATGTGACGCATATTTCCCCCTGCCTTTTTATTTTATTTTTTGTGTTTATGTTCTTTTTTTCGTCATTTTCACCGCAAATAAACGCATTTTCTTTCTTACTTTCTTTCAGGGTGTCAGCTACTTCCATTTTTTTTTTGAAGTGAAACTTCTTTAGGCGCGCTTGACTTGGGGAGTAAACTGGCGAATGCGTTACGAAAACGTGTGATCGGCGAGTAGGGAAGGTAGTACGTAAAAAATAGCTGGAAATACCTGGTGTGAAAACCCGGTCCCGGTCGCATAAATATGCGATTGGGTTTTTACACCAGGTACCGATTTGCTTCCAAGTACGCACACCAGGTACCGACTCAAAATACTTGCAAGACTATTAAGTATCTTATACGGCTACTCGCTCAAATACGTAGGTACTCAACCGTGTTAGTTTTCGCAAATGCGAGATGATCATGCTCCTTATCAATAAGAGTCTATGGAACAATTTCGTATGCAAGTATTTTTTACTTTAATGGTTTGCAAGTATTTATTTGTAAACGCGATTTTGCTCCTTATTTATAGGAAGTCATTGATCAATTTCCTATGCAAGTAGTTTTACTTCCAACGGGGCTTTTAAATACGCGATTGTACTTCTTATCTGTATGAAGTTATGGATCAATTTTCTATGCAGATAGAAAATACTTGAAAGTATCTCGCTCCGTCGTGGCACGACGCTCGAGTACGTATACCTACGTACTCAAATAGTTCAACAACCGCGTTTGTTTTCGCAAATGTGATCATGCTCCTTATCAGTAAGAGCACAGAATACTTAATAGTACTACGTACAGAAAGGACACTCCCTTCCTCGCCCTCATATCAGATACCGCACCTCACCCCGCACTTCG
Organism: Amphipoea oculea; assembly: GCA_945859645.1. NCBI lineage: Eukaryota > Metazoa > Arthropoda > Insecta > Lepidoptera > Noctuidae > Amphipoea > Amphipoea oculea. Next base: position 20,164,350 of record OX243878.1, on the reverse strand, counting down.
AGGTATTCGTCGCCGACTCTTTAGCAAGGGCGCTCGCGAATCGCAGCGCTGCTGTATTGCTGACACGGTGAACACACAATTATGCGATTTAAAAGTTTTATTTGAGTTTTAATCACGATGGTTGAATATTGTGATGCTTTTCCGAATTCGTATTTACAAAAACTGTTTGTAAGGTTTCGCATTTTTATAACATGCGATTTAATAACCGATTATTTACAGATAAGTCATAACTAAACTATTTTAGTGTTTTTATTTCATTACGAACCCGACTATACAGGGTTATTGGAAAAACACCAACAACCTCTTAAGAGGTCATTGTACTCATCATTATGAACAACTTTTACTATAAAACCAATAATGAAATCGCGAAAAAAAATTAGCTATTCCCTACATTTATGTTCGTATAACTCGTCAAAATGTAGAGAACAGCTGATTTTTTTTCGCGTTTTCATTATTGGTCCCAAAGTAAAAGTTGTTCATAATGATGAGTACAATGACCTCTTAAGAGGTTGTTGGTGTTTTTCCAATAACCCTGTATAAATAAACAATTGAACTACATGGTTACTTCATAATAATGCACACGATCGGGCAGCGCCGCCGCCGACGTCGTTCGGGAAACTGAAACGATTTACCCACAGTCGTTTGGCCCATGAACCGTTGGTCAACATTATCTTTAACCCATGAACGTTTCATCCAAAGAACTTTTCACCCATGAACGTTTCGCCAACATAACTACGTCAGTGAATGCTTAACCAACAGAACGTTTTGACCAATAATTTTTCACCCAAAGGACAAGGCCAACAGACACCGGGAAAGGTGAAAGTCGACGGAGCCCCGCTTCGCGGGGCCCCTATTTCTGTGAAAAGGGTTTAAAGTAACCTAACCTAACCTCGGGGTGCCCTTCGCTCGTTTTGCTCGCTCACTTGAGCCGCCGTCATCCCCTTTGAACCTAACCTGTCCGAGTCGGGGTGCCCCAAGTCCCGAGCTCGCTTCGGTCGCTCTTGCATCCTAAGTTCTATTTGACATGGGTCAATTGTCCTTTGGGTAAAAAGTTATTGGTCAAAACGTTCTGTTGGTTAAGCATTCACTGACGTAGAGTTATGTTGGCGAAACGTTCATGGGTGAAAAGTTCTTTGGATGAAACGTTCATGGGTTAAAGATAATATTGACCAACGGGTCATGGGCCAAACGACTGTGGGTAAATCGTTTCAGTTTCGTCGTTTGGTTCCCCGACACAAATTGCTTTCCGCGCCATTTTTTTTACGCTACTAGATTTCACGCACATATTTGCACGTATACAAACGTCATTTGTTTATGTAGTAATAAGTAATTATTTTGCGAGGGTCGTATGGAGTGTCCGAGGTGTGGTAAGAGCCTACGAAACAATTTCGTATGCAAGTATTTTTACTTTAATGGTTTGTAAAAGTATTTATTTGTAAACGCGATTGTACTCCTTATTTATAGGAATTCACGGATCAATTTCCTATGCAAGTACTTTTTACTTCCAAAAGGGCTTTTGTTTGATTACGCGATTGTACTTCTTATTTGTATGAAGTTATGGATCAATTTTCGATGCAGATAGAAAATACTTGAAAGTATCTCGAGCCCTGGTTTTAGGCCCTGGTTTCTTAAGATGGACGTACTTGGAAGCCCTGGTACTCGATTTTGCAAGTACGACCCATGTCTACGGGCTACGGGCGAGGCGAACGGGAGTTGAGTGGGGGATATAAGCAAGAGAAAGCAGTGCGCGCGCACATTTTCTTTCTCTCTTCCTCTCATAGCCAAATACGTTTGAAGTTTCACTTCAGTCGTGTGGTCATAAGCACACTCGGTTTTTTTTTATTAAATTTCGTCCAGCCGTTTGAGCGTGAAGAAGTAATAAACATAATTATAAACACACACACACTCACTCACAGACTTTCGCTTTTATAATATTAGTGTGATTATAGATTTAGCAAAATACCTAATACATTTTTGTACAGAATAATGTTATTTTGGATGATGACATAGTCTGTCACTTTATGGACATAGGACTCTTTATAGCTGTGACGTCATATACCTAAAATGTCTATAAATAAGAACTAGACTTACTTTAACGACGACGTCGAGACAAGTACCTACGGAATCTGTTTGTTTTAATTTGTTATTCATTGCCGAGTCAAATCTGTCTAGCCTTTTTCTATGTTGGGGTCGGCTTCCAGTCTAACCAGATGCAGCTGAATGCCACTATTTTACATGGAGCGAATGCCTATCTGACCTCCGCAACCCAGGTACAGGGTAACACAGTACCACTTGGTAAGACTGGTTGTCAAACTTTTGGGCTTAGACTAGCCGTAACATTTGTCAAAGATCTACGAATGATAGCCAGGATCAACGGCTTAACGTGGTTTTCGAGGCACAGAGGAGTCTCTCGATAATGGATGGTCACCCATCTTCGAACTGACCGCGGCAAGCGTTGCTTAACCTTCGATCGAACCGTGCGGCTGTCATTTAGCGCCGAGTGTGGTATTGAGCAGTGGTGGCCAAGCGATGTACGAAATGTAGGTCGTACGAGTAGGTTCGATTTCATCACAAGCGCTCACAAAACGGTGTAGGAAAACATCGGGAGGAAGCCGGGCATGTCTTAGAACCAAAAACTTGAATACATGTGACATCTACCAACCCGAACTGGGCCCACGGCCACGTGGTGGACTACTCAATACCTCTCACAGAGAGGAGACCTGTGTCCCAGCAGTGGGAACATTATAGGCTGATTATGTATCTATAATATGGTTTAAAAATACAATGAATCAAAAAACAAAAATGCGGAACCAACGACACCGACTTCCGAAATTAAAGGTACATATTTATCACTTTGTAGTGTTTTATTTTTTTGTAAAAAAGTTTTTATTTTTCACTTTTTAGTTGTACCTACTTCACACAAATTCAATTAACACTAGTGCACTGAAGAATTGAAGACACCGACTAGAAGAATCATCAAAATTCGTATAGAAATGCCGGAGATGCAGTACATTTATGCATATAACTTCGTACATAAGAATAATTACCTAATTTATTACATACTAAAACTTTCCTGAAAGTATGTAGATCATTTTAGTGAAAGTATGATCAAAATCGGTTCATCAGTTTTTGAGAAAATCGCGGACATACAAACATACATACATGGACATACATACGGGTCGAATACAGAACCTCCTTTTTTGAAGTCAGTTAAAAATCGGTAGGCATACTTGTCCCGTAATGCCGAAGCGAGTAAAGGAGCTAGGCGTTCACCGAAAATGACAATCTACATAATAATGATTGAGCTACTCCACCAATTTGCCTCAACGTATTACAATAATGGCTTTAAACTGATCCTTGAATAATACATCAATAATCAACACTTTGAGTGCTGGTTTACTACTAAGTAATGGAGAGTGATATTCGCGTTAATTTGTTAGACTTGTCTTCTGTGTGGATTTGTTGGTGACATTTACAATTAAATCGTATATCACCGCCTACGGGGATGTGTCCTTAAGGCGATACCCCGACCAAAACCGCGTTTTTCTTCGTTATTCAGAGGCTATTAACTCAATAATTATGAGACATAAACTACATCTGAAAGCACATTAATAATATTCGATATCCTATCATCACATTGCACGTTATTATTTGTTTTTATATGTTACTAATACATTTAAAAACTCCTTTTAAAAAAGTGACTAAAATTATTGATTGCATGCATCTTTTGCAAAATTTGACGTTCGATTAATTTGAGGATTTCACCAATGGATCGATAATTTAAAAATCTAAATAATCCATGTTTTAATGTATTTAAAAAGATCGCTATTCTTTTCTTATTAAAATAATTCCAAAAAATTGTGCGAGTTCTATGATAAAGGGGCGTGCGTAGGGTGCGCTGCATCCCTTTCGTACGAGGAAGTCGTGTCGCTCTCTGTCTCTGTCGCAATGCTCAAGGTTATTTGGTCGGGGTACTACCTTAAGTATAGATTGCTGTTTTCTTCTGTGGGTGCTCTAAAGAACGAATGAGGGATTATTTTCTGTGTCAGGCGGCGTTGAAGGACCGATAGTAAAGTTAAAGCTTTTTGGCCTAGATACAGACATTTCTGACAGCGCGATAGATTTATGTCTCAAACGTGTAGTCTGTTTCAAAGGTTAAATTCTTACGCATTATATCACACTGAAGGCTGACAGTGTGACAAATGACAATTTTTTAGTGAGTAACACAAACAATCGTTTTTGTTGCTTTGTCTTTCAAAATTGGTTTAAATATTATTCATTCTAATTTTACCGTGAACTTTGTGCTTTATTCTATTTTAATTTTTATTTATTTATAGGTAATTAAAACGGTAAAACACCAATTAAATTAATTTATTAACATAGATACAATAATTACGTAGACAATAATATAATTTAAAACTAACATGGAACAGCGGACTCCCTTGCATACATTCTCTCACAGACCTCCAGACATATACGCATAATTTTAATCCATTCATCCGCAAACACATCATATTCAGGGTTGGCAGTCAGAAGGGCATTCAGCACCTTTAGAGTACGACAGATTGGAGATTCGGCTCTGGCTACAGTTTTGGCTGGCAGTTGCGCAAACAGATTGTGCCGGTGGCTCTGACGGTGTTCGATGTATTTATTGGGCACAAATAGTCGGCAGAAAAGACCACGGAGTTCTGGGCAGTCGATACGTCCCCGTGAGGTTTTACAGGCTACAGTGAGTTGATCAATTCCTCTTCTTCTTTAATATAGCATAATCAGCCTATAATATTCCCTCTGCCTCTAACTATTCTCTCTGTGATACAGGCCTCCTCTCTGTGTGTGGGAGTGGGCCGTAATCTACCATGTCTGTCTTCGGACATGCCGGTTTCCTCAGGGTGTTTTCCTTTACCGTTTTGAGAGTAGAGAGGGTAATATACATAATTACAATTATTTTAATCTTGTTCTCTGTTAGATATCTACCCATGCGCTTGTGACAACGCCCTCAGATTACGTCAAGCTAGCTGCCGCATTAATATGTAAACTTCATTATACAATAATAGACAATAATTGTGATAATTTCGTACAAATAGACACGACCATGTCAATGTGCCAGCCACTGACTTAAGTGGATTTAAATGTTCGAATTGTCATCGAATATTCAAAGTATATACTTTGAATATTATACTATATATTTATTTAAAGGGAATAGATCATCTTTATCAGAATAGGCCATGTTGCGTGGGTTTGCGGGCAAGGAGTTGAAAGTATATGAAAGTCTTTATGAACAATCACAGGATGTCTAATCCAATTATTTAATTAACGATAATGCATGAATGACATTCCACCAAGTACGTGGGGCGCGAGCACAATCAATTTACACACAATTGGATATCATAGCACAATTCCTGCAATCAATATCGTCATTTATGATCAACCCATGTGAATGTATCCCTCACTTTTCCCTTGTTCCTGTAATGGCGGGCCGCCTCCCCAGTCCATGGTGTTACGTCAAATTGACAGTTGACATATCTTCTAAAAAAAACAATATTAACCAAAGAGGTTGGCATCACCGAACCAATTCTCTAGACGCGCCGACATATTTATTATATTTCAAAGTTGACCTTAGTCCTTAAGTGTAGACCTGAAACCCAATTTTCGTAATTTATAACGTTAAAAATCTAGTCGCAGTCTCATCTCGGCGACAAACAAAAGTCAAAATTTTAGGGAAATTAGAGGTATTTTTGACAGATTGAGACTGAGATCAGACTGTGAACGTTCTTAAAATAACGAGCATTGCCCCTCTGAAAAATCAGTGACAAAGGAAAGACTTTACTACTAATAATAAAGCTGAAGAATTTGTTTATTGATTTGAACGCGCTAATGTCTGGAATTGCCAGTAGGATTTGTATTCTTATATATGAGCTAGCTGTGCCCCGCGGTTTCACCCGCATAAGTTTCGTTCCCGTGGGAATATGGGGATAAAAAGTAGCCAATATGTTAATCTAGGGTGTCAGCGACCTCCATACAAAATTTTATCAAAACTGGTCCATCCGTTTGAGCGTGAAGAAGTAACAAACATCTAAACACACACACACACTCACAAACTTTCGCCTTTATAATATTAGTGTGATATTCGTATTTTATGGGACAGCCCAATTCTTGATGAAGGCTATAATAGTAGATTGTACAACTAAGGCATAAAAGAAGCTATTTTACCCCGAGACGTTTATATCCACCCGAGCCGCAGGCGAGGGTGGATAGTTAAGTCGAGGGGTAAAATGGCTCGTTTATGCCTGAGTTATACACTCTGCTTTTCACTTCGATTGCGAGAAAATGAAACAGGCATAAAGTATACAGTACATAATTAATCAAAAATGTTGCATCCATAGCTAATTCCCGCCACCACAGATAATACCGCCACGAAACTTTTTAAGTTTTTTTTTTTTTAATTTTCAACATTTGTCATTCGACTTGGGTACTTCATACTGCCAAAAAATGAAAACGTTTCTTTGCCTTTTTAAATAATAAATGACAACTATTTTACCTGATTTTATTAAATTAACGATAGAAAACACGGAAGTGGTATAAATTAAAGAAAATGAAATAAATCACGACTTTAATCTGCGAAGTTTTATTGTGCGTGTGGCTGTTGGGCCTGATTACTTTAACTTAGAAAAAAAATTTACTTTATGCACTAGAACATAAAAAGCGATTTTATGTCGCCTAAGCACAACATAAAGACGGACTTTTAGAGCATGAGAAGTGAAAACTATATAACATCCCGCTGGGACCCTTAGGAGCCGAGTAAATAGAAAAAAGGGAGAAGAATGCTAAGCGAAAACGAAATAATAGCAAGGACTAGCGATGCGATGCGATGGGATGGGTCGGGGGAACAAGTCAAATAATAATAATAATATAATAATAATATTCCACAACTATCACACAACGCCATCTAGTCCCAAGCTAAGCAGAACTTGTGTTATGGGTACTAGACAACTGATAAACATACTTATATATTTCTAAATACATACATATTATAGATAAATTACACCCAGACACAGAACAAATGATCGTGCTCATCACACAAACATTTGTCCTGGGTGGGAATCGAACCCACGACGTCCGGCATAGCAGTCAGGGTCACTAACCACTAGACCATCAGGCCTGTCTAATATAAATGGCAAGTATGAATTAACAGGTCCTTACTTCATAACATCATAATCATAATCAGCCTATAATGTTCCCACTGCTGGGACACAGGCCTCCTCTCGGCGAGAGGGAAGTGGGCCGTAATTCACCACGCGGGCCCATTGCGGGTTGGCAGATGTCACATGTCTTTGAATTTTTGGTTCTAGGACATGCCGGTTTCCTCACGATGTTTTCCTTCACCGTTTTGAGAGCAGTGGTGATGAAATAATTTACACAAAGTAAAGCGCCTGTCAGGGTTCGAACCTACGACCTACACGCAAGTCGCGGCTGTTACCACTTGGTCACTTCATAACATATTTTCGGGTAATTACAAATTAGGGAAAGAGGAAACTCTGTAACTTGTGTAATTTCCCCAGCGTGATTCCCTACGATTTTTCCACGAAAAAGATCAATGGACTATTTCATGAGTAGGTTGATCTCGCACTTTTAGCATTACAGAAACAGCTTCTTATATACAGCAAAAGAATACGCCATAAACAATTAAATTAAAAAAAAATTGTTGATGAATGATATACTTATTATTAATTTTCTTTTTAACCGACTTCAAAACAAGAGGACGTCCTCCAGTTCGTTGGGATCTTTTTTTTATGTATGTTCCCCGATGACTCGAAGACGGCTGGACCGATTTCCAAAATTCCGTTTTTTGTTTGAAAGGGTATACTTTCCAGGTAGTCCCATTGTCATCAAGTCAGGATCTGGCTATTGTAACTGTGCCTCCTCGGAAAGCACGTAAAAGCCGTTGGTCCCGCGCCTGATATCTCTTCGGTCTTGTTCGATTGCCGTCCCATCGGACTATGAGAGTAAAAGAACAGAGAGCGCACCTGTGTTTGCGCACACATTTGTGCACTATAATATCTCTTACCTGGCTAATCTCCGTTGAGGTTGGCCACCGTAACCGAAATCGGTCGTGAGGCTATTAACCATACCCCAATAAATAGAACAGGAAATCGAAGGACAATTCCATAATCTATGCATCAACCACTAATCATGCTGACCTACTTTCGATCAAACTTATCGACAAACCTCCGTAAGACATAACCGTTACTGAGCTGAACCAAATCCGATCCCTCATAGGTCTTTAAAATAAACGGCGAACACGACTTGGAGTTATCAAATTGGGGTTTAGCCACAGAACGTAGAAATTATAGAGGCGTTACGAAATTATATTATTTATTTATTATTAGCCTGTGACGTCCCACTGCAGGGCAAAGGCCTCCCTACTCTCTCATGAGAGAGTAGGGGTTTAGACAAATTAACCCACCGCGCTTGTCTAGTGCGAGTTGGTGGGTGTACAGTGGACCGCCTGACTGGGTCCGTGGGCGCCGCTTTTGACGTGCTAGATGTTCATCAGCCGCCGCCCTGAGTTGATATCCTGCACTAATATCGACTGTTCCATCCGAGCCTATTTGGGTGTATTTATCCCATAGCCTACAGGTGGCGTTCTACATTTAGTTCCATACTAAAAATAATATACAGAAAGATATTTTTGTCACCATCCAAATTTTTACAGGGTGTTCTACCCATGAATATGAACTTTCATTATGGGACCAACTCTGAAAGCACGAAAAAAAAAAAATAAGCTGTTTCATACATTTTGGTCAAGTAGGTATTACCGAGGGAGAGAGAGGGAGGGAGGGAGTGGGCTATAATCTACCACGCGGTTCCAGTGTGGGTTGGTCGATGTCACATGTCTTCAAATTTTTGGTTCTAGGACATGCCGGTTTCCTCTCGATCTTTTCCTTTACCGTTTTGAGAGCAGTGGTGATTAAATAATTTACACAAAGTAAAGCGCCTGTCTGGGTTCGGACCTATGACCTACAACTTGTAAGTCGCGGCCGTTACCACTGGGCCACCATTGCTCTTCTTTCTTGATAATCATGTTTATGGCCAATTTGATCATATAAGAGCGACATGACCACACCTCTCTTCTACGATCCTAGGAGTAAGCATAATTGTAGTAATTTAGCCGAGGAAGGCGGTTCTAGCCTGAACAGTTGCATGATAAGAGTGTGTTAATGTAGGATGGGATATGTAGTAGTCCCCTACTACTCGTAGGTACTTCTAGGAACATTCCTACGCCTACATATTACGCGTGTCGGCATATACAGGGTTATTTACGGTTATTTGGGCAACGGAGATATAGTTGGGACAGTTGTCTCTTGTTTTGGTGTCTAGTAATATTAATTACGCTTGCTTACTATTTGTGTAGAATGGAGGCATTTTGGTGAAGCGTTTTAGGTTTTGGGAATGCTTTACTGGCTCTTGAAAGCGCTTTTAGAAGTGACTAATTTTCGATTGAGGGGATGAATGAAGGGCGAATAACAATAGGTGTTTACAAGGCAGATGTGAATGGAAACGCCGGGAGGGGACGCCCTAGGAGGACATACAGGGTGTTACAGAAAGAGTATATCAATACAAACGGGTTGACGAGTGTATCTGGTCTAGAATCTCTGTACAAAATTTCAGCTCAAAAGCAGTAACTTTGAAAATTCTTAATATTTTTTAATTTCGATAGTTTATTAAATTGAAATCATAACAAACGTGTCACCGCACTACGAGGGTCATTATCCATTATCTGTAGTGTGTTTGTGCGCCTAGTACACGCACCTCACGCCGCCGCGCGCCAGTGCAGCGCCGTGATGTCGAAATAAAAAAATATTAAGCATTTTTAAAATTAATGCTTTTGAGCTGAAATTTTGTACAGAGATTTTAGACCAGATACACTCTTCAACCCGTTTGTATTGATATACCCTTTCCGTAACACCCTGTATAGTGAGGTAATGTTCTGCAGAAAGGTCAGGTGCGCAGCACTTGCAACCAGCGTGCATGTATGACTATAGGCCGACCGCTTAACTGAGACGTTGCCTGAGGTAGCTGCGCGGTGCGGGAGGGGTGATAGTTGTCGCAAGTTGACGAATCACTCAGCTCTTGTATCACGTCACCATGACACCCCTCCCGCGCCGCGCTGCTACCTCAGACAGCGTCTCCGTTAGGCGGTCGGCCTATAAATGTATGCACGTAAACGAGGTAAAAGGACTATGTGGGGATCGTAGCAAGTGCCGGTGTGGATGTGTGTTTATATATATAATTTTCGCTTCTGTCATTGCAAATCTCTTTCTATTATAAGGTTTCTTTTTACTTTGTGTCAGTCAATAATTATAATCTGCATTCGGGATTTACTTGCCGAAAATATAAACAAATACCTATAAATTATAATAAGTAGTAGTAGGTAGTAAGAGTCCGAAAACCGTTCCACCGGTCAGGCTTGGAGGAATGCCATTAAGTAGGGTCACCAAATTTAAGTACCTGGGGCACTGGGTCACCGAGGACCTCTCAGATGATTTAGATATTGAGCGGGAACGTAGGGCGTTGGCAGTGAGATGCAATATGCTGGCGCGCAGGTTTGCACGGTGCACAAAAGATGTTAAAATTGCGCTTTTTAAAGCATACTGCCAGACATTTTATACCTGCAGCCTGTGGGTCAGCTATACGCGTAGATCTTTCAATGCCCTGCGGGTCTTGTACAATAATGGTTTTAGGATGCTGTTGGGGTTGCCTCGCTTTTGCAGTGCATCAGGTATGTTTGCTAAGGCTAGCACTGACTGCTTTAGGGCTATAGTGAGGAAAAGAGTGGCCTCCCTGATGCGCCGCGTGCGGGGCAGCACCAACAGCCTTCTGAATACCATATTGGAAAGGGTTGATTGTCCGGTTGTGAGGCACTGGAATACCGTTCACGGATCTGGAGGGGTCCGTTTTAATGTAAAATAGAGTGTGTGTTTTTTAGTGTAATGTATAATTAATAATGGTGACATTCAATAATAATATACTAACATAGTTATAAGTATGATTTACTAACAATGTATGGAATATTTGTTGATTCTGAAATAAATGAATAATAATAATAAATTTATGAAAAAATAACTTCAATTCCTACACAATAAAGTTCAGTTTACGCTACAACTTCAAATATTTTTAGAACTTTTTCAATACCTAGTGCTAGTCGCTCTGAAATGAACTTAATTACCATTCTAATAATGTTGATATTTGTTTCACTTGAAATAACATTAATTTGAAACATAAGTCTCAATAGACTTTACATACACATTCACAAACTCACACCTTTTTCCCATCGGGGTAGGCAGAAACAACAGAACGCTTCCTCTTCATATATTTAAGTTATTTTATCTACACCCATGCTATAAATCCTCTATAAAAGTTTCTGAAACAGTTAGCTTATTGCCAACTTAAAACAACCAGTGTCATAGTAACCATAATATCATCAAAACGAGTGTTATTATCTTGTACTAAATTTCATTATGCAACTCGTTTTCAAAAAAAGAACCTTGTCATGCACGCGCGTTTCACTACCACAGCGCAGTAATTTAAAAAAGAAACTTATAGGTTATTCGAATTCACGTCGTATCCCGCCACCATTTTTGTTCCATATTAGTATTGCAAAAAACTGTTTCAGAACCTTTTATAGAGGATTCATATCATGGGTGTACATAATTAGGTATTAAAACAGTTGCATAAATTACTATTAGATGGTCGTGCAATAAATAACTAATAACTAACCGAGCTGATAAATTTTCTAACTAAATTCTTTTTACCACTGCATTAGCAATTTGCTCATAACTTCAAACAATAAAAGGACTTTAAATATTCGATTCAAAATTTTATCGTCTACCCATTTCAGTAATAATAAATGAAAATCTCATAAAGACTTCAATTTCCAGAACGTTCAAACGAAAAGCTTAAAATTGGCTATACCGCGAAGCAGAACATTTGCGTATTATTACTTTTTAGGTCGAAACGTAAACACAATCGCTTATGATAGGATTCAAACGGAATTGAATCCTGTGTTATGGGTGTGTAAATACACACGCGAACTTTTTACACCGAAGTGTAATATTATGGACAAAATGTAGCTGGAAGAGCCGTGATAGGCCAGTGGTAACAGCCTCGACTTACAAGCGTTAGGTCGCGGGTTCGAACCCAGGCAGGCTCTTTACTTTCTGTAAATAATTTCACCACCACTGCTCGCTAAACGGTGAAGGAAAACATCGTGAGGAAACCGGCATGTCCTAGAACCAAAAATTCGAGGACATGGCTATGACATCTACCACGCCGCACTGGGCCTGCGTAGTAGATTACGACCCACTCCCTCTCAAAAAGAGGAGAGGCCTGTGTCCCAGCAGTGGGAACATTATAGACTGATTATGTTATACCTGAGTACTAAGTGGTAAATTTTTCCGAACGTTACCAGAATTTGTTCTGTATCGCTGACACTTTAAAAAAATCCTTGTATGAGGAACCGTTCTGGGTTTGAAGTAGCAGTATTCTAAGAAAAGCGTCGGCATTCTCAGGAAAATACAAAAAGGTTAAGATAGACAGATAGATAAACCATTTATTTGGCGCACACAAAAGACAGCACAACACACAAAAGTACAACATTAGATGATAACCAATTACCCATATGAACATAATATAAAAACAAGGTGTCGACACAAAAACAAAAAAAAAGGAAAAACATACATAATATATAAATAAAAGTGACACTATGAGTCTATGACGAATACTTAAAATAAAATTAACAACGAAACATACACAGTGCGGTGTGCGTCTCAAGGTTGCACCAAATGGGAGTCCAGCTCAGCATGTGTCAGGCAAATGTACCTGACGCTGATATTCTGCTGGATCCCTGCAGTGACATACGGACGTTGAGCAGACGAGAAAAACACTACTTACATACTAAACGAAGAAGTGAAAATAAGAAATTAATGAGGCACAGAAACAAAAAAGATTTATCCAACCTACGGATCAGCCAGACGTGGTCCTTTCAAGATGATAAATTGTGTACCTTGTGGTTCAGGCTCGCATTGAATCCCAGCAAATGTGACGTCTCTAGGAAGTCTCAAACCTTTTCTATTACAGTTCGGTGTAAACAAGAGCCACCATAAAGCGAAAATTCCTCCATTCACAGAGTTTGGACGACTAAATTTCTGAAACCTAAAAGTGTTTTAAAATTGCTTCCAAGACTGTTAGTATCAGGATTTGCAGTTAGTTTCTATTTAGCTCTTTGAGTTTCAGTAACAAAATATTTGTTTCTGAACTCAGTTGAGAACTACGCAATGTTTTGTTGTTTTTATTTCATGTATCACTGTACGTTTTCAGATTTACGTTGCACGGAAATAAGTGGTGTATGGAGGTCGTATATAAAGCGGATATAGTAGATGTAGCGCGCGTCGATGTGGTGTTTTGACGTTTGATTTTCTCTGTGCGATGTATGGTTCAGATGAGGCTACCCTTTTTTAGTGTTCCGTGCCAGAATTGGCAAAAAGGAAAATTTATGACGTCACTGCTGTGTCTGTCAGTGTGATACAGTCGATTTTCCTCTGAAATTATTTGAGGGGTTTGGAATTTAGTTCATAGACATAATGCTATGTTAAAATTGTTAAGTATCTATTTTGTATATTAATACCGTAGGAGGGACTGCAGGCTAAGAAATAACAGCCGCACAGCTCGATCGATCAGGTTAAGCTACGCTTGCTGCGGTTGGTCCGTGGATGGGTGACCATCTTTACATACCAAGACTCCTCCGTGCCTCGGAAAGCACGCTAAGCCGTTGGTCCCGGTTGTCATTCGTGGATCTTTGACAGTCGTTACGGGTCGTCGGAAGCCCGAAAGTCTGACAACCAGTCTTACCAAGGGGTATCGTATTACCCAATAACTGAGTTGTGGAGGTCAGATAGGCAGTCGCTCCATGTAACTGGTATTCAGCTGCATCCGGTTAGACTGGAAGGCGACCCCAACATGCGAAAACGCTAGGCAGATGATATGTACATTAATACATTTAAACGAATGAGAAAGAAAGAGTCAAATGTAATCACAAGAAAGTTGACGCATTCTTTCCGTAATAATTGGAAATAACTTTTAGTGGTTTTTCACACTAATATTATAAAGGCAATAGTTTGTGTGTTTGTATATTTGTTACTTCTTCCGGCAAAATCTACAAAACGGATTTGTATGAAATTTAGCACACAGATAGTTTATAACCAGGATTAATACATAGTATAATTTTTTTCCCGATATTCCCTCGGGGTTGAAACTTATGCGGCTGAAACCGCGGGGCACAGCTAGTCTCTTACATAATAGTAAATGCCCCGAACAGCGCCAACCGAAAAGTAAGCATAGTGTGACATACAGCTAACCGCAAGGTATTGTTTTTGCGTGTATAAAGGAAGTCTAAAAACTTTATGACAAAAAGCCAAACCCAAAAATCTTTTAGGTATACACAACTGCCACATTTTTGTCCAGAAAAATTAAGTTAAAGCAGAAATATTTCAGCAGCTGCCTCATGACTCCGGATGGCGGTTTCACTTAGTTTTTTTTCACTGAAAACAATGTTAAAATGTCCGTGAAAAATTCCTGAAATTCGGACTAACTTGTTTGCCACGTGGTGTGAAAAAAGAACTGCGATTGCGTTAACAGTTAATTTTGTTATGTAAAAATTTTGTTGCTTAAAATGTTTGTTGCTTTGGTCCCATAGTAAAAGTTGTTCATAATGATGAGTAGGTACAATGACCCCCTAGAGTTATGGGATATAAAAAAAAACACGTTGTATATTTCTTGACAAATTCAAATAGTGTTAATATGCGTAAAAGCTTAAAAAAAAGAAATTTATATAGAACTAGCTGCGCCCCGCGGTTTCACCCGCATAAGTTTCGATCCCGTGGGAATATCGGGATAAAAACTACCCTATGTCCTTTCCCGGGACTCAGACTATATCTATTCTAAATTTCATCTAAATCGGTTCAGTGGTTTAGGTGTGAAAAGGCAACATACAGACAGACAGACAGAGTTACTTTCGAATTTATAATATTATATAGTATATATATTATGGACTAGCAGCGCCCCACGGTTTCACCCGCATAAATTTCGATCCCGTGGGAATATCGGGATAAAAACTATCCTATGTCCTTTCCCGGGTCTCAAACTATATCTATACCAAATTTCATCTAAATCGGTTCAGTGGTTTAGGTGTGAAAAAGTAACATACAGACAGACAGACAGACAGAGTTACTTTCGAATTTATAACATTAGTATGGAGTATGGATATGGATAAGTGACACGATTATTTTTGGAAGAGGCGACTAGAATCAATTCTATTTTAATGTAAATTTAGACGTTCAAAAGTGCCTTTTATGTGCCTATTTGAAATAAATGCTTTGACTTTGATTCTAAATAGGCATCTACAAATTCTTCATTTCTATACCTGTTACGTTACTAATACTGGTAATCAACGAGCACCTAATTGCTAATATATTGTACCGTCCGTCCACACGTCAAATTAGCCTGTATGCGTCGGCCATATTGATTTTATGGTAATTTCATTTTAACACTGTTGAAACTCATCACTTTGTCGGGTAGCCTATCGATAATGAACGGTCTTTATTTATGAAGGTTTAACACTCGATCAATATTTCTCGTACGAAGTAAGTGGCTTATTTTTATAATCATGACTGAAAAAGTTTATGTCAGGAAGCATTTGTGGCGTCATCATGTTTGGCAAATGGATTCTTGATAACAGTATCGTAAATCATCGTCATGCTTATCAGAATTTGATGGTTTTCCCATAAGCATGGCCTACAAAATTACCTTAAACGAAAGACAAAATTGTTGTCACTTTACATACACCTACATAATCTGATGCTTTTTTCTCATGGGAGTAGGAATAAACTACGGAACGCCATACATATTCCTTACGTTTTGTGTATATGTAGATAGATAGATAAAACGTTTATTTAGTGCAACAAATACATAATACAGGCATTCAAAAAACCATCAAAAAAGGTGAGCAAAATAAACAAAGATTAAGGGAAGGTTCGTGCATCTGACGGAAGATGCGTCGGGCGTAACTTCGATTGCGTCTATTTATTCGCTCGACGCACTAACGCATCATCGGTTAAGTGTTAACGGTCAAGTGTTTTTCTATACATTTGTCTGTTCTGGCGTTACGCGACCGATAATACGCGACGCATCTTCCGTCAGATGTGAACCTTCCCTTAAAAGATAAATTGACTCATAGACACCTCATATGACATTTATAACGGTCGATCACTACTGGTCGGTGTGTATGTCGCAGCCAACTGGTTTAATTAGCCGTTTAGTTAACCGCCTAGCCTTTTAACTATACGGCGGCCGTTCAACTAACAGCCTGAATGATATTCAATAGGTTGTGGAACTGTAACCAATTACGCATGAGCGAATTGGTCGCATTAACTAAGCCAGGGCACCCCGACCAAATGGGTTAGGTTAGGTTAGAAATGTGATCAACCGCGTGCGAGCCGAGAAAGCGAAGCGACGCGAGCACTACTTCCAAAGGCCAAGCGGTTAACTAAACGGCTAATTTGATCATTTGGCTGCCAGATGTTGGTTGACAGATTGAGACTGAGATCTGAGGGGCAGTTCTCGTAATTTTATGAACGTTCACAGTCTGATCTCAGTCTCAATCTGTCAAAAAAATACGTCTAATTTCCCTACATTTTGACAAGTTTTTGACATTTGTTTGTCGCCGAGATGAGACTGCGACTAGATTTTGAACGTTTTAAATTACGAGAATTGGCCTTCAGACTGTGAACGGTCGTAAAGTTACGAGAATTGCCCCTCTGGTCATACACGCACGATGGTTGCGAGTACAACGCACCTGACTTTTTTTGAGGAATATCACCAATATGGTCAGTATCATGTCCTGCTGGGACGGCGTGTCCATTCATATCCGGCTTATAAATACCTTTTGTTAGTCATCGTTCATTCATCCTCTCAACATGCGCAAACCATCTAAGCAACATCACACTAATATTATAAAGGCGAAAGTTTGTGAGTGTGTGTGTGTAGGGGTGTGTTTATATGTTTGTTACTTCTTCACGCTCAAACGGCTGGACTAATTTTGATTAAATTTTGTATGGAGGTAGCTGACACCCTGGATTAACATATAGGCTACTTTTTATCCCGATATTCCCACGGGATCGAGACTTATGCGGGTAAAACCGCGGGGCGCAGCTAGTTGAAAATAATCTTTTAAACTTCTTTTAATTTTAAAACTGCCTTTTGATATATCACGGGTTGTGCATCGCAGTTTGCTGTTTCTAGCAGACAGTGTTTTTACTACGGCGAGTTAAAGAATTATCAGATAGGTAGATGCCGTTATCTATCTAATTGATCCTAAGACGTCTCCTTAGGAACTCCTCGAGCTTTGACTCCACATGGTGTGAGATGTGCCATATGGAACGTTCAAAGGAATGAAAACAACTGAACACAATTTAGTGATATTCCATATTCTAATCATGCAATTCACACCGTTAGTGATAACGTCATTCCACGTATACCTCCAATATTCGTGTACAAATTGCACAAGCCCTCAGCTTATAATAGATCCATGCACAATAATATCTTCAAACACAATGCATGACGTATTGTATATATACAGGGTGGCACGCATTAACGAGCACTATGGATTCAATACATGATTCTGATGCTGATTTTTGAGATAACTGGTGTCAAAATTCATGAACGTAGATGATTTTTGGAAATTACTAATACACTTCTTCCATTCACTGTTTGATGTTTTACAAAATTTGGTTACATCACACACATTGAATTTTTTTTTTAAAGTATTAGGAACCCAATGGAATAGCAATGATGGCCATTTAATTTAAGATTTTAGTGAAAAGTGATTTTTAGTGACGAATTCTGGGATATTAAAAAAAAATACATAAAAATTGTTTTATCTCGAATCCCATGAATTTCGCCTATTCTTAATTGTTGCAAATGGGTCACACTATCACATCCTGAGAGTAATACGTCAAATTACATGTCAACCTGTATAATTTCAATGAACAGGATGATGCGAGTATCGATTCTCGTTTTAATCGAGAAGGTAAAATTTTAGACTCGGTTTTGGCTTCTGAGTAAGCTTTAAGCTAGATTGATGGTTGAATATCAATGCTTTGACTGGGATTCAGACAAAAGTAGGTATTAATAGAGGTTACCCTTTTCTTTGTTTTATTATTTAGGCTCTGGATTCTAATTGGAATAGCCAATTAAATCTGTTGTCATCTTTTTAACAAATGTTATACTTATGGTTGAATTTTATTTCGTTCAACCAAATATCAGAAAACAGATTATAATCATGTTTTTTTTTAAGTGAAAACTTCTTTAGCGGCGTTGTACACTTTTTTGTAATGGGTAAAAAATGTTAAACTCGCGTCAGGACATCGGGTCAGGACACGTGACCTGATCGAAAATTCGTAAGACGGATGGAGAGTAGACCGCCGGCGCGGCGTAGGAGAGGAAGTATCCCCCTCTCTTTCTACGGCGCGGAGAAAATGTATGCCTGCTGTTTCGTTTAGGCGGCGCAGGGCGTTTGCGCGAATGTTCGTGTGTGTTTATGTTACAGCGTGCCACGCGCATCCATGGATGGTGACAGCTGATGGCTCGTCCGTCTGTGTAGTGGCCACACTGCTGTGTATTCGTAAAATTCGTGTATATAAAGTGTTTAAAATATGGAAATTGAACAAAGTGCATCTATTAATGAAAAATATCAAATACGCACAACGTTAATATTCAAGTTTTCACTTCTGCCGGCACTCCCGGAGTGCAACCCGTCTTTTTTTTTATAATTTTTTTTTTGATACCTATGGCTTTTTAGTTTTTACATTTCATTTGTGTGATCTTATTTATTTTAAATTAATCGATTCTTCCTTATGATTTCTAGAGGTATAATTTATAAAGACAACATATTTAATCATATATTTAAAAGCGATATTATTTATTTTAGTTTGATTACATTTTTTAATGATAACTATACTTTAATTCCTATTTAGTTTATTTATTACTAGCTGCGCCCCGCGGTTTCACCCGCATAAGTCTTGATCCCGTAGGAATATCGGCATAAAAAGTACCTTATGTCCTTTCCCGGGACTCAAACTATCTCTAGGATACCAAATTTCACCAAAATGTGTTCAGCGGTTTAGGCGTTAAAATGTAACAGACAGACAGACAGAGTTACTTTCGAATTTATAATATTATAGTATGGATGAATCATATTATATTTTATTAGATTGTTGTACCCGACAGGGTGTGTGAACTTTATAACTATAATTATCAAGGTCTTGTAAGTAAATACATGTGTTATGCAATAAATATTTGAATTTGAATATTAAAGAAAATGTAATGGATAGGTAATCGTTATAATCTCACAAATGCCCAATAAATTTTTCCATTATCTTTCTTATGAAAGTTAACGAAGCTTATAATAAACGTACCTAGCTCAATGGCTACATAGAAGGGTCAATGCCCTCTGGTCATGAACTCATGACCCCTGAAACGATAAGTAGGTAGTAAGGATGCCCTAGCTGAGATTATATAATCTTGAGATCTCCGGACGATAATAGGGGAGTACTATCGAATATCCACGGGCCATAAAAGAATATAATAATTTAAGATCTTTTGAATTTAGACGCGCAGATGAGTTTTTCTTGACATTTTACCGCAAGGATCTGAATAACATTATGGAAGTGATCAAAATAAAAAAAATGTAAATGATAAATGATTTTTATATAGTTGATGGATAGTATGCCAAACACGTAGCTAAATTTTGGGCTGAGTCCATTTAGATTGCCATCGTTATGCTAAGAAGAAGAATGTGAATGTGTAGCTAGAGATGAGTTCAGCTTTTCCTATTCGATTAGGGCCGGTGCTGACTGACGTCGCGGTACGGTAAGGCACGGCAGGGCATGCTTCGGCAGCCCGAAGGACGCTTTGGTATGACGCGGCATGCCAAAGCATCCCGCAGAAAGCCCAAACTCAAACTCAAAGCATTTATTTCAATTGAACCATGTACAGGCACTTTTGAATTGTCAAAATTAAATAGTCGGTCAGTTAGTCAGAAAGTTGAAGCTAGTTGCCCATTCCAAAGGGTAGATCTCTAGAGAAGAACGACCCAGCCTGCGAAACCCTTCATTTCTTAATTCAATTAGTTTATCTGTCATAATCCTTTGACCTATGTGTCTCGCGGGGCGCGGTAGGCACGGTGGCACGCCGCGGCAATCCGTGGAATGAAACGGCATGACAAGACAGGTCGCCGCGTCCCGCGGTATGATTGTATTGAGATAAAGTAATGTGAATTCTAAACTCATTTAAATAAGGATAAAAAGAACTTGATCAGAAATAAGATCCTTTATCGTGCCGTGCCGTGTCGTGACGTCAGTCAGTGCCGGACCTTACTCTGAGCGAAAAAAACTCAAAGGTTACTTTTAAAGTCCAGACATTTATATTTTACTGTTATTTATGACCTTATTCATGTATTGTCTAGGCAGTTGAACCCGCGACTTTGAATCGTGACCTGCTCATGAATAAAAAGGCCAAACTGAATTTGTAGGAAAGACATCCACTTCTGTTTTGGCCCAGTCTCCAAATCTTTATTGGTTCAACAGATTTGTTTTCAGTCTCTTAATTTTCGTTAGACACGGGTTAAGTATTACAAAACAAACCGTTTGTATCATGTTTCAAATCTTATTAATTTGTTGATTTTTTTTGTTATATTTTAACTCACATTAAAAAGTTCAAACAAAATAAGTATTGAAATGCCGACTAATTCGCTAGAGCCTATAATCCTTTTCATAAAAATCTATTAACTACATTTGACAAAATAATACTGATATCCAAAAATCCATTAAGCCTTCGTATCGGGGAACGTGTATCTGTTACCGGCAATCTGTATAATCCGGTATTCTATACAATACCTAGGCAATGTATAGAATGCCTAAAACGTTTAGGTAATGTATGAAATATTATTTATTTTATACTTTGCCTAGGCATTCTATACAGTACCGAGTGCGCAGCCGGCAATGTGTGAAAAAGACGAAAGCGGGGAAGGGGAAGACGTGCGAGCAGGCAGTAAACTCCACGCGATAATTAATAAATATTTTTGAGTGTGATAAATTCTTATTCTACTGCAAAAAAAAAAAGATTAATATAATCTTTTTTCACGGGTTGAAGAGTATATCTGGTCTAGAATCTCTGTACAAAATTTCAGCTCAAAAGCATTAACTTTGAAAATGCTTAATATTTTTTTATTTCGACATCACGGCGCTGCACTGGCGCGCGGCGGCGTGATGTGCCGGTGCGTGTACTAGGCGCACAGACACACTACAGATAATGGATAATGACCCTCGTAGTGCGGTGACACGTTTGTTATGATTTCAATTTAATAAACTATCGAAATAAAAAAATATTAAGCATTTTCAATGTTACTGCTTTTGAGCTGAAATTTTGTACAGAGATTCTAGACCAGATACACTCTTCAACCCGTTTGTATTGATATACCCTTTCCGTAACACCCTGTATGCATTAATAAATTACCTACAGTTACAGTTTCGTCCACAAGCAGACATTACTAATTGGCGTTTAATTCTGGAAATACCATCTGACACTCGATATTAGTTATTAATTAGCACACGTTCAAATGAAATCAATTCAATTGAAACAGTTCAATCAATTTGTTTCCATTTTTAGCATCCGGATAATAGTGCATTATCATACACTATTACGGTTAATAATAAATAATAATTATTGTTATATGATGTTAATATTATTAGAGACCAACAATAGAAATCATAATTAATTAATTTATGTAGTAGTTAATTAGTGTTATTATTTGAAATAATATTCGTGAAAGCAAATAGTGCAATATCGTAATTGGTCAATTCATTTCCGATGACATTTTGGTTCGGGGTCAACGTTTCATGTTGTTGTAATTATTATTTTTGTAATTAGTTTGACCAGGCAGTGTCTTCAGATGTTTAAAAAGTTTTTATGGTTATATTAGGGTAGGCATAAAGTTAAGATCGCCATGTCTAGATTATCTTTTAAGTCACTGACGTCATCCATCGTTGTATGGGCTCGAAAACAATGTGTAGCGATATCTACAACGCCACATGCGAACAACGCGTCATACTGACGTCACGCAAATCCTGCAACTCGCAAGCAGAGTTTACCGCGCTACTAGCATAGATACAACGGCCCGACATGAATCATTGGGCAGTTGCCCGCCAGACACAACACCCGTCTGGTCGGAGGATCCTCCCTTTTCTATAGAGTATGAGTGAACTTTACACCCTGTTCCTCATACCTCTATACTGGTGACCCCGAACATGAAAGTCAGCGCAACCATCGTGCAAAAATCACGACAATCGTGTCAGCAATGTCAATCACTTTAACCTTTCGTATACGGAACGTAGATCTACACGAGACACAATGGCTTTTTAATTGTGTCTGTAATTACGGCATACAACCGGTTAATCCTCCAGTTGACGGAGAAATGAAACCAGGATATACCTGAAAATCTGTTTTCTATATTTCAATAAAACAAAAGAAAACCGATTTAGATTTTCTCATCGCATACTTCAAGTAACAATTGTACCAGCGGTCGTTGACCCCGAAACACATCAAATCTTTTTTATGTTTATTTTATCGTGATTAGATATTGATACCCATTACGTCTTGACCCTGTAGAAAACTTCTTCACTCCGTCATTCAAGCTCTACTGTCATTCTACATTTTTAGGGTTCCGTACACAAAGGGTAAAAACGGGACCCTATTACTAAGACTCCACTGTTCGTCTATCTGTTTGTCTGTCTGTCACCAAGCTGTATCTCATGAACCGTGATAGCTAGACTGTTGAACACAGATGACGTATTTCTGTTGCCGCTATAACAATAAACACTAAAAACAGAATAAAATAAATATTTAAGGGGGGCTTCCAAACAACAACCGTAATTTTTTTGCCATTATTTGCTTGAAATTAATAAAGGCAACAGGTAGACGCTTGAAATATTTACAGAATATTTAGTTGTATATTCATCTATACTTATAATAAATCTGTAGAGAGGTCAATTCTGTACATGAAATATATTTTCAAAATAACTATCAGGGGGTGATTAGTGATCGATACTGATGCCAAAAATGCAATCGTAAAATTTTTGTCTGTCTGTCTGTGTCTGTCTGTATGTTCCTTATAGAAACAAAAACTACTCTACGGATTTTAACGAAACTTGGTACAATTATTCTTCATACTCCTGGGCAGGTTAAAGTATACTTTTCATCACGCTACAATCAATAGGAGCAGAGTAGTGAAGGGAAATGTTGGGAAAACGGGAGAAGTTACTCCATTTTTTAAGCTTCCGTCGCGTGTGCAGCTTTAATGGTTAAAGTTACATAGAAATCATGTACGACGGAAATATTCTACATAAAATTGTCTAAAAAATATCTCGCAACAGCATATGTCTATCTTTTATGGTTGACTCACAATAACACGTGTAACTCCTGATAGCTTAGCAGTTCGGAGCATTCTGATTATATTTGTTTACTCTTACGTTTATAATACTCTCACTCATCCCTAATTTAAAAAAGTTAACATTATTACCTATTCAATAAAAAAAGAATCATAGAAATCGGTATAGAAACACCAAACTTATACATGAAATAAGCCATCGCGCATCGCTAAAATACCCCCTAAAGAGGTAATGGAGGGGTGTTAAAATTTGTATGGAAGAATTTTAACGCCCTGTCCGATTAACTTGAAACTACGTATTTATACTAAGGACTAAAAATAATTAATAACGTGTATCAGGGTTTTTCGAAAACCTACCCCTAACTGTATGAAAAGAGGTAGTTAATTTTAAAGGGGAGGATTTTACTGCGTGGCTTGATTAGCTCGAAAATTGGTATAAATAAACTTTGAGTCAAGTTATGAACACATCTTAAACGATTTTTCAAAATTCTACCCCTGTGGGGGTGAAAAGCGGGGATAGTTTCTTTGAAAAATCTGATTCCTTTGTTCTATAAACTTAAAAATTGGCCCGAATACTTATTTATTTAAGTTAATTATAAAGATCATACCAACATACATTTTCGAAACTTTTAGAGGAAAGTACGAATTTCACGCGGACGAAGTCGCGGGCAGAAGCTATTTTAAGAATAAATACTTACAAACTAAACATTTAAGGGGGGCTCCCATACAACAGACGTGATTTTTTTGTCGTTTTTTTTCCTTGTGGAACGGAACCCTTCGTTTGCGAGTCTGACTCGTCCTTGGCCGGTTTTTTAATACCTTGGGCTGAATGCTATGGTGTTAGTGAGACAGATGACGAATGCCAAACAACAAAAGACATGTCACGTTCCATTCCTACGAGTACACGGCAGCGATAACTTCCAAAGTCAAAGTCAAAGCATTT
This sequence comes from Amphipoea oculea, assembly GCA_945859645.1. Classification (NCBI taxonomy): domain Eukaryota; kingdom Metazoa; phylum Arthropoda; class Insecta; order Lepidoptera; family Noctuidae; genus Amphipoea; species Amphipoea oculea. Next base: position 20,139,850 of record OX243878.1, on the reverse strand, counting down.
ATTTCAAATAGGCACATAAAAGGCACTTTTGAACGTCAAAATACCTTAAAATAGAATTGATTCTAGTCGCCCCTTCCAAAAGTAGTTTTCGTATGGAGAAGAATGGGCAAGAAACTCCACCGTTACTCTTTTAAAATGTTTTACAATATTTTGCATGGGTACATTAATTCAATTCCATTCATTCAATCCCCTTCTTCCACAAACACCTGATTATCCTGGACCATACATGCACAACACATAATACTGCGGCCAACACGATCAGCATTCACTAAACCACGTTTATCTCGCGATAATACGGACATTACGGAAACAGCCTAGAGTTATGAATGTGACCAGTGTTGCTAGGTGCGAATTAATTTAATGAACTTTTTGAAGTGAAACTTCTTTACGCATGCTTGACTTGGGGAGTAAGCTGGCGAACGCGTGACGCAAGCGTTACTAAAAGTGTGATCGGGCGAGGCGAACGGGAGTTGAGTGGGGGATATAAGCAAGAGAAAGCAGTGCGCGCGCACATTTTCTTTCTCTCTTCCTCTCATAGCCAAATACGTTTGAAGTTTCACTTCAGTCGTGTGGTCATAAACACTCTAGATTTTTTTTTTCTTTAAGTTATCTTTATAAGATTGCTTTTAGTAATAAGACCTTCGTCATCGTCTTCTTCTTCTTCGTAGCACTCTTGTCAGAGCGGTCGTGGTCCACATGTAGTTTCTTGTCTAAGGGCTGATGTGATTCGCCTCACGATTTCTCGACGTCATAGTAGGTAGTCAAAAAATGGCACTCTTGGTTTTCATACAGATTCTGATACTTGCGTTATCTAGGTCTATCTATATCTGTGGTTATACCCGTCCGTGCGACTTCAAAACTCAAGCTCAAAGCATTTATTTCAATTAAACCATTTACAGGCACTTTTGAATTGTCAAGAAGTCAGTCAGTCAAAAAATATGAAGCTAGTTGCCCATTCCAAAGCGGTACCTATGGAGAAGAACGGGCAAGAAACTCCATGGATACTCTTTTAAATTATATTTTTATATAAATATTAGTTACATCATTTATGTTGAATTTATAATATATGTGAGAACGATGTAAAAATATAACGACGTACGCGTTAAAAGCGTCCAGAGTACAACAAATTGTGAAAAAAAACAACAATCCAAAAATATAATAGTTAAAAATAAACCGAGGCAGCTAAGTGATGACCAGCCCCAGCTGACGGCGCCCGTTCACGAACATGACGCGTAGATCAGCACCATTCAGCTCAACCATTTTGAAGGGAGCTAAATGATCCAACTGACTTTCTCTCTCTCTATTTCTCTCTCTTTTTGTGTGTTTCTTTCTCTTTGCCTTTTTTATATGCGATTATCGCGTAAAGGACTTCGTTCCTGCCAGGACCCCCCGATCGCACACATTTTTTTTACTAGTTCGAAATCGAAAGTCATTTTCTCAAATTAGGTTGAGAATCGGCACTCTTCGAACGTTAAAATTACTTGACAGTTATTACTGTCCCTTTGCTGGTCAAAAGATGCTTCATTTGTCCAGCAGAAAGACAGCAATAACTAATAGGAGAAGAGAAACTGGAATTACTTGGGCAAGATTCCTTCAAACCAGCTTTCGATAGCGCAATTTTTTTTTATCCCTATTATTTTTTATAACTTTAGGCAAACATTTGTCCAGACTACACATTTCACGCATATAAAAATAATAGTTTTTTCTTTCTATTTTTTCGATCTATTTAAGACTGATTTTTCCATCGCCAGATAACATTTATTCGTGGAATAAAATTGACGTTTGATTTGTATGAAATAACCTGTCAAAATTTCAAAATTATTCCTCGAATAAAGTTATCAGACGATTGAAAAATCAACCCTTAATTAAATTTTCGACTAGTTTGATGGGTAGGTATCTAAATATATGCTAGTTTAAACTTGTGGAATTTGTGAATCGAGTTTTCGTCCAGTAATTCCAATTAACCTAAATTCAGATTTTGTAAGCCGTCGTAATTTTAATGACAATACTAGTCTGAAACTGATACTGAAAATGTGATTGCCAATTATTTATTTGCATAGCGTAATCAGCTTAGTTCCCACTGCTGGGACACAGGCCTTCTCTCTGTGAGAGGGAGTGGGCCGTAATCCACGGGCCCAGTGCGGGTTGGTAGATGTCGCATGTCTTCGAATTTTTGGTTCAAGGATATGCCGGTTTTCTCACGATGATTTCTTTCACCGTTTTGAGAGCATTGGTGATTAAATTAATTACCCAAAGTAAAGCGCCTGTCTGGGTTCGAACCTACGACCTACAAGTTGTAAGTCGCAAGAGTATACCATAATTCGAAATTTCGAATATTTTGAAATCCGAGAAAAAAATAATCTACTAGAATCTATCTTTTCGAGATATCGCCAAGCGGTTAGTCGACTCTTAACGTGACCAGAGGGCTTGCCTATTTCTTTTCCAAAGAATTAGCATTGCCATACAACGTGGCAATGCTGCCAGCCTTTTGGGCACTGTTATTGTTGACAGCGATGCGGACGAATTCTTTGATGCCCTATGATTATTTTGTTTATTTTTTCATATATTATTATAGTTTATATGTTAGCTTATATAATGTCAATATCTATACAATTATACTTGAAAAGATAAACAAAAATACAGGGACCATTGCAAACAGACCTGCATTGTTTTAAAAAACTCCATTTATTCTCTCGATAATATTCGTACCGCGCTAGCAACACCGGGCAATATCAGCCGACCGCACTGTTCGGCTGAGTTACGACCAGCAATTTGACCGGACTAAACGCTGCATACATATCTGTAACAGACTGCACTTACCCGGTGACTGTTTACCAGTTAAAATAACTGCAGGTTTAATTGGCAAAGTTTTAAGGTTTCGGTTAAATTAAAGTTTTCATTTTTTTTTTGACTAGATGAATGATGTGTTATCTACCTGCAGGTTTAAATTTTTAAACCACGGCGAAAAGATCTGTTTTATCTTTATCAGGATTTCAGTTTTAATAGTTTAGGCAAAGCGAGAAAGATGAACCAATATTTTTATTTTTTGTAGCAGCAACGGTGATGCCGACGCGCACGCACGTAGCGCTACGACGTAGCTTGGAATGGGCTACGCCGTAGCTAGAAAACGATGGACAAGAAAGAAAATCATGGCCTATATCTTTGTGTAGTAAATTCTAGATTTGATGAAAACTAGTAGTTTTTAAAATAATCAAACAATATTTGGTAACACAAAAGTCACTTTTAATAGGTTTATTAAACCCATTACCTGGCGTTTAAGTATCCATTAAGTAAGACAAGTAGAAGAAAAAAACATTTCAACCAGTTAATGTGCGCGTAACTGTTTTCAAAGCCCGCTACAAAGCCTTCGTCAGCACACTATTACAGCGTATTAATGTTTCTCATTGCGGTGAGCAAATAGTTACAAATGAATGCCTACAGGGGTGGAAATACCAACTCAAATACCTACTCTATCACCTGTGGGCTAAGTAGGAATTTGAAAAGCAAACATTTAAAGCGATCATTAACATAGACTTTAATCATTTGAAGAGTTTCAGAAATCATGACGAATCATTAGAACGGTGATTGATGGTGAATCGTCAGAAATTCTCGTTTCAATTGATTTGTAGATTTTGAGGTAAATTCGTGGTATATTTGGCGTTTGGCTGAAACTGTTTGATAAATAGTCATTGTGCTAATTTCCGTGGGTGACTATGTGCGATTAATTTCGACCAAACTATGATGAACTCCATACTAATACTATAAATTCGAAAGTAACTCTGTCTGTCTGTATGCTACCTTTCCACGCCTAAACCGCTGAACCGATTTAAATGAAATTTGGTATAGAGATAGCTTGAGTCCCGGGACAGGACATACGATACTTTTTGTCCCGATATTCCTACGGGATCGAGACTTATGCGGGTGAAACCGCGGGGCGCAGTTAGTTGTTTATAATACAAGTTTCGTATCGCGTGTCTTTTGGAACGACGATTTTCACAGGAAGACTGGTAATAAATAGATAAAAGCGATCGAAGATAAAATTCAATGGCGTGCGATTAGACATAAGTCCAAGGTTGCCTGGAAGAGATCGCAGAAAGCGATAAGGCCGCCCATTGTATATTTACAAAATATACTATGCCTTATCGCTCGTGTTTGATGTATTTATTATCTTATGTATTTTTGTGGTGTACAATAAAGTATATACATGACGGAGAAGGTATGTGTGTCTCGTTTTTATCAGCCATATTTTAACTACTGTGGGCGAACTGTGGGTATAGTGTTGGTTATTGCGCAATAGAAAAACGGTTTGCAGTTCAAATCAGATTATAATTTCACGAATAATTTAATCACACTAGCAAATCACACACTATAGGTAAAGGATACAACCAGATACGGAACGCGGGACAGTTTCTGAGCACATGTTGTTCGTATGATGTCCAGTCTCCAAGAGAGTTCCACATCGTTCTCTCGCGCTGTCGTCGACCCCTCACAAACTCAGGCTAGACTCTGTCAAGCGCCGCCAGATGGCGCTGGCGTTCCGAATAGTCAAACGAATGACCGGATGCGACAAATAAATAAATAAGTAATTTCCAGTGTGGATTGTTAGTGTGTCGATTATATAGTGAAAGAAAGAAAATACGTTTATTTGCGGTGAACATGACGCAAAAAAGAACATAAACACAAAAAAAAAGAAGGTAAGGGAAACATGTGTCACATCCACGCAAAACGGCTATCGCTCAGCATAATGCTGCGACCCTATGCAAGACAGAGTCCCAGCGCTGGTTTGGTTGGTGGACTGCTATTTAACTCAGCCTATCCCACTGCTGGACCAAGGCATCTCTAAGGCTGAGCCAACAATACCCTGTCCTTCGCCTTCCGCGTCCAGTCTGTCCCAGCCACCTTTTTAAGGTCGTCGGTCCATATAGCTAGGGGGCATCCCACACTACGCTTGCCGGTACGCGGTCTCCACTCCAGGACTCGTCTGCTGCACCAGCCATAGGTTCTTCGGCAAACATGGCCAGCCCACTGCCACTTCAGCTTACTTTCTCTGCTAGCTACGCGGGTAATGTCGGTTCTTTTCCAAATGGTTTTATTCCTGGACTGCTATGATATATGCTGATGATTTTTACGATTGCGACTATGGATCTGAAAGGTCATCGTTCTGCCGCTTTTGTATATAGTATTTAAAACCAAACAGGGTACCAGAGCCATGCGGAAATTGGATCTAAATCATCACTCATCTAGTCTTAAAAAAAAAATTTGGCGTGAAAAAGTGTTTTTTAAGCAATCTACAGAAATTATTGAAGTGAAAACTTCTTTAGGCGCGTTGGGCATTTTTCGAGATGGGAAAACCATTGAACTCGCGACACTGTTACCGACACTGCGCTACATTCAGATGTGTTCGGCTGTCCTCGGGATGTACTCGGTTTTAATGTATTTCCGATTTGTCAGTGAGCGATGGCAAAGTATTCTGTTTGTGTTTTTTTTATATGACGATTAAAAAAATACACACGTTTTCACTTCTGTCGGCACTCCCGAAGTGCCACTTTTATTTTATCATTACTAATTTATTACAAGGCCTAAATATAAATAGAAACCTATTCAAATAAAGCTTACATGATGTCGCCAATTCAAAGTCCTGTAATCCATCCAAAAAATCCTGCATGAAAGCACCTTTCACAGGGAAATATTTTTTCCAAATGTGTTCCTACGAAGTTAGGGAATTTGCTAAACCGCTTAGTTGCGCTTTAGTGCTAAAGTTAGGTGTGGACGTAGTTTGTAGCACCGCTTTTTACCTGTTTATGTGCCATATCGCCGGAAGAGAATAAGTTCTAGTAGTATTTCTCTTCCCTTAGTTATCATTTCAGTTCTATCTACAGGGTGTTACGGAAAGGGTATATCAATACAAACGGGTTGAAGAGTGTATCTGCTCTAGAATCTCTGTACAAAATTTCAGCTCAAAAGCATTAACTTTGAAAATGCTTAATATTTTTTTATTTCGACATCACGGCGCTGCACTGGCGCGCGGCGGCGTGATGTGCGTGTACTAGGCGCACAGACACACTACAGATAATGGATAATGACCCTCGTAGTGCGGTGACACGTTTGTTACGATTTCAATTTAGTAAACTATCGAAATAAAAAAAAATTAAGCATTTTCAAAGTTTATGCTTTTGAGCTGAAATTTTGTACAGAGATTCTAGACCAGATACACTCTTCAACCCGTTTGTATTGATATACCCTTTCCGTAACACCCTGTATATACAGGGTCCCATTAAAATAGATGGACACATTTTAACACAGCGCTTAGTACGTCTAACCAAAGATATCCAACCAAAAAAAATGATTAAAGTGATTTTATTTTGACCTAAAATAATAAAATGCCGGCACATTAGTGTATTTTCGTTAGCTGATTATTTTTCTTGTAAGTATCTACTACGTTTTTCTTGTATATTTTTTTACCATCGTCCTTATTTTGGTGGTCTGAATGATTTCAAAGTCAAAGTCAAAGTCAAAGTCAAAGCATTTATTTCAAATAGGCACATAAAAGGCACTTTTGAACGTCAAAAAATATCTTAAAATAGAATTGATTCTAGTCGCCCATTCCAAAAGGTAGTTTTCGTATGGAGAAGAATGGGCAAGAAACTCCACCGTTACTCTTTTAAAATGTTTTAGGTACAATATTTTGCATGGGTACATTAATTAAATAATAACATGTGAGGACGATGCACCTAAAGAAAAGAATTAAAAACGAAACCATGACATATAAATTAATTATCTGATAGACACATGGTGCTCACATATTTACAAACATGGTACAAGCAAAACAATTTTAATAAAAAAAAAAAATACAAGTAATAAGTCAGGGTGTGAGTAATGAATGACAAAACGAATTAAAAAAAAATAACAATTAAATTAGCAACCAGTTTGATTTTGTCTAGACTCTAGATTGTCCTATGGAGCAGGACCAGCATGTTTCCAAGCGTTCTTATCTTGGATATAATCTTCTAATTTATAGTATGCTTGTTTACAAAGTGTACGTTTAATGTGAGTTTTAAATTTTCTTTCATTTAATTCCAATATATCACAAGGTATTTTATTGTAACATTTGACACAGTACCCCATAAAAGATGTATGTACTTTGGCTAATCTGAAAAATGGTTGATGTATTTTATCTTTATTTCTTGTATTAAAGTTATGTCTATCGCTTATTTTATTAAAAAGATGTAGATTTTTTCTTACATACATAATGTTTTCATAAATGAATTGGCAAGGTACCGTCATAATATTAATCCTTTTAAATAGTTCCCTGAGAGATTCGCGGCGACGTAGATTATAAATGGCTCTGACAGCTCTCTTTTGCAAAATAAAGATGGATTCAATGTCAGCAGCTCGACCCCATAGTAAAATGCCGTACGACATAATGCTGTGAAAGTAGCTAAAATACACTAAACGCGCGGTTTCTACATCTGTTAACTGTCTTATCTTCCTAACAGCATAAGCGGCCGAGCTGAGCCGCCCCGCAAGAGATGTTATGTGAGGTCCCCATTGCAATTTCTCGTCTAGCGTGATTCCCAGAAAAACCGTTTGATCAACAAATTCTAGTTTTTCTCCATTCAGTATGATGTCACATTCGCTACTTCTAACATTAGGTAATTTAAATCTAATGCATTTGGTTTTCTTTTCATTTAGTACCAAATTATTTACCGTAAACCAGTCTTGGACCTGAAGAATAGAGTTATTCACGTCGTCAAGATTTTGTGCCCGTCTGTCTATCTTAAAGATCAATGATGTGTCATCTGCAAATAACACCATCTTCGGTTGATTTTGAAGTAATTGTGGTAAATCATTTATGTAAACTAAAAAGAGGAATGGACCCAATATCGAACCTTGAGGAACGCCCATTGCCATTTCAGACCCCAATGAGTTTACGCCGTTTACTTGAACTTTAAGCTTTCTATCTTTTAGATACGACTTTAGTAAATCAAGAGCTAATTTCCTAATCCCATAGTGCTCAAGTTTCAGCAGAAGTGTCTCATGGTTGACGCAATCGAACGCCTTTGAGAGGTCGCAAAAGATTCCAATGGCATCTTGTGCTTCTTCCCAGACGTTAAAAATGTTCTTTATTAGGGTAACACCGGCGTCAGTGGTACAACGCCCTTTAGTGAAACCGTACTGTTGTTTATGAAAGATGGAATTTTTATTAAAGTGGCGTAACATTTGATTGAGCATCAACTTTTCAAACACCTTACTGAGAACTGGCAGAATCGACACAGGCCTATAATTGTTGGGTTCTTTACTATCACCGGCTTTGAATAAAGGAACTACTTTACTGTGTTTCATGAGATCCGGAAAGACTCCTTGGTCTATACTGATGTTAAATATGAAAGCTAAATAGGGCGCAATCGTTTCAATGATAGATCTACAAACTTTTACAGACATTCCCCAGAGATCTTCTGTTGATTTAAATTTAAGATCTTTAAAAGCTTTTATAACAGCCTGGGGATTTGTATGTTGAAAACTAAACTCCGAGGGGCATGCCTTAACATTCTTTCTAAGTAAATCAGCAGAACGCGAGGGTGAGGAATTTAAAGCTTCAGTAGTTTTAATGGGAATATTAGCAAAAAAGTTTTCAAATTCCTGAGCAATTTCTACATCTGAGTTTATGGGGCCATGTGCAGTTTCTAAATTAAATTCAGTATTACGCTGTTTTTTCCTACCTGTTTCATTATTTATTATTTGCCAGGTAGTTTTTATTTTATCATCGGCTGATTTTATTTTATTGCTAATATAAAGAGCTTTAGCTGTTTTGCATACACTTTTAAAAGTCTTAGAATATGTTGCAACATACTGATGAAAGCTTGTGTTATTCATATGTTGCTTTAGGCCATAAAGTTCAAAAAGGTTTTCCCTGCTTTTACGAATACCCGGAGTCGCCCAATCACTAAATAAGAACTTTGTGTAAATACTTAAAAACTTTCTAAACTAAACTTTCTAACTTTCTAAAAGTTTGTCCATCTATTTTGATGGGACTTTATATATATGCTGCACTGCACACCTCCCTCTTCCCTCTCACAGAGAGGAGGCCTGCATCCCAGCAGTGGGAAGTTTACAGGCTGATCATGCTGCACTGCACTGCAATTTCCTTGGTTGGTCAAGTGGTCGCCAGTGTGAGTGACATAGCCCTGAGTCCTGTATTTGATTCCTAAGTCGTTCCTTATTAGTCGGTTTTTTAGGAGGATTTTCACACTAGCAGCCTGCAGTCAGCTCACTGCCTATTATATGGGAGTTAAACTCGCAAATATACAGACATTCACAAATAAGTATACCTTTATGAAAAACATTATCCATACTAAAATTATAAATTCGAAACTACGAGTAACTCTGTCTGTCTGTTGGTTTGTCTGTCTGTCTGTATGTTACCTTTTCACGCCTAAGGTGCAGCGCAGACGACACACTTTTTGCGCGATCGAGTCTGTGGCGCACAAAATGTCTCTTTGATACTAAGTAAGCTTTTATATGTAGTAGCCGAAAATTAGAACGCGACATCATCCTATGTTTATTACAAATATTCCAGGTATATCCAGATATGCTTTTATCTACAGTTTCCATTTTATTGGCACTTAGGTACAATAAAAAGTGCGTCACGGATAGTCTGTCGTCTGCGCCGCACTGGACCGATTTAGATGAAATTTGGTATAGAGATATTTTGAGTCCCGGGAAAGGACATAGGATACTTTTTATCCCGATATTCCCATGAGATCGAGACTTATGCGGGTGAAACCGCGGGGCGCAGCTAGTATCAAAATAATTTTCTCTCATGATCAGAGACACAGTATAGAGCCAAAGTAACATTAAATAGAGATTGGTGACTGTTGTAGTTAATTTTATAACGTACTAGCTTTTGCCCGCGGCTTCACTCGCGTTAATTTAGAATTTAACAATCAATTCGAAAGACACGGGGCGCCATCTATTATCATATTAACGTTATTGTTGTTTTCCTCGGGAACAGCACTTTTTTTTCGGGATGAAAAGTACCCTATGTCCGTTTCCGTACACCTGACAACGTATATGCATTTCGGGATGATCAGTTCACTGGTTTAGGCGTGAAAAGGTTACAAACAAAAAAACTTACTTACGCATTTTTTATAATAATATCATATAACTGCGCCCCGCGGTTTCACGCGCATAAGTCTCGATCCCGTGAGAATATTGGGATAAAAAGTATCCTATGTCCTTTTCCGGGACTCAAACTATCTCTTTACCAAATTTCATCTAAATCGGTTCAGCGGTTTAGGCATGAAAAGGTAACATACAGACAGACAGACATAGTTACTTTCGACTTTATAATATTAGTATGGATATTATGTAGTTAGAATTACTGTAGTTAATTAATACAATAGCGGGATAATGGTGACCTAAAACAATGAAACACATCACACCATTGCTAACAGTCAATCTAGTGAAGCGAGCTGGGTATGATCGACAGAGATGTTAACATAATAGCAAGGTAATAATATAGACAGTTAGAGGACACACAACTATATAGTTTGAAGAGCAAATCTATGTTGGGTTTCGGTGTTGTTGACAAGTATCGACGTGAAGTTTGTGGCCGTCAAAGGAACACATTATTCCCAATACATTATAGGTTTGCCTTCACGGGCGAACTGCCCCCTTGGTCTCGTGGCCACAAGAGCGACTGCTGAGCGTGAGGTCCTGGGTTCGATTCCCGGGTCGGGCAAAGTGTTATTGAGTTTTTCCATTAGGAATGTCTTAGTAACAGCCCCGAGTTTGGATGTTGGAGGTGTGATACCCCCGTGCCTCGGAAAGCACGTTAAATCGTTGGTCCTGTGCCTGATTTCTCTCCAGTCATGTCGGATTGCTGTCTCATCGGACTATAAGAGTGAGGGAAGAGGGAGTGCACCTGTGTCAGCGCGCACACTTGTGCAATATAATATCTCCCGCGCCAAAGGCTAGTCTCCGTTGAGATTGGCTGCCGTGGCCGAAATACGGTCTGGAGGACTTTATTTAGGTTTGCGTTTGATCACTATCTCATCATCATCATCATCATAGTCGACCCCAAATAAATTCGGATAAGGACAGCAGGCCCAATGCATTTTTCTTCCATACTTTACAATTAGTCTTCTCTTCGGTAGTCACCCTCTTTCTAATCATATCATCATTCATACATTCCATCCATCGTTTATTTGGTCTTCCCCTACTCTTATAGTACATAAAATATACTCAAAAATTTCCTTACTACATTTTCCTCACTAATCCGCATCATATGCTTGACCATGACAATCGATTTTAACCGACGAAAAAAAACGGAGGAGGTTCTCAATTCGACGCGTATATTTTTTTTTCTTTTTTTTTTATGTATGATCACGCATAACTTTTTACAGAGCAGTTCGATTTTGATAATTCTTTTTTTATTAGAAAGGGTATACTCTGAAGTTGGTCCCATATAAATTTGGAAAAAAAATTCCAACCCTAAGGGTTAGAAAACAGGGGATGATTGATTGTTCACTCACTGATTGTAATGTATGACCACGCTTAACTTTTTACAGAGTAGTCCGATTTTGATAGTTCTTTTGTTGGATAGAACATACTTCGAAGTTGGTCCCATGTAAATTTGGAAAAAAAAATCCTACCCTAAGGGTGGGAAAATAGGGGTGATTTATTGTTCATTCACAGATTTTAATGCTGAGCTGTGTATTACAATTAAAATAATAAAAGGCCTATCTATGTTGGTATATAAAGCCTGTTTTTTTTAAGTATTACATTATATTATTTAGTATTATATTACACAAAAAATAATAGTTAAAGTAGGATTATAACAGTTAATGTCTAAAGTAAGGTAGGTATTTTAAAAGTAATCAAACATTAAGCATGTAGTAATTAGTAAATTATAGCCTCAAAAAATTATAAAATAAAAACTTTTTAACAAAAAATTAAACCTCCGAAAAAACTGAAAAGCAAAAAATAATAAACTTTTTTTATTTAACCTTAATAAATAAGTTCTTAAACTAATGCAAGTATACCTAAGTAATTTTGAGTCGGCGCCAAACAATCAATGAACAAAGATTACTAAATTACCTTAAATTTAAAGAAATAAGCAACGTGAAATCTATAGCGATAAACATTAACATTTCAAACAAAAAATGCGCTCTCCGCACGACCACTCGCAACGATATTAATTTGCTTGTTTGGCGCCGACTCTAAATTACTTAGGTATACTTGCATTAGTTTAAGAACTTATTTATTAAGGTTAAATAAAAAAAGTTTATTATTTTTTGCTTTTCAGTTTTTTCGGAGGTTTAATTTTTCACACAACTTTTCATAATACGCTCTATTAACCGGACATAGGGTTACCATTTAGAAATTTGAAAAGTTCTGATAAAAAGCCGGATATTTCAATAAAAGTCCGGACATTTTAGTCACAAAATCCAAATATTTACCCACTTACTTAGTGGTAAGAAGTGCGCTAAAAATACAAAAACCTGTACCAGAAACTAGAGGTAAGTTTGATTATTTTACGTAAAACTATTTTTATTTCGAAAAATTTTTTTATGTTTGAAATAGTTGATTGTTTGCAAATTTTGAACGCAAGATTTATTGTTTGATCTCGTTAAGTTGATTGACAAAAAATTATATTTTGTTTTTAGATGAATGAGAAGTTAATAAATATGTTACCGGCCAAACCCGATTTCAGGACAAACTAGTTTAGCCTAGGCTAAACTAGTTCTTCCTATACGCGATAGGATTACCTTCGCTCGCCCTTGGATCTTATGTCGACGGAGCCCCGCTTCGCGGGGCCCCTATTTCTGTGTAAAGGGTTTAAAGTAACCTAACCAAACCGAACCTCGGGGTGCCCTTCGCTCGCCCTTGCATCCTATGTCGACGGAACTAGTTTAGCCTAGGCTAAACTATTTTGTCCTGAAATCGGGTTTGGCCGGTAACAAATACAAAAGACTTATTTGGTATTAAGTACTTATAAGTTTTATTACTCGTATTCCATCTAAGGCAAAAAATTCGGACAAATTACAGAGCCGGATAAAGCCCGGACAAATGTCAAGAAGTCCGGACATGCCCGGACAAATCCGGACGGATGGTAACCTTACCCGGACAAAAACAAAAAAAATACACAGCTTTAAATGGAAATACTTATACTTTCTAGTAGAGTGTAACATTCTTGTTCTTTTGGTTAGCCATTGGCATTGCTCGTCTGTAACAAAACAAACGTTACAGAAACGTGTTTGCGTTACACGATCACGTCCCTGAGTAATTTGACTGCGTACTGCAAATGGTACTTACCTACTTACTATGTTCAAGTGAAGTATACAGGGTGTGGCGTAAATAGTGGTCCACCGTTAAGGAATCGATATACCAGATAATTTACTATAACATATTATAATTGTAATCATTTTTAACCAAGGGTTCCGAAAATATTTTTTTGTTTGTTTTTGTTTACGAAATTTCTGCCTTTTGTTACAAATTTGGTTGTAGTTTCAACAAAAACCATTATTTTTCATTTTTATTTCTGTTAATTACTGCTGAATACTAGAGTTATCGTGTAAAATTGTGGTTTTTTATGTAAATTTAGAGCTTTTGAAGAAAAAGTTAGTTCTTTTCTATTTTCAACCTAATTTTTATGTTAAAAATTAGGGTGAAAATAGAAAATTCAAGAGCGATTTTTGAAAAAAAAAAGTGTACGACTAAAATGGTTAAAATTGTAACTTAACGGTGGACCACTATTTACGCCACACCCTGTATATGTTATGTACCAAGTAATAATTGAGTTTGAGTTTGAGTTTGAATAATGACAAGCTAGTTAGAGCGAAATCAATAATTATAATTTGCACTTCCTTATTTATCACATTGCCTCGACATTATAAATATTGCTATGTGGTCTTTGGGAAATCTATGTATTCTCATTCGCTCGCTCTTGCGTCCTGTCGACGGAGTCCCGCTTGGCGGGGCTCCTATTTCTGTGTAAAGGGTTTAAAGTGACCTAACCAAACCTAATGTCACGGGGTGCCCTTCGCTCGCTCTTGCATCCTACGTCGCCTTTCGACCGACCCAGTCGAAATATGAAGTCCAGTCAATTTAAGTGTTTATTATCATAGGTCAGCAGAGTGTCTATGAATGGAATGATTTTATTTATCAAACTGCCCGGGCATTTTTTATAATGTCCTAATCACTATTGGTCCATCCATACTAATATTATAAATTCGAAAGTAACTCTATCTGTCTGTATGTTACCTTTTCACGCTTAAACCGCTGAACCGATTTAGATGAAATTTGGTATAGGTAGAGATAGTTGAATCCCGGGAAAGGACATAGTGTCTTTTTATCCCGATATTTCCACGGGATCGAAACTTATAAAAAATACAAACGACTGATGTGATAAGTATACCAACGTACGTGTGTTGAAGAGTCAAGTTTTGTGCCAACTGTCAAAGTTAAGCGCCCGGGTAGCAAAAATATAAGGCAGTAGGCAAGAACTACGTTATATTTTTATCAAGGCATGAGCTATGGGAGCAGTGGTGGCCAGTGGTAACGGCTGCGATTTACGAGCTGTAGTCATGGGTTCGAACCCAGACAAGCGCTTTATTATTATTAATAATAAAGCGGCACACCGGCAACGGCAACGCGGCAGGCCCAGAATGAGATGGCGGAAGGAACTCGACTCCTTCCACAAAGATTGGCGTATAACATCACTGGATAGGGATAAGTGAAAGGAGGGAAGGGAAGCCTTTGCCCTGCAGTGGGACAGAAATGGCTGACAGGCGCTTTACTTTGTGTAAATTATTTCATTACCATTGCTCTGAAAATGTTAATGAAAAAAATGGTGACGAAACCGGCATGTCCTAGAACCAAACATTCGAAGATAATGTGACATCCAACAACCCGCACTGGGCCCGCGTTTGGATTATGGCCCACTCCCTCTCACTGAGAGGAGGCCTGTGTCACAGCAGTGGGAACATTATAGGCTGATTATAAGCTATGTTTATTTATGCCTGCAGCTCTTTCCGTGTGAACACACTGTCCTCCCATACCTATTGACACTGTAATTTGAAAACATTGTTAAAGTCAGTTATTTTTAAAAGAGTAACCGTGGAGTTTCAGGTTTCTTGCCGGCTCTTCTCCGTAGGAAACAGCCAATTTGATCTGTGCTCCTAGCTTCTGACGTTTTATAAGTTCTACGAAGGTTTATGTGGAATAGGATATTTTGTATTTTGTAAAATATGGCTCGTGGCGATATCTACCTATAGTACAGTCAACAGCAAAAGTAGATGATGATAATCAGAAATTTAATACTAATGAACGGAGTTCGCGTCAGAACTGTGTGGCGTCGAAGTGATTCAAAAGTATGTGATTGTAAATCATACCAAACATTTACTGCTAGGACAGCTGCCATATATGACGCGAACTCCTATAGAAATAAAAAAAAAGAACTATCTGGGTTACTAAAAAAATTTAATTGAGTGAATTAGAGTGAAGTGCTCGAAGGAAAAAATCATTAAAAAAAGCTATCAGGACTAATAGCTATTTTTAATGATTTTTTCCTTTGAGCACTATGCGAAGTGATTGAAAAAAAAAAACAAAAATTGGTCATAACTTTTGAACCGTAAAAAAATTCACCGACATTATCAGGGTTAAAAAGTTTGGAAATGACCTTGCCCACGCCCCTATTCGATTTGATCCATACTTCCAGGGACACCCTGTATAATCATTCCAATAAACGAGTATTGTCTTCTTAGAAATTCCCCAGGTTCATAGCAGTGACGTCACCCGACACCCGCCATCTCGGCGTACAGCTCGTACAATTTTATGTGTCTATCGATTTTTGATTCAATCACCATAATGGTAGGTTCTCATAGAAACGTTCTTCGTAGGAATTGCGCGAAAATTCTGAAGTATTTCTTTCTATCGTTTGCTATTGTTAAGAATTTTGCCGTTGAGCTCTGTCGAATTAGAAATCGACAGAAAGAAATGATTTTAAACTCACATTTATTATCTTGATAATAAACTGACCGAAGTTATTTTATATCCGAAATAAAAAGTAAATTCCACTCTTTTCAATTCTAGTCCTATAGCCGCTGCAGATATGCTTTCGTAGGTACAGTATTTTTATCTCACGAACCGACGCGAGCTTTACTTGTGGCAACAAAGTTTACAAACACGCGCAAAAACAACAAAACAAAAAAACTTGAATTCTTTAACTTACGTAGTATTAGTTAACCTAATCTGACAATTAACACTTGTTACCAACATTATGTTATTTAAAGTGTATACGGTCCAATTTACAATAATTGTTCGACATAGTCCCAGATATCAATCCGTCTTGTTATACAACAAGTTGCCGTTAGAATTTAAAATTATAACTAGTGCTTTATTCAAAAACAAATTTAGGACATATTTATTGAGGAAGTGCTATTATAGTATTGAAGAGTTCATGAGTTCACAAATGACAAAATAAGTATTTACGTTTTTTATTTTTATTTTTTATTGTGTTTTTTTTTCATTTACATTCTATTCAGTATTCCCAATTAAGTGACTATTGATTTTATTATTTTCATCTTTTGACATTATTATTTCTTATTAAACGACTATTAATTTTATTATTGTAAAAATGAGTTATTGTTATTATTATTTTTTCTTTATTTTTATTATCAATATCTTTCTACACAATATATTTTGTTAAAAAATAAATGACTTATAACTTAATTTCTTAAACAGTTAAACAGCACAACCATGGTCTCCTTTATCTCAATCCCAGGAATAAATATTAAGTATTCAGTGCGCGTCAGTCGTAACCAGTTTATCTCATAAAAAGTGACTCAGAAGGAAGACCCGCCGTGTTTGGTGATAAAGAGATTCGTAAATGATTTCTAAAGGATCGCTGGCTAGCCGTGTTTGATGGAGGTGGTCATAAAATGGTTTATGACAGCATATTTATGTATCGGTAGTCCGTTAGAATATTTTTGGAGGATTTTTTGTGGTTTTACTGTAAAAATAAGTGTAAAACATCATGTGGGAATTTTATTCGTGCTAAAACTCTGGTATATACTTAACGTTTCTTAAAACGAAAGAGAGAGAGAAAATTTATCCTCCGTAAGTTCAAATAAACACTTTTTTAAGAAAAGAGAGGAAGACTGATCTTATCTTGGACTTTATTGACATCTTTATTTTATTTGAAAAAAAAAACGATATAACATTAAATATAACAATTATCAGTTAGGTACATATACAGAGTTAAATTGAAAACATGCGACAAATCGAAATGGGAGATTGTACTCATCATTATGAACAACTTTTACTATGAGACCAAACCTGAAATCGCGAAAAAAAAATCAGCTGTTCCCTACATTTATGTTCGCATGTGAAAATGTAGGGAACAGCTGATTTTTTTTTCGCAATTTCAGGTTTAGTCCCATAGTAAAAGTTGTATATAATGATGTGTACAATCTCCCATTTCGATTTGTCGCATGTTTTCAATTTCAACCTGTGTTAGTCTGAAATCGCCAACCCGTCTTGAGCAAGCGCGGTGATCAATGCGCGTGCCTTCTCTGCATGAGACGGGATCTTTGTCCAGCAGTGGGACAGTAATAGGCGAGTATCATTATTAGTGATCCCTTCTTTTCGCATAATGTTCTTTTTCCTAATATACTTTGGCATAACTATTTTGGCATAATTTTGTTTTGTCATTATAATACTTTGCCATTTTTTTTTTTGGCATACTGTTTATGTTGGCATAATTATCTTGAAGGCTAATGTGTTTTGGCATAAATTTAATTCGCATAATACTAAACGACTTCAGGGGCACCCCGAGGTTCGGTTTGGTTAGGTTCCTTTAAACCCCGCAGACAGAAATAGGAGCCCCGCGCAGCGGGTCTCCGTCGACCTGTCGTCGCTAGAGATAAAACGAGCATGCTAAATGTATGCTTTAGAATGTTATGCTTAATCATTATTATGATTAGAGAAATTATGCTTAAAAAAATTATGCGAAAGCAGTTATGCGTAAATAATGTTATGAGAAAATATAATTAGGAGAAACAAAAGTATGCCAAGTTATATTAGGTCTTAAAATTTTATGCAAATGGATAGGGAACCTAATTATTATTTATTATTATAATGAACAAAGGACCTATAAAAGTATCACTTTGTCGTCACAATCACATACGTATCATCTGCCGAGGCTTTACCCAACCATGTTAGGGTCGGCTTCCAGTCTAACCGGATGCAGCTCAATACCAGTATTTTACATGGAGCGACTGCCTATCTGACCTCCACAACCCAGTTACTGGGTAATACGATACCCCTTGGTAAGACTGGTTGTCAGACTTTCGGGCTTCTGACTACCCGTAACGACTGTCAAAGATCCATGAATGACAGCCTGGACCAACAGCTTAACGTGCTTTCCGAGGCACGGAGGGTCTTGGTATGTAAACATGGTCACCCATCCACGGACCAACCGCGGCAAGCGTAGCTTAATCTGATTGATCGACCCGTGTGGCTGTTATTTCTTAGCCACAAGCTTCTGTGGCTGTTATGTCTTAGCTACAAAATTATCTACATACGTATGTCAGTCATTATTAAACGGCCGCTCTCGAGAATGGTGCGCCATTTTTTCACAAACACGCCCTCGGGAGCCACAGACCACGAGTTATGGTAGAATGTGTCGCTGTTGCCGTAAATATTTACAGGTAACTGCTTTACAAATAGAGGACCTTGGTAACAAAGGTTAAGATGGAATAAAAGGGATTACAAGTATTAATCAGTCTGTGACTCTTATGTACGGCAGGGTCTTGGCATCTGACATGAAATTATCGCGCCTTAAATACTACGTTTGGGACTCTGACGACTATATTGAGAACTGCAAGTTATAGAAGGCAGGTTTAGCATGACATTTGCGCGTGATTGACCGCGGGGAATACACGGCGTGTACACTCGAGCAGCACACGTCAACGGCTGAGACAATTGCATCCGCCGACATCTGCCTTGTAGCTCGTGTATTCGAGCATAATCAGCCTAAACATCCCTACTGCTGGGGCATAAGACTCCTCTCTGTGAGAGGGAGTGAGCCATAATCCACCACGTGGGCCCAGTGCGGGTTGGCGGATGTCACATGCCTTCGAATTTTTGGTTCTGGGACATGCCGGTTTCCTCACGATGTTTTCCTTCACCGTTTTGAGAGCAGTGATGATGAAATTAAATACACAAAGTAATGTACCCGCCTAGGTTCGAACTCACGACATACAACTCGTAAATCGGGGCCGATACCACTGGGCCATCTCTGCATTCGAGCACCGTACTCAAATACAAGAGCAGCACGTTGTCGACGACAGCTGCCGACGCGTGTGGACAGCTGCAGTTGCCTCGCGTGCCGTTCGTGTGTATGAGCGCTCACCTCACAAATCACTCGTGGCAATATTAAAAAAGTTGTTTAACGCATGCTAAACAACTTTTTTAATATTGTGTTTTCTCCACAGTCATTATCGCAAGATGCGTGTTGCTAGAGCGTGTAGCTCGTGGCCACGGAGCCATAAAGCCATGCACACGAAGTCAGCGGCGGCGGCCCGGCGGCGGCGGCGGTGGCGTAAGGAGCGGCGCGTTTCAATGCATAGATTTATATGGAACTGGCCTCGAAGGCAGTGGCGCGGCGCGGCGAGCTGCGTACGAGCGGTGCGCACCAGTCTAGCGGTGCCCGCGCGTTTGCATCGACGTTGTGTTGTTCTCTCTCTTTCTCATAACACTACGCCGCTCTAGCGTCGCACGATCTACCCGCTGGCTTAGAGGTCTGCGTCGCGGCGCCGCTCCCCGCGACTTTGTGTCCGTGGCCTAACAAGTCTATTTGAATACGGCGCGTTCACACCAAACGGACCTTAAGTCAGCCTTGAATACGGCATGAATTTACATAATAATTACGCAACCTACAATCTAACGTAACCGTCCTTCTTAACAGATAGCCGCTTGGAAACTATCCCTGGGAATATCTTAATCACCATGTAAGCTGTGCATCTCTTTGATATAATCCCGTAATCTGCTGTAACGGCGCCCGAGGGAGGCTGCGGGCAGCTCACTAATAGAGGTGCACACAATTTATTGTATGGTGCCCAATAGTTATTACATTTGGTGGAGGCGTAAATTGTCACCGCAATTAAGACAAAGGTTTAATATACCAGAGGAATTTTAAAAATAAGTTTAATACAAAACGGACTGAAATGTATCTAAATAAAAATTTACATCATGACGACGTGTAGTGCCACTTTGAATATTCCGTGGTATCACAAAAATGAAAAATTTTGGGTAAAAAAAACAATGGCTCTCCCTGAGTGCCGACAGAAGTGAAAACAAAACACAAACAGAATACTTTGCCATCACTCACTGACATAACGGATATACATTAAAACCGAGTACATCCCGAAGACAGCCGAACGCATCCGAAGCGGTGTCCTTACCTTAACAATACAGGGTGAAATTGAACACATGCGACAAATCAAAATGGCAGATTGTACTCGTCATTATGAACAACTTTTACTATGGGACCAAACCTGAAATCGCGAAAAAAAAATCAGCTGTTCCCTACATTTTGGCGAGTTATGCGAACATAAATGTAGGGAACAGCTGATTTTTTTTTCGCGATTTCAGGTTTGGTCCCATAGTAAAAGTTGTTCATAATGATGAGTATAATCTCCCATTTCGGTTTGTCGCATGTGTTCAATTTCACCCTGTATATCGGAACTAATGCCACACAATAATAAATGATTAATCTATACATAAAATATTCTAGAATCTTTGACAATATATTTAAAACTTTTGACATTACATTGAAAACTGACATCATATGGAAATCTGCGTGAAATAATTTTTAAAACAGTTTGGCACTTTTGAATTTCACCTGGATTGTTAATTAATCATTTATACTAAGTGCTTTGTATTTATATTTAAATTGCATGTGTATAAAATATTCAACACAATGTAAATTGTTTTATGAATAAATGAAATGAAACAGTGGCGCGAATTCAATGGTATTTTCCAATCTCAAAAACTATCCAACGCGCCTAAAGAAATTTTCCCTAAAAAAAAAACAACGATAACTTTTTTTGTACATATTAACAGTTTACGCAATGTGTGAGACCGTTTGTCCACCCGCCACCGTCAACAGGACGTCAACGCGAACCGAGATTTGAACCGAGCGTGACGTCTTGGTAACGGCGTGCGGTGGACACGCGGCCATAGCAAAATATGTATTCACTATACTTCGACGTCGCCATCGCCTTTTTGTTGACGTGGCGATGGACAAACGGACTGAGGCAACAAACTACTTACCTCACACACATTATTGCATTTTGGGTCGTAGGGGCCCATTCAAGTATTACGTAAGCACTACAGGGGGCGGGGCTTTGCTTTGCTTATTTTCGATGACATGGGGAATGGGGGGTCTGGATGGTGATTACTTCAGCAGTATTATTATTTTTTGGATTTTCTACAAAATTCAGTCGATTTTGGTTTGAACACATATGGCAACCTTACTTGTCTGTCATGCTTGAAAACGAAACGCATTTTCCGGGATTCTACTGTGACTTGATAACTGCTGCTCATGAATCAATAAACAAACCAGAACACATCGAAAAATGCATGTACCAATTTTTTAAGTAAGCATTGTGGTAAAGCTTTGCTTGCTTTTGCTGACGCGGGGGAGGGATGGGGGTTAATAATAGCAAGAAATATTCTTACGTAATACTTGAACGGCCCCTAGGTACAGACAGCGTCAGAGAAAAGGAATCCCCTTTGGTAACGACTCATTTCCAAAGGGGGTTCCTTTTCTCTGACGCTGTCCGTACTATGTCAAAGTCAAAAAGTCAAAGCATTTATTTCAAATAGGCACATAAAAGGCACTTTTGAACGTCAAAAAATATCTTATAAAATAGAATTGATTCTAGTCGCCCATTCCAAAATGTAGTTTTCGTATGGAGAAGAATGGGCAAGAAACTCCACCGTTACTCTTTTAAAATGTTTTAGGTACAATATTTTGCATGGGTACATTAATTATATAATAACATGTGAGGACGATGCACCTACAATAAAATACTTGAACGGCCCCTAGGTACAGACAGCGTCAGAGAAAAGGAATCCCCTTTGGTAACGACTCATTACCAAAGGGGGTTCCTTTTCTCTGACGCTGTCCGTACTATGTCAAAGTCAAAAAGTCAAAGCATTTATTTCAAATAGGCACATAAAAGGCACTTTTGAACGTCAAAAATTATCTTATAAAATAGAATTGATTCTAGTCGCCCATTCCAAAATGTAGTTTTCGTATGGAGAAGAATGGGCAAGAAACTCCACCGTTACTCTTTTAAAATGTTTTAGGTACAATATTTTGCATGGGTACATTAATTATATAATAACATGTGAGGACGATGCACCTACAATAAAATTACTATACCACAATAGGTAAAAGAATTCAAAACGAAACCATGACATATGAATTAATTATCCGATAGATAGGTAATGGTGCTCACATATTTAAAAACATTTGACAAGGAAACGCAAAATACGGCAGCAATTTAATGTGTTGGCCCCTGAGATTTAAACCTCAATATTATTAACACTGCACGCTCTTCGTTACCCGCGCGCCGCGCCGTGCCCCAAAAGTGCATTATTTCGTCCCACACTAAAAACGAACAGTGCTTTGTGCTCAAATTGAATTTCAGGGGTGTCGCTAAAAGCGCAATTTTTGATATGAAAGAGTATTTTTTTTAAAGAGAGCAGATTTTGGTAGATGGACACAAACCCGCGGGGCAATTGCGTAACACATGTCATTATCAATTGGAATCGGTTTCATTTTGACAGTTCAACAACATTCATTGCGTTATTTACGTGTTGAGCAGAAATATTTTTCGAACTTATGAAGCAGTGGATTAGCAATTTGCTTCAAAATTATTCTGATTCCGATCGATAATGTGTTACGCAATTAGGGTGCAGAATTGTAATTGTAAAGTCATTGTTTATCAAATTGGCTACCAACATAAATTGTCCGTATATTCAAATCAGAACTGCCATTGTTGGACTGTTGTATGAATTTGATATAACGCGGCAAATTGGCGTTGTGTGTCACGTAAACGTAAGAAGGTGGATGCACTAGGTAGTCCGCGAAATTCAAATTTTCTTGGGTTTTTTGCAAGTTTCAGGTAAGTGTCAGGTTGTATGTTGAATAAAATATGATTCGCGAGCGTAACAAGTATGTATTTACAGAATTAAAACCCTCTAAGTACAGATGCCAGCCAGCACATCAAGCTACTACAATCTGTCAAATTTCTTTAATAAATTTTCAACTTCATCGCTAAAGCATAAGGTTCAAAGTAGATTGGGAACATTTGACAGTTTCGGGTAGCTTGATGTGCTGGCGTCTATACATATAATCCTATTAAATGACTATTTCATGAAATATGAATTGAAGAATTCGAAGTTATTATGAGACTAGCTGTGCCCCGCGGTTTCACCCGCGTAACTGTCGATCCCGTGGGAATATCGGGATAAAAAGTAGCCTATGTCCTTTCCCGGGACTCAAACTATCTCTATACCAAATTTCATCTAAATTGGTTCAGCGGTTTGAGCGTGAAGAAGTAACAAACATATAAACACACACACGCACACTCACAAACATTCGCATTTATAATATTAGTGTGATAGTGTGATAACACGGCGATGCTATTCTATTGGATATACTTATTGGACTTGTTCTTAAAATTATGTTCTTAAAATTATGAACTTTCATAAGTTCTTGCAAGTTTCACCTACAATTATAACTGAGAGCAGTGGTGGCCCAGAGGTAATGGTCGTGAGTTACGAATTGTAGGTCGTAGGTTCGAACCCAGACAGGTGCTTAACTTTGTATAAATTGTTTCATCACCACTGCTCTCAAAACAGTGAAGGAAAACATTGTGAGAAAACCGGCATGTCCTAGAACGAAAAATTTGAAGATATGTGACATCTATCAACCCTCACTGGTTCTGCGTTGTGGATTACGGCCCACTCCCTCTCGAAGAGAAGAGGCCTTAGCCCCAGCAGTGGGAACATTATACGCTGATTATGCTATAACTGAGTATTTGAAATAAGACAAGGTTAGTCTAATAGCGGGTTCAGGATGTTGATAGGGCTGCCCTTTTTCTGCAGTGCATCAGGACGTTTGCACAAGCACACGTCGATGGCTTCCACGCCATCGTCGGACAGAAATCTGCCGCTTTGCTCTGCAGAGTACGGGAAACCTGCAACTCCATCCTGAAGACCATAGCGGGGAGGTGCGAGTCTCCTTTATTAGGCGATGTTGTTCGAAGATGTATTTCGAACAACAGCCTTTGTTTCTAAATAGATAATAAGTTTACTAACATAGGTATAAGTCATCTTTTTTTGTTTACTAATCCATATGGATGTTGTTTATCCGAATTAAAGATTATTTTATTTATTTATTATCAAGTGGGTACACGTATCTCTAGATCTATGCAGTATCGAGGACGAGGTCATTTTATAATCATGAAGACGTCAAAAACAAAGAAAAAAAATCTCTTTATAGCCCCTTTGATCAGCAACAGCCCTAGGGACAAAACGGTACAATTTTAGCATAATTGTTTAGAAACATAAACGTTATAAAGTGCAGTGTCATAAACGTCCTGCGTTTCAAACACTCCACGAGTCACTCTGAGCATATTTTATTTTAGTTTTTAAATTCATATTCTATGGACGTGAATTAAAATAATAGTGGGAAGTGTTAGGCCACGGACACGAAGCAGGTCGCGCGGCGCTAGAGCGGCGTAGTAATGTGTTATGGGAAATTAGTGTATTTGTTATCGAACGAAATGTCTAAACAGCGACGACAACATCTTTACATCTTTTTGATACAACATTTTGAAACGTCGGTCGTTAAAAAAGCAAAAAATAAAATGCACAACACTACATCAATGAAGACGCGCGGGCACCGCCAGGCTGGTGCGAACCGCTCGTACGCCACTCCCCGCGCCGCTGCCTTCGAGGTCAGTTCCATATAAATCTATACATTAAAACGCGCCGCTCACCGCGCCGCCGCCCGCCGCCGCGCCACGCTGACTTCGAGTCCGTAGCCTTAAAGGGGTTTTGAGTATGGACGTGGATGGGTATAAGAGTAAGGTAAGACCAGAGAAACGTTGAATAGATTCTGAAGTAGCCACCAGACACAACACCCGTCTGTTCGGAGGATTTCTCCCTTTTCTATGGAGCATGAGTGAACTTTACACCATGATAATCATGATGCCTCTATACAGTTAACAAAAAGCCCTCATTAAATCTTTTCCTATCTGCGATATCTGATTATTATTCACCGATAATACATCAATAGAAATGTATACAATAGAAGACTTAGGGTCAGCTCACACCGCGACACGACGCGGCGCGCAGTTTTCAAGATAACAATACAATTAAGTATAGACCTTATCTACTACACAAAAAGGTACACATCAGTGAGGAGAGCCGCGCGGCACCGCGCGGCGTAGCTCGACGTAGTAGACGCACAGAATTGTATACCTTTTTGTGTAGTAGGTAAGGTCTATAATTGTATTGCTATTTTGAAAACTGCGCGCCGCGTCGCGTCGCGGTGTGAGCTGACCCTTAGGTGCAGTGCGCACACATAGTTCATTCATTACCTATCGTTGCTATTTTATACATAAATCCCTTTTATTTCGTTAAAACCTAGAGATACGACATATGGATGGGCAACTATCGTACTATAGTCCGCGCGGAACTATGTAGTTGGCCGCCTTAGGTATGTGAGCGGTGGGACGGCGGAGCGGGGGCACATTACTCACAGTGCGTGCATTGTGAACCGCCGCGCCGCCTCACCCCTGTCCCCACCTCAGCGGCCAACTAGTTCCGCGCGGACTATACTACTTAGAAATCAATTCTTCTTTAATACCACATTGAAACTGATGGATGCTAGTGATGGCGCCAAACACGTAGCCGACTTCTGGGCCGAGTCTATTTAGATTGCACTCGACGAGCAAAGAAAAAGATACCAAATAAGTATTTATTTTCAAGTTGCAAAAAAAAAAAAAAAAAAGAGAACTTTATACATTAGCTTCAATTATTAACTTTCTTCAGAATTCACTTTTTTATTGAAAAACTCGACTTTGACATTTTCTTGGCATGATCACAAGAGAGTTTCTAGAATTATAATTTCAGAATAACTTTTTTTTATATTTTTCTTTTATTTCTTTTCATTCATTATAAAGTTTTCATATCGCAATGTATGTTAAGATCTGATTTTGTTTTAGAATAAAAAGATAAAAAAACAATGTAACTTACTAAATACTTAACTAATATCACAGAATACTTAAAGTACTACGTACAGAAAGGCCACTCCCTTCCCCGCACTAACATCAGTTACCGCACCTAACCCCGCACTTCGGCGTATTCGTCGCAGTTCTCTCGCAAACACAAGTACCTCACGCACACATTCATACGTATACAAATGTCATTTTTTAATGTAGTAGTAGTAGGTAATTATTTGGGTGCAGGATTGTCCGAAAGGGTTACCGCTACCCCGGAACATAAAGGGCTAAGGAAGGAACACGGATGGGTTTTAGTCAGTAAGAGTCTGACACTCCCTTCGCTCCACCCAGAGCGGGAGGGGTCATTTGATGAATTCCCATCCATAAAAAAAAAAAGTAGGTAATTATTTTGCGAGCGTTGTATGGAGTGTCCGGGGTGTGCTAATATTAAAATGTATCATAATAAACACCCAGTGTTCTTCCTCCTCTCTCCTACTATCTATGCTGTGCCCGATAGGGTCCATAATTGTGACTAATACAATTATTTCTCTACCAACTATATACATTATGTTACGCAATAATGAATTGAGATTTTTGTTTAACTCATACAAGAGTCTTTGGTCAACTGGACCCGCGGGTCCAGTCAGTAAAAGATAATAGTGGAATGAGTAAGCGAACACTAAAGATAAAATTAAAAACTGAATGCTTAATGAAATTGTCGCAACATGCGACAATAGTTAGTTGCGCTGCTGTTAAATCTTCTTACCGTCCATTTAAAGTTTATGTATTTACCTACTTAGATGTGTAATCAGATTGTTGATACCAAATGTTTAAGACGAGCGCTAATCCTGCCGACAAACTGTCACGCAGTTTGGCAGGTTTATGATAATGTGTACAAGTGTTTGGTCTAAAATAAATTATTTATTTATTTATTATTATTATTTATTATTAGTCGAATATAATTTAATACAATACCAGTCTATCATTGTCCCACTGTAGAGCAAAGGCATCTTCTTATGCGGAGAAGGCATGAACATTGATCATCACCCTTGCTCGAGACGAGTTGGCGCTTTCAGAGTTATGCCTGTCCTTCCTTACATAGTACAGACGCCAGCACATCAACCTACCCGAAACTGTCACATTTTCCCAATCAACTTTGAACCTTATGCTTTAGTAATAAAGTTGAAAATCTATTAAAGGAATTTGACAGATTGTAGTAGGTTGATGTGCTGGCGTCTGTACAAACAAAATCGCCGAAATGTCTGTACGCGCATAATTTCCGAACGACTGCACCAAATTGGATAATCAGCCTATAACGTTCCAACTGGTGGGACACGGGCCTCCTCTCGGTGAGAGGGAGTGGGCCGTAATCCTGCACCACGTGGGCCCTGTGCGGGTTGGCGGATGTCACATGTTTTCAAATTTTTGGTGCCGGTTTCCAATTGCGATGTTTAACTTCACCGCTCTCAAAGCGGTGAAGTTAAACATCAGCAGCGTCATCAGCAGTCATGACGAAATAATTTACACAAAGTAAAGTGCCTGTCTGGGCACGAACCTACGACCTACAACTTGTAAATCGCGGCCGTTACCAGTAGGCCACCACTGCTCGGGAATTGAAAAAGTTCCATTGGTCCAGGAAAACTTTTTGACAGGTCATATACAGCAAAAGGGTTTTTTGACCTAAATAGGCCTCACAATCATCACAACAAAATCTCTAATCACTCTACAAACATAAACAATTTCAACTCCAAAAAACAGAACAAACACAATCTTTCAACATGGAACACGAAATTAATGAGTCTGAATATGAAAGCAGAATGTTTAGTCAAACACACAAGCGGTGAGCACAGTTCTCGTCGAAATTCATTTGAAAAACAACAATAAAATATGTTGTTACTAAACAAACCAACATTATAAAGTTAACTGCGGACCGACTGTAAATTATTAAAGCAGCGTATGCTTAGGTTGCGTTACGTGGCAGGTGTGACGTCACAATGTATCAGGAATTAATGGTAGAAGATTTCGTGTGAATGTTTCAAATGATTGACTCTTCTGGTAAAAGGATAATTATGCTAATAGAAAAGTCAAACCATTTTTTTTTCCCTGTTGAACATGCTTTTTGTACGTCAGAATGTGGCTTTTAAAGCATTAATCTATATTAATTTATTCAAAGACGTCTTCCTAGTTAGTTTTGCAGCTATGTCTACGAGTAGCGACACTAAATCAGCCCCACTTTCACCTTTTAGACTGGCTAGTATTTGTATCACTGCACGAACTATTCTCACAAAGTTAATATTGAAAAGAGACAAAAAGAACTTAGTTTTTTAAACCTGTAAGTCACAGATTACACTAAACGCGTATTATTTTTACCACGTAACATAAGCTAGGAATATTTTCCGCACCAGCGTCACGCAGCGACGTACGAAAACATAGACTAAACTGTGTTTGTTACAGCATTATATTTACATCATAATGTTGTGGAAATTGTGCCTGGAAATTACAGCTTTAGATCTTAGAATCAAGACATTATTATAATTTGTCTAGCGAGAGAAAATTAAGGTGGTATACGACCTTAGGTAAAGTCCTTAGCCTAGAAAACTAAGTGCTACCACCATAATAATAATGATTTTTGTCTTAAAGTGAATTGCTGTGCTTCAGTTTGATTTAAAGAGCATAAATGTCAGTGACATTGCAGCTTCATCATCATCATCATCGGGTGCAGTTGCCTCCCCCCCATCCCCTCCCCTGGGCTTTGACCAAACTGAGTCTAAAACTCAAGATTAGACGTAGACGTGGTCTTAGTCATCCTCGTAAAGGGCACATTCTCGAGTTTAGGGAAAATTGGTTCGGAATTCTTTTAACGGCTTGAATTGCATTTATGCAACACATATTTCCGTGCCCCTACCGCTCGTGTCGTATTTCTGCGACAGAGAACATGCATGATTTTTTCGTTCTATTTTTGTCCTTAAACTGCATGGTAAAATTAGAACCATTATTAAATAGAGATAAAAACTTTTTGACTATTTTTTAATTGATACAACGATTTCTCCTCCTTATTTATTGTAGGTTTTATTTTATCTTGATTTTATCGATTTGTAGCCGCGCGCTAGGGGCACGGCAACTGATATTTAGCCAAGCGCTTAAAAGGTTAAAGCTTTCAAGGCTAGGAATCCGCCTTACTCAAAGAGAAACATTTCCTCCTCCTTGAGCCTACCTAGATCCGTATCTTATCATTATATTTTTTTCAGAATATTGGCGTCATTTTTGAAGTGTAAACTTCTTTAGCGGCGTTGCACACTTTTTTGTAATGAGTAAAAAATGTTAAACTCGCGTCAGGACATCGCGTCAGGACACGTGACCGTCAGGAGAGACTACACAGGGGAGAACTACTACTCCTAACTACTAATAAGTATCCCCCTCTCTTTCTACGGCGGGGCCAACCGAAGTGAACCAAGTGTCACAAGACAATGGATGGATGATGTAGATGCGGATGTGGATGGTATTGAAAAAAAATGAGTTATATTAATTTCAACGTTAATATTCAAGTTTACACTTCTGTCGGCACTCCCGGAGTGCAACCCGTTTTTTTTTTAACCTAGTCTTAATGATGGATGCATCTGCAAACTCATTAATGTTGGAGAGGCAGTAACCACTTCATATCCAGTGGTTACGTATCTATGTTATCTTTCTCTAAATCATCATCATCATTTCAGCCGAAAGACGTCCACTGCTGGACAAAGGCTTCCCCCAAGCACCTCCACTTCGACCGGTTTTGTGCTTCCCGCACCCAACGAGTTCCTGCGGCCTTCACAAGGTCGTCGGTCCACCTTGTTGGAGACCTTCCAACGCTACTTCTTCCGGTTCGCGGTCGCCACTCCAGAACCTTTCGACCCATCGGCCATCTGTTCTGCGAGCAATGTGCCCAGCCCATTGCCACTCAAGTTTGGCAATTCTTCGGGCTATGTCGGTTACCTTGGTTCTCCTGCGGATCTCTTCATTTCTGATTCGATCACGCAGAGAAACTCCAAGCAAAATTTTCTCTAAATATTTACTGAAAATGGCGCTTGGTTTGAAGTTATAAGCGAAGATAATGATATGAGAGCCGAATGACTGAGCTATGATGATGTTTAAGATCGGGTAAAGTAATTATAATAGACTTCGAACCCAAGTAGGCCGAAGCAAAGACAATCCTCACAGATGGGGTTCACAGACGGCACAGACCTCAAGTGCGTATGTGGCACCTCCCCAGAGACTATGGCCCACTTTCAATCTTGCGCCGCATGCCCTGTAAGCTCTGCACTTGATGTTCTTATGACTGTGTCAGTAAGCGGAGTTCGCGCAACTGAATTTTGTCTTGACTTGCCCGTGTCGATAAGGCGTGCTCAATCTTTGTCAACTTTTAAAATTATGATAAAAAAGCACTTCCTCTCTCCTTTAACATCATAATTATATTTTCTTTGCTCCTATTTCTTGTTTACTGTTATTATGTTTAATGTGTATCTGTATATACACACATCAAAAGTGTCTAGGGATCAAGCATTTTTATGCGGATTTCTTGAGATTGAGATGTGGCTTTGTAATAAATTTATGATTTTATAAATTTATATGGATCCTTTTTGGTGCATTTCATAATTTGAATCAGGAACTGTGAATCAAATTCGAGTAAAAGATGAAAATCAGCTGTCAATATTTTCCCTATAAAAACATACAACGCATTGAAGACATTATTAGTGCTACTGTTTCCCTACTACTGATTAAAACCAACGTTATTATGGAGCGGCGACGTCATTTAAGCAGGGAAGAAATGCTGAGAGCCGTGGGAATGATAGAAGCTGGTTCCCGGCAACGTACTGTGGCTTTAGCTCTGAATACAAGTCAGAGTGTTATCAGTCGACTTTGGACACGTTACCGAAGCACTGGTACCGTGGCTGAGCGCCATGGAGGACGGTATCGCTGCACCACACGGAGACAAGACCGATACATTCAAATCTTAACTCGAAGAGCTCCAACAATAACCGCCATGATGTTAGCCGTGAGGCTTCATCACTCTTCAGGGAACTTAATTAGCGACCAAACAGTCAGAAACCGCTTGCATGAAGTGAACCTTCATTCCCGAAGACCGCTACGGGTACCACCTATAGCAATGCACAATCGTAGGATTCGATATCAATGGGCTCTTGAACACAGAAATTGGGCAGAAGAACAATGGCGTTTCGTATGCTTTTCTGATGAGTCTGGTTTTGGTATGAGACCGGATACAAGACGTATACGACACTGGAGAACCCCTGGACGCCAACAGCGATTAAAATCCTGCCAGGAAGTCCATCCTTATAGTGGTGGAACCATCATGGAATGGGCGGGTATTTGGATCGGCGGAAGAACTGAGTTGATTTGGATCAGAGGCAACCTCAACGCTCAAAGGACATGGCCAGTTTTTGTAAGGACGTCGGCATAGTTATCGAATTTATTGTACACCTATGATTTTTGGTGTTTTATATTCGTGAATATTTGCTCATTAAATTGCTACAAATAAAAAACTCGGAGAACTTGTCAGTACAACAAACTAGACAAAAAACAGTTTCGTTAAACCTTTTAATCAGATCGCTAGCAATAAGGTGCATAGATTATAATTTTGCTATTAAAACACTTAAAGGCGCTTTAAAATAGCGAACAGTTGTGAATTATATTATTACGTATAACTGATATGGTTTTAATATTATTAAGCATTAAAACAAAGTAATGGCCACGTAAATGAAGGATTTTAAACTGCATATTGATTAACATTTTTATGAAACTGGGTGATAGTCTCAAAAAATGTGACAATAATAACAAACATAACATAACATCGCGCCTATATATTCCTCGAAGGGTTGGTCAGAGGTGTAGTACAACCACATTTCACTAGTTATTTTGAGTCCCATGGGCGAGCTGATTGCCATCAAGCGCACAAGTCCAGACTCCGGGCTACTACTGAGAAATTCCTGATGAAAAAATTAAGAGAGAGATATGGGGTTTATATCTCTTTGTTCGACCTGGGAATCGAGCTCAGGACCTCATGCTCAGCAGTAGCGTTTGCGACCACTAGACCAACGAGGCAGTCATAATAACAATTAACAAAGTATATTCGAAATTAATGGTTTTCTTTAAAGTACATTTTTACAGATAACCCTTATATTTTTTTAAATAGGTAGTTCAATATACTATAAAAAAGAGAAGCACAAAATAAAGCAAAAGAGTAAAAATAATTATTTATTTATTAGAGAAAATAATAAAAATATGTTGCTACCTATTGTTACGTTGTTTTTTTGCACCTACAACGGGTTGGTTTAGTAAAGTAGCATTTACCTGAAAACATAAGTAGTACATTACGAGGTTTCCGAGTAACACATTTCATTGTAGTTTTACAATCGGCTTCCTCACAATAAATCACTTTTCTTAATCCTAAAACATATTGAATTGTAATTAGTTGCATTTGTTTACATTCCAAATGTCATTCAGTCAAACGTCAGTTTCTATCTGTCAAAGGCGACATCTGGTGGTCGCCGATTCACAGTTGTAGTTTAAATCGATATTTTAACATATTGATTGCTAACCATCGAAATAATATCGTATGGAGCAATCCTCAATTATTTTCAGCTTTTAGTCAAAAAAAAGTCATAATAAACTAAATAACCGTAAACGGAAATCATTCATTTTTTCAATATAGACTTCTTTCTAGAAACTTCGTGTCAAGTTAATATATTTTTTATCTGTGAATTGTCTTCGACGTAATGTGACAAGCTAATACTTTCTTAATCTGCCAAATTAAGATTCGAGGAGATTTAACATTATCATGACGAGTTTTAGTTTTGGAAATAACAAATAATTTGTTTGTTGGTCTGGATCATGAAGATTCTTATTGTTTCAGCGAATAAACGTCATGTTGTGCAGTTGTTAGTGATTTTCAAGAATTTAAGTATCTCGGTGTATTATTTATCTTCAGTGATTTAATATTATTTTACCCGTAATCGGGGAGATTTTTGAAATGCTCCGACTAATTCCGGTTTGTGAGCCAGTGACAGCATCATGGGACTCACTTAGCATCTTGAAGCCCTACGACACGTTGAGTGATTCCACTAAACTTGTTACACGTTCTAAAAGGTAAGGATTTGGTTGTAATAGTCTTTGGAAGTGGTCTGTGAGCCCTTCCCTGGTTGTTAGAAAGGGTATTGTCGTGATCCATGGATATTTATTGCAGGATTCCAAATTGCGCATACGCAGGCAGCTTTCCAGCCGGCGAAGAATCTTGCAGTCAAGTGCTTTCTCCCTACGACAACCGTGAGTATTTCACCCGCTGACTATTTGCAACTCATCCCTATTGTCCGACCACTCAAGATTAGGCAAACCGAAGTCGTAGCTCTTTATGGTGTCATTGTAAAAAGGCCTCGTTAACCGGCTAATGTTTTAGCCTTTTAGATTTCCAAGCTCAGTCACCTCAAGGAAGGTGAATTAGTTTCTCTTTATATTATTAGGCCTCCGTATTGTCGATTCCAGGAGAGGCACCTCGAGCGATTCGTCTCGCCGCCAGGACCTAGAGGATCGTCTGGGGCCTGGACGCGAGACCCGTTCCTCGAGCACAGCGAAGCCTCGTGTGGAGACGACTGCGGCCGGCATAGTCCGTCTAGCGTTAGCGCTCAGGCGGGATGGTTTTTTCTTTTACCTACTTTAACTTTTTATCATACCTTATTACGGTTCCCGTAGGAACCAGTTGATTGTCTGGGTCCGGTTTTCGATACTGGAAACCGGCCTGCATCACAATTTAATTTGTGGATCTCGGGTTCGACATCCTACCCCGTCCGGAATAGTATTGGACACCTTCGTCGGCTCCGGGATCCGGGACTCTCAAAGTCCCTGGCGCCCATTTAATAGATTTAAATTAAACAATAACTGGAAGGTTACTTTCTCCTTAGTTTTATAATAATTATTAACTTTTAACTTATACTCATTTCAAACGGAACAGTACAGGGTTTATCTCCAACCCCCCACGACCTTCGCTCTCTATATTTCCTTATTAGCTGGCTGGCAACAATTTTGTTATTTTTTCGTAAACTTATTTATTAGTAATGTTACTTAACCAGTTTTTTTTTAATAAACAGTGTTTGAGATAGTTGTTGTTTCATATTACCATACCCACTAGTTTGTCACTACAGATAAAAAATCAAAATTGTAACACTATATTATAATTATTATATCTTAAATGTCTACCTAAATAACATAAATTGCAACGATAGTGTTAATGAAGATACCGAGTGAGGTCAATCAACCAGCTTGTATAAAATAGAGAATTTTTATTTCACAAATACAGTAACCTGGATTAAGTGTAAGTATAGGGCTTTAATTACAAGTCACGCAACGAGTTATGAGCGTTGACCTTGAAAAAAAAACAAGCGAAACGAACCCTTATTACTAGGGCATAAGGGTTTGTGGCGTCTGTTTTCTTCAAGGTCAGCGCTCATAACTCGTTGCTTACACTATACATAAATAGCTGCTTTAAACATAACCAGACATGTTAAAAAATACAAGCATATTATTGTTTTACAATTGTAATTATGGTTTTCAAGAAAGATTAGCCTTTTGTTAGATTGTTTTATTATTCTTGAATTGTTAATAATATGTTGTCTAAAAATCCAGCTGGAACTTGGATATTGTTTTGGTGTCTTGCCCAACCAAGGTACCAGATAATTGTCATAACGTGACAACAACAACTAACGGTCCTGTTTCCTACAAGGCAACTACAATAGTACCCTAAAATAGCTTCCAACAGACAGCTTAGTCGGTTTGAGCATTGGTTATCCAACGCGAAACTCTTGTTTGATGGTGTGAAGAAAGCGAGGATATGAGATGCCTCTGCAACCTTTGCATGGCTATTCCGCAGTTGATGCACCTCATATTGATCCACAAAACAAACGATAAATATCCATCGTTTGGCGTTCGTTGGGCCGGTCTGTACGCACCAATAGACAACGCACATTGTCATTGTCAAATAAGTAAACGCGTTCCGTTTTATGATTTTTTTTTGTGTGTGAAATATAAAAAAAACTATCTTACGCATCAATATTATGAAAAGATAATTTTATTAAATGCAACAAATACCAATGAAGATAGTTTCGTAAGAATAAAATGTTCCTAATATGAGCCTTTTGTCATCCACGTCACATGTCTACAAGTAGTATGCATGGTATGGAACTTATTTTTTTTTCTCTATGGTCCACTATGGCGGAAGTTGACAAACGGTACTTTGAATTCATCTGTTCATCATGCATTACTAAATATTTTGAAATAAACACTGACGAGTTCAGAGAGGTTAAAAACAACGTATTAATTCATTTTTCTATTTTTAATATACACTATTATTTACTATGTATGTGTACTTGGAATGTACTTTTTTGTCCATGTCTTTTATGCTGAGACGATTGTATCAGACGTCATCGTTCCTCTACAAGTGCAAATCGGTCCCTTATTTCAGTTAATGCATGATAATGCACGACCGCACACCGCAAGAGTTGTAAGACAGACTCTCGCCGCAGCTAACATCAATGTCCTGCCCTGGCCTGCTCAGTCGCCAGACTTGAACCCGATTGAGCATGCATGGGATATGCTACAGAGAAGAGCTCTGCCGAATATGGAGGGTATCCAGTCGCAAGAAGACCTTTTTTTGTTGTTGCAACGAACATGGGCGGCCATTCCACAGCGTGATTTGGATGAACTCATTTTGAGTATGCCAAACCGATGTTCTTGTGTTGTTAGTGTTCGCGGTAGAAACACGGATTATTAATTGTTTAAGTTACCCAATAAAATTTTAAAGAAAACTGTTATTTCAGTCTTTTTTTCGAACTTTTGTGTTAGTGGTTCAAATGTCAAAAATCCCTTTATTAGGAAAATGGCAAATTTCTTTATTAATGCAAAGGTGACTTGGTTTATCGTTACTGTGACAAACGAAAACACTTTATTTGATGAATCCTTAAAGAAATTTTTAATTAATATCAATCAGGAGAAAAGTTATTGCAAAAATATATGTTGATCCCTAGACACTTTTGATGTTTGTATTTATTTAGATTAGTATAATATACTTTATGTATGTATTTATTGTATTGTATAAATGGTACACCACAGACTACCAACAGTATTTGTCTGTCCTTCCCATTTTTAATCCATCTAAAGGTTGACTTTAAAAGATCGCTCTTAGCGATAAGACCGCCCATTGTGTCACCCATTGTAAAGTTTCTATATTTATGTCTCTAATTTATATGGTATACATAATAAAGAGTATTCTATTCTGAATTTTGGGCTAAAGATGTTTGAACTTTTTTCCATCAATGCTCTAAGAAGAAGAAGTAACCGCCGTAGTCAAAAACAACGTCGCATTCATAAATTTTAATTTACAAAATATCAAGTCACTTTAGCCTATCTCCTTTCATTCCACGATGTCTGCCATACCTCAATGTGTCGTATTTATTACAATTTTGATAAGTAACAGTCGTACAGAGGCTGTTTCGTCGTTTTGAACTTAAGTGTATTTGAGGCTTTGTATTCTCGAAATAATTATAGTATGAGATTTTGTTGTGGGATTATTTTTCTCATCATGTTTTCGGGGTTGTGTAATTTCTAGCTATCTTTGGTGTTATGTTGTTAACACGTTCACTGCGGATCACCCAAAATCGGCCCGATACGGTGCTTTGTGTTGGTGCGCACGGTCAAAACTATATCTTTCTCGCTGGTGCGGAATGATTATCTTCGGTATTTGTTCGACAAAGACAAATATAGATTTCGGCTCGTGGTTACAAATGTAGGTATTTGGCATTAAAACATCGTGGCGGGCCCTTTTCGACCACCATCGCACTGACGGTGAAAAACACCCGCTCCCTGCGGCGGCGGGCCTATTGTGGTATATGACCGTTGCCGACCTGTTGCCGCACGGAGCGCGCGCGCATGTTTCGAGCCGCCAGTCAGTGTTGTGCTCTCTACAAGACAGTACCTACGTGTGCGTGTCGTTTTTTTATCGACAGGTCAGAAGAATTCTTTCTAAGAGAAGAAATTGTGTACGGTGCTATGAAAAGCTTCGACAGACATTAGAGTGCAAAGAAGCAAAAAAGAAAGTTAAGAAAATTAAAACATTTTGCAACAAATGCAATCAATCCCTTTGCGTGCAGTGTTATAAAGAAAGACACGTTCCAAATTAGTTTACTGTTTCTGTCTGGATTATGTGATTTACTAAATACACACTTTTTTATTTCTTATAATTCTGTTTTATTTTCGATAACCCTATATTTTTGTCTGTCCCATCACTATAAAAAAGTACTTTCTAGTGCGGTATCGGTCGTTATCGGCCTGACACTTTCCTTGGTTGATTTCTCATTTCCTGTTTGGCAGATCCTGGGGCGAAACAAACGTAAAGAAACTGAGTTTAGGATCATTTTAACAGTATAAAAAAAAACAGTGTACACCATGTATTCGCAAAGTTATAGCGCTTTAATCTATCCTAGTGGTGTCAGGTCAAAAAGGACTGATACGCACTGTCTGAAAGGTCGATGGATGTGCATTTCGACCGCCACCGCACCAGATGAAAGTTTATGATTTTTTTGCCGCAGCTAACGTGTTAACCGATTTCAAAAAGGAGGTGGTTCTCAATTCGACTGAAGTGAAAACTTCTTTAGGCGCGTTGGGCATTTTTTGAGATGGGAAAAATCCATTGAATTCGCGACACTGTTACCGTAACGACACCGCTTTGGATGTGTTCGGCAGTCCTCGGATGTACTCGGTTACAATGTATATCCGATATATCAGTGAGTGATGGCAAAGTATTCTGTTTGTGTTTTGTTTTCACTTCTGTCGGCACTCCCGGAGTGCCAATGTTTTTTTTTCACACATACATAATCAGCCTTTAATGTTCCCACTGTTGGTACGCAGGCCTCCTCTCTTCGAGAGGGAGTGGGCTTTAATCCACCACGCAGGCCCAGTGTGGGTTGGTAGATGTCATATGTCTTCGAATTTTTGGTTCTAGGATATGCCGGTTTTCTCACGATGGTTTCTTTCATCGTTTTGAGAGCAGTGGTGACGAAATAATTTACACAAAGTAAAGCGCCTGTCAGGGTTTGAACCAACGACCTATATCTCGTAAGTCGCGGTCGTTACCACTGGGCCACCACTGCTCTCATAATACTTTTAATTTACAAATATTAGTCTTGAATTAATTAAACCAGACCACAACCGGACATAATCATAATGTAATTTTCTGAAATAAATCGCAATTCATTTTACATTCGTTGAAGGAATCCTGAAAAGGTCTAACAACCCAAACCGATAATAAAAATATTGAAATTTCAGATAGATTGCTTTTTCATTAAAAACGTTATCCAAATGTTTCCCACGATACTTTTTTGTAAATGCGAATTTAATATGTTCGGGCTTGTGGCTAAGTAATAACAGCCGCACAGGTCGATCGATCAGGTTAAGCTGCGCTTGCTGCGGTTGGTCCGTGGATGGGTGACCATATTTACATAGCAAAACTGTTTTGGTTCTAATTACATAAACTTGTTAATTCTAGGAATACATAATAATATTCTCCTAAGATCAATCGCAATTACTAACACA
This sequence comes from Amphipoea oculea, assembly GCA_945859645.1. NCBI lineage: Eukaryota > Metazoa > Arthropoda > Insecta > Lepidoptera > Noctuidae > Amphipoea > Amphipoea oculea. Next base: position 20,100,911 of record OX243878.1, on the reverse strand, counting down.
ACCAAATGTTATTGACATTAATTTGTTTCCTGGAATATAACTTCTATCAAACGTTGGTATTCTGACACCTAACCTAACTCTTCCATTAGTGTAACTAGGCACTACCAGCCCGACAAACTTAAACATACACCCGCCGAAACACAATCAAACCTTACCTCAAAGCAATAAAGCCTAAAGCTGCCTAAAAATTTACTTCGTAACTGTAAAATGAACGTGCTTTATTATCAACGTTTATGTCTTCCCAATTTCGCAGCAAAGTGCATTCTAACTTAATACAATTAAGGTTGAAATTTCGGTGTATCGTCTCTCTGACCACACGAGAACCTTGTCTTATCCCTCTGCCGTGGTAGAATATCTTTGAAGCCGACAAAGTGTTTTGAAATTCAATCTAGGACTGTTGTTTGTAACTAATAATACACAACAAACTCACGCTTTCTTTGGTAGGGATAAATTATAGAACGCCACCTGCTGCGATCTTTACAAACTCCTTTTGTTTCGTTTACATAACATATTATAACATAATCAGCCTATAATGTTCCCACTGCTGGGACACAGGCTTCCTCTCAGTGAGAGGGAGTGGGCCGTAGTCCACCACGCCGGCCCAGTGCGGGTTGGAAGGCCAATTCTCGTAATATTGACAGATTGAGACTGAGATCAGACTGTGAACGTTCTTAAAATTACGAGAATTGCCCCTCAGATGTCTTCGAATTTTTCGTTCTATGACATGCCGGTTTCCTCACGATGTTTTCCTTCGTCGTTTTGAGAGCAGAGTAGTGATGAAATAATTTACAAAAAGTAAAACGCCTGTCTGGATTCGAACCTACGACCTACAACTTGTAAGTCGCGGCCGTTACCACTTGGCCACCACTGCTTCATTACATTAACAGATCCATCATACACGCACGCTGGTTAAAGTACTACGCACCTGACTTTCTAAACCAATATTTATGTCCTTCTAGAGCGTCCTCTACCGGCGTTGCCCCTCACATGTGCCTTGTAAATACTTTTTGTTAGTTTCTTCTCAACATGACCAAACCTTACAGAATCATAGTGGTTTCAATTTTTGTCACTGTACCCTATTCAGTTTGGCTTGAGGCAAAGCGTAAACAACATTTGACTACTCTTAATAAAGTTTTTGACATTACTTACATTTTATCAATACTTACTTTGTGTGCGTATGTATACCTATTGACTTGTACTGTTTTTTTTTTGACATAATTAATGAATATAAATAAAATTGTTCATATAAAACTTGACATTGTATAAAAATTACCAATTTTCATATGAATGAATTTATAATTATGTTATTGGGGATATATTTTCTTCTTAGGGTTTTGATGACAAACAAACTAGGTCCTATGATTATATTGTTGCGGCCTAAAATTGACCACTTTGAATTTGTAAGTAATTTTAATATCTCAACACCGGCAACGGTAGTGTATGTGAAACTGTTTAATATTAAGATCTTAATGTAAGTACCATATACTCAGATATAAATAAATCTAATCTAAAAAGTTGTTCCGTAAAATATATTAAAACAGACAATTTCTAAAAACAAAAATGTGTGATCTTCTTCCACAAGAAGATCTGTGCATTTTTGTAACACAACAAAAAGAATTTGTGTGTGTGTTTAGAATTTTTCATTACCTAGTTTCGTATTTCACCACACAAGAATACAGTATGAATTGTTTATACTTGGTCTCAAGCCAAATTGAATAGGATATAAGTAAATCTTCTTTTAAACTAATGTTTACGAATTTTCTTCGTGGCAACCCCAGATTGGTTATTGTAAACTCGTTTCATCCCTTCTAAACAACCTTTTTCTTGTGCTCCTACCATAAAGTTGGAAACTGAACTAGGGATGGCCTTCAAGGGTAAATATTTTTTCCGTTATGTTTAAGGCCTGTTATTCACAAACAGATTTGTGAAAATTACATTTTTATATCTTTGTGGAAAATACTGAAGTTAATATTTGTTTTGGGAAGACTTGTGTGTCAGAGGCCCTAGCACGACCGCGCGACATAAGCATAAGCCTAATTAGCCTATAATGTTCCCAACGCTGGGACTCAGGCCTCCTCTCGGTAGGAAGGAGTGGGCTATAAGTCCACCACGCGGACCCAGTGCGGATTAGTAGGTTCTGGGACATGCCGGCTTCCTCATAATTATGTTTTGCCCCTGACGCGTGTATAGTGCACGCGTCAGGGGCAATATAGAAAAAGAGCGTATAACATCTTACCTATAATCACCGCCCAGGGGCTAAGTAATAACAGCTGCACGGGTTGATCGACCAAGTTAATCTACGCTTGCCGCGGTTGGTCTGTGGATGGGTGACAATCTTTGTCCGCCTTACCTCAGAAAGCACGTTCAGACGTTGGTTCCGGCTGACATTCCTGGATCTATGACAGTTGTTACGGGTCGTCAGAAGCCCGAAAGTATGACAACCAGTGTTACCAAGGGGTATCGTATTACCCAGTAACTGGGTTGTGGAGGTCAGATAGGCAGTCGCTTCATGTAAATACTTGTATTCAGCTGCATCTGGTAAGACTGGTAGCCGGCCCCAGCATAGTTCGAAAAAGCCTAGGCATATTGATTTATGTAATAACCGCCCACATACTTAGATAATTCCATGTTGGCTCCAATCCGTGCACAACAATAACAAACACTAAGAACAAACAAAAGAAAAAACTAGGCCAAAACTGTTTGCTCACAATAACTTGACAAAACTCCAAGAGCTACGTTTGAATAGAAAACTTCGCGCTGGTATCAAAAGACTAATAAATCCAGTCAGTGCAAGTTACCGAGAAAGCTCATTGAATCCTGTTCAAGTTGCTACATAATTATACTTGAAATGCTGCAGTCAATTGTGGTTTATATAACCTTGTTTCTGTTAGGCCTGTGTATTCAAATCAAATCAAAATTCATTTATTCAAATTAGGCTGAGAATCAGCACTTTTAGAACGTCAAAATTACATAATTGTTCTAATTTATCCTAATTTCTATCTAATTTTGTCTGAATTCGTCTAATATTATCTCATTTTTATCGAGTTTTGACCAATTTTGTTTCACTTTATTTCATTTCAACTTTTTATAATGTGATTTAACCTAATTTTATGATTGTATGATGTGTATTTACTAATATTGACTAATAACTTGTATGTGTGGTGTAAACTGTCAATATAAGTTGGTTCTTAACCTTTTAGCCGCTTACGTCGGATTAATCCGACAAATATTTTCGTGTCCATTCCGCTAGAGTCGTATATACATATACGACAAAATAACACAGCTCGTTTAATCTGTATTATTATTACATCATCACAGCTCGTTTCATCGGTATATATTTTTCGTTTTTTTTTTTATCGGGAGCTGGGGGCACGACAACTGATATAAAGTCCGGCGGTTAAAAGGTTAATCAGTGAATAAATAAAAAACTGGGAAGAAGAAGTGGCGCATTAAACTCCTCAACAGCACAAATACAGCGTGTAAGTATCAGAAATATTTAGTCATATTTAAGGGTGTGGTACAGACCATCAAATTGAAAAACTTTCTGCATGGGACCAAAAAACCAGAAAAAAATATCAGCAGTCCCATACAAAACTTCAATACCTACTTAACCTAAATGTATGAGACGGCTGATTAATTATTTACTGCTATGGCACTTATTTTTAAATGTCGCAGCATCATGCTTAGGTAAGAATCTTCTGGGCTTCGTAGTCTTGGGCTTTCTGTTTTTATATTATGTTAGGCGGAGGGTTAGCCAAACAAGGGGTGTTCGTACATATTCATATTTACATATTTATTTGGAAGTCACAATTTTTTTATATAATTTTTTTAAAGTTAATCCAAGATTTTTTTTACATGTGTCTGAAGTTTCTTTGTAGGTTTTTGGTATATGATGCAAACTTGGTCTAGCAAAGGCAATGGTAGATGCAAATAAGAACTGAATAATTTGTTTTGAGCTCTCAAAGTAAAAGGAAAGAGAAAAAACTCACTACGCCAGACCTTAAATAAAAATAAAAAATATATAAGATGGATCATCAAACTAAAGTACATCCTAAATGGGTCTACCTATAAACCTCTTTGTTTGGCTAACCCTCCGCCTAACACCCTGTATACATTTGCTGTCCATGTTTCTATGATAATATTTAATACAGTTGGTGTGATCTTCCTTGCGAGTCCCAATAAGTACTTTATATTTCTTTCTAATTACCGTGTATAACAATCATACTAGCTCTTCAGCATTGCGCAAAACAGTGCACAGAAAGGCATATCAGAATAAAAGCAAGCGGTCTATATACAAAGGCTAATAAACCAGTGGGTGCACAAGTTACTCGGTGCCTCAGTCCACGTCTCATTGAAATAAACTGCATTGAATTATACAGCTCTGGAGACCCTACCATAGGAAAACTACGTGCATGCACCTAGCTATATAATTTTTTATCACATTAGTTGACAAAATACACTAATCCTCACCTCGGAATGCACGTTAAGCCGTTGGACCATCTTTGACAGTCGTAACGAATAGTCAGAAGCCCAAAATTCAGACACCCAGTCCAACAACCGCCAGAACCGACCGCGGTACCACCCATTGTGTGTGCCTCGCAAAACACGTAAAGCTTGTCGGCTGTCATTCGTAGATCAGTAGCCCAAAAACACGATACCCTTTGACAGGACTGGTTGTCAGAACAACCAGTCATGTCAAGGGGTATCGTGTTACGCAGTGACTGAGCTGTGGAGGTCAGATAGGCAGTCGTTCCATGTAAAATACTGGTACCTGCATCCGGTTAGACTAGAAGCCAACCCTAACATAGTAGGGAAAAGGCTATGCAGAATGATTGAGTAGATAAATACCACTGATGATCCACTGGATGGGAAGTGGCTGATGAACACCTGCTTTGGGATAAAAGGATATTTTCGACTCTTTTGCCTATACACCGTATTCCGGACGACATACATAAACTTCGACCAGATGTTCAGACCATGGTAATAAGCATTTTTTTCATTATGGACACATTAATGAATTCTTATTTTTTGTTAATTTTCGTACTTACTTACCTTGACGTAAATCACCCGATATGCATGCCTCTTTATCCAAATTGGCAACGACGTATTTTCGTTCATAAGATGTGGCGGGCTGAAACTTGTCAAAACTAAGTTAAGACCCTTTCCTACTGCATAGCTCAATTAAATTTCATTAAATGAAATTACAAATATCTTTGTAACAAAGCCTTTTTATGTACCTACTACTTCCTTTGTTAGATTTAATTTGTAAACGCTATAGAAGCGTTTGACGAAGTTTATGGATAACGTGAAGAACACGGTGTATATTAGAGACCAAAACTAAGAGTGCCAGTCTTTTTAATTATATTCAGGCTCGTTTTTCACCAGTATCTCACCTTATGATGATTGGAGATGCAATGGATGATGGTGGACGCTTAGATGGTGGTCTTTAAACAGAATCCGGACCCAGGTTGGCCAAAACAGGGAAAACCTATTCAGGTAGAGATTAATAGACGACTCCGCCTTGGAGTGTAAATGTGGTGCTGTTCCACAAACGATGGGACACTTAATATCGTGTCCTGCGTGTCCTGTCAGCTGCACGTTACAGGAACTAATGGACGCTGGTGATGGCGCCAAACAAGTAGCCGGAATTTGAAACGAGTCCATGTAGATTACTATCGACACGCTAAGAAGAAGATGGTGGACGCTTACCTCAAAGTTACCTACCGCTTTATTCGCTCAAGACTTGTAAATTCCGAGATTATAAATACCGGGTTATCGGGTCGGAAAACTCGGGTAGACACAAACTCCGGCAGAGAATTCGACTCCTTACCTGAACGAAGAATGAGTACTGGTTGAGCCTGATGTAATGAATGATTTTATTTCTGTAAGTAGGTTTGTACAAACACTTTTACACGTCAATCATATTTTAAAAACTAGACGAGGTCGGCGTTTCCTATCTGACTACTCTGAGAAGAAAATGCGAAACAAACTCAGAGGTCACAGTCTCTTTTTAAGTCCAGACATAATTTTGGTCATATCATGTAAAAACTATGTACCTAGATGTCGGAAACGGTCTTTTGAGGAAAGAACCACACAGCTTGAGTGGCCTGCTGAATTTGTTCTGCACAAGGCAGAAGATTACCTGTGTGTGTGTGTGTGCTGTGAGCTATCCCAACCATTGCAGATCAAAAGGGATATATAGAGCACAAGGTTCCATATATCCCTACCGGTAGCGATAATTGGAAAAAATCTCCAAGTATCCCCTACTAGTGGAGATAATTATATCAGTAGGGATATAAGGAACAGGGGAGATTTATCACCCTTAAAAAAGTAGGCTTTTTATTTTATTATTTGTCATCACCGCGGTATGACTTCGAGATGACTTCAAGAAGTACCACAAAGAAGGAGGTAGCTATTTGTCAGGTCGCGGTTACATGGCGAAATGTTTCGCATTGAGTCAGCCCTGCTCGAGGTGACGTAAATTTAATTTCCTTCATCTCTGCAATTTAAAAGACGGAGCAACTAGTGTAGAATAGTATAAGGTATATATGTATACACGTTTTAGAGGCAACAAATTAATGTAGTCTCAGCAATTTGTCCGCAATCCAATTTGAGGGTGTTTTTCGTCTGTGAGATTGAATTTGTTTGAAATAATTTTCTTTGAGGAAACGTGGTCTGGGTAGATTCTTTCGATAAGTTGAAGGTAAAGTACTCGTAGCTTTGTGATATCAAAATTGAGATTTGAGATGGAACATTGAACTGTTTTCAAAGAAACCCTAAAATAATTACTTTGACTAAATATTGCCAATTAAATTCGTATCTTTCAAACGTCTTCATTTTGCAATAGTCTGATTTTTAATTTGCTAGACTAAAATTACAGTTGTGATGGGCCTTTTGTTGTGAGAAATGATATTTGACGTAACAAAGGAAACAAATGGTTAAAATTTTTGATTAGCCTAAATAAAAATAATAACTAAAAATCATAGGGCAAAGATTGTCACTCACTGGACGCCTGAGGCAGGACATCGGCGTCGAGGTAGACCAAGACGAAGGTGGCGTGACGATCTAATATAATTCGCAGGGCCAACATGGCCAGAGATCGCACAAGACAGGGAGGTTTGGAAGAAAAAAGGGAAGGCCTTTCCCCACCAGTGGCTCACGAAATAGGCTAAAAAAAAAAAAATATGAAAGACGTCCAACTAAGGAAAAATTCTAACAAGTTTCCAATAGGGTTGCACAATCACGTTACTTCAATTCAGCAGACATTATTTACTATGTTCATCGCGGGTCGGTTCTCCCATAGTTTAAGTGTCTTTAACATCCGTTAACTAAGTATTCACTGACAAAATATATGTCAGCAGCTCGTCAATTTTGTTGGTTGTGTGCATATCGTAGATTTGCTCACTTCATGAAATGCTCGAGAATTTCATGAAATGTTTCACTGTCTATTGGCCACATTATGATGTAGTCTGGCCAGATCAATAATAACTCAACGTTTGACGATATGAACAGTTAAACGCACGACTACTATATGGCCAAAAACTAGTGATCATATCGTAAAATAATTAGAATATCCGCCGGGAGAGGCGTTGATGTCGGTTTCTTCTGTGGGTTCCCTATCCATTTGCATAAAATTTTAAGACCTAACATAACTTGGAATACTTTTGTTTCTCACAATTATATTTTCGCATAACAGCTTACGCATAATTTCTCTAATCATAATAATTATTAAGCATAGTATTGTAAAGCATAAATGCTCGTTTTATTTCTAACGACGTCAGGTCGACGGAGCCCCGCCTAACCTAACCTAACCAAACCAAAGCTTGAGGTGCTCCTGACGTCGTTTAGTATTATGCGAACCCTAAATTCCTGATATGGCCAAACGTCGAATGATATATCATTAAACGTTGACTTTTAAACGATATGGTCAATCTTAGCTGGCCATTTCATGATACACAACCATTTCATGAAATGAACGAACACTTCATGAAATGATCAATTCTATGATCTGGCTACGACATGCACATTGTGTGTATGTTAACTCAAATATTTTTAATTTCCATTACAACCATGGCAATAGGTTCACGCCCTATTACATGGGAGTTACACATAGCTGTCGATATATGGGATTACTACGAGGTACCTGAGATAACGGCCCTCATTTGCAAATTGAAGGTCGTGCGACCCAGCCAGGTTCAGTAATTTGTGTAATTTATTTCATCACCACTGCTCTCAAAATGGTGAAGGACAACATCGTGAGGAAACCGGCATTTCCTATAACCAAAAATCTTAAGACATTTCACATCCGCCAATCCGCACTGGGCCTGCGATGTGGATTACGGCCCACTCCCTCTCACAGAGAGAAGGCTTGTGTCCCAGCAGTGGGAACGTTAAAGGCTGACAATGATGATTAAGAGGTACCTAGGCCTAACCCTTTGAGAATGGCGTGATGTTATAACTATTTATGTTACAATCAATTTGTTTTGCGTGACGGCTGGTTAGCGCCATATACATATTATACCTTTAGTACTACGGTGCAACTGTCCCTTTTCCCAAACGACTACGTTTACAAGAACATGCATTGCAGTACATCAAACGTTGAAAGTCAGTCGTTTTGGCGCACAATAGCGAGTGCTTCTCGAAGTCGATCGGATTTGCGATCAAAGGATGTAGAAGTATTGGTGTCTCGAGGTGTGAACGCTTTCTGAGATTTTCAACGAAGAATTGGATTTCGATTTTTGACCGGTACCTACACTGATTTGCTGATACCTTTTCCAGGTTTTTCAGAGCACAAATGCTGAGTGGCCCAGATTTCATTACCTGTGCCCTAATTGCGTAACACAGTTTCCATTACAATTCAAAGGAATTTGAAGGAAAATTTTGCTTGAAGAATTCGTTTGCTCCGCAACGTAAATAAAACGATGAATATTATTATATTTTCTAGAATTGTCAAAATGAATGACAATCATAATTATGATTTTTGTTTAAATAATAAATATATATGGTAAAATAAAAATAGATCAATAATAAAAATAAAAAAAATGAATATTATTATATTTTGTAGAATTTTCAAAATTAATGACAATCATAATTATGATTTTTGTTTTTTGAATTCGGGATTTCTCTAGTAGTAGGTAGATACTATTACTATATACATCTACGCCGTTCCCTTCGATTACTACAGGCGACATTTTGAACCCGGCTTCCAATTTGACGTCTGTATGGCATTCATAACTGAGTGGAACTGGACAATATGGATGTCCTAAGTTTAAACCGGTTGTCAAAACTTTCCGGTTTCTGAATACCCGGGATTATTGCTACAAAGGTATTGTTATGACAACTGGAACCAACGCTTTAATGTGCTCTCGGGCACTTTTGAGACATCGCAGTGATTTAATGGATGTACCTGAAACGCAAAATATATTTAGGTAAACGTGAATATTTTGTTGTTAGAAAGTGCACTTAAGTCCTAGACCTGCTAGTTAAAAATCGCTCGCAGGTTTGGCAAGCAAAAAAATCCGGTATAAAGAATTTTGCAGCGGTGGCCCAGTGTAGACTTGCGAGTTGTGGGTCGTAGGTTCGTACCCAGCCAGGCACTTTACTTATGGCTAAAAAAAACCCAGAATCGCCAGAAACTTTATATATGCCATTTTTATAGGCATAATATGTACAACAAAAATATATAATAATATACTGCAAAAACGACGTGGTATCCTAGATATTTATTTATTTATTTATTTATTTATCACATGGAAAACCAACAGCTTTACATAAATACAATAAATACACTGGAATAAGAAACATGAAGCCAATTATAGGTTTTCACGGCTAGCTAAACAATAATACAGAAAGAGATCTTGTACACGACAAATTAACAATAACATAAGCGCACCAGTCATCAAAACGGTATCGCCAAACATGAGGGATAAACTACAATATAATTAAATAAAATAAGTACCTACCAGAACTATTAACACTTAATAATCAATTTTAAAGAAATCAAGGTTCAGCCTATTGCGTACGCTTGAGCCTTTCGTTGAAAATAAGTCAAAAGAGAACTGCTTGCATAAGTCATTAAAGTCTTTACTCGCTCGCACTAAAAATGAGTTTTGCCTGTAGTTGGAAGAAGATAACGGAATAGCGATAGGTGGATTAAATCTAAGTAATCGCTGGGAATATTAAAATACAGTTTACGTAGAAGCTGCGGACAATCAACCTCATTGGATACAATTTTGAGCAAAAATGTACAGTCTGCTAATCGACGACGGTTAATAAGTGGTTGTAGGTGAAATTTCCTGCAAAGATTCAAATAGTCACAACTGTGATATGGCAACCGCAAACGATAACACAGAAACCTTACAAATCTTTTCTGCACACCCTCTATGCGATCGATGTGCACGCCATAACGCGGGTTCCAAATTTGAGATGCATATTCTAATTGACTTCTCACAAATGAGCAATACAATATCTTGATAGTTTTCACTTTCTTAAAACACGCTGCCAGTCTCATTACAAAACCTAATGCTCTGGATGCTTTAGCCACTATTTGCTCCACGTGAACATTAAACTGAAGTTTACAGTCGTGGTATACGCCCAGGTCACGAACTCCGTCACACCTCTGTAGGGGCTGCCCTTTCAGACTATAGGAAGTATGAAGTGGAAAGCGTTTTCTGCTAAACGAAATCACGGAGCATTTAGTAGGGTTTAGGTCTAGTTTATTGACGCGGCAGTATTCATCAAGTCTCAATAGGTCAGATTGGAGAGCATCCATATCACTAAACGACGATATAGAAGTAAATATCTTCATATCATCAGCAAAACAAAGAAGGTTAGAGTTATGGAAACACGAGTCGATATCATTCACGTAAATAATGAAGAGTAACGGGCCCATCAGGGAACCCTGGGGAACACCACTGGGAACCGAAACCCAGCTCGAAATGTAGTTGCTGACAACTACAGCTTGAGACCTGTTATCTAAGTAAGACGAAAACCAGCGAAGTAGGTCACCTCTAATACCGATGTTAAAGAGTTTTGCTTTAAGTAAGTCATGATCAATTCTGTCAAACGCTTTGCTATAGTCCGTGTAAACGACATCGACCTGCGCCCCCCTGTCCATACTAAGCGTTAAAAAATCATTAAGCAGTGCTAGGTTGGAGACTGTTGAACGACCCTTCAAAAACCCGTGTTGTGAAAAACTAAAAGATGAACTAAGTGCAGCGTAGACCTGGTCATACACCAATCGTTCAAAAACTTTAACCAGTATACACAGTTTGGAAATGGGTCTATAGTTAACTATTTCGTTTTTGTGCCCTTTTTTATGGACTGGTGTAATAAAGGCAGACTTCCAAATATGGGGCACCGTACAAGTTGATAGGGATTTTTTAAATAATAGCGATATCGGTAAGGCAATAGTTTTTGCACAACCAATCAGGAACAAAGGTGATAAATGGTCCGGTCCTGCTGATTTTGAGGGATCTAGTTTACTAAGTAGCTTCCCTACATCATCTATATTAATTTCAATGGAATGGATATCAGAGAGTAAATTAGGATTGGAAGTAGTTTGGAAAGAGCAGTTACTATGGTTACTATGGGGTGGGCCTGAGAAGCTGCCAGGGTTAAGAAACGTAGAATAAAAGTGAGAAGAAAAAGCATTGCAAATGGACTCAGGGGTAGATACTGACACGTCATTATATTTGAAATAGTTTGGTAAGACATTAGACTTTGAACGCTGCTTAACAAATCTCCAAAACGATTTCGGGTTTTTTTCTATTGATGTTTCAGTAGCTGCGATGTAATTAGAGTAACAAACCTGTTCAAGATTTTTTGCCCTTTCACGAAGATGTTTGAAAGTTGCTGCATCAGAGAGTCCACCATACAACTTAAATTTACGAAGGTATTTAGCCTTTTCTTTCAACAAACGCTTAAGTGAGGGGGTATACCAGGTTGGATAAGAGCTATGAGAGACTGATATTGTAGGAACCAACCTACCCTGAATATCAGCAATAGTGTCATAAAAAAATTTGATAGCGTCATTAAGGGATTTGTCAACAAAAATATTCTTCCAATCAATTGCTGATATTTCACTATTGATGGCTGCAAAGTCGGCTTTATTAAACAAGTACCGGGTATAAGGCGCGGGCTTTAAATACTGATATTCCGCAAAATTTACGTCGACGCAAAGTGCTGGGTGATATTTATCAACAGGAGATAGCGGCGTCCCACACTCACATACTGAAACAAAATCATTGCACAGAACCAAATCCAAGATCTTACCATATTCATTTAATATTGCATTGTATTGATTAAGCCCTAACACTCGCAAATCATCCATCAGCATTAACCCATCCCCGCCACACACGTTCGTAGGAATTAATACTTTATTATTATCAAGTTGCCACAAGATACCACTCAAGTTAAAATCACCAACAATTAAGTAATTGTCATTTGGATTGCTCAACACCGATTTATGTAAGTTACTTAAAAAAATTGTTAGTTGATCAGTGAAAGAATAACCCTGGTTTTGCTTACATAGGTATATGGCACATACGTGTAACTTGAGGTAGTTTCTATTATTAGGCTGCCGTAAATTCAGTGTCACCCACAAGTCCTCAGCTGATGAGTTAAATAAAGGTTGCGGAATCGCAGAGATACACTTGCGGACTGCTATCAATACACCACCCCCGCGGGTCTGACCCGTAAGACAGTAATCCCGATCGCGACGCCACACCATATACTGATCACCAAAAAGCTCGGTATCGGTGATGCTATCTACTAACCAAGTTTCGGTTAAGGCAATAACATCAAACTCAGATAAGCACAATTGTCGATAGAAATTTTCAGTCTTAGTACGGAGGCCACGAACATTTTGGTAATAGATACGCAGGGTTTTGTTCTCATTCAACGCCATTGGTAAATTAAATAAGATATAGCAACGAAATTAACAACTACACAATATAAACACAACCATAAATAATTAATCATTGCAATAATAACAACCGCAACGTCAATAACAAATAACCAACTGTAACCATTACGAGGCACATTTATAAGAATTAGTAAAATTATTTTTAAAATAGTCAGGTAAACATTGAACTTACAAATTATAAAAAATAGGCGGTAACTAGCAACCTCCTCACACATAGCTGTGCGATGAGGCAGGCAGTAGATAGGTTCAATAATGAGTGCGAGCGAGATAAGCATACCTTGCAATGTTCTAATGAATTGAACAGCGCGATAAGCAACACAAAAGGCCCGTATGCGAAAACAAAAGCGAGGTGACGAAGGATAAAGCAGAGCAGAGGCGCTAAACCTTTTACAAGCAATAAAAAAGTAAACAACTGGTAAATGTTGAAAATAATGAACATAACATAACATAACATCAGGACCTAAACTCCCTGTGGGATCTGGCAGAGGTGTATAGTACACCCACGTTTGAATTGTAACGAAAAATATGTTAACACTATTCCGGCCAATTGATACGAGAAATAATGGACTGTACCCTAATTCAATTTGTTTAAATCACTATCCCTGGATATTATGAGGACAGCTGACCCTTCTTGCTTACGGACATGAATCTTCCCATGTTTAACCCATACATGCTTGAAGTCCTTTTCCTTCGCTAATGCTCGGGTCTTATTAAGCAGTTTTTTGGAGTCAGGGTTGAGGTGATCGTTGACATACACTCGGTTGGAATGACCCACATATCCAAGATCGCAGGCTGACAACGTTTTCAAGGAGCGAGCAGCCGCAATAAAGTCCTCTTTGATGTATCTATTTAGAAAACTCACCACAATTGATTTATCATTAGAGTTAAACAAAGGGATCCTGGATATATAATTAACCTGGGTCTTTGGAAATGTGAAGCCCACTTTTTCACTTAGCTTGCCCAAAATGTCAAACAAGTTCTCCTCCTTTTTCAGCGGTATGCCCTTAATTTCTACGTTGTTCAATCTAGACCTCTGGTCACTAGCAGACAGTTCCATCTTGATGGAATCAACATCAGATTGTAGGGTGAGAACTGAATCCTGCAGACGCTCAAGACTAGTGATTCTGGTTTCCATGCCGGCCAATTTGGTACAAAAGTCATCAATCCGATTCCCTTCAAATTCGAAACTAGTTCTGAGTTCTCGAAGCTCTTCCTTCATAGATTTAACATCCTCAGACAGCGTAGGCAGACCAGCCAGCTGCATCTTAAGATCTCGAATCTCCATCAGGATAACTTCCAGTGATACTGGATCCGGAGTCGGCGCTGGAGAGGGGGTCGGGGATGGAGTCGGGGAAGAGGATGCTGATGTTTTGCATGTCGAGCATCTCCATAAGGCCCTTCTATCTAATCCAAGCCGTCTCCAGCCAGTCTCGGTAATACCGGCACATCCATAGTCAAGGTGTCTCTTGCAAGACGCACACTGAACACCATCATTGAAGTCGACATTACAACTAGCACACTTCATCATAACAGCGGATTGACGAAAAACTCTAAAATGTTGAGAGCAACTGAACGTGCAAAAACCAGACCAATTAGCGAGTGCGAACCAGCGATTGACAATACGCGCGCACAATGTACGAATGACCTCAGTGAACTGAATACAGGCTGAATTTTTCAAGTGGGCGTGCATGGCCAAATCCGAAACTATGAGGACTACCGAAAAGTACTGAAAGGACTCGCGGGCTCGATTTTGATGAAAAATAAAACTGCATCATTTAATTTTTGAAAAATCAATATTTCTAGCCAGGAATCGAACCTGTTGATTTTGAAAAAAAAAAACCCTGTATTATTACACCATTTGATAGTGTCGCTAATAAGGATCGAATTCTGGGAAGTAATGACATACGTCAAACTAAAATAAAAAGCTCATTTATAACAAAGTAAAAAAAAAATCACTCTGTATAAAGATTATTAATAATAAAATATATTAAAAGATGAAGGGTATATTTTTTACATTATTTTAATATATTATCATAATTATACTAAAGAGATTGTGATAAAATAAAAGTCGAGTAATCAATGTAAGTATGAATAACATAAACTGAGGTAAGGTAAGGTGGTGCCCTGTCAGTTCACCAAAAATTAATTTACAAATTTTTACTTGACAAACAACGATTGGCAAAAACTTGATTTGTCATTTCATCATTATACAACAACAAGTTTGCCAAATAATTCACTTTACAAAATAATCACCAGATAAACTTTTGTTTAATAACGTGTTATTTAACAAGCAATTCATTTTTTATTCATTTTATTTAATAAAACAACGTTTGGAATAAAAACGTTTTGCATATTGACTTATCATTACGCAATTTCCTAAAAATGAAATTCATTCTTTCATCGACTTGCGCTAATAGAAAAAAAGAGATTATTTATAGTGGGCTACCCGGAACCGAACTAGTTAGATAAGGTTAATTATTAAAAAAAAATGTTAGGTTAGGTTAGGTTAAAACTGTGACCCCTGCGCACGAGCCGAGCGAGCGAAGCGAGCGAAGCGAGCGGTGCCGCGGCAGCGGCCGGCGAGTGCCAGAAACGACTAGATTTTATTTAAAAAAAAATACTATTACACAAAATATTGGTGCCAGAAACGACTTGCGCTAATAAAAGATAAAAAAGACATTATTTTTAGTAGGCTACCCGGAACCGAACTAATTACATTAGGTTAATTATTTAAAAAAAAATGGTTCGGTTAGGTTAGGTTAAAACTGTGACCCCCTACGCACGAGCCGAGCGAGCGAAGCGAGCGGTGCCGCGGCAGCGGCCGACGAGTGCCAGAAACGACTAAATTATATAGAAAAAATACTTGCCTGAAAATTATTTGACCCAAATGAAGAATACCGTCATGATCACTTTGCGACTGGTTTAGAAAATCTTTACATAGTATAAAACAAAGTCACTCCCGCTGTCTGTAAGCTTAGATCTTTTAAACTAACGCAACGGATTTTAATGCAGTCGCTAGTGTATTATTAAATGTTATTTTGTCTAAACGGTATTTTTCCAAAAGAATCTAAATATTAAATGAAAAATGTATAAATGATTAAATATCATCCGTAACATTTGTAAAGAGAAGCATTTGCCAAATAAATGTTTGTAAAGCGAGTGTTTATAAAATAAAACATTTGCGGAATGAGTTGTTTGTGAAATAAATAGTATACGAAACGTTGGTTGTAAACTAAAAATTTGTCAATGGAGTTTTGGTGAAACATTAGTGAACCAAGGTAAGGTAGACTGGTAGAAAATGCCCAAGGCATTAAGTCCGCCTTTGTACAGTTTTTTACTTGTGCATAAAGTTTTAATAAATAAATAAATAAACACACAAAGTATAATAACTTTTATACTATATGGTTTAGGAGGCTGATTTTTTGAAACCGTACTGGGTTTACTATAGTGAACCCATTCTGAGTTTTTTGTCTATGAACTTTTAGCCATGTCCAAATTTATATCATCACCATTGCTCTCAAAATCGGTGAAGGAAAACATCGTGAGGAAACCGGCATGTCCAAGAACCAAAAATTCGAAGACATGTGACATCTACCAACCTGCAGCGCAATTGCGTAACACTTTATCAATCGGAATCGGTTTCATTTTGACAGTTCTACAACATTCATTGCGTTATTTACGTGTTGAGCAGACTTCAAAATGATTCAGATTCCGATTGATAGTGTGTTACGCAATTAGGGTGCTGTACAGTCCATTCCCTCTCACAGAGAGGAGCCACAAAGTGCATAATTAAGGGCTGAAAGATCACAAAATTCATTCAACATGCTCGTATATGCCATATACAACAAATAAATCATGCATGAATACATCTCTATGGTTACTTATCTTTAAATCTGCAAACTTAGTAAGCTTCTGATAATACCATGATAAAGGTAACCTTCCTCGCGGGTACTTCCAATATTATTCCCTGAGCAGAAACTAAGGATGTGTTCAGACGACACGCGCCCGCTAAGCGCGCGTGTGTCCACCTTACGCCAGCGCTCGGCACGCGCAATTTTCAAAGCTAGTTTAGACGCGGGTGCTGACGCGCGTGGCGTGCGCTTAGCGGGCGTGTGTATCCTGAACGCAGCCTTAGGGTACGTTCACACAGACCGGCTCGGAGAGCATCGGCGCGCATTTTTCTTTTCACACAGACCGGATCGTATACGCTTGGAGTTGGTCGGAGCGGAGCCGCCTACTATTTCACATAGACCGGCTGGAAGCTTTCTGAAAGCGGATGCGCTCGGAGCCGGTCGGATGCGTTCGCAGCCGGTCGGATGCACTCGCAGCCGGTCGGATGCGCTCGGAGCCGGTCGGATGCACTCGCAGCCGGTCGGATGCGCTCGGAGCCGGGTGGATTCACTGCAAATAGCGGTGGGCGTGGGGCGGCGTGTACGCCATCGGAGCCGATTGGCTGCGCGAGCGAGAAAGAACACGCAATCGGAGCCGATCGGCTGCGCGAGCGAGAAAGAGCACGAAATCGGAGCCGATCTGCTGCGCGAGCGAGAAAGAGCACGCAATCGGAGCCGATCGGCTGCGCGAGCGAGAAAGAGCATGCAATCGGAGCCGAACAGCTGCGCGAACGAGAAAAAGTACGCGATCGGAGCCGGTCAGCTCCTCTTATTATTTCACACCAAGCGCGTTCAAGCATTCTTAATGACAAAAGCAGTGCACATGCAAAAATAAACCTTACTACAAATACTAAAAACTCTGTTTTCAACGTGATAAGAATCTGCTCTCCTCTCCGAGCCGGTCTGTGTGAACGGACCCTTATAGGCAGTGCAGAGATTACCTCACTATCATATCTATCGACAATTCGACATAGGCATTTCTATCCTACCTGCTTAAGACGAAAGCGTCAGAGTAGCCCGCGAAATTCAAATCTTACGTATTTTGCAACCTGCAGGTCAGTATCAATTTGCAAGTTGATCTAATGATTCGCGGCCGTAACAAATATTTATTTATAGAATTACTAGCTGCGCCCCGCGGTTTCACCCGCGTAAATGTCGATCCCGTGAGAATATCGGGATAAAAAGTAGCCTATATGTTAATACAGAGTGTCAGCTACCTCCTTACAAAATTTTATCAAAATTGGTCCAGCCGTTTGAGTGTGAAAAAGTAAAAAACATATAAACACACACATACACACACACTCACAAACTTTCGCCTTTATAATATTAGTGTGATAGTGTGATTATCATAAAAATCATTTAGTATGTTCCAGAAATATGTATTGAAAAACTGGATTCACAGTAAACCTCTCAAACGTTAAGCGAGTCCTATAAAAATGGATGAACAACGCTTTAATATAACATAAATAAACATAAAAATGTCAACGTTTAGCATAATACGGCCACTCTCTAAAGAATGCTGACAAGCATTCAGTTTGCATGGACCGAGTGCTATTCTCTGCAGTCCCTGATATATTGAGAAAACTATTTTGTTTGGGTGTGAGGCAAATTATTTCTCGTAGGAACCATTATTTTCTACTTTTCAGGCTTCTGCGCATGTTGCTAAAGGTTTAACCTCTCGTCTGTCGGAACGTAGATCTACGCGAGACACAATGGCTTTTTAATTGTGTCTGTAATTACGACATTCAATGAGTTAAGTTAAAGTTCATAGATTTAAAGCTATGACTTTAAAATCAGGCAAGTGTGCCCACTAATGGTATATTTTTAGCTAGCTGCACACCGCGGTTTCACCCGCATTAGTTTCGATCCCGTGGGAATATCAGGATAAAAAGTAGCCTATATATTAATCCAGGGTGTCAGCTACCTCCATACAAAATTTTATCAAAATTGGTCCAGCCGTTTGAGTGTGAAGAAGTAACAAACATATAAACACACTCACACACAAACTTTCGCCTTTATAATATTAGTGTGATATATCTCTTCTCGCATCCAGCGGATTCCTGCGGCCTACACCAGAGGCAATTCTCGTAATTTTCAGAACATTCATAGTCTGATCTCAGTCTCAATCTGTCAAAAATACCTCGAATTTTGTTATATTTTTATTTTTGACATTGAATGTCGCGGAGGTGAGATTAAGACTAGATTTTGAGCGTTTTTAACTATGGGAATGGGCCTTCTGGTCATCGGTTTACCTTGTGGGAGGCCTTCCCACGCTACGACTTTCGGACAGAATCGGTCGAAGTGACGGTGCTTGGGGGAGGCCTATATCCAGCAGTGGGTCTTTCGTTTGAAATGATGGTGATCAATATCTCTCTACTTATGGACACCAAGGACTTACCCCAAAGAGCACAACGGGAACAAACAGTTTATGGTACTAAATTGGTAAATGACCAATCGAGGTTGTCAATGCTCTGTCTTTTCCAGGAAATAAACCATTGATTTGCTACCCGAAACTGTCAAATTTTCCCAATCAACTTTGAACCTTTAGCGATAAAGTTGAAAATTTATTAAATAAATTTGACAGATTGTAGTAGCTTGATGTGCTGGCGTCTGTACTTTCAGCTGTTATAAGCTGATACTAATAAGGCTTAACAATCACACTATCACACTAATATTATAAAGGCGAAAGTTTGTGAGTGTGTTTGTGTGTGTGTTTATATGTTTGTTACTTCTTCACGCTCAAACGGCTCAACCAATTTTGATGAAATTTGGTATAGAGATAGCTTAAGTCCCGGGAAAGGACATAGGGTACTTTTTATCCCGATATTCCCACGGGATCGAAACTTATGCGGGTAAAACCGCGGAGCGCAGCTAGTATTTTATACTTTCGAGACATAAAACAAAATAGAATAACTATGTTATTCACAAAAAATTGAGCCTACCCAATCTAAGTGAAAGCTCAATGGTCTAAAAGGGATTTAGGTTCAAAGGAGAAAAGAACGTCAAGCGTGAAGACGTCTTTAATTAAAGAATTCTTTTAAAGATTTCCCTTTTTGGGGGGAAATTTAAATAGTCCCTTTTTTCTGGGAACCCTTAAAGAAATCGGGTGTAAAGAGACTGGCACATTTTGGACGTCACACAGGTTACTTTGTAGATAGGTACGTACCTACAATTTGTAGGCTTTTGTGAACTTTTGATCTTCAAGCTAAGTGAAACGTTAAGTACCTAAGTAGGTATAGAAGGAACGAAAGAAATGGAGAAAATAAGGGTTGATATTTTGTCTTGACATTGGCATTGTAACGTTGTAAACTATTATATTAGTAAATAGGCAAGCAAACCAAATCGTCAAGTTATTGTGATATAGTTCCGACCCGTACATATCTCTTAATGCGCCTTTGTTTTGTCTCACTCGCTCACGATCTTAGGAACCGGTTTACTTCCCACTCCACACGACCTATGCGCGCCGCGAGCCGCGAACGGCGAGCAGGCTTGAGGACGGTCAGTTGAGACGCGCGTTCACGCATTCTACACTTGTGCGTGACGTCACACGTGCAGTCTCACACTAAACATTCAAGCTCGGTTTTTGTTTTAACCGCGACTTGCTAAAGTTTTTAAAGTTAAAAAAAATAAGTTTAATAAAAATTTATTATAACCGTGTATCCCCGAATTGGGTAAGTGTTTGCAAAAGTTACGCATTGCTTTCTATGTGTCATGGTGGTCAATGATTTGCAAAATTGTGTTTCATCATCTTTCTTTCCTTGACATCCACTTCTATAAATTTTAGTAATTTCTTTTAACCATCAACCTTAGCTTATATCATTATTTGTGTTCGCATAATTTAATCGTGCTTCACACTCCTTTCTTTAAACATTGTAAACTCCGATTCTGAAGGTGACCTTTACACACATTCGCCTTAAGCGCAATAGTACTTCATCCGCTTACGCTTATGCTTACGCCGCCATGGTCACCGTCAGGAGAGGATTAGCAGAGGGCTCAGATAGTTATTTCTTGGACATAAATTCCAGGGTTTCAAGTTCCGGGTTCATTTGGCCCAAGAAAACCGCTGCCGTACTGCCGTGACATCGGGCGGTCAACATACAAGGCTGACATCTGGCACCACCTCTATCAACCCTGCGGGTCCTCTATCACCAGGGTCAACTCCTCGGCCCCTGCGTCATCTTCAGCTACGCGTAAAGCCAGGACAGTACTTGACGCGCCTACCTCCTTAGAACGGAAAAAATTATGACGGGCCTTTTTGTACCTGCGACCTAAAATAAATTAAATTTGAAAGTGTATAGTGAGTTGTTATTTATCTCTTCAAAGTTTTTTAGTTTTTAATAACTCACACGCTTCAGCATAATCAGCCTATAACGTTCCCACTGCTGGGACACAAGTCTCCTCAGTGAGAGGGAATTGGCCGTAATCCACGACGTGTGCCCAGTGCGGTTTGGTAGATGTCACATGTCTTCAAATTGTTGTCTTTGGTTTTTCGTTTTGAAGAGAGCAGGCCTGTGTCCAGTAGGAACATTATGGACTGATTATGCTTTTGCATGTCCAACTCCATACACAATTTTCAAAACAGAATCAAAAACTGTTTTGCTTAAATAACTGATAAACACAATGTTTGTGGGTTAGGTTTGTGTCTTCAAAAACCAAGAATCAAATAGTCTAACTTAACCGGTTGAATGCCGTAATTACAGACACAATTAAAAAGCCATTGTGTCTCGTGTAGATCTACGTTCGGCATACGAAAGGTTAAAGGGGCTTACAGGACCTAAACGCAAAAAACGTAAGTTTTAGAAAGAATAAAAGTATATGATCGACTACAGTAAACAAAAACAAAAAAATATATGATATTCTTCAGGATATGTGCTAGTTAGATAGTGTGTTGAAAACATAATACAACTAATTTGGTACGATAGAAAAAAATCATGAAGATACTATAAAAACTTTCTTTTTACAATAAAAACTATTAAATACATACAATTATTATGATTTTTTGTCAGATTATTCTACAAGCAAGATATTAAACCTAGTGTTTTAAATTTTTTGGTCCAAACAATAGATTTTTCGTAAATAGATAATTGCTTCATATTCCGCAATAAATTACCAAGGTTGTGTCATCGCGCTTTTCTTTCTTTTCTATGCAGTCTGACAGTGACCGCGCTTTCGGTCGTGTAGTCCTGTTAAAGGTAATATAATAAGGTAATTAAGATACCCCGCTCTAGCAAAAAGACAAATATCTCCCTCGAGAACTAACTATCATATGACCATCTTGCCAACCTCGACAAGTCCTCCCAATATCGTCACCCCACGAGTATTCTCGTACTTTGACATGGGTCCGACCACTTACAGCTGTCCAGATAAACGCAAAGCCGTCGATAAGGTCTGTGAGGAAACCGTTATTAGGTTCGTGTCATTTTTCCTTTTATCGGATTCATGTGGAGGAATTTTTGAGATTTGTGGGACGGGTTTTGATTAGGCATTTGACTGAAGGTTTTTTTATCATGCAGATGGGACATCTAGTTATTTTTATAATCTGTTTTTTACCCGACTACGGCGAAGCAAAAAGGAGGGTTATGATTTTGACCGGTATGTGTAAATGGTAAAGGACAATATTATGAACTTAAAAACGTCACACAAAGGGTAAATTTTAAAATTTCCGTAACTTCTCCACGCGTTTCTCGACCATGGCCAGGCGATGCATAAGCACGAGGCGAGGCGAGGCATAAGGTACTGCATTTTTGCAAAATTGCAACCACAAGCCGTTGAGTTTCACTTGTAAGAGGATTTACGTGTTGAGATTCGGTTAATATGCTCATAAAACTTGTGTTTAGCGGATGTAACAATGTTGGAGATGTGGGAGGATTTATGCCAACACTGTGTTGTGATGCAGGAAAAGAGTAAGTTAGTTCATTTAAGTGCGTTGACCAATAAAGTATCAAATGGTCAGTGTAGCTTTATGGCCTACTAGCTGTTGCCCGTGACTTTGTTTGCGATCCAGGACGAAAAGTAGCCTATGTCCTTTCCCAAGTCATGGTCTGCCCATGTGCTAAATTTCATTCAAATCCGTTCAGACGTTTTAGCGTGAAAGCGTAACATACAAACAAACAACAAACTTACTTCCGCATTTATAAATTACTTGGTTTCACCCGCATAAGTCTCGATCCCGTAGGAATATCGGGATAAAAAGTATCCTATGTCCTTTCCCGGGACGAAAACTATCTCTACACCAAATCTATACATATAAAATTCAAAGTCCTGACTGACTGACTGATATATCAACGCACAGTATTCTTTGTAAAGAGTAAATATCCACTAAGAAAGGGTTTTTCGAAATTTCACCCCTAAGAGGGTGAATGGGGGGAGGGTGAAATTTTACGCAGACGAAGTCGCTGGCAGAAGCTAGTTTCATCTAAATCGGTTCAGCGGTTTAGGCGTGAAAAGGTAACATACAGACAGACAGACAGATAGATAGACAGACAGAGTTACTTTCTAATTTATAATATTAGTATGGAAGTATGGATATAAGATAAGATTATTGAAACTGCGCAATAATTGAAATGCGCAGTGAGTGGGAATCTATACTTATTACTTATAATCTATAAGTACTAATACTAATTATTAATATAGTGCCGCATTTCATTAAAATTAAAATCCTAAGGTGTCTCCGCGAGTTGGCTTCGGCCCCTAGTACGCCTTCCAAAGGACCCGGGACCCCATCGTCCCGAGATAATTATGTAAAATAAAATAAAAATTATAAATATTTTTTTTTTTTGTTTGTATGTAGGGGGTAATCTCTGGAACTACCAATTGCATTTGAAAAAATCTTTCTTCATTTGATATCCCAATTTTTGAGAAAGACTATTATGCTATTTAATATCACGCCATGACGCTTTAGCAGCCGAGCAAAAAGAAAAAAAAAGGAAAAACGAACGCTAAGCGAAAACGAAGTGATAGCGCGGGCAGGTGATGCGATGCGACGGAGTGCGTCGAAGGAAAGAAATTTCACGCGGACGAAGTCGCGGGCAGAAGCTAGTACTTTAAACCCAATTAATTTTTGTTTCTCTACTGTTTTTGTTGTACGAATTTCGTGACGGTTTTTTCGTAGAAAAAGTATCATAGTACAATTTAACGTTTCAAACCCACGGAGTCTTCATCTTATATTTCCCAAAGGTAATTTTAATAAAAACAAATGGCAGTTTTAATTTTCCTAAGACCCTCTAAAATTAATTTATATTTTTTGGATAACTTGATCATCCGATTTATTCCTGTGTGATCCCCTGAACCACAGCACCACCCACCCTCCTCGATCCTCTGCTAATTCGTCTTCTGTTTTAGTGTCCAAACACACTATGCCGAAAGTACGCGACCGAAGATCCTTGGCTGGTTTTACTGTACGCTATAACGCAACGTAATTTCGGCATAATGTGTCGTCAGTAATTCAAAGAGCATTGCAGGCGTAATCATGCCGGGCACGCCACGATAGTGGCGGTAAGACCCCTCTTTGAGGAGTGGCTAGAGAGGCGTCCTCACCTATCGCCTGACGCAGGTTCTCACCGGACACGGATGTTTTGGGAGGTTCCTGCACATCATCAGGCGGGAGGAGACGCCCGGGTGTCACCACTGCGAGGATCGCCCAGAGGACACGGTGGAGCATACGGTGGAGGTATGCCCCGCATGGGCGGAGCATCGCCGTGCCCTCGTAGAGGCGATCGACAGCGGCGGCGACCTCTCGCGTCCGGCCCTGGTTCAAGCCATGGTCCGGGGCGAGAGGGAGTGGGAGGCCGTCACCTCCTTCTGCGAAGCAGTCATGCTAGCGAAGGAGGTGGCGGAACGGCTGAGGGAGAGAGCCTCACACCCCAGCCGCCGCGGGAGACGCTCCGGGCGTCGGGAGCCGCGTGACGACTCCCGGCCACCGTAGGCGCGGGCCTGCGGACGGAGAGTAATGGGTAGCTCACCGTCCGATCAGGACCAGGCCCGTGCCGGACGGCGCGACGTGTTCCACGCGCGCCTCAAAGAGATGTCAGCATAAAGGAAGGGGCCTGCCAGGGCCGAAGCCTGCCGGGGGTGCGGGATTGTCCGAAAGGGTTACCGCTACCCCGGAACATAAAGGGCTAAGGAAGGAACACGGATGGGTTTTAGTCAGTAAGAGTCTGACACTCCCTTCGCTCCACCCAGAGCGAGAGGGGTCATTTGATGATTTCCCATCCATAAAAAAAAAAAAAAAAAAAAGGCGTAATCATGCCGAACTTCGGCCGCGTACCTTCGGCATAGTGTGTTTAGACACTTAAACTCTGTCTTTACTACTTAGTCGATGGACAATAAAGATAGATACCTAGATAAAAATATAGCTAAAGCGTTTTAGAAACATAACCAGTTCGTTCAAATAGATACACGTCGATAAGTTTGCACCTTTCTATTGATAAATTGCTCTCTTGCGAACGAAGTCGACGGCGCCGCCCGGTGCGGTTAGGAAATTGAATTATCTGTCTAAATATTTTTCTATTGGAATTTTTAAAGTTATATCCAATTTTTCGAATTTTCTTAGTGTTGATTCTTAGTGCTTTAATATTGTTTGAACGATGTAAGTATAATCAGCTTGTAATTTTCCCACTGCTGGGACACGGGCCTCCTGTCTTTGAGAGGGAGTGGACTGTAATCTACCACGCGGGCTCAGTGTAGGTTGTTGGATATCACATGTCTTCAAATTTTTGGTACGTACTAGGACATGCCGGTTTCCTCACGATGTTTTCCTTCAAGGTTTTGAGAGCAGTGGTGATGAAATAATTTACAATAAATAAAGCCTGCCTGGGTTCGAACTCGCGACCTACAACTTTAATTTTAAATTGATATACAGGTTTTTGGGTTGGATTGAAATGCAAAGCCAAAGTCACAACCGATGCCAAAGATTCATGAGCTGGAATTCAGAAAAAAATGTAGTTTACTTGATTTTCTGGGAATCGAAACCCAATGTTTTTGTAACGGGATTTTTATTCCATTGTTCTCTTTGACCGTCGTTTCGGGTAGTCAGGAACCCAAAAGACTAACCACTTATAGTATAAGGTATCGTGAGTATTATTTTCAGCGCCGGCTGTCGCTGAAAACCAGCGCTGGGGCTCTGTCTTGCATAGGGTCGCAGCATAATGCTGAGCGATAGCCGTTTTGCGTGGATGTGACGCATGTTTTCCCCTACCTTTTTATTTTATTTTTTGTGCTTATGTTCTGTTTTGCGTCATTTTCACCGCAAATAAACGTATTTTCTTTCTTTCTTTTACTCAGTAACTGGGTTGTGAGGATCAGATAGGCAGTTGCTCCATTTTAAATACTGATATTCAGGTGCATCCAGTTAGGCTGGAAGCAGACCCCAACATAGCTAGGAAAAGACTAGGTAGATGTTGGATATTGAGGCAGTTTTTGGACCTGGAGCCTTGACCCCCACGAGCTTGGGGTAGTACTTTCTATTAGTTCCTAATGGGTTCTTAAAGGTATTTAATGGTAAACCCTTTTGAAGAATATCGAAGATATGAACAAAACGGTGAAGGAAAATATCGTGAGGAAACCGGCATGTCCTAGAACGAAAAATTCGAAGACATGTCAAATCTATCAACCCGTAGTGGGCCCGTGTGACAAATTATAGCCCACTCCCTCCTCGAAGTGAGGAGACATATGTCCCAGCACTGGAAACATTATAGGCTGATTATCCTGATGCTGGACGAATTTGAATAACCTCCTAAATAATTATCAATACCGTCAGCTTTCCAGAATACTAGGTTATAGTAATATGATGTCGAGATGACGACTAATAGAGAAGTATGGAAGAAAAAGACATGTCGCACCTTCAGAATAGTAGTGACTTAACTCAAAAATCTAAGAAATCGAGTTACAACCATACGGTACGCACTTTTAGGTGAATATTAAAGTGAATAAATCTTTATTCTACCATAAAAACGTCGCTTCTTTAATATTCACCTAAAAGTGCGTACCGTTTAGTGATCCTCTATGATCGTAACTCGATTTCTTAGATTTTTGAGCGATGTTTCGCTGACCTCAATTAAATTACGATACGGACAGGAGAATGATGAAGACTACGTTATAGTAAAATAACTTGTCAGAGCTAACCAACTTGAGTTTAAGTTAGCCGATGTTAACTTGGACGTGATAGAGTTAATATTGAAGTTAATAACGCTTCCTCAGTTCTAAGTTAAAGCTTTTCGTTAAAAGATATTTTTCTATCATTTTGTTTTAGCGTTCATTTGTTTTTTGAAGAGGGTTGTAATTAGAATCTTCTTCTTTATGACAACAAACGCAAATGAAAGGGGTTTGAATAAGCTTATACACACCTAACTCCTAATGTGCGCTTTTATAATTTCTACCATGATGATAATTATCATCGTGGACGGCCAGGTCCTCATCACGCCATAGTACTTGTTATTTTTTTTGAAGTGAAAACTTCTTTACCGGCGTTGAACACTTTTTGTAATGGGTAAAAAATGTTAAACTCGCGTCAGGGCATCGCGTCAGGACACGTGACCGTCAGGAGAGATTTCCATCCCTTTCTACGGCGGCGCCAACCGAAGTGAACCAAGTGAGACACGACAAAGATGGCCGAAGAAAATGACATTTGACGTACAAATGTTTGAAAAGTCAGTTTCGTAAACAATAGTACTTCGAGGAGCCGCAGTTGTATTTAATTTATTTTGAACTTCTGTTCAACCAATTTAGTTTATTATTATATACCTACCTACAATACAAAATAGAAGCGACGAAAAATATAACGAAGCACAGTATAGCAACAAGAAATACTGTGGGACATTGCTGCTTTTGTGTGAAAACAATGCTTCCGTGTCGACCACGGAAGTTTACACCCTGCAGGGAGATGCTCCAGTAGGGTGTGGCTGTGAAGCTATGTTGCAAAACATGCTCCACGTCCTATCCTGCCTTATTTGTCCTACCCAAAACATGCAGTCAAAGTGACCTCTGCGCTGCCACCGACGACAACGTGGAAGTGGCAATATTTTGAGCCAACAAGATCTAAAGTAAAAGAGAAGAAATTTAGGGAGTAGTTCATTAATAAAAAGCTTGTATACAAATATCAGTTTATTTTTATAATACTTGTACGCACCGGGACTTACAGCTTAGTACGGCTGTTATTCCAAATGCATACAGTGTGGCTAAGTTTGTAACAATTGAGCCTGGTATCTATGGTTACCTCACCCTACTGATTATAAACCTACAGCACCTACTTAACACCCTAGTTATCCTAACACCCTAACCTATCATACAAGCCTACGGGAGACCTACGGGAACAGACAGAATTTGGGTAGGAATAGGGGTTTGTGTACGTCGTGCAATGTGTACACAGGAAATAGTTTTGTCATTGCCGGTCCCACAGACTCATAGAACTGGTGATGGCTAAAGGTGTCTTGGCCATAGTGAGAGGAATTATGGAAGATGAATCAAACTCTACTCCAGCTTGATGACTAATTTATTCATTTACTAATTACTAATTTATGTGGAACGAATGTATGTCGCTCTTGATGCTGACGCTGGCGTATGTAACTCTTGCCTGTTCACGGCTGAACAATACTCTAAACTCTAATTTGGCTTCTAAAACTTGTGCAAGCAGAACAACATTTTTAAAATGTTTGCTTTTCATTTGCCATCTGTGCCATCTCTTCTGTAGGCCGTTTCATTTTCTGCTATTCGTAGTGAAGCACCATCCTTACTAGTAGTCCTATTGACCTGAAATACAAAAATAATGTTATAAATTCTTTCTCTTCATTATCTTATTTATACTGATTTAATTAATCAGTAGCGGCATCAAAATAACAGTCATTATTATTCTTATGGCGGTTTTTTTTTTTTGTTACAATGAGTTTTGTACAGGCAAACGAAGTTCTTCGTAAAATTGTAAATTGGATAGGCACCTAATTCGTAAATCATGCCAGGCTGCCCCTGTTTAGCGTTAGTGCTTGTGTCAGTGTTTTTATTTTCTATTATGGAGACCTCTCCCTGACCAATTCTTCCAAAAAATCTAAGGATTAGAAGCAAAAGCAAGCATAAGTATAAGAAATTGAGAATGTTTGCAAAACATAACTTACTTTGAACACATTTTAGCTGTAACAGTAGGTACACATCTTATCCTCCTCCAACCAATATTCAATTCTTTGCCCTTTATTGCAACTAGTCTCCGGTCTTAATTTCATTTATTATACAAAAAAAAATATTCAAAAGTTTTTTAGTTTGACACATACAATATCAAATTCATTCATTGACATATTCATATTGTTTCCATGACGACCATGACGTTGTCGCGTCAAAACTGTTGAAACTGTAGACAATAAATTAGTTTTTCATACGTAATAATGTCTATGGACACAAATATTCGGTTCGTAGACAGATATTCTCGTATGCCGATTTAATGTGTTAGCCAATTTGTTGGATGACTTCATTATAATGGCAACATTTAGAAGTTGTAGGACATTCTAGTCAGGGGCGTAGCTACCGCCGTATCTGCCGTATCAATTATACGGGGCCCCAGGGCCACGGGGGCCCCCAACGTGCGTAAGCAAAAATTAATAAAAACTTCCCAATTTTTTTTTTATTTCACAAATGACTAAAGTCAAAAAAGCAAATCAGCTATAAATGATTAAAAAAATCAGTTTGCCGAAAAAAAGGCAAGGAGAGTGTATATTAAATTTGCATTGTTTGTAAAAATTTTGGAAAAAGTGACAGATAGATAATTATAATGAATAAATATTTCTTTTAATTTTTTTTTCTTTTTTTGAGATATCTTTACCCTTCCTAAGGGCCCCCAAACAAAACTTTATACGGGGCCCCGCCAAGCCACGCTACGCCACTGATTCTAGTTATAGAACGTTTATGAAGCGTTTATGAATACAAAATTTTATCGAATGTTTTAAAGGCCAAAGGCCTATTGAGCATTTTAACTAATGAATGGTTTAAACCTTCAATAGGCTTTTTTATGAATAAGACCGAAAGTGTTTAAAATATGGAAATTGAACAAAGTGCATCTATTAATGAAAAAAGTGACGCAGAAATATTGAAAAAAAAATGAGTAATATTAATTAAATTAATAATTGATTTATTTCAACGTTAATATTCAAGTTTTCACTTCTGCCGGCACTCCCGGAGTGCAACCCGTCTTTTTTTTTTCGGAAATCGTCTACTGTTACAATGTTTGTAAATATGTGAGCACAATTATGTATCTATCACATAATTGATTTATCTGTCATGGCTTTATTTTAAATCTTTTACACATTCTGGTATAATAATTGTATTCTAGGTACAGACGGCAGCACATCAACCTACTACAATCTGTCAAATTTCTTTTGTAGATTTTCAACTTTATCGCTAAAACATAAGGTTCAAAGTTGATTGGGAAAATTTGACAGTTTCG
The DNA here is from genome assembly GCA_945859645.1 of Amphipoea oculea. Classification (NCBI taxonomy): domain Eukaryota; kingdom Metazoa; phylum Arthropoda; class Insecta; order Lepidoptera; family Noctuidae; genus Amphipoea; species Amphipoea oculea. The sequence goes on along the minus strand of OX243878.1, from coordinate 20,070,673 downwards.
GGTAGTACATCGTCTTCACATTGTAAAACATTTTAGTAACGGCGGAGTTGCTTTCCCGTTGTTTTCCGTACGAAAGTACCTTTCGTAAGGGGCGACTACTAATCAATACCATTTTTTTGTAAATTTTGACGTCAAAAGTGTCTTTTATGTGCCTACTAACTGAACTTCGTACTGCCTCAGAATCAAAAAAGCCGTTCCATACAAAATGTACGAGAAACTAAAATATTTACTAAAATATTAATATTTTTTTCCTGAATTTTTCCCATGTTTTAATAGTTATTCTGCTATTCGGGGCGGAGACAAATCCAACAAATTAAAAATAATAAAAATCGGTCCAACCGTTATAGCGTTATAAATGGTGTAACTAACCCGACTTTGTTTTATATTAAACTAGCGACGCCCCGCGGTTTCACCCGCGTAAATGTCGATCCCGTGGGAATATCTAGCCTATATGTTAATCCAGGGTGTCAGCTACATCAATACAAAATTTTATTAAAGTTGGTCCAGCCGTTTGAGCGTGAAGAAGTAACAAACATATAAACACACACACACACACACTCACAAACTTTCGCCTTTATAATATTAGTGTGATATCATTCTTTGTCAAACTAAATAGCATCACCATCAAAACATTTCTAGTTAGTAGTTTCAATAAACTCTTTACCATAAACGATAAGACGGAATACATGCGACCATAAACAAACTGAAGATTTTTAATAAACTCGCCTCTAAGGTTGATACACAAGTAACTATGTACTACCATCGGATCTGAGGAACGTGTTCTGTTTACCTAAACGATACCGACCAGCCTATTGACCAAACTTTCGCTTAATACCGTGACCATTGCTGGGTAAGTACTGGTTTAATTTTTCAAGCTGCAAACAAAATCGTCAGTGGTTGTTGAATTGTGGATGTTGGATGGTTTGTACAATCTAAAATGTACTGAATAGTATACTTATTGCGGGCGATTGCGAAAAGTGTCGAGTGCTGCCGACCGTGATACGAATGTTAATACGATTAGGTATCAATCGGCCACTTTCTGGTTATAGACTTCTACCTGTCTGGGTCGTTAGTCTGTTTTATAGCCTTTTGAGATTAGGAGTGAAATATCGTACCGGGCTAGGGTTAACAAAATGGGTCTGGGATAGCCGGAATAACCTACCGATGTTAGGCAACTGTGAGTTTTGTAAAGGGTTTTTCAACAAGAACTTTGTTTTTCAATTGGGGCAGCACCAACAACATGACAGTTTTGACATTTAGTTTTTTGACGTATTCGTAGTAGATGCTTTGGCAATTGTTTTCGCTCGAAAATTGAATTAAAATAATTAAAATCCACTATGAAAATGGTGGTTCTGTTAAAGTTACATTTAAAATTCGTGATATTTTCGGACAACATAATCGTCCTTCAGAGACTGCTATTAAGAATTATGTTATGTTAAGCAATTGCTTGCTTGGTTATGTTAAGGACAGAGTCTATACGGAGCCAATCGAATCGATTGCAGCCTTAAAACTCAAAATCGGAGGTGTGATTAACAAAATAGACCCGCCATTTTGCCAAAAAGTGACTAAAAACTTTGATGAAAGAATTGACAGTCAGCGTGGTCGTGGTGGACATTTGCCAGATATCATTTTTCATTCATATTTGCCAAACTTTTCTCTTCGTAATACAATAAAAATTTGAATCATCTTCATCTAAATTCTTTGTTTTATTTTGTTTTAGAAAACAAAGTTCTTGTTGAAAAACCCTTTAAAAGGATGAAACTATACTATTTTCGCTTGTTAATCGGTTGGTTATCGGTATGTGGGCTGAAGGCTCATCTAATCAAGAGTGTAAGTTAATGTTGTAAACCCAAACATTTGTAAAATCCAAAAGTGCACGACTCATAATGCTCATTTGATCGTATAAAAACCGTAGATATTTTATTAGTTTTAACTAATTTCAATAAAAGAACCTTTTTCAATAGGGTTCCTCGAAGGAAAACGAATATATTATATAAAAAAAATAACTCAGTTAATTAATTTAATTAATTTTTTCACAAGCTACAATGTTTTCAAGTTTTTGTTTCTTCTGCATTAAATCAATTTTTGAATGCATGAAGAAGCCTCCTCGTGTAGCGCCATTTGTTTCGCCAGTTACTCAACTGAACCGAGCGCTCGGCGCATCCTGGACAGTCACACCCAACACCTTATTTGACTGGTCAATTTTTCCCTTGCGGTGGTAGGGCTAACGCCCGCCTGTTTTGCGACCGGAGTCCGGCGTCGAGCAGCCTCCTGTGTTTTGTCGATGCGTGGAAGTTTCCGTGCCTTAGGCATCTTCTGGGCACGCTCGTTCCATCATAGACCTCATCCGTTGCTCTCCAACAGGTGTGATCGAGCTTGAGGACCCATTACGCGATAAAAAAATAAAAAACAATTTTTTATTTACATTTTTCATAAAATGAAACACAGCGTTCAATAACCTGAATATTTGCGAGACAAATATTTGCTTTTAAAATAAAGATATGACTAGCAATATGCTTCGTATATTGGTTTTCTACTGAAAATATGTTTTTGTAATATGAATATTCATATTTAGTTAGCTGAACTCAAAGCTCCGTAATGCAAATAAATAAAACATTTTGAATAATGAAAAGTTATAAAGTGTACTTGTACATATCTACTCATTTTATTTAAGTACTTATTTTTCTAAAGAAATATGTTTGATATTTGGGTGCATATATAAAGCATGAGCACCTGTGATTTTTCTTTTGCAGTTCACTTTCCAGTTAATTTCTGCTTTCCTGGTAGTTTTAATAAATACACAATTAGGGTACTTAGTTGAATTTTAAAACGTCCATCGATATCATTTATTATGAATCCTTCATTCTTTTCTCTATGTTTCATCGTTTGTGCGTTTCGAGGAATAAAATTATAATATTTATATTTAATTAACGCACCTGAATGGTGCGTTTCGAATAATAATTTTGGTGCGTTTCAAAGTTGGTGCGTTTCGAGGAATACCCCAGTGTTAATAGATATGGAAGGCTAGTGCAGGCCTGTCGGCAAGTACCAGAGAATGGTCAAAAAATGTACTGTCTACAACGCCTACAACGTTCTCACATTCAACAATAAAAAACAAAAATTATAAAAGAAACTACCTACTATAAAAAATAAATAAAATAATGAAAACCTATTTAAATGACACGGCATGATTTTCATTACAATCACTAATAAAGAGCAGAAAAGCTTTTTTACAACAAAAAAAAAAAAACAACCGACTTCCAAACAAGACACTAAGTGAAAAATAAATTTAGTTTCGAAAGTCGGTGTCTTTGGGTTCGCATTTTCGTTGTTTGTCACCAATAATAATTAAGTTTGTTCGTAATATCAGTGACAGGAAGTTATTATAACATCATCAATATAAAGTGGCATAAATACATAATTGTTGAAGCTAACTCATAAACTTTCCAAGCAAAGTTAATAAAATTTATATGGCACCACCCCTGAAGCATTTTGTAAATCGATTTCAAAAATTGTTTTTTGAATGGAGTATTATGAAAAAATTATTTTTGAAATCGATTTACAATTGCCGGAGATATCACGTACTCGTAACATACAAAAAAAATACATTCGAATTGAGAACCTTCTTCTTTTTGAAGCCGGTTAATTATGTAAAGATATGGCACTTATAACCACAATTCATCCCATGAAATTTTCACAAAGCCATCACTGAAAAGTCATAGGAAAGCAAACGACGCAATTTCGTTTACTTGGATTTTTACCAGTAATTTTGGTTTAAAAACCAAACTAAACCGATTTTGATGAAATTTCTATGCAACCAATCTGAAAGTATATCCTTTCAAATAAAAAAATGTTTTGTAAATCGGCTTATAAATAATGGAGTTCTGAGGTAACAAATATAAAATATATACAACACTATTTCTCCGCCAAAACAAACAATTTACCCGACAGATAGGCAATAATAACACCATATTGATAACCTCCTCCTTTTTTTGAAGTCGAATAGAGTTGTAGGCATCGCGGCACGTACACTGTTTGTGTAATTGTAGCTGCAAAAAATAGTTTTACAATATGTATTAATACTTTTACAACTAGTTTTTCAACCTATAATAATTAATTAACTGAAGCACTTCTTGTAAGGAACTCGGCAATATAAGGCACTGAGTGCTTTAATGATGACGTCACAAGAACTTATTACACCAGTTCGCTCTCCTCTCCGTTTTTATTTAATTCTAAATGAGCACGTCTTTTTGTGCTAAGTAATTTTATTCCGGTTGGGTTTTTGAGACGGGGCAGTAAGGCGGGTATTCCCGTTTGTCCCAATGCCAACGTCGCACTGGTGGGACAAACGGGAATTTAATAAATAATATTAAATTTATTTCCGTTCGTCCCACTGATTTTGTTAGTGGGACGAACGGAAATAATTGGTACCCTAAATGAGAAAATTCGAATTGCATACACACATATTGAAAAAATTACGGTTGTAACTTTTTTGGTGTCAATCGATCCAGTGTCTTTTAATGAACAAAAAACTCAGACTAAATGGAGTTTGAATAGTAGTTACTAGAAAAGTCTTCAACTTACATTTTTATAATAGGGGGGGTCGTTCCCGCTAGTCTAATCTAATCTAACTAGCCTGTATTGTCTCGCTGCAGGGCAAAGACCTGCCTTGTTAGTAGGTATGTTTTAATTTTTTTGACACTAAAATTGAAGTGTCTGTTCGTAATGCCAAAATGACAGCTTAGTACTTAATGCATATGAAAGTATGTATGGTACCTACTTATAACAAAAAAAAAACAACCTGTCTGTTTGTTCTGGCTAATCTCCGAAACAGCTGGACAGTTTTAGCTTAGAAAGTAACTTAAGCTACTTTTATTATAAAAAAATATTATATTTCAGCGCAAAAATACTAAAACCAATGTTTACGACCACCACGCGGACGAAGCCGCGCGCCGAAGCTATTGTTATATAAAATCTGATGATGATGAAGATTGAGACTCAGTTTTATGGTTACAGCAGAAAATAAGCAGAAGGCCAATTCTCGTAATTTAAAATGTTCAAAATCTAGTCGCAGTCTCATCTCATCGACAAAAAAATTTCAAAAACTTGTCAAAATGTATGGAAATTAGAAGTATATAAGTATTTTTTGACAGTTTGAGACTGAGATCAGACTGTGAACGTTCTTAAAATTACGAGAATTGCTCCTCAGATATTTTTTGCTGGCAGAAGATTTTTGTATTATTCCAATTTTTCTTATAACTTAGTTAGTAATCCGAACAGTACTAAAGAACAATGGACTATGCTATTGTCACGCGTACCTGACACACAACGCTACGTTCAGTGACCTCGAACGATACAAACATTTTGCCGCGCTGTCCCAAGAACGCGTGGTATAGTATAAATACCAAGTTCGGTTTGTTCGCTGTTTTCGTACCGCCACAAATGTCACGAGTCAATCCATCGGATGTCGGTGTGCTTGTCCGGCTAATAACAACCGTACATACTGCTTTCTTTGTCACGTGTGACCATCACGTCCCCCTCACCCCTTCTTCAACCCGCTATCGAGCGAGTCTCGCGTCAGTGTGCTGAGTGAACCGGCTGCGGTTGCACGTGTCTGCGTTGCCGCATTGCTTCACCGTTTTATAAACATGTCGTGGACCCAAGAAACTGTTATCAAATTGATAAAAGCATTCCGTAAACAAGAAATATTGTGGGATCCACAAGATCCAAATTATTTCAATAAAATACTCAAAGGTCACGCGTGGAAAGAAATAGCGCAAGAGCTTGATATGCCTGTCGTGGCGGTGAAGTCGAAAGTTGAAATTCTTTCTGGACAAATACGTCGTGAAAAAGGGAGGTTGATAAGAATGTCTAAACAAGGTAAGAACAGTTATATTTTTGTATTTTTGTGAGGCTTCGCGCAGACCAATGAAGTGTTTTCTATCACCATGATTCTCCTGTCCTTGTTCCAGTATATTTAGAATCGGCGCAACATGTCTTTTTATTCCATACTTCTCTATTAGTCGTCATCTCAGTAGTCATCCCTTTCTAACCTTATCATCATTCACACAGTCCATCCATTGTTTCTTTGGTCTTCCCTAAAATGTAGAAGAAGAAGTAGAAGTATTTTCTAATGAAATAGAAAAATATACTTTTTAACCAGGTGCTCATCATCGGGAGCATTCGCCTGTAATGTAATGTAACGTTACAGATTCGAGCATTACATCAATTAGGGAGGAAAATCAAGCATTACAACGCGTACCTTGTAATGATACAAAACGAGTATTACATCAGTGAAGGAGGAGAACCGCGCATTGCAATACACACCTTGTAATGATACAATGTGTAATACCTTAATACAACTTGTAACATCAATTCGCTCCACTTGTAACAAGTCAAATCTGTAATGTTACATTACACGCGAATGCTCATCAGTCAGGGAGGTCGTATTGTACTGTAATGCTCAAAGTCGAATCTGTAATGTTACATTACACGAGAATGCTCCTGGTGAGGGAGCACCTTTAAGTGCAAAGTCGTACGAAGATGGAGCCAGACAACAGAGCGATAGCATAGAGCGACATTTGAGCGTCTAGTGCGTTTCTGTTTGCACCTAAAGACACTGATTTTATGGTTTAATTTGTCAATCTTAGCTGCAGGGTAATTACGTAGTACCTACACGTAAAATTATGTTAAACACGTTCATTGCGTTATTTGCGTTGTTGAGCAGACGATTTCTTCAAATCTATGAAGCAATGGATTAGCAAAATCTTCAAAACCCTTGGATTGTGATTGAAAGTTTGTCACGCAGTTAAAGTTCTGTTAAACGCGGATTCCGTCTAAGCTTTGATTGTCACATACATAATTACTGATAGTTTTTTTTTTGATGTGACAACGTCTTATAAATCGATGAACGTCGGCTACACGCACGAAAAAGCATGACTCATTGTCACGTTCCGCCTGAGCCGAGCGTGCAAGCGACAGCGTGGAACAAGCGATAGAGAGGCGCGATCGGCCAAGCGTTCGACTTGTGACGCATATATCTGATGTTTTCTTATGACGTTATCACGTAAAATTATCGTCCGTAAACCGACTTTACAGGTAAACAATTTTTTTTTTACTAGTTGTCTCCTGGGCAAAGGCAAAGGCCTCCCTTCATTCCTTCCATCTTTCGCGTACCCGCGCGTCCTCCTTCCAGTTTTGACTGAACCTATCCAGATCGTCCTGCCATCTCTGTTTTTTTTTTGGTTTGTTTATTGATTTAATTATTTAACTTCTCTGCTCCTAGTGTCGTTAGGTATTTAATTTATTGCAGTACTTACCTCCCTATACTTGTACCAAATGTGTTACCTCGCGCCTTAACTGATCTATTATTATTATATTATTATTATTTTATTAACTAGCTATTTATTTCTTTAACTAGCAGGTGTCCACGTTTCCTCATCATGGTACGCATACGAGCATCTGAAATTTCTTCTTAACAGAAAAACCCGCAAGCGGGTTAGCAACGTAAGTTATTAATCTTAAATACATACATACAATTTTTATACTGCAGTAAGATAGCCTGTACTAACATTAACATTAGGTCTATAATTATTATTTATTACACAAGAAAAAAACAATATTCCATCACTATTTTCATCTCATGATATTATTTTTTATTATAATGGACCTATCTATGATGTTACCCTTGTAATTATGCCAAACAAAAAGTAGCTAAACACCTAAAATTTTGTTAACATTGTAGATAAGTATTTAACTACTTTTCTGTTCGTTCTACATTTATTCAGTGCAACTATCCTTATTTTATAGTGCTTTAATTAATTCTAAAATAATTGCCATTCTTTTAGGAGGACACAAATGATAACTCTGAGACACAAGACCTGCAAGTTCCACAAACAAAAAATCTGTTGAAAGAATCGACTTCGAAACGCCCGACAGAGAAGGTACTGACACCTAAAAAGAAAAATAAACATACTGAAAATCGAATGACAAAGTCTAACATGGAAACTGACAGCCGAATGACGAAATCAGCGTACAGTCTACATCCATCAACATCCAATACAGTGACGGATGTCTTAGCAAAATCTGCGACAGATTCGTCAGCTGCACATGCGGACCAAATATATGCCAATTTTATTGCCACAAAATTCCTCATGTATTCTCAGCGAACAAAAAATGTACTGCAATATAAGATAAGCAATCTTCTCTATCAAGCTGACACTGGTGTCTTTGATAATGACCAGGCTTATGCCACTCCTCAACAAGAGACTAGAGCCAGCCGAACTGAATCTCGACAGCCAAGAGCAAAGGAATCTGATTCACCATCATCATCGCCAGAAAATAAGAGAGCAAGAAGACCTTCCTCAGAGGATCTGACACCTATCACATTAAAAATTGAAGATAATAGTGACTCAGAAGATCCATTGAATGATGATTACAAGGTTTTAGTTACGATTCCTACTTAAAATAAAGATAATGATGAATGTTAATGAGCTAAGTATTTTGATGTACCTACTTACGAGTATATCTATCTTATATAGTTTACATATATAAAACAAAGTTACACCTTCCATAACTCAAGAATGGCTGGACCAATTTTTATGATCTTTTATTTTTTTTAATTCGTCTTCGCCCCGAATAAAGGAAACATGGGGAAAAAAAACAAAAAGAAAAATCTGCGACGGTACGAAGTTTGCCGGGTCAGCTTAGTTTAATATAATATTAAAAAGAGATTTTTGAGTTTGTATGTAGGGTAATCTTCGGAACTACTGATACGATTCCGAAAATACTTTCACTAATGGAAAGCTACATAATCCTTGAGTGCCATAGGCTTCACAGGGTGGCAGGGATATCGACGGACAATTAACTGTACATATGGATTCTGTACACAATTGCATTGAAGATAGATAGATCGAATACTCTTTATTATATACACCATAAATATCACAGATATACACACGTAATTACTGCGTTTTTAATGATTTTCATAATTATAATTTCCGACCTCCACGCGGGCAAAGCCGCTAGTAAGTTATACTAACTAATCATAATTTTAAATTAAATGGATCCCAACGCAAAAATGGTAGACTCTTGAAATACGGTTACAAATTCAATTTAATAGCAGAATTCTATGAAAGGGCAAATAAATAAAAAGACCAACCTTTGCTTCGAAATTTAAATTAATAATCCAATTAAACTCGACCCAGAAAGTGACGAGGTTGTGGAACACTATTAATAGTATCAATCAATAGCCTATTGACGTCTAGCTCAACTTAATTATAATAATTTGTGCCCAAACGTAGACATTATTTTGGAACTTGTAAAACCGGGGTTTTCCATCTTTGGTGAGACTGTCTTCTTTTGAGGTTGCAATCAACCGGGCACAAATCCAGCCTCCGGGCTGCCACTGAGATTTCCCTGCTAGAAGAACCCATTACCGCTTTGCCCGACCTGGGAATCAAACCTTAGACCGCAGCAGTAGCACTTCCGACCACAAGACCAACTAAGCAGTCCAGGCGAATCAATAAAATATCTAATCAAAAAATGTCAACCACATCTGCGGTTTGCAATTTCATATTATTTATCACTAACCCTTAAATGCGGACATTTTTTACTGTTTTAACTTTCGTTTTGAACATAAAGTCATCTTTTACTTCTGTACTTGCAATAAAGGTAGGTACCTACTATTAATTTTATTTGAAGTCTCATGTGCTGCTATATGTAAAAGACTTATAAAATAAAATGAGATAATAAAATATGCTTTTACCATTATGAATGCATGAACTTTACAGCGCTTTTAAAAGCTTTCAGAGTTTTGGATTTGTTTTATAAATAAAAACCAGAAAAATCTTCGGATTTTAATCCGATACTTGTTTTCTTTTTAAAAAAAATATGGCGTTGTTAAATTATGTTTCCTTTGGTGCGCTTACTCGTAAACCATTAGAGCTATTACGCACTGTCGACTGGTCGCCGGCGACACGGTTGACGGCGACTGTGACTTACTTACTATAGTTTAAATAGGTGTTTACGCACTTGGTCGCCGGATAATGCCTATGTTTTGGTCGCCGAAGGACCGAGTCGCCCGGCGACGTAATAGCTCTTAAGGGGGATACTATGAGGTAGGTGATTTTATTGATTATAATTCTGTAAATCCATAATTTTTATGGTCGCGAATTTAATCTAAATATTACAACCTAATAATGACCTGCAGATTGCAAAAAATTAAAAAAATAATAATGTCGCAGGCTACCTTGGCATGTTTTTTTTAAGTTTTGGTGGTATGAGGAACAAGATATAAAGTTCAGTTAACCTCCATAGAAATGGGAGGATCCTCCGACCAGACGGGTGTCGTCTGGTGGGCAACTGCCCGACGGTAGATGTCGTCGCTAATCTAACTAAGTGACGTAACTGATTTGAAGTATTTTACATTGCAAGCTGTTTACAGTTGAGGGTTACCTATGATTGTTTTATTTTTTAGCTGCGCAGCGCGGTTTCACCCGCGTAAATGTCGATCTCGTGAGAGTATCGGGATAAAAAGTAGCCTATATGTTAATTTAGGGTGTCAGCTACCTCCATACAAAATTTCATCAAAATTGGTCCAGCCGTTTGAGCGTGACGAAGTAACAAATATATAAACACACACACAAACTTTCGGCTTTATAATATTAGTGTGATTATTATAACAGATACGTCACTTCGTTCGTTCTTTGTTTTTATTTTGTTCGGGTTACATGATCAGATATCAGATTCGACTTGGAAAATGTATCAAATTACTATAGTTAGGTCGGCTTAGTCCAAAATGTCCGAACTAAAGTATTGTCGAAATGAAGACGTGTCGGAGTTCCGTAGTGTCGGATTAAAATCTTGTCGTATTAAAGTTTGTCGAGGTTCAGTTGGTAAGTCGTTAGATTAGCGACGATATGTATGAGTATTGTGCGATTAACTCTGCTTGCGCGATGCAGGATTTTGCGTAACGTCAGTGTGAGGCGTAGTGGCGATGTAGATGTCGCCGCAAAATTCTCATTTAATAGCCTGGTTGGTTGGCTGTTTATCAAAAGTCATAGGTATCTATTACTGTTAATGGAAATGTAACACTATTCTCATGACGAAAGGTCCACAAACTGGTTGACACAATTTCCCTGTATGTTTATACTTAACGAAATTATTTTTCATCTGTGGTCAACTTTTTATTTTACTCTCACGCACTATAAAATTCAATTTAAATGTTCGAAAATTGCCTTTAGTTCGGCTCGAACGTGATATTTATTTTAATTTGAAAAATCCGATGACATCGGGCCTTTGTCATCAAACCGTCATTCTTCATTTCGAAACTAGTCGGCTTATTTGTGTCAGTCAAATAGAATGAAGGATGGCGGTGCATACATAAACGTATGCTTTGTTACCATGAGGGTAGGCAGAAATCACAGATGGCCAATTGCTACGATCCTTACATGCTCCTCTTGCTTCGTTTACGTTCATACAGGGTGTGGCGTAAATAGTGGTCCACCGTTAAGGATTCGATAAACGTTTCGCTTTGTAGGAGATGGCGGGACGAGCTGGATAGGTTCCGTCAAAACTGGAGGGGGGACGCGCGGGCTCGCGAAAAATGGAAGGAGTGGAGGGAGGCCTTTGCCCAGGAGGGGGACAGCGCAGGATAGATAAAAAAAAAGGTATAATTTACTATAACATATTACAATTTTAACCATTTTTATCCAAGGGTTCCGAAAATATATATTTTTTGTTTTTTATTTACGTAATTTCTACCCTTTGTTACAAATTTGGTTGTATTTTCAACAAAAACATGTTCTTTTTTCATTTTGATTTCTGTTAATTACTGCTGAATACTAGATCTATCGTGTAAAATTATGGTTTTTTATGTAAATTTAAAGCTTTTGATGAAAAAGTTAGTTCTTCTTTATTTTAACCCTAATTTTTAATCAAACTAATTCAAGAGCGATTTTTGTAAAAAAAAAAGTACTACTAAAATGGTTAAAATTGTAATATGTTATAGTAAATTATCTGGTATATCGAATCCTTAACGGTGGACCACTGTTTACGCCACGCCGTGTAAGCAATAGTCATACACGCAAGCTGGTTGCGAGTACTACCTGCAAACCTGACCTTTCCGAAGAACATCAGAAATAAGGTAACTGTACAGGGAGGCAGGGACACCGACTTGCAAACTGAAACCATGCACATGATTACCCCCTTTTTTATGTATGGGAAATCATCAAATGACTCCTCCCGCTCTGGGTGGAACGGAAGGGAGTGTCAGACTCTTACTGACTAAAACCCATCCCTGTTCCTTCCTTAGCCCTTTATGTTTCGGGGTAGCGGTAACCCTTCCGGACAATCCCGCAGCCACGTAACTACACCCTAGGGTAGAAATATTGTCTCGGTTAAGTATTAAAAAAAACATTAGCTGTTTAATAGAAAAGGGTAAGTAATGTATGGAACAAAATTTTTCTTTTTGATAATTGTGTTGATTAAACAGGTGCATTCAGAATTATGTACCTGAATCTATAGTAACATGTTGCGGGTCGATGACCCTGCCATCCTCTATGTCCCTCTAACCTCTAAGGCGTCCCTCCCGGCCTGCCTTGAACTGCCTTGTAAAAAAATATGAATGAGGGATGATGATGGTGGATAATTGAATATCAAGCTACTTCTCATTTCTTAGGATGGGGCTCTATTTAAAAAAAATCGTCGATGATATAGCTTTTTTTTTTTTAATCAGGATTCAAAAAAATATTGTTAGAAAAAGGGTTCAGATATTGAGTTAAAACCTTCTCAATACAGATCAATGTATTACTAATTCCGTTTAGTGAGTGATTCTGCAAGAATTTCACCCAAACAATGTTGGTTTATAATTTTGTTAGATAGTTTTGGAACAGACAATCTACCTTTTATTTTAACAGTCACTCGCAACACTGACGTTCTAACCCAGAAAGGCGCTTTACTATGTGTAAATTATTTCATCACCACTGCTCTCCAAAAAAGAAAATATCGTGAGGAAATCGGCATGTCTTAGAACCAAAAATTCAAGGACATGTGACATTTACCGACCCGCACTGGACTCGCTTGGTGGATTACGGTCCACTCCCCCTCACCGAGAGGAGGCCTGTGTCCCAGCAGTTGCAACATTATGGGCTGATTATGCTAGTCGCGACGCGTCGAGGATGGCAATTCCGACTACCATTCTCTGCAGCTAATCACAAGATTCATCTTCCTGTATTGAATATCAATAGCACACGGTGTCGGATACACTCAGAATATTACTGAGCTCTGAGAAATCTATACTTACATATAAAATTCAAAGCCCTGACTGACTGACTGATATATCAACGCACAGCTTCAACCGCTGGTCCAAGAGACATTAAATTTGGAGGGTGTGTTCTTTGAGAAGAGTAAGTATCCATTATGAAAGGGTTTTTCAAAATTCCACCCTTTTTTTTTTTTGGATGGGAAATCATCAAATGACCCCTCCCGCTCTGGGTGGAGCGGAAGGGAGTGTCACTTTTACTGACTAAAACCCATCCGTGTTCCCTCCTTAGCCCTTTATGTTCCGGGGTAGCGCAACCCTTTCGGACAATCCCGCACCCCTAAGAGGGTGAATGGGGGAGGGTGAAATTTTACGCGGACGAAGTCGCGGGCAGAAGCTAGTCGAGTCATAAAGAGCTTCGATCGCGTTCTGTTGACAATACCTGAATGTAAAACATTGCGTGAGTTGCTTGAAGATCAGTGCTAAATAGTTGCATTGTTTAAGTATTGGAATTATTATTAAAGAATTGTGCAGGTATCATTGTTGTACAGACGCCAGCACACCAAGCTACTACAATCAGTCAAGTTTCTTTAATAGATTTTCAACTTTATCGCTAAACTATAAGGTTCAAAGTTGATCGGGCAAATTTGACAGTTTCGGGTAGCTTGATGTGCTGGCGTCTGTACAAGAATTATGTCTAAGCCTATGGGGCTTTAATAATTGGCAAAAAGTGGGTGTTTCTACTGTAGCTGTACACCTTCGCCTGAGTGCTCATACACACGAGAGACACGCGTCAACGGCAGAGGTAATTGATGTCGTCGAAGAGTACACAAGAAGCATTTGAGTATGGTGCATAAATACTGGACCCACTCGAACTCGACCCGCGGGTCTAGTTGCCTAAATCAAATTTTGAATAGGTCGACTGAACGCCTCTGCCGTTGGACGCGTGGCGGTCGTGTGTCATCATCTGCCTAACCTTTTCCCAACTATGTTGGGGTCGGCTTCCAGTCTAACCGGATGCAGCTAAATACCAGTATTTTACGTGGAGTGACTGCCCTGATCTCTACAAACCAATTGGTGGGTAATACGATACCTACCACTTGGTAAGACTGGTTATCAGATTTTCGGGCTTCTGACGACCCGTAATGACTGTCAAAGATCCACGAATGACAACCGGGACCAACGGCTTAACGTGCTTTCCGAGGCACGGAGGGGTCTTGGTTTAAGATGGTCACCCATCCACGGACCAGCCGTGGCAAGCGTAGCTTAACCTGATCGATCGATCCGTGCGGCTGTTATTACTTAGCCACAAGCAAAGCACAAAGCACAAGCGTGTCGCTCGTGTGTATGCACACTAATTCTTACAAATACAAAAATTTTGGTCAACTGAACCCGCGGGTCCAGTTCGAGTGGGTCCAGTTGACCATAGACTCCTATATGCGTTTAATGAACGATTTTATGATTGAAATTACTCGTTTTGCTCATTACATTAACTTGTTTTTAAGACTTTATTCATATTTATGGGTGATTCGTAGGTATTGTGCTTGGCGCAAAAAATCAACCTGTGTCGTCAAAATCGTTCAACGTTACGTGTACGTCGAGCTAGGGCCTTTACCTCTGGCCTTAATTTTTTATTTTGGAAACGTGAAATACAACTCAACAACTGTACCGGACAGTTCTAACGCAAGGTTTTTGTTTTTGACTCTACCCTGTCGCAGAAAACTGTCCGTGACGTAACGAATTATTTTAAACCGACGTTTTTTATCTCTTTCACATTCATTATTTACACCCAAACTGTAACATGTACAGTCAACAAAAGAGATAAGTATGCAGGATCGTCAGATATAGTTGAAGTTTAGTAAGAAACCGATGGATGTTCTCGAATAAAATTTAATTTTATTAATAGAAAACAAACAGCTCATTTATCAAATTAAATTTCAGTCGACCACATCCATCGGTTTCTTACTAAACTTCAACTATATCCGACGACCCTGAATATTAATCTCTTTTGCTGACTGTAAATGTCTGGATGTGTCCAAACAAAAAAACGTCAAACGAACACCGCAAGATTCGCAAAATGGCAGACAAAATTAAATTCACGGATGCCATATTTCATAAAGCCCACTCTAATAATACAGGCTTGAGGCCTTCAATAGCAGTTAACATACTAAACTAGTATAACGAAGTGGTGAGATTATGTTTTATTCTCATAACAATGGGGGAAATTGCGTTATAAATCACCCGGCTTCTCCCTGTGGAAAATATTATAATTAAAATACGTCGACGTCCGAAACTACTGGAGCGGACTTGGCTCTCTTCCTGATGTTGTTGATGTATTGTCTGTTTTATTAATAAGGAACAATGGGTATACTTACTGTGATGTTATTAACCTTTTATTTATAAGCGAGAGTGGTGCTTTTTTAAGTGAAATATTCATTAGGCGCGTTGGGCTTTTTTTTGAGATGGGAAAAAAACCAATGAACTCGCGCCACCGTTACCGTTACCGGCAGCGCCAAGACACGCCCCCTTAAAGTTTTCGCCTATTAGGAAAGCGATAATGCAATTAGTTGCAACCTGCACTACGCAGCTTAGTGACGCATCACGTGTACACCTTTTGTGAGTTTTACGGATGAACTATTTGACCTTGGTGCGCTTACTAGAGAGCGCTTCTACTTTTTGGAGTGCAAGCAAAAATGAACTTAGTGGTCAGGCGGGAGCAAAGACATTAAAACTTTTTGGGCGAGAGTGTCCGCGATAGTACATACCACGTCCATGAGGAAATACTGTGATGATATTGAAGTGCTGAACCACTAAAACGATGACCCATTTTGGTAAAGGAAAAAAAAGAAAGAAAGAAAGAAAAAAGTTTATTTTTGTTTTTTTTTTGCTGCAAAATGTTTATTCTTTGTTTGTTTTTTTTTTTTGAAAGGCTATGCTGCGCCTTTATGATTATTCAAGATCACTATAAAATCATTCTTCAAAACCACTTTGCTTACAAACATTAATATGACGCAACAAATGAGCCATCAACACAAGGTCTGAAGTCGGTACATCAAACGCGGAGAAACTAAATAGAAACCAAGTTATGATACACTTGATGTATAACTAGCTGAATAATTTGCTCGTTTCGTAGGTACTGGATTAGTTACGTAGACAAGCTCATTTTGAACTAAATCGTACAACTAAATTAGTATTCGTGTATTTGGTAATATTATAGGTTATGTTGTGTGTGTGTTTTCTGATAGCGGATTATATGAACGGTAATGTTTTTTTAAACTCATAGTTTAAAGACCTATACTACCAGCGGTCATTGATCCAAAAAAATAAGATCGCTCCGTCGCTGTATATCATATTCTCAAAAGACCACATTCGTAAAACATCACATTCGTAAAACACGATATTCGCAAAACATCATATACTCATAATATACAGGGTGAAATTGAACACATGCGACAAATCGAAATGGCAGATTGTACTCGTCATTATGAACAACTTTTACTATGGGACCAAACCTGAAATCGCGAAAAAAAAATCAGCTGTTCCCTACATTTTGGCGAGTTATGCGAACATAAATGTAGGGAACAGCTGATTTTTTTTTCGCGATTTCAGGTTTGGTCCCATAGTAAAAGTTGTTCATAATGATGAGTATAATCTCCCATTTCGGTTTGTCGCATGTGTTCAATTTCATCCTGTATATATATTTTTTAATTGTTTTGGTAACTGTTTTAAGGACACTATACAGCTGTAGTGTCATAACAACACAATTTCTATTATGTCCCGTTTATTGCGCTGGAAACAATAAAAAAAAAAAAAAAAGATGAGTGATTGGATTGATTGATCTGTATTACCTATTTATTTATCTATACAGGGTTATTGGAAAAATACCAACAACCTCTTAAGGGGCTTACAGGACCTAAACGCAAAAAACGCAAGTTTTAGAAACAATAAAAATATATGATCGACTACAGTAAACAAAAAAAAAAAAAATATATGATATTCTTCAGGATATATGCTAGGTAGATAGTGTGTGGTAGTTGTGTGGTGATAGTGTGTGTGTGTGTGTGTGTGTGTGTGTGTGATAGTGTGTGTGTGTGGCCTGTGTCCCAGCAGTGGGAACATTATAGGCTGATGATGATGAGATAGTGTGTTAAAAACATAATACAACTTCTTTGGTACGATAAAAAAAAATCATGAAGATAAAAACTTTCTTTTTGCAATAAAAACCATACTAATGTACATACAATCATTATGATTTTTTGTCAGATACAAACAACATACGAGTGCATACATGTTGTCAAGCAACATACTAAAACTCTAGTGTTTTAATTTTTTAGTCCAAACAATAGATTTTTCGTAAACAGATAATTGCTTCATATTTTGCAATAAGTGTAATCGCGCTTCTCTTCCTTTTCTATGCAGTCCGACACAGACCGCGCTATAGATCATGTAGTCCTCTTAAGACTCATCATTATGAAAAACTTTTACTATGGGACCAAACCTGAAGTCGCTAAAAAAAAAACAGCTGTTCCCTACATTTTGACGAGTTACACGAACATAAATGTAGGGAACAGCTAATTTTTTTTCGCGATTTGAAAAACAGTGGCTCTCCGGGAGTGCCGACAGAAGTGAAAACAAAACACAAACATAATACTTTGCCATCACTCACTGATATATCAGATATACATTAAAACCGAGTACATCCCGAGGAGAGTCGAACACATCCGAAGCGGTGTCGGTTACGGTAGCAGTGGCGCGAATTCAATAGTTTTTCCCATCTCAATAAATGCCCAACGCGGCTAAAGAAGTTTTCAGTTCAAAAAAACATTTTGCTCATTTTTGTGACAAAATGTTAGGTACATTTTTTCCATCTAGCTCTTACTCGCCAAGTGTGCAAAAGTGAAAGGGACTTTGTTCCTACCGGGTCCCACGATACCTCACGACTTTTTTTCACATTAACTAAGTAAAATATAGTTACGCATCTTTTAGTAGAAAACGCCAAACAAATACAAACACAAAACAGTTTTAATATAACTTCTAACACAAAAAATGAACTTGCCTCAACATGTCATCGCTTCCCAAACTGAATAAAAAAGTTAAGAATAATAACACAACAAAATATTACCATACAGAGTTGTAGATTAGAAACTTTGACAATACATCATGCGAGAGGTATAGGAAAATGAAACTACAACCCGTCCGACTTAACTGTGCACCTCGCGCTGTGACGTTACTCTGCCGTAGGTACTGTTTGAAAAAAAAAAGTAAATGATTTTTTTTTTCAACATGCATAGGTACAGTTTTTATCGTAATGATAAATATAATAAATATAAACATTTCGCGTATAAACGCATTCCAGCGAGGTGCACACTTAAGTCGCACGGGTAGTAACGTCGGATTCTTAACAAGAACACAGAGAACATTGACTCTAGAGAAACTAGCTTGTGCTAGTTTCATTTGATTTTTTCGTGCAATATTGCCCTTCTGGCACAATGTCAATTATTTACAATACCTTGTTTTATGTGGTCTAGTAGATGCAATATCAACTGTTCAAGTTAGCATGCGGTTCTGAGAATATTCAGTTTTTCAATTTGGGATTAGGTAAGTATCTAAATTGATTTTTGTCTTAATTTGACGTTTTAGTTTTCATTAACATCATATCTTTAATATACTTTATTAATATAACCGTGTCTTTTATTTTGTACGTAGCTGTACGTTGGAAATAATAAAGTGACACGCTATCGAAACAAAAATCTGCCGAAACGAAAATCTATTTAAACGGAAACGACCCAAAATATCTTATATATTTTCATCCTTTATAATTACAACATTTTATACAAATGAGCAGTGGTGGCCCAGTGATAACGGCCGCGATTCACGAGGTGTAGGTCGTAGGTTTGAACCCAGACAGGCACTTTACTTTGTATTACTGCCTATCTGACCTCCACAACCAAGCTGGGTAATAGAATAGAATAGAATACTAAACGACTACTAATACGATTACGATACGATACGATTACGATACGATTTATACTAATACGATTCCCCTTGGTAAGACTGTTTGTCAGACTTTCAGGATCCTGACGGCCCGTAACGACTGCATACATTTTATATTTTAATTAATTTACAAATTATGAAATGTTTGATAGCTACTACAGTTTATTTGAAAATTCCTACATTTTTTTATTTGTTCTAGCAAACTACAAAGATGTTTGCAGTAGATCCGTTATAAAATGACATAAAGTGAGTATGAACCTCTTCTAACAATAAGTAAGAAGCAAAGACTTTAGTGTCGTGTTTGGCACCCGATGTTACATTGTGTCGTCCGCCATGTTGGGCCGATGTCCAAATGATAACAATTTCACCTATCGCCAATATTCAGAGAACATCGGTTCCTCTTTATTATGACCAAGGAAGCTGTGCTTGATTTATAAGCCCCAATATACGATGAAGCACCGATATAATTAGCTGCTAGAGAGTTTGTTGCGCCTCTTCTGCTTTAAAGCGAAAACACTATTAAGTGGTGACCGCCGGGCGTTTTGGAAGACTGTCTTATGTAATTTTGACGTTCGAAAAGCGGACCGGCGACCATCTACCGCTGCTGCTGCGCCACGCCCTGTGGTCTACTGAGGGCCCGACCGGCTTCCGGAACCGTGCTGACAAGACCTGCTTCCCGGTGTCCAAGCTTCTGCGGCCCGGAGAGCCAAGGACCGTACCTTTCCCAACTTACCACGTGCTAGTGCTCAGAACAACTGTTTGACCTTACCCACGACCTAGTTTACATGGAGCTAAATAGTTGCAGCAGTTCCATATGAAAGAAATGTCGGGCTATAAAACTAGTTTAAAATTACATGGAATTAAGGGTACAAAATATTCATTTTTTTAGGTTACAAATTGTTCCATGAGGAACTAGCTACATGGAACTACTGGGAATAAAGGGTTTAAACTCCTACCTTTATTATACGTTTGAACCTTTTTTTTTCTCGCGGTGGAAATCCTCATGGACTTCCTCTATCTTGGGGGTGACAGCGCTCTCCCGATACGTTTGAACCTTGCGGAAGTGTTTACATTTATCTACCCTATTTGTCAGTGGCATCTGCAGCCTACCTACGAAGTCCTAGCCGTCACAAGGTAGCCCGCGAAATTCAAATTTATCACGTTTTTTGCCATTTGAAGGTCAGTTTAAGGTTGTATGTGGAACAAAATATGATTCGCGAGCATAACAGGTACGAGTATGTATCTACAGAAATATTATTATAATCCAGTTCAATTTCATCCTGTATAAAAGTATGATCTCAAAATGCTTCGGTATGGAAGTATACAAATTAATGTGAAATGCATAATTCATCAGCTTTTTTTTTATTATTGCTGAATGAGCCCGCTCTTGACCTCGATCACGCCTGATGGAAAGCGATGGATCAGGTCTATGATAGAACGAGCGTGCCCAGAAGATGCTTAAGGCACTTGAACACGGTATACACAGTAGTAGAGCTACCTAAGTATTTCCTTTTAAATGATAAATGATTTATTTTCTGTAAGTAGGTTTGTACAAACACTTTTACACATCAATCATATTTTTTAAAGCTAGATTTAGAATTATTTTTTTAAGTCGGCGTTCCCTATCTGACTACTCTGAGAAGAAAGGCCAAAACAAACTCAGAGGTCACAGTCTCTTTTAAAGTCAAGACAAAATCTTGGTCAGATCATGTGAAGACCATGTAGATTGGTGTCTGAAATGGTCTTTTGAGGATAGAACCACACAGATTGAGCGGAACTGTCCAGTCAGTGCACGCATTTGTCAAAAATCGTGCAGCTCAACTCAAAACTTATACCAGTATTTAACCAACTAAAATGCAGTCTAGTTT
This sequence comes from Amphipoea oculea, assembly GCA_945859645.1. Lineage (NCBI taxonomy): Eukaryota > Metazoa > Arthropoda > Insecta > Lepidoptera > Noctuidae > Amphipoea > Amphipoea oculea. The sequence goes on along the minus strand of OX243878.1, from coordinate 20,049,550 downwards.
CGTCTAAATATTGTAAACTCAGTGTATATTAGCATACTTATGCCGTGGTTGTGTATTTAGTAGTACACCTGCTTGTGACGCGCGTAGGATCACGCTCCGTTCGTGTTGACCTAGCGGATTGTCACTTTAAATATTACTATGAGTTCTCAACTTGATTATTTAATTATTAAAAAAAAAAGACGGGTTACACTCCGGGAGTGCCGGCAGAAGTGAAAACTTGAATATTAACGTTAAAATAAATCAACTATTAATTGAATTAATATAACTCATTTTCTTTCGCTATTGCTTCGTCACTTTTTTAATTAATTGATGCACTTTGTTCAATTTCCATATTTTAAACACTTACCCCCTTATTCATAAAACTTATCAAACCTATTTTAGTTAAAATGGGGTTTGTGTCTTTCTTACACACAGAAATGACAACGTGACAGATAAAGACAAACGTTCTATAAACCTATTTTAACTAAAATAGAGATAAAATAGGATTATGAATAAAAGGGGTTTATATACACGAATACACAGCAGTGTGGCCACTACACAGACGGTCGAGCCATCAGCTGTCACCATCCATGGATGCGCGTAACACGCTGTAACATAAACACACACGAACATTCGCGCAAGCGCCCTGCGCCGCTTAAACGAAACATCAGGCATACATTTTAGTCGCGCCGTAGAAAGAGAGGGGGATACTTCCTCTCCTACGCCGCGCCGGCTGTCTACTCTCCATCCGCCTTACGAATTTTCGATCAGGTCACGTGTCCTGACGCGATTTTAACATTTTTTACCCATTAAAAAAAGTGTACAACGCCGCTAAAGAAGTTTTCACTTCAATAATTCTTTATTGTCTTCTTCTTCTTCCTGCCCTTATCCCATGTTACTTGGGGTCGGCGCAACACGTTTTCTTCTTCCATTCTCCCCTGTCAACCGTCACGCTATCATTCACTCCCTTCTCTTTCATATCATTCCTCACACAATCCATCCATCTTTTCTTCGGCCTTCCTCTCCCTCTCCATCCATCAACATGTATATTCATCACTCTTTTAGTCACATGCGTTTCGTCCCTTCTGATCACATGCCCATACCAAGCCAAACGATTTCCTTTCAACTTTTCTGTCACTGGCGCCACTTTTAAACTTCCTCTTATATACTCATTTCTTACTTTATCCATTCTCGTCACTCCACACATCCATCTCAACATTCTCATCTCCGCTGCATGCAATCTTTTTTCATCCGTCTTCTTCACAGCCCAGCATTCAGACCCATACAGTACGACAGGCCGTATCACAGACTTATAAATTTTCCCCTTTAACTTAAGGGGCATCCGTGGGTCGCAAGTTGTTCCTGTGACCTGTCGCCATTTCATCCATCCTGAGTTGATCCGATGCCTTACGTCTCGGTCTACTTCGCCATCTCCTTGGACAAGCGACCCGAGGTACCGAAAGTCGGAGCAGATCGATATGGGCGTTCCGGCGAGAGATATGGGCACAGGACTGGAGAGACCGCCAAAATCGCACAACAGATATTCTGTTTTGGTCCGACTTACTCTCAGGCCAACGGTCTCGAGTCTTTCCCACCACACCTCTAATCTGCTCTGGACCTCTAAGCCGTTGTCGGCAACCAGCACAATGTCATCGGCGAACAGCATACACCAGGGAGCCTCTTCTTGGATATCCGATGTAAGGGCATCCATTATTAGCACGAAGAGGTACGGGCTGAGTGCTGAACCCTGGTGCAAGCCGATAGCCACATCAAAGCTGCCAGTAGTGCCCACTGTAGACCGGACTTGGGTACTGCATCGACTGTACATCGCTCTAATCAACTGCACATACTTCCCTGGCACACCTTTCTCTTTCAGCGCCCACCACAAAACTTCACGAGGCACTCTGTCGTATGCCTTTTCGAGGTCAACAAATACCATGTGCAAGTTTTTATGCGCACCTTTGTATTTCTCGCACAGCTGGCGGATGGCAAAGATGGCATCTGTTGTTCCTCGACCAGGCATAAAACCGAATTGGTTTTGTTTTTTCAATAATTCTTTATTGTACACCACATAAAACAAAAACAACAAACATTTAAAACTAGTGTCGGTACAATGGGTGGTCTTATCAATCAACAATCAATCAACTCAACCTATCGCAGTTCATTACTAAATATAGGTCTCTCTCAAGCTGCGCCATAAGCACAACACTCTGTCCTCCGCAGTGGCGTGCATTGCATATAGGCATATAAGCAGTGCCTACCTCGATATATCAACATAAGCCTGTCAATTACATTTTAGTGTGTGTGCCCCATTAAGAAACTCAATAAATTATCATAGTTACTAACAAAAAACAAAATCTTTATACAAACACGCGCGGCAGTAGGCAGTCGCCGGACGGCCTACTCGGCTCCCGTACTATTCGCACATTGTCATTGGTCTTTACTCGTTCAAGTTAATACGACAAAATTAAAAATACGTACGTCTCCCACGTAATACCATGCCGTTTGACCTTCGCAACTTATCACCCTTAAGTAGGCATGCCTACTCAAATAACCACACTTTTGACCTCACTTTTTTTTTCTGATTAGTGACCGCGTTTGCCTAGACTAGACCCGGCCTAGTGCTTACCTATTCTGAAAACCAATGCACGCCACTGCAGGTCCTCCGTCTTATGCATCCAGTCTGCCCCAACCACTTATTTAAGGTCGTCGGTCCATCTAGCTGATACGTGGTCTCCGCTCCAGGACTCGTTTGCTCCACCAGCCATAGGTCCTTCGACAAACATGCCACTGCCACTTCAGCTAGCTTACCTACTCTGCAAGCTATGTCGGTAACTCTGGTCCTATCGCACAAGGCGATCGCTTACAGACAACCTTTGGATGAACTGAAAGGAAGGAGACATTTTGGGCTGTCAGGGTATAATCATCCGCCTAGCCTTTTCCCAACTATGTTGGGGTCGGCTTTAACCGAATGCAGCTGAATACCAGTATTTTACATGGAGCGACTGCCTATCTGACCTCCACAACCCAGTTACTGGGTAATACGATACCCCTTGGTAAGACTGGTTGTCAGATTTTCGGGCTTCTGACGACCCGTAACGACTGTCAAAGATCCACGAATTACAGCTGGGACCAATGGCTTATCGTGCTTTCCGAGGCACGGAGAGGGGTCTTGGTATGTAAAGATGGTCATCCATCCATGGACCAACCGCGGCAAGCGTAACTTAACCTGATCGATCGACCTGTGTGGCTGATATTACTTAGCCACAAGCCCCTCAGGCTGATATTACTTAGCCACAAGCCCTAAGGGTATAAATATGCTATAAAATATAATTCTTTCTAAACGAATTCAGGTCAAGGTTGTGTTACCAACGACACTTGCAGTCTACTGTATTTATCCAAAGATGTTCATTCACAGAAAACGACACAAATGCACCATAACATTGCGCCTTGTTTGCCCGAAGGGTTATGTCCAGGTGTACCTATAGTACACCCACTTTTCGCCAGTTATATTCAGGGGCCGTATTATGACGGCTTAATGCCATCATGATTACAGTGTAAGAGAGAGACGGAGCTATACATGACCGATAGCACCGTCCCTTTTTCACACTGGAATCATGATGGCATTACTACTACGTAATACGAGTACGACCACAGGTCCCATGTAATAGGGGGCGAGCCTATTGCCATCAACCGGACACAAATCCAAACTCCGGGCTGTTACTGAGAATTTCCAGATAGAAATAAAAACTTTTTTAAATAACTTTAATTTCGCAAGTCGGTGTCGTTGGTTCCTCATTTTCGTTTTTTGACACCGACTTCCGAAATAAAAGTTATTTTTCACTTTGTAGTGTTTTTTTTTGAAGTCGGTTGTTTTTTTTTGTAAAAAAGTTTTTATTTTTCACTTTTTAGTTGTACCTACCTCACACAAATTCAATTAACACTAGTGCATTGAAGTATTGAAGACACTAATCGAAGAATCATCAAAATTCCCATAGAAATGCCGGAGATGCGATACATTTACGCATATAACTTCGTACATAAGAACAATTACCTAATGTATTATATACTAAAACCTTCCTGAAAGTATGTAGATCACACTAATGAAAGAATTGTCAAATCGGTTCAGTAGTTTTAAAGATAATCGCGGACATACAAACATACATACATACATACATACGGGTCGAATACAGAACCTCCTTTTTTAAAGTCGGTTAAAAAAGGCAATAACACTCGACTCGACTCGAACCCAGAATCTTATGTTTAGCAGTAGCGCTTGTGACCACTAGGGCAGCCAACTGCAACGAGGCAGTTACTTGAAACTCACTATATTATCACTTCTCACTCCATTATCATTCCCACATCCATTCCAATAGTACCTAAAGGTAGAAATTCAGCCTAAAAGCTAACAGCACCAGATGTGTCTAACTTGGGACAAACGTTTATTTTGGCACTCACACTTTTTGCTTACTGCCTGTTTTGTTTTGTTTGTGTTATTCATTAGGGGCACAAATAAGCGACGATGTTAGGAAATTATTCAAGTAACCAGTAAGTCGCCGTAAGTGTGCTTTGAGATTTATGTATGTAGTATTTTGTGACTACATCTAACACAACGTGCCACGAAAGATGAGACTTGACACACCACGTGGTTTGACTTGCGCAGTACACAATTTCAGGTCTCTTTAGCGGTATGAGGTCTGAGCGCGGGACGGGTCCGGACGTCATAGGGGCGGCGGAAAGAGCGCGGGAGGCGGGGTCAAGTCTCATATTTCGTGGCGCTAACTATACTCGCTTCACTTCGATCTCCCTACAATTTTACCCAAAGTGGGAATTGTAGATTTAATTATTTAATCATTTATGTATAGACGCCAGCACATCAAGCTACCCTAAACTGTCAAACTTTCCCAATCGACTTTGAACTTTATATTTTAGCAATAAAGTTTAAAATCTATTAATGAAATTTGACAGATCATAGTAGCTTCATATGCTGGCGTCTGTACACATAAACATAGACAAGAAGAAAAGAACAGAAAAATACGTACAAAGGTGATGCTTATTTGTGAAGAAATCTCTTCCAGCATACCTTCGATAGGAACGTGCTTTAGAGTAGAAGGGAAAACAAAAGACACAAAATCAAAAATAATTCTCTAATTTCAATGATTATAAACATACAATATGAGAATATACTTACGTACCTTTTAACTGCTCCGTTGGTCTCGTGGTAGCAAGCGCGACTGCTGAGCGTGGGGTCCTGGCTTCGATTCCCGGGTCGGGCAAAGTGTTATTGGCTTTTCCATTAGTTTCTTAATAACAGCCCGAAGTTTGAAAGTTGTGATACCACCGTGCCTCGGAAAGCATGTTAAGCCATTGGTCCTGCGCCTGATCTCTCTCTGGTCGTGTCGGATTTCCGTCCCATCGGGTAATGAGAGTGAGGGATTAATCCGATATTTATATATTATTTTTATTTCTATTCTAATAAACAAAATCTCCTACAGTTTAATAAAAAACCTCATAACTTTTTATTGGTTATTACATTGATTTTGTTTTATATAATCTGTACCTTACTGATAAGTGTTATATTTAATATAATATCGTTTTTTTCCCAAATAAAAATAAAACTTGATAAAATCTATAGCCAAAAACATATTTCTTTATTTTTCCACTTTTCACTTAGAGTGTACATACCGGCTTTTAATATTTAACTACACATTTATTCCAGAAGGATTTATGTCTATAAAAAAGGATGTATCCTCTTGTATATTAGAACTAAACAGTCTCTAAAAAAATCTCGTATTTTGTACCTACATTATAATATTTTCAGCAAGCACCCAAAAAACAAAAGACTTCATTTTCTTTTTTTTCATCGTTATCTCGTTAGTAATTCGCCGTCTAGTAACGGCCATATTGTTATACTAATGAATCTGTCAAAACAATTTTCTGTTCAAAAAGTTGTCTTCCACTTATGATACTAAGTAGGTACACACACAATGTCGCATTGTGTAGTCAAATAGGACTTTTTGAGAAATTTCTATTAGATTTTTTGGAAATTGTCGTGGAAATTGAAGTGAAACTTCTTTACGCACGCTTGACTTGGGGAGTATACTGGCGAACGCGTGACGTAAGCGTTACGAAAAGTGTGATCGGGCGAGGCGAACGGGAGTTGAGTGGGGGATATAAGCAAGAGAAAGCAGTGCGCGAGCACATTTTCTTTCTCTCTTCCTCTCATAGCCAAATACGACTGAAGTGAAACTTCAAACCATAGCCAAATACGTTTGAAGTTTCACTTCAGTCGTGTGGTCATAAGCACACTCGGTTTTTTTTTTAGGGGCACGTGTATTTTTGGCCCGCCAACCAATCTGTGTAGTTAATTCCTTAACGAGGTCAGTTCTAGATGAGTGACACATTTCTTTGTTTCGAACAGTAGGTAATTACGTGCTGTCAATCCCGGTGGGTAATCATTTTAAAGAGTCAACAGCAACGGTCAAATATGTACTTTCTGAGTTTATTTTGGACATTATTACCCTCGGTGAACGAAAAACATCGTGAGGAAACCTGGACCTTATAGATATCGAACGTATCCTTAAAGCAGTATGGTGTGTCCAGGGTATCCCCTGTTGTGTTCTACTCTATTTGTGCTGGGCATAGTGGGCATGGTAGTCTATAATAAACTGGAAGTAAGAAGGGAAGGCACATTGCTCGCAGAACAGATGGCCGATGGGGCCGAAAGGTTCTGGAGTGGCGACCGCGAACCGGAAGACGTAGCGTTAGAAGGTCTCCCACAAGGTGGACCGACGACCTTTTGAAGGCCGCAGGAACTCGTTGGAAGCGAGTAGCACAAAACCGGTCGAAGTGGAGGTGCTTGGGGAGGCCTATGTCCAGCAGTGGACGTCTTTCGGCTGAAATGATGATGATGAATGATGACGAAGGGAAGTAGCACGCGCCACTTATTTTGTTATGCGTGGTAAAATACACAACCCAGGCGTTCTAGACACAGTTGGGTTGTGTGTATCTGATGGGCGCGTGGGGCGGCGAAGGCGGCCGCCGCTGCTGTGGGTGCCGTCCGCTCGCACTAACTTGCTGCAGCACGCGCGCGCTGCGTACACTCAATACGGTGTCACAACAGATTGACTGCTTCAACTGTTCACTGAGTAAATTTTCACTAGCCGCATTTTGTAAAAGAATTACTCTTGGTTAATAATAATATATATTATAATTGTAAATCTAATTATAAGCTATTATAACTCGTTTATTTTCGTTGGATCCCACTTTTGAATCCACTTTTTTAGGTATTAACGATGGATCCCGTTTGCTATTTCCGTTGAATCCCATGTTATAACAACATGTGTACATTTCAGAAGAAAAGTGATTTACCTTTATCAAACACTAGATTAGGTTAATTATTAAAAAAAAAATTGTTAGATTAGGTTAGGTTAAAACTGTGACTCCTACGCACGAGCCGAGCGAGCGAAGCGAGCGGTGCCGCGGCAGCGGCTGGCGAGTGCCAGAAACGATTAGATTATATAGAAAATGAGTTGTTTGTGAAATAAATAGTATACGAAACGTTGGTTGTAAACTAAAAATTTGTCAATGGAGTTTAGGTGAAACATTAGTGAACCCCTCATTTAATTATAAACAATTTTGTTGTTGAAAGTACCCGCATTCAGATTTTTTAAAGCATTCAGGATCCAACGTAATTATCTTGCATTTTGTAAATTCGGGATGCAACATGGACATAATAATGTTTTGCGGGATCCAACGCCAAAAATATTAAACTAGGATTTAGAAGCGGGATCCAACGGAAATAAATCACACTATTGTATTAGATAAGCCTGTGATGATAGTTGATGACGATGATGATGATGATTGGGCTCCCTTTTCCGCACTAAGACTCCCATTTGGTCCGTTGTGCGTGGGGATTCTGGCTAACAAAGCCAGCCTAGCTCCGTCCAGAAGCACAGAAGCTTCCTGGGAGCTTCGCAGACTTCACGGAGCGACCTCACTGTTCCGAGGATTTCTTCACGTTGAGAAGCCACAGCCTTGCATTCCAGGATGACGTGGGCGGCTGATTCCTCGGCGTCAAGGCAGCCCCTGCAAAGGGGGCTGTCCGTGGCGCCTATGTTAAAAAGATGTTTGTTAAGAGGATTATGGCCCGTAGTGTGATGATAGTTGTATCTGTTTTAAAATAAATAAAATATAAGTTTGAAACCGCCAAGAAATAAAAGACCACAAAAACTTTCAAGAATAAACACCAACGCCTGATCACTACTTAGTCTATTTCCCTCGCCACTGATAGGTGCAGTAACAAGGCACTGACAGATCTAGTCGTCGAGTTAGTTCTGTTAGTAGCGCTCGCGCAGCATGACGGCTCGTTCCCTCGGGGATAGTGTTGCTGCAGCAGTTTCACTTAATAGCCGAGAGGCATGCGAGTAGTTACCGGGATATTCTTGGCTGTTACGGGGTCAACGTATGTCTGTTAAAAGATAGCTGTTGTTATTGAGATATGGTAGGTATTTCTTTTAAAAGAATTGTGGTATATTGATAAAAAGCGGATGTCCTTCTCCAGTGTTCAAAATATCCTCATACTAAATTTCATCAAAATCGGTCCAGCCGTTTCGGAGATTATTAGCTTGAACAAATAGACATTTAAAAAAATATAATTGATTTTTGTTATAATAATAGGAGAACCCAGGGGGTTTTTGAGCAAGCATTTTCAGCCCCCGTGATCACACGGGGCTCCTATCAGAAACTTTTTAAATATATTTTCGGTGTTCTCTCCTCAAGCCAGACCTACTCAGGTATCAACTTCTTGCCCTAAATATGCTTACTCAAAAACCATCTGGGCTCCCCGACCATAAGTTTATGTTTCATAGAAGAGTTTATATACTATATACAATACCTACGCGGTCAAAATGTATGGATCAGCAATTTTTTTTTTAAACCGACGAAAATTTGCAAAAAAAAACATTTTTTTTCAGAAACATGTTATACTTATACTGAATGCAGGTTGCACGTTAATGTTCCTGCTGTTTATGTCCTAAAGACTTCGTCAAGGACGTTCCAAACAGCCACCACATAAAGCAGTTCCGACACTTGATATATTACAGCCTGTCACAACTCGACACGACGAGAACGATTCCTTAAACAGCGGATCTTACAGATGACAGCTTAATCCAATGTTTGTACACCTCCCAAATGACTAAGGAAACGGGTATACGACGTTTTAAGCCACCTTTACATTTGTTGACATCAGTAACAATAGTAATACATAAACTAAACAGGAGACAATAGCTTGCCGTTTATGGTTACCATAGAGTAAGAATGTAGAGGAGTAGATCTTCTCGTTCATTCAAAATAGCGGCCATTTTGTGGCTTTAGAAACGCTGAACGCAGTCATCGGGGTACCTAATTGCGTAACACATTAAGAGTAGGAACGGCTTTCATTTTGACAGTTCAGCAACATTCATTGCGTTATTTACGTTATTGAGCAGACAGATTTTTCAAACTAATGATGCTATGGATTTTCTTCAAAATGATTCAGATTTTGATTGATAGTGTTTTACGCAATTAGGGGGCTGAACTCCAATATATTTTGTAAAAATCCGTGAATCGTGATCTTGTATCAGGTGGAATGGCTCAATGGGCTCAATGGGCACACTTTAAGGCGCTATCTCGAAAATCTAAAATCTCGAAAACCTATTAAGCGAGCCAAAGTGATGCAATTACTTTTGAAACGCAAAAGAAGAGAAATGGCTATAGTGTGCGTGCGTTCTTAATAATTTTAAGTATAACAAAATAAATGAATTAATAATAAAACAACTTTGATATGATAATTCTCTATGTTTTAAAGTAAATTCCAATGAATAAGTCTTAAGTGTTACGCCGTGATGTCGAAAAAAGTAAAAAATAGATATAACTTTGCAATTTTTTTGTATCGAGAAAAATTCATTAAATCGTGTATCACTTTTACATGATAGTAGACCAAAGAGTCAAAAAACATATACCAAAATGTTAAATCCCTATTCCACATACTAAACAAGTTACACGAAATAGAAAAACCACATTTTTTTCAATATTTCTCCTTAAGCTCACGTAAGTTTTCACGGTAATTTTTCACACAATAGACCGGTTGATATAGGATTTATATTCCCGCTTGTGACGCTCGTATAGTGCCACACGTGCATGATGATAATTTGACTTTGACATTTAATTTATTTTGTTGCACTAAACCCTACGTGCGTATATGCGGTTAACCCTACGTGCTCCGCGCTCGATTTTGATTTAGTTAACCTGAGCGCAAGTCATTTTAGCTGCATCGGCACATGCCTACAGAAAAGTAGGTTCAGTATTTTTATCTCACGAGAGACGCGGGCTTCGTGAGGTAACCAAGTATATACAAAAACACTGTGTATGTGTTCGTGAAGACAAGTAGCACACACACAGACACTTCCGACTTCGCCATTGCCTTGGACGGTATCGAGAGCTCCTGAACTTACACACACATTCACGGCGTGTTTGTACAACCATAAGTAATGAGCGCGTCGCTTCGTGAGATCTCTCTCTCTCTGTAGTCGGTCTCTCATGTCTGAGGATCGTGGTCAGCTTCGGAGTTGCATCTGGAGCGGATGATCCGCCTCCATCGGTTTCCGTCCAGCGCATCTCTTACCACCGTCTAGAATTTACAGGACGATGATTCCTTCATCTGATCAGTCTATCGTGTTAGTGAACGACCGCGCGATCGTTTGCCTTCGGTGTTCCCAACCACAATCAGTTTTTCCAAACTTTCATCGCCTCTGCGTACTATGTGGCCGAAATAGGAGGGAATGCGTTGTTGACACATGGTCGACAAGCGGGTCTTTATTCGAAGCTGGGTTAAGATCGATGCATTGGTGCGTTTGGCAGTCCACGGTATTCTCAACATTCGTCTGCAGCACCACATTTCATCTCATTTCGTGAGATAAAAATACTACGCTTACATAAGTTTCGCTTCTATTTCGTTCCTAATCTATGCCTTTACTTGCTCCGAACATTTCCCAGGAGATTACAATACCTACTGATAGTTTGAGTACATCAATTAACATTTAATTAATTCTGGATTAGGCTGTTGATTTCTGAACAGGTACATCTAGTGTTTGCTTAGGAATGAGACGGAGTATTTGATCCTGCAATGTTTGTGTACAAATGTTCCAATGTATCAGCCTAATTCAGCCTAGTCCTAACCAAATATGATTTTTTTTGTTATTTGTAACGAATTTTATTAGAATAGAATACTCTTAATTTCTCTCTGTCTCTCTTTCTCTCTCTTTCTTTCTTTCTATCGTTTTTCTCTATTTTCCTTTTTTTTCCTTTATTTTTTTTCCTATTATTTTTTTTTTGTTATTTGTAACGAATTTTATTAGAATACTCTTTATTTCTCTCTCTCTCTCTTTCTTTCTTTTTCTCTTTCTTTCTTTTTCTCTTTCTTTTTTATTTTATTTTTTTTCTCTTTTTTTTTTGTCTCTTTATTGTTTCTTTATTACCTCTATTTTGGCAATTTGGCAATGCACTGTTACTGTTAGCCTGCATCATCCCACCATCATCTGCTGGGAAAAGGCCCCTCCTCCCACGACTTCCACTTCTTTCGATCCAGGGCTAAATTGGACCACTGGTCGTTTTTTTTGTCCAGTTCGTCCCGCCATCTCCTACGGGGTTTGCCGCGCCTTCTACCTGTGTCAGGGCTCCACGTGGTGGTCATTTTGGCCCACAGCTTTTTGGGCACACGGCAGACGTGGCCAGCCCAGTCCCACTTCAGCTTAGCGGCTTTTTGAGTAACGTCAGTAATCTGTGTTTTGGAACGCAGTGTGGTGTTGCGAATATTATTATGGTCTGTCAATTTGGCAATGCAATGCTGTTATACTTATTTATTTCTTTAGTTAATACGACTTAAGTTAAAGGCTAAATTTTATCAGAAGCCATGTGAATGAATGGTGAAACTGTGGAAATAATAATATGGTGGTGGGATGGGTCTTATAATTTAGGTACTAATAACCCATCTCTGCTTCGCACGGGTTATACAGCTTAAAAAAACAAAAACTTTTAATTACTATATAAAAGTTAAATCTTCGTAGGTATACATAAAAATCTCGTGTCAGTATTTGTTATCGATTTCCTCCGAAACGGCTTGACCGATTTTTATGAAAAATTTTCTGTACATTTGGTAGGTCTGAGAATAAGTCGTAGGCTATTTTTTATACCCCTAGGTGATAAGGGTGGCTCTCTCCAGATTTGTTTTTAGAATAGAAACATATGCGGGTGAAACCGTGGGGTGCAGCTAGTATCAATATATTACACACAAGCCTTCCGGAATAAATTCTCTTAATGATGGTGAAAACCGCATCCAAAATCCATTGCGTAGCTTAGGAGAACAACACGTTCACACCGAGAGACAGGAAAAGCAACTTTAATAGATAAATTTAGGTTCCAAATTACAATGAGTTATGCCCATTAACCCCCTGATAATGTAAAATGCTTTTTTGCTAAATGTGCTATAGAGGTATGAGGAACAGGGTGTAAAGTTTACTCGTACTCTATAGAAAAGGGAGGTTCCTCCAACCAGACTAGTGTTGTGTTTGGCGGGCAACTGCCCGATGATTCATGTCGGGCCGTTGTATCTATGCTAGTTGCGCGGTAAGCTTTGCTTGCGAGATGCACGATTTGCCTGACGTCAGTATGACGCGTTGTTTGCATGTGGCGTTTTAGATACAGCTACAGTGCTTTTATAAAAATCGTGCAATTCAATTTTCAAAATTAAACATCTCGTTCTTTAGCCCGTATTTAAACCTTTGAGGTTAGCCACAACATAGTCACCAATATATATACTCAATAACACAAGTAATTTAAACTTCCAAATTAACATCACATGTCGCATTGAAAATCTGATTCCGGGTTCCACAACAAACTCCTAGTTCACCAGTTCAAAATATAATTACCTACACTTGAATTTAGCCAGCTGCAAACGGACCGGGAAGTCAAACGAACTTGCAGTCAACTTAATCAAAGTTGGCTAATTAACGCATTCAATTTGGTGTAAAGTTGCGTGTGGTTGATATTCAGTACATATTAGGTGTTGATTACTTTTAAAGTGATTTGCTGCTGCGGGCTTCGGTACAGCCTAGTTTACTACAAGGCAGCTGTAAGACTAGAACTACAATAACCACCCTTTTTTTTTATTTAAAGTGAAACTTCTTTACGCACGCTTGACTTGGGGAGTAAGCTGGCGAACGCGTGACGTAAGCGTTACGAAAAGTGTGATTGGGCGAGGCGAACGGGAGTTGAGTGGGTATATAAGCAAGAGAAAGCAGTTGCGCGCGCACATTTTCTTTCTCTCTTCCTCTCATAGCCAAGTACGTTTGAATTTTCACTTCAGTCGTGTGGTCATAAGCATACTCGGTTTTTTTTTACTAGCCGTTGATGTCCCACTGCTGGGAAAGGCGTCCCTGCCCTCCTACTACCTCTCTCTGTCTAGTGCTGCCACGGACCAACCTTTATTAAAGGAGTCCAGCTCATCCCACCGTACCGCCCTTACTGTAGCCAGAGCTGAATTTCCAATGTCTCGTACTTTGAAGATGCTCAATGCCCTTCTGACTGCCCACCCTGAATGTGATATATTACTTGTATTTTTTTTTTTTAAATTAAAATCGTTTACTTGTACCATGTTTGTAAATATGTGAGCACCATGCATCTATCAGATAATTAATTTATATGTCATGGTTTCGTTTTTAATTCTTTTACCTATTGTGGTATAGTAATTTTATTTAGGTGCATCGTCCTCACATGTTATTATATAATTAATGTACCCATGCAAAATATTGTAAAACATTTTAAAAGAGTAACGGTGGAGTTTCTTGCCCAATCTTCTCCATACGAAAACTACCTTTTGGAAGGGGCAACTAGAATCAATTCTATTTTAAGGTAATTTTTGACGTTCAAAAGTTCCTTTTATTTGCTTATTTGAAATAAATGCTTTGACTTTGACTTTGATGGAGGGAATAAAATTATGCTTAAGTATATGTCTGGTGTTCTGTGAGAGAAAGTATACAAGAGGAGGTGACAAAATGTGTATTTTTATCAATAAAAAAATCTAGACGTTTTATAGAAGCTCCTATTTATAAAACTGAACTACAACATAGACGTTCGCTTTGATGTTGTGTCAAAGTCAGGATTAGATTGGTTATTTATTGTATGCTGAAAGATTGTCTATCTATATATTTATTTAGTACTAGCGTCTGCCCGTGACTTCGTCCCCGTGAAATTTTATGTTCTCCCGACCCACGTCGCATTGCATCGCCTACCCGCGCTATTAATTTGTTTTTGCTTAGCGTTCTTTCTGACTTCTTTCCTTTTCGTTGGCCCCTAAGGGCCCTTTTATCTTTTGGGTGAGATATTATCAAAAAACCGGGTGTGCTTATGACCACGCGACTGAAGTGAAACATTAAACGTATTTGGCTATAAGAGGAAGAGAGAAAGAAAATGTGCGCGCGCACTGCTTTCTCTTGCTTATATCCCCCAATCAACTCCCGTTCGCCTCGCCCGATCACACTTTTCGTAACGTTTACGTCACGCGTTCGTCAGCTTACTCCCCAAGTCAAGCGTGCGTAAAGAAGTTTCACTTCAATAACTTCTCCCGCTCTGGGCGAAACAGGAGGGTGTGTCAGACTTTTACTGACCAAAAACCACCCGTGTTCCTTCAGTTGCCTGTGCCAGGGGCCACGGTAACTCTTTCGAACAACCCGCGACCCCGGCAGGCATCGGCCCTAGCGGACCCCGTCACCGTCGCCCCCGTTAGTGCTGACATCTTTTTGAGGCGCGCGTGGAACACAACGCGCCGTCGACCCGGGCCTGGTCCTTACCGGACGGCGAGCTACCCACTGCTCGCAAGTCGCAGTCAAAGGGTTATATAAACTTACAGGGTTGTATTGATGATTTGTAACCGACTAAGGCGGAGAAAAAAGGAGGGTTATGATTTTGACCGGTATGTATGTATGTATGTTCATCTATTCTCACGGAACAAAACCTCCTCAAAAGTAGGTACTTATAATAACTTGACAAATGAGGTATCGTTAGAAGAGTCTTGACCGTCCGCTAGTTACAGACTATGTGACATCACAATAAATTCAATATGGCGCCCTCTAGAGGACATAAAGTATTGAATTTAAAAATAAATCTTTTGGGATGGTGCCTTGTGGGGTATCAAATGAAAGAGCTTAATTAGCACATTTCAAAAATATACGTAGTACTGAAATAAGCTCCAAAATAATTAAATAAAAAAAGAGTTTAAAAACTAAAACCCGAATACTGAAAAGGATGAAACAATAAAGTACCTTCCCGTGATCGCATGCTATCATAGCTTATTTGTATGTTAGTACAGCGGCATGCGACCACGCGAAGGTACTTTCTTGTTTCATCCTTTTCAGTAGTCGGGTTTCAGTATTTAAACTTTTTTTTTATAACTATTGTAATTCTGTAAATACATAACTACTCGTTACGGTCGCGAATCATATTTTGATCAACACTCAAACACAGACAAATTCTAGCATTCAAACTTACAAACTCTTCAGCTTTTTTATTAGTATAGATTTACTTCTTAACAAATATCTAAATAATGGGATGCTGTAGAAGAGAGGTTGAAAACCTGTCAATTTTGTGACAACTTTATAAAAATTAGAGTTAGGCACTGCTCATGGGAATATTGAATTTATCTTATAAGTAAATTAAATAAATATTACTTGAACAAGAAAAGAAAGATAACGTTTTTCTAATGTTAAATAATATAATAGCTAACACAAGTATAGATAAATTATATGGCTAATGCGAGCAAAATATGATGTACAGACGCCAGCACATCAACCTACTACAATCTGTCAAATTTCTTTATTAGATTTTCAACTTTATCACTTAAGCATAAGGTTCAAAGTTGATTGGGAAAATTTGACAGTTTCGGGTAGGTTGATGTGCTGGCGTCTGTACATAGGTAACTTATTTTTATGGATGGGAAATCATCAAATGACCCCTCCCTTCCTTAGCCCTTTATGTTCCGAGGTAGCGGTAACCCTTTCGGACAATCCCGCACCCCCGGCAGGCTTCGGCCCTGGCAGGCCCCTTCCTTTTTGCTGACATCTTTTTGAGGCGCGTGTGGAACAAGTACGCGCCGTCCGGCACGGACCTGGTCCTGATCGGACGGTAAGCTACCTGAAAGGAGTATACAACTTTGCAGACTTTTACTCCGGGGTTTCTCCACAGGCATGCAGGAAATATAAATAAAACTCGAGGCTCATGCAAAATAAAGCTGCGTGTAGATGTGGTGAGTGGGACGTCATGCGTGGGCGGCTGCGGGCGGAGTAATGAACAAAATGTTCAGAGCCGCGCGTCTTTTATAAGCGGCGCTCGTAGCGCAGAGGGCGGGGATACGTGATTTATCCTTCCGCGATTATGTGTTTGTTTTTGTTGTGTTGTTTAGTGGCAGCATATTTATTTATTATTGTAATTCAGGTACACATACATGGTTATTAGGTACACATACATGGCTATTAGGTACACATACATGGTTATACACAAGAACATCAAAGTAATAACAATTAGAATGAATCATAAGAGCAAATTATAAAGGGAAAACGAATACAGGACTAAACTAAATAACTACTTAGGGCTAAATTATACATGTAAATGGCCTTAAAACTAAGCTGTTATTTACAATCTCCCCCTCGTGCGCAAGCACCAAAACGTTTAGTCCGCTGTTGTGATCACGATGAGGCGAGAGGCCGGACGGCGAATCAGACCAGCTGCTGTTCTTACTTCGGTTATTCTGACTCGACCATCTGGTCCTGGGTGAACTTTCATCACTTCACCTCGAGGCCACACTCCTCTGGGCATCGTACCGTCGCATATGATTACGATGTCGCCGACTTTCAGGTTCTTATGTTGGGGATTGCCGCTGGGTCGGGGCATTAAGAGAGGTCTATATTCAGCTGACCATCTCGCCCAAAAGGCATCGGCTAGTGCTTGAGCGGCTTTCCAGGAGTGTGTGTTTGCATGTGTGTCTTTAAATGAGCCAAACGGTGACATTCCACTAGAGCGCCCAATAAGGAAATGATTGGGGGTTAACGCTTCTTCATCTAGGTTGGGGTTCACCGGGGTCAATGGCCTCGAGTTGATCACGTGTTCGGCTTCCAGCAGTAACGTGTGCAGTGTTTCGTCGTGTGGGAACCTCTCCTTCAGGGTGACTTTCAAGGCTGATTTTACAGATCTGACCAATCTTTCCCAGGCGCCTCCCATGTTTGGGGCACCCGGTGGTATCTTCTTCCAGGTTATCAGCTTCTCTGAAGCGAAAGCTTTAAGACTGTGGTCGTTGCTCTGCATGGCTTCGGCGATTTCGTTTTCAGCACCCACGAAGTTGGTTGCGTTATCGCTGTATATGACAGTCGGCGTGCCGCGGCGTGCCATCATTCTTCGCAGGCTCATGATCATGGAGGAGGCCGTGAGGGATGTGGCCACCTCCAGGTGCACTGCGCGTGTGGTGAGGCAGGTATATAGTGCGCCCCACCTTTTTTCTAGCCTTCGTCCGACTGTTACTTGCATGGGCCCAAAATAATCCACCGCGGTTGCAGTAAAGGGCGGTTGGTTTTGGGCCAGCCTTTCTGTTGGTAGATCGCCTAAGGGGATTTTTGAGGGGATCCCCCTATAGGTCCGACACCACTGGCATTTGTTGCAAATGTAGCGTATAACTCCGCGCAGTCCTATTATGTGGTATCGCTGCCTCAGCTCATTCATTACGGTTTGATGATTGCCGTGGTTGAAGGTTGAGTGCGTGTGATGCACCAACAGCTGAGTGAATCCTTCTTTGGCATGTAGGACTGGCAGGTTGTGCTCGTCTGTGATTCTGCTGTCTAAACACAGTATGCCGTTGCGGTCGATTTTCACGGAGAGCTTGTAGAACGGGGACTTCTTCGGCGGTCGCCGCCCGGCCTCCATGGTCTTGATATCTTCGGCGAATGAGTTGTACTGGCTCCTCCTCACGAGCAATAGCTCTGCCAGTTTGATGTGGTTTGGTGCGATTTCCTTACTCGTGTTTCTTTTGAGTAGTTTGGCTTTAAATACCTCAGCGGCGAGCAGAACGGTGGCAGCAGTACGTACTAATCGAGTGTATTTCGAGAAACGCTCTATCTCAGGTAAATAATCGCTAACGTCGTGCCTGATGGTGACGTGGACTTGCTTAAGCAGCCGTTCCTCCCCTGAAGGGGGTGGCGGCGTCTCGACTTGCTTTTCTCGCGGCCATGTCTCGGGATCGCGCCTAATGAAATCGGGTCCATAGAACCACCTATGTTTCGAATCGAAGCCGGCGGGTATACCCTTAGTCGCGTCGTCCGCGACGTTGTCGGCGCTGGGCACCCATCGCCAGTTAACTGGAGTTGTTAGACTCTCTATTTCCGCTAGTCGGTGCGCCACGAACGATTTAAATGTGCGCGGGTCTGATTTGATCCATGCTAGCACTGTTTTAGAATCGGACCAGTAGTAGCACTTGTTTATGTTGTAGTCGGACTCGCGCTTGACCGACTCGGCTAGTCGGCTTCCTAATACTGCGGCCTGGAGCTCTAAGCGGGGTATCGATATCGGCTTCAACGGAGCTACCTTGGCTTTGCCGGCCACTAATCGCGACGTTTTTATGCCTCCGTTCGAACCCGAACTTACGAAATAAACTGAGGCTGCATATACTTTTTCGCTCGCGTCGCAGAATACGTGTAGGTCTCCTTCGCCAGAGGGCGTGGCGGGTACGTACCTATCTAGCTCTAATCTTTTTAGTAAGTGTAAATTGTTTATAAACGACATCCACGTCGCGTGATGTTCGGCCGTGATGGGGTCATCCCATCCTATCCCGCTACGCCATATCTCTTGTATTAGACACTTTCCGATCATGGTGACCGGTGATACCAAGCCGAGCGGGTCGAATACCGACATGACCGCGCTGGTTACCTGTCGCTTGGTAGGCAGAGTGTCGCCTCGAATGACGTTTGCGGGTGTGCTTCTAAGATTGACATTGAAACCTAACGTATCGCGCGCGTGGTTCCAAATGAGGCCTAATGTTCGCTCCGTGTCGCTTTTTCCGAGCGTTGTCGTATTGCTACTGCGTGTGTCCGTGACGTCACTTATCACTTCGGGCACGTTCGACGCCCATCCGCGTAATTCGAAAGATGCGTTTAAGTGGACTTTGTACATGGCGTTTATTACCTGTTTCGCCTGGTTTTCAGTGTCGAACGAGCCTAAGTAATCGTCCATATAAAAATTACGCACAGTAGCCTTCGCGACCTCGGGGTATTGTTGACCGTGATTTTCTGCGTTTTTATTCTTAACATAGATGGCGGTACACGGAGAGGAGGCCGCCCCGAATATTAGTGATGTCATCCGGTACTCTTGTGGCGGCGCCTCTCTATCTTCACCCCTCCATAAAAATCGCAGACTATCACGGTCCTGCTGAGCTATTTTCACCTGCAAAAACATCTCTTTGATGTCGGCTACTACCGCGATACGGCCTTCTCTGAATCTGATTATCACACCGAATAACGACTGTAGTAAATCAGGGCCTGCTAAGAGCGCGTCGTTTAGACTTTTTCCCCCATACTTAGCGGCCGCATCGAACACCAATCGTACTTTACCTTTCTGCGGGTGCACTACTGAGAAGTGCGGTAAGTACCAGCTACGTGGCGATGCGGCCGGGGTGTCTATTCTTTCAGCATAACCCGCCTCTATGAGGTTATTCACCTGTTTACTGTATTCGTTTTTTAGATTCGAGTTTTTATCTAGCTTGCTCTCTAGGCTGTATAAACGGTTGAGCGCTTGTTTTTTGTTATTTGGCATAGTTTCGGCGTCCGTACGCCATAGCAAACCCGCCTCGTACCTATTACTATTTATTTTTTTACAGGTTTTATCTAAGATGGCTAGGGCGCGTTGGTCGGGGTCGGACGCTGGCCTGCGCGGTTCGATTCCTAATGATTCTATGCTAAAATAATTCCGTATGAGTTCTAGCGCGGGGTCGTCGGCCTGAGTGGGCCTCACATGGTTCACGATCGCGACAGTACCACGTGGTCGCGTGTTTTGCCCGTGCAGAACCCAACCCAACTTGGTCAACGATGCTACGGGCTGGCTCTTTTTCCCGACACGTAATTGTCGTGACGTAATTAGGTGCCAATTGTCCTGGCCTATTAGCACGGTCGGTTTAGCTCGCTCGTAGCATAGTTCATCCTCTAACTCCGTTAGGTGGCCGCATTGTCGCACTAGGTCTCTGCTGACCTCCTGAGGCGATAGGTTTAATTTTCCTATAGTGTTCGCGTTCATAGTTTCTATGTTTCTGTTACATAGTCCGCGGATCGATAAAGTGACATGACACGACTCGTGGTCGTCTATTCTGTTGCCCCCTACCCCTTCTAACGTCAAGAGCTGGCTGCGTCCCCTGGGAATTACGCTGTCCGCCACCTCACTCTCAACGAGCGTCATGGTTGAGCCTTCGTCTAGCAAAGCGTATGTGGCTGTCGTTCCTATGGGGCCGCTTAATTCTACCGGCACTATTTTTAGGTAGGTGTTAGACGCGTGTACATGATTTATCGAGCTTACGTTTCCGCGGGTAGGCAGAGATGTACTGTCGCTGCCGTGCAACATTTTATGGTGGGCCGCTTCGCACCCGTTTACGCCGCACGGTATGTATTTACACTTAAAAGGTCGCCCGTGTGAGTTACCTAAGCATCGAAAGCACATTTTATTTTTCTTAGCCGTGTCCCACCTTTCATTTACCGTTAGTTTAGTGAAGTCGGCGCACTCCGAGGCGCGGTGATTTCCCGCGCACATTGCGCATTTTTTACTCGACTCTGCTGATGCCTCGACTGCCGGTCGTGATGGGCGTGGCTTATGTGATTTCGACGCCTGTTTCTTCGGGGAGGTTTTACTTACTGCGGCTACCGTTTTACGTGGCGCGGGCGGGTCGATGTTGGCCTCCGACCGGTCGCAAGAGCTGTCGCTACCGGAGTGTTCGCGTTCGCGGGTCGTGTTTACGGCGCGCTGCCTTGTACGGTTTTTTCGGTCGTCTCGCGCCGTTTCGTAGGCAAACATCGCGCCGCACTGATCGGCCATAATGTTTAGGAATCTAGATAACAATTCTAATTCCGGCGCTCCGGTGCGCTCTGACCTGAACTCGTACCATTTGTATTTTAATATTATACTGAGTTTTTCTACTATGCGACTGACTAACTCAGGCGAGTACAGATATTGCGGCTGATTGAGTGATTTTATTGCCGCTACTGTATTCGATACTTTGCTCGCGAAACTACCTACATTGCGCCCGTCTTCCGACATGCGGGGCATGCGTTTTATATTTTCTAGTTCAGAGAGTATGAGTAATTCCGGTCTTCCGTACCGTCTTTCTAGCGTGTCTATCACCTCATACGGATCCGACACCGTGAATAATAACGCTCTGACCGTTTCGCGAGCTGCGCCTCTAAGGGCTTTTCTTAATCTGGCCACGTTTTGTACGTCTGTAAACATGTCCACTGTGTCATTAAAGACCGATTTGAAGGCCATCCACTCTGCGATCGCCCCGTCGAAGTGGGGTAGTTCGTGGATGAACTTCGGTGCCGCGGAGTCTGATCTGTTGGAGTTTACCGCTGCTACTATCGCGTTGGCCAGCATCGCCATGTCGCTACTATTATTATTAGACGTTATGTCTTTGCCAACGCGTGGTTCGCTCCTACTCGCATTGAGTGGTCGTGTGGCTTGTCCCGGGATTTGAGCGTTATTGTCTAATATTGCCGGCCTATCGTTCGCGCACTGTTCCGAGATCCAACCTTCTACACGCGACTTTTCTATTCTGGGCGGCGGTTCCGCGTCGATGGAGCTCTCCAGTTCTAATCTGGCTATTTCCAAACGACTTACGGCAGCTGCGGATGCCGCCCTAGCCCGTGCTAACTCGGAATTGTGTAACTCTAATTCGGCTTTTAATATGGACAACCTGCTACTCGCTCTGTCCCCGGGGACATTTACTACTGTGCCCGACGCACTCCTAACATGCGTGTTTGACTCGTCTGCTTGCGCGGACTTTGGTTCGATTACTCTATCCGCCCTATCGCTAATGAGCGTGCTGCTTTCACCGTTCGTGTCCTCTGTGCCGGTGCCCTTACTCCACGTATTTGTTTCGGTCGACGTTGTCTGACCGGACGCCGGCGTGGCGTCTGTGGCAGGCGTAGATTTGCCTGAACGTAATACACGTGCGTTTTCCATTGCGCACGAGAGGGGCCCTACTCCTATTTTTAACTTAAAACTAACACTTTATCACTTTCACTTGCACTTTTGTTCTTCTCGTTGTGTCGCCTACCTTGCCTATCAGCCTGGCCGGACTCCTACCGCGGTGATGCCGGACCAGGAATGGGAATGATTGGGGAAAGGAGGGTAGGAACCTCCCGGCAGAGGATGCGGGCGCTCACGGGTGCATCAGAGTGTGGTGGGAATATTCCACACTCGTCGTTGCGTACCAACTCGTGGTCCCAGAGCGTATCCACACCTTACCGGCGGGGCCTGACTATTACACCTGGGTAGGTGCGTGGAGCCGTCAGATGGTCCACTATGCTTCTGTACGTTTGGCGGCCGTTTATCACCGCTAGGTGGCCACGTACTTGTGATGATTGCTTCCAAGTAATTAGCAGTGGTTAAGCAAGCCAACTGCTAACACTCGCGCGTACTTGTTTCTTTCTTGACGCGAAGGATTGAAGTTTCTTCTTGCTTGAGCACAGGTTTCTTGACGACTTGACACGGAGTGAAAAGGAGTTTCTTCTTGTTTGAGCGCGGATTTCTTGAACGGAGACTGGAGCTTTTCCTGCTTCAAATCTTGAATCTTGATGCAGAGATCCGGAACTCGAAGGACCATTGAAAGGAGTATACAACTTTGCAGACTTTTACTCCGGGGTTTCTCCACAGGCATGCAGGAAATATAAATAAAACTCGAGGCTCATGCAAAATAAAGCTGCGTGTAGATGTGGTGAGTGGGACGTCATGCGTGGGCGGCTGCGGGCGGAGTAATGAACAAAATGTTCAGAGCCGCGCGTCTTTTATAAGCGGCGCTCGTAGCGCAGAGGGCGGGGATACGTGATTTATCCTTCCGCGATTATGTGTTTGTTTTTGTTGTGTTGTTTAGTGGCAGCATATTTATTTATTATTGTAATTCAGGTACACATACATGGTTATTAGGTACACATACATGGCTATTAGGTACACATACATGGTTATACACAAGAACATCAAAGTAATAACAATTAGAATGAATCATAAGAGCAAATTATAAAGGGAAAACGAATACAGGACTAAACTAAATAACTACTTAGGGCTAAATTATACATGTAAATGGCCTTAAAACTAAGCTGTTATTTACACTACCCATTACTCTCCGTCCGCAGGCCCGCGCCGGGAGTCGTCACGCGGCCCCCAACGCCCGGAGCACCTCTCGCGGCGGCTGGGACGTGAGGCTCTCTCCCTCAGCCATCCCGCCACCTCCTTCGCTAGCATGGCCTGTGTTGTAGAAATACAGAGTGGCAAACTCATCATCTGCCTCGCCATTTCCCAACCTTGTTGGGGCCATACCAGTATTTAGATACCAGACCAATACCAGTATTTACATAGAGTGATTGACTATCTGACCCCCACAACTCAGTAACTGGGTAATATGATACCCCTTGGTAAGACTGGTTGTCAGACTTTCAGGCTACTGAATATCCTTAACGACTGTCAAAGATCCACGAATGACAGCCGGGACCAACGGCTTAACGTGCTTTCCGAGGCAGGGAGTTGTCTCGGTATGTAAAGATGGTCACCCATCCACAGACCAACCGCAGCACGCGTAGCTTAACCTGATCGATTACTGATACTAACCTGGGCGACTAGAATCAATTCTATTTTAAGATATTTTTTGACGTTCAAAAGTGCCTTTTATGTGCCTATTTGAAATAAATGCTTTGACTTTGACTTTGATTGACTCCTGCGTCTGTTATTATTTAGCCACGGGCCCAAACACACACATAGGGTAGCAAACTGTAATCATAAATTCAGCATTATGATTCCAGGCGTAATTCTAGCGTGAACCTTTTCGTCGGTTATTAAAAAAAAAATCTGTCGTTCCATAGAGAAGTGCAAAACCCACGCGGTTAAAATGTACGGAACAGAATTTTTGAAGTGAAACTTCTTTACGCACGCTTGACTCGGGGAGTAAGCTGGCGAACGCGTGACGTAAGCGTAACGAAAAGTGTGATCGGGCGAGGCGAACGGGAGTTGAGTCAGGCATATAAGCAAGAGAAAGCATTGCGCGCGCACATTTTCTTTCTCTCTTTCTCTCATAGCCAAATACGTTTGAAGTTTCACTTCAGTCGTGTGGTCATAAGCACACTCGGTTTTTTTTTTTTAAAAGAGCCGGTGGAACATTTCTCTGCAGGGGGGTCGTTAATCATGTATTGAATCCATGGTTACAACAGATTGAGCGCCGATGTCTCTGTCTGTATTTTTGTTAATCTTATTAATTAGCAAAAATAATAAGTACCTAGTTAACACTATCATTTAATTTCTATTGTACTAACACTAAGGATTTTAAAAAAAGTCTGAAATGTAAAGTTTTTATTTTTAATTAATGTCGAAGGAATTCATTAAAAGCCCAGCAAAAGAGCAAGGGATTTTGATTATTTCAGACTCACAGAGGTATTTTAGTATCCCATACAAATCTTTCTTATATCTTTATAACCCGAAAAGGCTTTGTTTTTGACAAATATCTACACAAAATGATTTACACCCAAACCAACAAAGTTCCACCACACACTAACTTTGACACACAAGGAAACAACAGTCCTTTATGTACATAATCTCCATGAAAATAAACACAAAAGACAGCGCTATCACCATAAAAACGTTAGCGGGCCGTTAGCAAAGTTTTTACAGCTCTCCGACTATTATATACATTTATATAGGTACGGAGCTAGTCAACACGTATATTTACAAGCCTTATCTGTTGTTCTGTGTGATTCGTATGCGCCCGACATACAAAACGTTAATGTTTGTGTGGGGGTAGGTGGCGAGCGGGTATTTTTAACCGACTTCAAAAAAGGAGGTTCTTTGTTCGACCCGTATGTCTGCATGTCTGTTTGTATGTCTGCGATTTTGTAAAAAAACTAATGAAGCAATTTTGATAATTCTTTCATTAATGTGATCTACATACTTCACGGAAGAATTTCGTATATAATACATTAGGTAATTATTCTTATGTACGAAGTTATATGCATAAATGTAGCATCTCCGGCATTTCTATGCAAATTTTGATGATTTTTTTTCTAGTCGGCGTCTTCAATTCATCAATGCACTAGTGTTCATTGAATTTGTGTGGGGTGGATACAATACAAAAGTGAAAAATAAAAACTTTTTTTTGCACAAAAACAACAGACTTCAAAAAAAAAAAACTACAAAGTGATAAATAACTTTAATTTCGGAACTCGGTGTCAAAAGACGAAAATGCGGAATCAACGATATCGACTTCCGAAATTAAAGTTATTTATCACTTTGTAGTTTTTTTTTTTAATTAGGTTGTTTTTTTTTTGTTCGTGAAAATATGTACTGATAGCATAGTATCTACCTAATTTCCACACATAGGGGGTATGTGTAAAAAGATACTAAAACACACGAACTCTGAAAACATAACACTCCTTTTTCTGCGCAGTCGTGTAAAAAGATAAAAAATTTAACGGAACCATTGGCAGAATTCGTCAATCGGATTCGAAATCACCCTTCCCTACTTCCGTAATCTTTCGTGGCCCGACGTTCAGCTCACCTTACCCCAGGGTAAGGATAATCGCTGATTTATGGCTAATATCTTCCATGATTTACCAGTATTTCTGCCGCCATTTTTTTTCTTCGCGCACCTTTAACGCATGTATTGAATTTTATTACGTCACTTTGTTTTAGTTTTGGCTATAACTGTCTGAAGTTTCTTCAAGATTTTATGCTGATGCTTTAAGAGAATGTCTGCCAAGTGGTCGTGGAGTTTTTGAGTTATTTTTCTTCTTGTTTTAAGTAAGTAGCTGCTTGGTTAAAGGAGTTATAGTGTTGACTTTTCTGCGTGGGTCGTTTTGATCTGTACCCAGTTTTCTGCAAAATGGTTGAGCTGGATGGTTCTGATCCACGCGTCATGTTCGTGAACGGGCGCCGTCGGTTGAGACTGGTAATCTATTAATTGCCAAGGTTTATTTTTAATCTTATTTTTTAATTGTTTCTTTATTTGTGTTTTTAAGCTATTGCATAGCTTTTATCGCGGGCTTTGAGCGCGGCGACCGAATCAAGAAATTCCGTAACGAAAATAAACCGAACACCCCCCACTCCGACCGGCACAGCGGTGCGGCGTTGAAAGCCGTGCATCATCTAACGTCGTTTCAGTTCGGCAGACTTCGGCACGATGTTTGTGTGCGTGCGACTAGACGTATGCGTGTAGACTGTACGAAGCTCGCACGGATTATATAATGTTAAGTATTGTTTGGTTTGATTATGCATTTATTAATTAATAAATTCATACACATAATTAATTTGATATTAATTACAAAGTGTAACTTGAATTAATACCAAAGAAAAAAAAAATATTGCATAAATATTATAATTGCATAAGTTGATAAAAAATGCTATGCAATAGCTTTACCGCGGCAGTGCCCGAGTGCCACACGTATTTTTTTTACATTGTTGTAACATATAGAAGCAACAAGAATAATGTGCCCAGGATTTTGTAATATTCTTGATTTAGAAGAGTGTCCACGGAGTTTCTTGCCCGTTCTTCTCCATAGAGATCTACGATTTGGAATCGGCAACTAGCTTCAACTTTCTGACTAACTGACCGACTATTTAATTTTGGCAATTCAAAAGTGCCTGTACATGGTTTAATTGAAATAAATGCTTTGAGTTTTGAGTTTGAGTTTTCTGTAACGTTTGCATACATACCTACCGCTCAAAATCATAACCCTCCTTTTTGCTTCGCAGTAGTCGGATAAAAATGAGAAGGATTTCCAAAGTATCTAGCATAACAAATTACCTATCAGATTGTGTTTTTCGGGACTTCAGTATTTTGGCTTAGTTAGTAGTACTATGTAGAATTGTAGGTACGTCTCTGCCTTAGCCTTGCCTTGCTTTACTCTACGCACGCTTCACTTGGGGAGTACGCTGGCGAACGCGTGACGTAAGCGTTACGAAAAGTGTGATCGGGCGCGGCGAACGAGAGTTGAGTAAGGGATATAAGCAAGAGAAAGCAGTGCGCGCGCACATTTTCTTTCTCTCTTCCTCTCGTAGCCAAATACGTTTGAAGTTTCACTTTAGTCGTGTGGTCATAAGCACACTCGGTTTTTTTTCTTTTTCTCTCTTCTCCTTACCCTCCAAGAAAAACAAGCATGATGAATGTTATTATTTTCTATCGTTTTTATTGCGTTTTCTTTTATAAGCTGCGTCATCTAATTACGTTTCATCGAAGACTCAAAGTTTTTAGATAGGTACCTTCAGGATCTAAGTAAAATTTTCTAGACTTTAATTATCTCGGTGCTAATGAGATTTAGTTTATCAAGTTAGTAACAGCTGTGTTTCTAATAGGTGGACGCTTATAATTAACTTAGTTATTGCGTATAAAAGCTAGATTAAACGTTTTAGGGGTCCATACTGTAATAGGGAGAGGTCCCTATTACATTATGGAACCCTAAAACGTCACAAGACAAACGGAATAAAGAAATCGTGTAACTTGGCATAATTAGCCTATAACTTTCACAAGCCTCCTCTTGGTGAGGTGAGGGCCGTAATCCACCACGCGGGCACAGTGCGGGTTAGTACATGTCACATGTCTTCGAATTTTTGGTTTTATGACATCACGATGGTTTTTTTTTTCACCTTTTTGAGAGCAGTGGTGATGAAATTAAAATCACAAAGTAAAAATACCAACATTGGTTCGAACTCACGATCTACAACTTGTAAATCAGGGCCGATACCACTAGGTAAAAAAAGACGGGTTGCACTCCGGGAGTGCCGGCAGAAGTGAAAACTTGAATATTAACGTTGAAATAAATCAATTATTAATTGAATTAATATAACTAAGTTTTTTTCACTATTTCTGCGTCACTTTTTTTCATAAATCGATGCACTTTGTTCAATTTCCATTTTTTGAAACACTTTATTTACACGAATTTTACGAATACACAGCAGTGTGGCTACTACACAGACGGTCGAGCCATCAGCTGTCCATCCACGTCCGCGTCCGCGTCTGCGTCCGCGTCCACCATCACCATCACATCACATCACCATCGCCATCACCATCGCCATCACCATCGCCATCGCCATCACCATCGCCATCACCATCGCCATCACCATCGCCATCACCATCGCCATCACCATCACCATCCATCCATCCATCCATTATCGTGTCTCACTTGGTTCCCTTCGGTTGGCGCCGCCGTAGAAAGAGATGGGGGGGGGGGGAATCTCTCCTGACGGTCACGTGTCCTGACGCGATGCGCTGACGCGAGTTTAACATTTTATACCCATTACAAAAAGTGTTCAATGCCGCTAAAGAAGTTTTCATTTAAAAAATTTAGACTTTTTATTTAGACCAGTTCTCGACGTAAAACAACAATAAAACTTCTATTGTGTCTCGTTTAGTGTCCTGCAATGTGTTATATTTAACACATTGAACGAGACAAATTCGATTCATATTCGAGGTCATTACCTCGAATATGAATTACATGAATCCCAGACCACAAACCCAAGGTCATTCATCCCACCACTTAAATTAACAACCCAAGGGAAAACAGACATAAAGCTTTTTCAAATCTTTTGACTTAAGAAGTCCAATCCAATTTTGTGTAAGACCTTAATTCGTAATGTGATCGGGTTGGAGATTAGTTTTGTTTTTAAGTTAAATTGAAACTGCTTATAGCTAAGTATCAAGTTGGTCTAGGCTGAAATAACTTGAGTCTAGTAGGATTAAGGCTGTAGATTATAATTATGATAGTGGCGTCAGATATTATTACTTGTGTGCCAAAGTAAGTATTCGCATTATATACTTTTATACACCTTTTTACATATCGCACGCCCAGATCAACACTGCACTTAGTCAAAATAGCAAATTTTTCAGAATGGACGGAAAAACCATTATTTCATGTTATGTCAAA
This sequence comes from Amphipoea oculea, assembly GCA_945859645.1. Classification (NCBI taxonomy): domain Eukaryota; kingdom Metazoa; phylum Arthropoda; class Insecta; order Lepidoptera; family Noctuidae; genus Amphipoea; species Amphipoea oculea. The sequence goes on along the minus strand of OX243878.1, from coordinate 20,020,340 downwards.
GTTATTGCGAATATCCTGAAGAATCCAATGCGTATCAGTATTATATAAATATGCCTGTCTTCGTGGTTAGCGCGGAACATTTTTGGCTATACTATTAAATAAAAAACTTGATTATAAGATTTTTCGACATAATACAGTGTTGTTCTGGGTGTGCGATAGGTAAGTACCAATATAATACATATGATAAGTATGTGATTATTTAATTAGTTTTTAATAATTATTTAGTGTTTATTTAATCAATTAATGTTACCTCCAATCGCCTGAAATACAGGATTACCTAGTTCAGGCATAAACCATGGTGAACTTGACATAGATTTAAGAAAAACTGTATTTAACGTTAGTCCTTATATTTTAGAATAAATTATTATTTCCTTTATTCAATTAAATACCATATTAATTATATTTTTAAATATTAGAATATAATTTTTTTTTTTATATATTACTTATTATTATTTTAGTTCGCACATTAAGGCGCTACCTCGAAAATCTAAAATCCTCGAAAACCTACTAAGCGAGCGAAAGTGATGCAATTACTTTTGAAACGCAAAAGAAGAGTGATGGCTATAATGTGCGTGCGCTCGGAATTAAACGACGAATGTGCGAAAACGAACTTACTCCTTTTTTAACAAAAAAAAAAAAGAATCAAATTTAAAACATTGAGTAAACTTTGATATGATAGTTCTCGATATTTTAAATTAAATTACATTGAATACCTCTTAAGCGTTACGCTGTGTTGTTAAAAAAAGTAAAAAAATAGATATAACTTTTCTAATCGCCTTAATCCGTTGGTCCCGGCTGTCAATCCTTGATCTTTGGCAGTCGTTACGGGTCGTCAGAAACCCGACCGTCTGACAACCAGTCTTACCAAGAGTATCGTATTAATCAGTAATCGGTTGTGGAGGTCAGATAGGCAGTCGCTCCATGTAAAATACTGGTATTCAGCAGCATCCAGTTAAAATGGAAGCCGACCCCAACATAGTTGGGAAAAGGCTAGGCAGATGATGAGTGGCGACAGTTAGTGGTTATTCCTCCATAGGTTGCGAATCATATTTACGAGTAGATGAACATCCAACCTAATAATGTTAATGACTTGCAAATTGCAAAAAACGTAAGAAAATTTGAATTTTGCGGGACGCTCTGACGCTTTCCCCTTAAACCAACCTCTTATAAATCCAAAACTTCACTCCGAATTATTGTTTCAAAGAAATTCTTTCCATCATCACATAAATTGGCATCACTTAAAACTCAGCCTACTCTCAAATCGTGAGCGACATCCATAATTCATAAGGAGTAATACTTTCTGATGCGTCGCGCGTCATATATGCTCGACTATGATCTGCGAAGAAAGGAGGATACGGTTTTTATTACCTACGAGCCGAAAACAGAATGGTCGTCACGGTTAGACATGTAGAAATGTTAATACAATATAATTAACATTATCATCATCATCAATTCAGCCATTGCCAGTAGGCCGAAAAGTCTATCAACCAGTCTCACCGAGGGGGATCGTATTACCCAGTAACTGGATTGTGGAGGTCAGATAGGCAGTTGCTCCATGTAAAATACTGGTATTCAGCTGTATCCGGTTAGACTGGTAGCCGACCCCAACGTAGTTAGGAAAGGGCTAGGCAGATGATGACATTTGTATACTTTCATACCGATGCATTTTGAGATCACACTTTTATACAGGACTAGCTTCAGCCCGCGACTTCGTTCGCGTGAAACTTCTTGTTTCCCCCGAGCCACCCCGTTGTATCGCATCACCCGCGCCCGCGCTATCACTTAACGTTCTTTTTGACTTTTTTTCTTTTTGCTCGGCTCCTAAGGATCATAGCGTGATTTTAAATAGCCTATAGCCTTCCTCAAGAATTGGGCTATCAAATGCAAGAAGAATTTATCAAATCCGACTGGTAGTTCCAGAGATTACCCCCTACATACAAACTTACAAACAAACAAACTTACAAACAAATTTTACCTCTTTATAATATTAATAATAACTAGCTTCTGCCCGCGACTTCGTCCGCGTGAAATTCGTACTATCCTCTAAAAATTTCGAAAATGTATGTAGCATGTTCTTTATCATTTATTTAGATAAATAACTTGACCCAAAGACCATACCCATTTTCGAGTTAATGGATGCAAGCAGTAATATCCTTCCCTTAAACTTTATTACTTGCCATTTCCCACCTTGGTAGGAGTCGATTTTTGAAATACCCTAAAACTCATACGAGATGATGAGATATAGCCTCAATGTTTGTCTGATAAAATAAGAATGAAACTTTTGGCGGTATGAACTGGATTCCATATTGATTTGCCTATAACCGTTATAGACGGGGAAAAGATAGTGACAAGAGCATGAAGTCGTTGAAGCCTACAACGAGAAGTAATGAATTATTTTTTTATAGTTATTTTTTTAATTTAAGTCCTCCTCTTTTTTTTTGATAGCATATTCTTTCCCACTACTGGGCAAAGGCCTCGTCAAATCCTCCCAGGAACACTTTTCCTGCCAGCCTTCCTCTAAGGTACCAATAAGATTAAATTGAAATAGCACAACCAGTCATTTTCTCTCTTTATGTTCAATTCGGACATACACAAGCGACACACTTCGCTTCACATAAAACCTCCATCGTTCTACGATCTGTAATGACCATCGTCTCGAGATGAAATTCTTTTTGTTTCGACCTCCTGACCTGACCTCAATCAACGTCGAGGTCACATTTACCTTAGGTGTAGAGAATTCTTGGTAATGAAAATTTCGATCTTGATCATAACATTGTTAGGCTTCGGGTTATCTCTTGGCGTTTACATAGCCTTTTCTCAACATAAGACAGTTCTAGGTTATTTTATTTGTATAACAGAAAGATAAATATGGTTAAGATTAAACACTCTCTCACAATGATCAGAATAAACAAAATAATAATAAACTACAGGTAGGTACAGACAGCAAAAATGTCGGATTTATTACAAATAAAGCAAATGACTGTGTGCTGTCAACATGACTTGTACGAGTGACATTATCTAATTCGCCTGAAGTGCCTTGACGTCGCTTGACGTTGCCTGACGTGTGCTCAACATACATTATGACGGTTATTATTTATGAATCACAGGCACAAATTATATTTCACAATAATGTAGTACGGAATTTCTCGCCATTTTCGTGATTCTTTTGTTTTTTTAAGGTAGATATGTAGGTACATAGAGTTTTTGTTACATCATCGAGCATTTTGATTTATGTTTGCCCGACTAGTTTGGAAGTCAATCAGAGCCGTCTGTCATGGGCTGGGCACGTGGTGAGGTCACGAATGGAATTAGGGCAATCCGAGTACCGGGGAGAGCAGTGGTGGCCCAGTGGTAATAGCCGCGACTTACGAGTTGTAGGTCGTTGGTTCGAACCCAGACAGGCGCTTGACTTTACATAAATTACTAGCTGCGCCCCGCGGATTCACCCACGTAAATGTTGACCCCGTAGATAAAAAGTAGCTTATATGGTAATCCAGGGTGTCAGCTACCTCCATACAAAATTTCATCAAAATTGGTCCAGCTATTTGAGTGTGAAGAAGTAACAAACATATAAACACACACACACACACACACGCACTCACAAACTTTCGCCTTTATAATATTAGCGTGATTTCATCACTACTGCTCTCAAAATGGTGAAGAAAAACATCGTGAGGAAACCGGCATGTCCTAGAACCAAAAATTCGAAGACATGTGACATCTATCAACCCGCACTGGGCCCGGAGGCCTGTGTCCTAGCAGTGGGAACAATATAGGCTGATTATGATGAGTAACGGTAGAGCTTTTTGCCCATTCTTCTTTATACGAAACTACCTTTTGGAAGGGGTGACTAGAACAATTAAATTTTTTGCAAATTTTAACGTTCAATAGTGCCTTTTATGAGCCTATATGAAGTAAATGATTTGACTTTGACCGAATAGAACGCACTCAACACTCAATAATGTATGGGTTAGGTGGTTGGGGACTAACGTGCGAGAGGTCTTGAGGTTGATCCCCAGCCGTTGCACTTTTCAACTTTTTACACTAACAATATCATTAGTAACACAAAACCGTGTTAATCAGCTGTTTAGAAAAGGCTACAGTTGTATAGCCCCATTATGAAGATCATATATCGACTTTGACGTAAGAATGACATTAGTCATACGTGTCAGGTTTCAGTGGAAAGTCCCTTATGGCCGACTCTGTATCTTTACTAATAATGAAGCAAATACCTTATAGCTTTGCATAGTAGACCCTTCCAAAAGAAAATAACTATCACAGGTAAAATTAGCTTATGAATCTATTTATAACTAGCAGCGCCCCGCGGTGTCACCCGCATAAGTTTCGATCCCATCGTAATATCGGGATAAAAACTATCATATGTCCTTTCCCGGGACTCAAACTATCTCTATACCAAATATCATCTAAATCGGTTCAGCAGTTTTAGCGTGAAGAAACAGACAGACACACTTTTGCATTTACAGGGTGAAATTAAATTCATGGGCATCCTTTTAAGGGGTCATTGTACTCATCATTATGAACAACTTTACTATGGGACAAAACCTAATTTCGCAAAAAAAATAAGCTGTTCCTTGCATTTATGTTCACATAACTCGTCAAAATGTAAGGAAGAGCTGATTTTTTTTTCGCGATTTCAGGTTTCGTCCCATAGTAAAAGTTGTTCATAATGATGATTATAATGACCCCTTAAAAGGATGCCCACGAATTTAATTTCACCCTGTATAATATTAGTATGGATAATGCTCAGTTTGGAAATAAAAAATGCTACCATTGGTAAGCAAAACGATTCGTTTCTGTTTATATACGAGTATAAACCTATGTCCAGCAGTCTTTCGGCTGAAATGATGACGAGTATAAACCGAGCATTCATCATAAATGTCAATGTGTTACTACCATGAACAACCCTACATAATACTTAAGCAACCTCACTTCACCTTACTTTACCAAACCTCAAACGACCACGAGCAAAACTACAACAAAAACAAGGTGCACATTACCCGATGATGTCGCGCTATCTACCGGCCAGACTGTGTGTCCTCGCTTTATTTCCTGTGGGAACCCGTTCTCCAGTACCAGCATTACTATTGATTTTCGATTGATATTAGTTTTGATGTAGCTTCCAGATGTTCCGTTCAGTAAACAAGTTTAGTGTGTGCTGTTTATTTAGCGAAGAGTATAATGTTTGGTATTAAATAATGTTTTATTCAGTAGCTTTAGAAATGTTGGTTTAGTTACATTTTGGGGGTTATTACACTTGTTTTAAAGGATCAAACTTAAACTCAAAGCATTTATTTCAATCACATGAATTAGGTACAGGCACTTATGAATTGTCAAGGGATTGGTCAACGGTACTAATGCACTTTACCTTTACTTTATTTATTTATTTATTTGGGACAAACAAACAGTAACACAATATATCTGCGCAAATAATATAAACAAAGATATTATATGAATGTGAAACTCACACCGTTATCCACAGCATTCATATAACTTTACTAATGAATAATCTATGCGAGTAAGACTACAAGACTGTTCAAATAACTATACATCGGAATCCTTAAGTTTCTTTAACAAAGCAGAACGAAATCTATTTGCTGACATTGAGAATAAATCTAATTCTGTAGTTTCTGAACAAAAATCATTATAGTTTTTGCACAAGCGACGTAGAGGGGCCCGCAGACCAGCATTGGTGCGGCAATGGGACACAGCAAAAACAGGACGTGCGCGCACCTCTCGTCTAATAACAGTTCTTGAGACACAGTAGCATATTTTATTTTATTAGTAACCTCAGAGCAGTTATACCTGTTATAGCATACGTCGAAAAGAAACATAATTTCTAGATATAAACGTCTAGACTTTACACACTATCAGCAGTAATGACTTTCATTTTGACAGTTCAACAACATTCATTGCGTTATTTACGTTGTTGAGCAGGCAAATTTTTTGAACGTATGAAGCAATGGATTAGCAATATCCTTTAAAATGATTTAGATTGTGATGGAAAGTGTGTTATGCAAGGTGGGTGCAGTACCAAAGGCGTCGCAGGTGCGTATGCTAACCTAAACTTAAAGAAAGAAAAGAAGGAAAAGAAAGAAAGAAAGGAAAGAAAGAAAATACTTTTTGTTTTACTTAGATTAAGTAAGGTACACAATATTCACACAAAATAAAAAACAGAAAAAATCCTAAAATAGTCGAGGCTGCGCCAAATAGACCCAGAAGAAAAGAGGAAAAGAGAAAATGTCTCAGTAGTTACACCGACATCCAAACCTATTAACCTGAACAAAGCATCGCTGCTTGGTGACAAAAATTGAAAATACCTACAGGTCGTCTAACCTTTCCGGACGAGGTCCTTCACAAATAGCTCTACTAAAATATGTTTATGTTAATACTATTTACGGATTATTTTGTTACAAGGAAAGCTTCTTGTGAAAAAGCTATTCTAAGAAAAAACTATTCTTACAATTCTATCGCTCAGCAGCAAGAGAATTATAATTCTATATAATTATATTTTGTAATTCTCAAACTTTTGAGGATTCCATCTGCCTAGCCTATTCCCAGCTACGTTGGGGTTAGCTTCTAGTCTAACCAGATTCAGCTGAATACCAGTATTTTACATAGAGCGACTGCCTATTTGACCTGTACAACCCAGTTCCTGGCTGTCAGATTTTGGGCTTCTGACGACCCGTAACAAAGGTTATGAATTACAGACACTTATTCGCGATATCGCCAAGCGTTTGGTTGACTCTTCGCGTGACCAGAGGGCTGGCCTATTTTTAGCTCAAAGAATAAGCATTGCCATCCAACGTGGCAATGCTGCCAGCCTTTTGGGCACTTATCCCATTGTACAGCGATGCGGACGAATTTTTCGATGCCCATTAGTTTGTATGTACATATTGTAGCGAAATGAAACATAAGGACACTTCACCGACAAACACGTTTAATTTTTGTATGTAAAAAAAATCGAAAAAACAAATATGAAAAAATATAAAAGTACAAAAAAGGAAAAACTAAATATGAAAACTTGTCACATTTAAATACTTAATAGGAAACTATTGCATAATATTTTAAATTTAGGTTTTAAATGCTACGTAACGTGTTATGAGTCGGTTGCAACCGGATCCGTAAAACGAAGACGTAACTTTTGTTGAGAATAGGTACGACTAAGTGTATTCAAAGATTGAAATAACGCGATATTTAACTATTTAAAATTAACAGATTTTTAAAATAAGAAAGGCTAAATCTACTACGGGAAATAAAAAAACTTAAAAATCTCCCATATCTTGTCCAAAACCTTCGCGGTGAGGTAGAAGCTCTGCCAGTTGTTCCAATACCTCACTTGCTGACTTCTGAGATATTAAATGAAGAGGATGTCCGCAGCGCAGCGCGGAGCCGCAGATAAAAGTTAATATGTAGGTGGGTGGATGGAGCCGAATAAATCGGCTCGCAGAAAATTCGGACTTCTATCTGGGGCAAAAATTATCACCATAAGAATCCCGAGTTGCAAGCAGATCTCATAAAACCCCAAAAAACGTACAATTATACATACCAGTCAATAGGAATATAGGTAGTCTTCCGTCGAAGAAGTGGGGAAACCCCGAATCAAATAATTAACAGCAAGATGGACATGCACGATCCAATTAAGATTTGTTGATTTCCATAATAAATTTAGGTGTTTCTTTCCAAATCAATAAAAAATTCAGGACGTCGTATTTGAGACCAAGTAGACAAGTGAAGTATGTCACCAGGAAAAAATCTCATGACACGTAAAAGAAATTATTTCAAAATTATTATGAAAATAAAGGTTTTTGATAGGGCCAGTACAAAAAGAGGTTGATTATAATGTTGAAGAAGGACGAATGGCGAAAATAATCATCATGCAGTAACTACTAATGCTGCAGTACCTCCTTTCCAAAAAAAAAAAAAAAAAAAAAAAAAAAAAAAAAAAAAAAAAAAAAAAAAAAAAAAAAAAAAAAAAAAAAATATATAGGTAAGTGAGAGAAGAGAAAAATTCTAAATATAATCGATGAGTAAGAACCCAATAAAAATTAACCTAACTTAGCCTAAACAATAAGTCCAAATGATAAGTAATCTAAATTAAACCTAAATGAACGACATCGAAGTGCAGCAGATACTGAATAAATACGAAATCCGGACTTCAATCTAAACGTTATCAGTGCGAACTCCAGACGCGTCGACTAAAATCTAGGAAATAACAAGAAAACTAGAAACTAATAAGACTAACTAACTTATTATCTAAGACTTAAGACCTAAGTAAAAAAGGAGGAACCTCAAAGAAATATAATTAAAGAGCAAAAGTTAAATAAAGAACAAAGACGACGAAAGAGAAGACTTAAAATAATGAAAGAAACGACATAAAACAACCAAAGGACTTAAGCCAAACAAAGGCTTTTAGTCAAAGATAGAACTTTAAAAAAAAAATAAGAAACTTACGCATGTTTCTTATAAAAAGAAAAGAGTCATCGATTATTATAACGATTAACAGAAAGGAAATAAAAATAATATTTTAAACAATATATTATTGTGATGTTATCGATAAAAATACGTCGACAGTGTCCCGACACTAAAGTACAACTATCGATAAGTGTTAATCGACCGTTTCCCAACACTAGAGCTATTATGTCAGACGTCACAACATGACATGTAATGACATCTACGGGCGTAGCCTGAACTATAAAGCATTGACACAAGAAAAGGTAGCTAACAAATTGTTTCGCTCAGGGACAACTAGATGTCGCTGTTAACGTTTTTTTTTTTTGAAACTAATAATTATGAATGAGCTTATTTATTTAAGTAAATATAAAGGGAATTTAATTTAAAGGGGTCAAACTAAACGTAAATATAACATTCCGAATGGGAATAAGTTAACGAGATTACGAGTTTAGAAATTACCAAGAAATTATTTAAGAATATCTTTGATATGATATCTTCCAGAGTGGACAGAATCAATATCATGCAGTTCATAAGTGGTCCTAGAAATAACCCTAGTCACACGGCATTTAATAAAACGAGGAGCTAGCTTTCCCGAAAAATAATCATCGCCTGAAGATCTGGAAAAATTCCTTCTCCATACAGTATCACCAACATTCAGCGTGACGGCTGAACGATGCATATTATAAGCTCGTGAATTACGGAGGAAAGCCATAGAAAGATTATCAGCAACCTTCGCATAAACCTCTGTTAAGGACGATAAGTTCGATGCGTGCTGGGCCCGACTCTCAGCTAAATTTACGCTTTGAGTCTGACTATTAGCACGAGTAGGAATCATGAGAACTTCTCTACCAAACATAAGGAAGTTCGGATTTCGTATTTATTCAGTATCTGCTGCACTTCGATGTCGTTCATTTAGGTTTAATTTAGATTACTTATCATTTGGACTTATTGTTTAGGCTAAGTTAGGTTAATTTTTATTGGGTTCTTACTCATCGATTATATTTAGAATTTTTCTCTTCTCTCACTTACCTAAATTTTTTTTTTTTTTTTTTTTTTTGGAAAGGAGGTACTGCAGCATTAGTAGTTACTGCATGATGATTATTTTCGCCATTCGTCCTTCTTCAACATTATAATCAACCTCTTTTTGTACTGGCCCTATCAAAAACCTTTATTTTCATAATAATTTTTAAATAATTTCTTTTACGTGTCATGAGATTTTTTCCTGGTGACATACTTCACTTGTCTACTTGGTCTCTGATACGACGTCCTGAATTTTTCATTGATTTGGAAAGAAACACCTAAATTTATTATGGAAATCAACAAATCTTAATTGGATCGTGCATGTCCATCTTGCTGTTAATTATTTGATTCGGGGTTTCCCCACTTCTTCGACGGAAGACTACCTATATTCCTATTGACTGGTATGTATAATTGTACGTTTTTTGGGGTTTTATGAGATCTGCTTGCAACTCGGGATTCTTATGGTGATAATTTTTGCCCCAGATAGAAGTCCGAATTTTCTGCGAGCCGATTTATTCGGCTCCATCCACCCACCTACATATTAACTTTTATCTGCGGCTCCGCGCTGCGCTGCGGACATCCTCTTCATTTAATATCTCAGAAGTCAGCAAGTGAGGTATTGGAACAACTGGCAGAGCTTCTACCTCACCGCGAAGGTTTTGGACAAGATATGGGAGATTTTTAAGTTTTTTTATTTCCCGTAGTAGATTTAGCCTTTCTTATTTTAAAAATCTGTTAATTTTAAATAGTTAAATATCGCGTTATTTCAATCTTTGAATACACTTAGTCGTACCTATTCTCAACAAAAGTTACGTCTTCGTTTTACGGATCCGGTTGCAACCGACTCATAACACGTTACGTAGCATTTAAAACCTAAATTTAAAATATTATGCAATAGTTTCCTATTAAGTATTTAAATGTGACAAGTTTTCATATTTAGTTTTTCCTTTTTTGTACTTTTATATTTTTTCATATTTGTTTTTTCGATTTTTTTTACATACAAAAATTAAACGTGTTTGTCGGTGAAGTGTCCTTATGTTTCATTTCGCTACAAAATGGCGCCCGAACAGGGACCAAGTAGACAAGTGAAGTATGTCACCAGGAAAAAATCTCATGACACGTAAAAGAAATTATTTCAAAATTATTATGAAAATAAAGGTTTTTGATAGGGCCAGTACAAAAAGAGGTTGATTATAATGTTGAAGAAGGACGAATGGCGAAAATAATCATCATGCAGTAACTACTAATGCTGCAGTAGGAACGCATAAGGGCTTCCCTATCGTTGTCACTGAGAATAGATAAAGGAAATCGAAAACTAAAAAAAATCAGAACCTCCTTCTTCGAAGTCGGTTAAAAAAAGGGGATCAGACTCAAAATAAGGATGGTTTTATTTAGTCTTTCGTATTAGAATCTGATAGGAATAATCAAAGTAGACATTTTGAGAAAATAAATTACCTAATAAAAATGATGGGATAATTACGTAACTTGAAAACGAGGTTTTTAACCGACTTTAAAAAAGGAGGTTCTGTATTCGACCCGTATGTATGTATGTATGTATGTATGTATGTATGTATGTATGTATGTTTGTATGTCCGCGATTATCTCAAAAAATCCTGAACCGATTTTGATAATTATTTCATTGGTGTGATCTACATACTTTCAGGAAGGTTTTAGTATATAATACATTAGGTAATTATTCTTATGTACGAAGTTATATGCATAAATGTACTGCATCTCCGGCATTTCTATGGGAATTTTGATGATTCTTCTAGTCGTGTCTTCAATTCTTCAATGCACTAGTGTTAATTGAATTGGTGTGGGGTAGGTACAACTAAAAAACGAAAAATAAAAACTTTTTTACAAAAAAAACAACCGACTTCAAAAAAAAAAACACTACAAAGTGAAAAATAACTTTAATTTCGGAAGTCGGTGTCAAAAAACGAAAATGCGGAACCAACGACACCGACTTCCGAAATTAAAGTTATTTTTCACTTTGTAGTGTTTTTTTTTTTGAAGTCGGTTGTTTTTTTTGTAAAAAAGTTTTTTGTTTTACGGATCCGGTTGCAACCGACTCATAACACGTTACGTAGCATTTAAAACCTAAATTTAAAATATTATGCAATAGTTTCCTATTAAGTATTTAAATGTGACAAGTTTTCATATTTAGTTTTTCCTTTTTTGTACTTTTATATTTTTTCATATTTGTTTTTTCGATTTTTTTTACATACAAAAATTAAACGTGTTTGTCGGTGAAGTGTCCTTATGTTTCATTTCGCTACAAAATGGCGCCCGAACAGGGACCAAGTAGACAAGTGAAGTATGTCACCAGGAAAAAATCTCATGACACGTAAAAGAAATTATTTCAAAATTATTATGAAAATAAAGGTTTTTGATAGGGCCAGTACAAAAAGAGGTTGATTATAATGTTGAAGAAGGACGAATGGCGAAAATAATCATCATGCAGTAACTACTAATGCTGCAATATGTAAGTAATTATAAATAAAATAAATGACACTTAAAACCTTTCAACATAATTTTCATCTATAAGTGATTGGTCAACTATTTAATAGACCAGAGGTCTAGCCCATTTTTTGGCCAAAGAATCTGCCAGCGTTTTGGGCACTTTTTCTGTTGACAGCAAAGCGGATGAATTTTTTGATGCTTTATGATTCCTTCCCCCTTTTTATGTACATTGTGAGCACATATTGTTATTTTACGACTTAGCATAAACATTTATGTAAATATTATCTTCCTGTGTGTTTTGATAAAATACTTTAAAATGTTACTAAGACTACTAAAATATTCAATAAAAAGACTACACCGCATGAATTTAAATCGAGAAAAGTAAAAACTCATAAATCCAACGAGAACCTGAAATAAGATTTCAAAAACTGGGTCATAAAACAGATTTCCATTTCAAGAGCTTACAATTTTAATTTCCTTAACATCCAAAAAGAAAGTCCCACGACCCGTGGTAGGGTTGTGCTAGATATATTCCGGCGGGCTGCTAGGAAATAACTGTGGGCTAGGGCTGGCGGTGTGATGAAAAATGGATCGAGGTCATTATTGGCTTTATAATATCTAGTGAAGTCGATTTTAGGAAGAATTGAAGACCTTGCAGCAAAATAATAATAATAATAATTTATTTTCAGACAACCATTGATCCATTACACAAATATTACAGATTACATTTATATTGTTAGTATGAACCTAAAAACTATGTTCATCATCATCATCATCATTTCAGCCGAAAGACGTCCACTGCTGGACATAGGCCTCCCCCAAGCACCTCCACTTCGACCGGTTTTGTGCTTCTCGCTTCCAACGAGTTCCTGCGGCCTTCACAAGGTCGTCGGTCCACCTTGTGGGAGGCCTTCCAACGCTACGCCTTCCGGTACGCGGTCGCCACTCCAGAACCTTTCGGCCCCATCGGCCATCTGTTCTGCGAGCAATGCGAGCAAAAACTATGTTAGTACCTAATAACTAAGAAAGACTTAGTCCTCTGGGTGAGGCTCCACACCAGTGGGCTGTCTGACTTATTGCCTATTACCCTCAGGAGGCAAAAGGGAGGCAAGTCCAAATTTAAGAAATGTGCCTCGCACATGCATCAAACGATAGTCCTAATTTTTGTTAAACATAGTAGGTGAAAAAAACAGTAACGGCAAAAATTTGGATCTGCCTTCCTTTTGCTGCAAGGTCCTCAATTGCTGTCGGCATTTTGTGCGTAGAAAATTATTCTTCTCTGCATCGATTTTCTTCCTGGACTTTCACACTCCTAAAAAATAAGCTCTCGTACAGGTTCTTCGTTCAACTTACAAAGCAAAATCTTATCTACTTTACTTAATATTTAATAATATTATAATGAGGTAAAATTTGTTTGTTGTAAGTCTGTATGGAAAAATTATTTTTACGTTTTATAGCCTTTTTTTGAGGACGGCTTTAGGCTTTTTAACATCAGGCTATGACCCTTATGAGCCGAGAAAAAAGGAAAAAAGTCAGAAAGAACGCTAGGCGAAATCGAAGTGATATCGGTTAGGTGATGCGATGCGACGCGGTGGGGAACAATAAATTTCATGTAGACGACGTCGCAGGTAGAAGCTAGATAAATGATAAATGATTTATTTTCTGTAAGTAGGTTTGTACAAACACTTTTTTTACACGTCAATCATTTCATTTTTTAAGCTAGATCAGCTCGGCGTTTCCTATCTGACTACTCTGAGAAGAAAGGCCGAAACAAACTCAGAAGTCACAGTCTCTTTTAAAGTCCAAACAAAATCTCGGTCAGATCATGTGAAGATCATGTGGATTGGTGTCTGAAATGGTCTTTTCGTGCAGCTCAACTCAGAACTTGAGGAGCTCGTATGATGGAAGTAGCTTTACATACCGAACGAAACAAGTACCTACCCTTGCTGCTTAGCGTACTAGCAACTTGAATTGAGTCGTGCAAGATTGTTATAATGATTTGGCAAATAAACTTTTTTTTATGCGTTGAGTTTAGAACCTTCAACAATAACGTTGCCTCTAGCTAGAAACGTTGTTTACAATTTTGTGAATATTATGGTTCTACTCATACAAAATTAATAATTAAATTGCAATTATTGTTTGATCGTTTACAGGAACTTTGGTTCTTGACATAATTTCTCGGTGCCTTTTATACAGGAAAAGTTTTTAACCAGTGCTCAAACTGTAATACAGGATGAAATTGAAAACATGCGACAAAGCAAAATGGGAGATTGTACTCATCATTATGAACAACTTTTACTATGGGACCAAACCAGAAATCGCAAAAAAAAATCAGCTGTTCCCTACATTTATGTTCGCATAACTCGTCAAAATGTAGGGAACAGCTGATTTTTTTCGTGGTGTCAGGTTTGGTCCCATAGTAAAAGGTGTTCATAATGATGAGTTTAATCTCCCATTTCGATTTGTCGCATGTTTCCAATTCAACCTGTGTATACTAGAATAGATTCTATGATTTCCCCTGCCATGGAAATTTTTTTATAACCCTCGTCAAATTTCTACCCTAGGGGGTTTAAAATGCTATGCTGGAATAATGAAATTTTGGTCACAGTTTGCGTACTAGTTTTTTTTTCTCTATGCTATTGTAAAATACGGAGGGGCCCGTGGCTAAATAATAACAGCCGTACAGGCCGATCGATCAAGTTAAGCTACACTTGCCGCGGTTGGTCTGTGGATGGGTGACCATCTTTACATACCGAGACTCCTCCGTGCCCCGGAAAGCACGTTAAGCCGTTGGTCCTGGCTGTCATTCGAGGATCTTTGACAGTCGTTACTGGTCGTCAGAAGCCTGAAAGTCTGACAACCAGTCTTAACAAGGGGTATCGTATTACCCAGTAACTTGGTTGTGGAGGTCAGATAGGCAGTCTCTCCATGTAAAACACTGGTACTCAGCCTCATCCGGTCAGACTGGAAGCCGACCCCAACATAGTTGGGATAAGGCTAGGCAGATGATGCTATTGTAAAATACTGATTTTCGAGAGAAATAAAATATAGATTTTCAACTTTATCGCTAAACAATTAGGTTCAAAGTTGATTGGGAAAATTTGACAGTTTCGGGTAGCTTGATGTGTTGGCGTTTGTACCTACACTGATACTACTTACCTATATTTTATTTCTCTTCTATCCTGGGATCAGAAAAGAAAAGACTCACAAACATATTTTAATAAAAGTGCATGATGCAGCGTTAGCGAGCGCCCTATCTTTTAAAGCAGGGTGTGCACAATATCTTTGCTAATAAACGTAACGATAGTAGTAAAAAGCTGAAACCTAGAGCAGGCACGTATTATTAAAGAAATAAAGTCGCTTTTCGTGTCTCTCTGTGTGACCACGTTGTTCTTCTAAGCTACCCAATGGATTTTGATGCGGTTTTCAACATCATTTAGAAAGTTTATTCCGAAAGGTTTAATACACAGATATACAGGGAGATTTTTTTATCACCATCCAAATTTTTACAGGGTGTTCTACCCATGAATATGGACAACTTTCACTATAGGACCAACTCTGAAATCAGGAAAAAAAATCAGCTGTTTCATACAAAAGTTCAATGCCTACTTGACCAAAATGTATGAAACAGCTGATTTTTTTTCGTGATTTCAGACTTGGTCCCATTGTGAAAGTTTTTCATATTCATGGGTAGAACACCCTTTAAAAATTTGGATGGTGATAAAAAAATCTTCCTGTATATATAGACCTAGATAACGCAAGTATCACGAACTGTATGAAAACCAAGCGTGCCACTTTTTGACTACCTACTATGACGTCACAAGCTCGCGCTCTCGCTCACGCTCACCCAGCCAGCAGTACGCAGGACTGAGCGCGAAAGTGGCGGCTTACGATTTTCGAAAGTAAGCTGGTGCGATTTTTGGCACGCGAAGTACCTAGTTGCTCTTGCGTTATCTAGGTGTATCTATATCTGTAGTTTAATATGTAATACAATACATAAATTTACATGAAATAAATGAGTAGTGGTGGCCCAGTGGTAACGGCCGCGGCTTACGAGTTATAGGTTGTGGGTTCGAACTCAAGCAGGCATTTTATTCGAATTTTTCATTTATTATCGTTGCATCCCATTTTTGAATCCCATTTTTTAGGTTTTAACGATGGATCCCGTTTGATTCTTGGACATGCCGGTTTCCTCACTATGTTATCCTTCACCATTTTGAGAGCAGTGGTGATGAAATTAAATTCACAAAGTAAAGTGCCTGCCTGGGTTCGATCTCACGACCTACAACTCGTAGTCTTGGCCGATACTACTGCGCTACCACTGCTCGGAAATTAAGGAACTAATAATTATAAATTCCTTTATTTTCAACGAATTCTGTAGCTGCAATTATTCCGCATGACAAAGAGCAAAAAAAATAAATTACTTGCAATAATATTTGATTCATACAATACAGTCAAGTTTTTCAATATTGCCTTTGTTATTTATTAAACTTTATGCACAAGTAAAAAATACTGTTCAAAGGCGGATATACAATTTTATAAAATACCTGTTATATGTATATTCACAAAGACTCTCTGTTCTTTGGCAATTATAACATTTTTAATTTTGTTTTATGCTGTCCAAATAATTGAAATTGAGAAATACAAAATTGTTTCTGCGATATTAATGAATACGAAAATAATTATAGCACACACACACATGCACACACCCCCCAACCACACACACACACACACAACATCGACATCAAAGCCAACAGCTGCCGTCGACAATATGCTGCGCGTGTAATTGAGTACTGTACTCAAATACACGAGCGACACGTTGGCGACGAATGCAGTTGCGCTTGTCGTCAAAGCATGTCGCTCGTGTGTATGAGCACTATTATAGCATTTATTTAAATTAAACTATATTACCCGGCCCTTTTGAATAGGCAAGAGGTCGGTTAGTCAGAAAGATGAAGCTTGTTACCCATTTTATTTATTTATTTACTAAGCAAGGCACACCAACGATATATTTACAAGGGTAGTAACAACAGGTAATCACGGGTCTTAAATTTTTGTGTAAATACATCACTTATAGGCATGCACAACATTCACATTAAAAGGTTAACAATTCCAAAGCGTAGGAACTAAATAGGAACCTTCCTATGGAGACCAACGGGCAAGAAACTCCACGGACACTCACTCCAAGAAGAAAAAAGAATCCGTTTGTGATTTCAAATAGAGTACCAATTTTTTTCAGATTTTTTGAGGAGAAAGATGCAAATATGCCATAAGATTCACTAGAACTGTGGTCAATGTTGATCGAAATATCCAACCGATTCTCACTGGTATAATTTCCAGCAATTCTATTCGCTGCGAGTTTTATAAGCAAACCTTTTCAAAAAGCCAACTTTAACTCATTTCCAGTTTCGAATCTAATATACAGAGTGAAATTTTTATCACCGTTTTCCTCATAAGGGGTCATTGTACTCACCATTATGAACAACTTTTACTATGGGACCAAATCGGAACTCGTGAAAAAAAAATCAGCTGTTCCCTACATTTATGTTCGCATAACTCGTCAAAAAGTAGGGAACAGCTGATTTTTTTTCGCGATTTCATGTTTGGTCCCATAGTAAAAGTTGTTCAAAATGATGAGTACAATGACCCCTTAAGAGGAAAACGGTGATTAAAATTTCACCCTGTATATGAAAGAAAGAAAAATGATAGAAAATACGTTTATATGCGGCAAACAAGACGCATAAAAAGAAAAAAAAAACACAAAAAAAAACTACAAGTTGGGAGTAAACATGCGTCACATCCACGCAAAACGGCCATCGCTCAGCATAATGCTAAGACCCTATACGAGACAGAGCCCCAGTGCTGGTTTTCAACGACAGCCGACGTCGACGTGATGATGACGTCAACCAGTGCAGCATACGATTAAACATAAATAAAAAAAACAGTGCCACTCCAGCGAATGCCGACAGAAGTGAAAACTTGAACAATTACGTATGTATTTTTTTTACATCGTCATACATATTTACAGAGGTGCCGGTTACGGTGACAGTGTCGCGAGTTCAATGGTTTTTCCCTTCTCAAAAATTGTTCAACGTGATTAAAGAAGTTTTTACTATACAGAGGTGTTGGTTACGGTAACAGTGTCGCGAGTTCAATGGTTTTTTCCCCATCTCAAAAAATGTTTTTGAATTTTCACTTCAAAAAAACAACAATCAAATTAAGAAATAAAATATAATATCTTCATGCTTCTGAACCGGCTCAATGCCTCAGGCGTTTTACTCACTTTTTCGGGTTGCCATGTTTCGGCACGATTTACCACAGCCGGGCGACAAAAACTTTATTCAATTTTGCCGCAAGGTTGTGCCGAATCATGCCGACCGGAAAAGTGTGTAGCTCCCCTAACCCTCCGGGCCATCACGACCAAAACATTATTTGAATGTTTATACCAAAATACTAATTATTCCAATATATTCCAATATTATTGGGAGTTATTTGTTCGGCCCGTTTGCAGTTGAGACGGTAGGGCCATGGCGTACGACTGCCCAGTTAGTTTTCCAAGACATCCCTAATCGGTTTGTCGACTCTTCATTTGTGACCAGAGGGGCAATTCTCGTAATTTTAAGAACGTTCACAGTCTGATCTCAGTCTCAATCTGTCAAAAATTACTTCTAATTTCCCTACATTTTGACAAGTTTTTGACATTTGTTTGTCGCCGAGATGAAACTGCGACTAGATTTTGAACGTTTTAAATTACGAGAATTGGCCTTCTGATTGCTGTTCTATTTTTTGGCCAAATGAATCAGCATTGCCATACAACGTGGCAATGCTGCCAGCTTTTCTAGATACTTTTCCTGTTGATAGCGATGCGGACGAATTCTTTCCCCTCCCTTTTTTATAATGAATGTACTTATCATTATAAATATATATTTTAATTTAAAGACCTAGTTAGACCGTTAGATCATAAATGCTACTAATAAGACCTTAATGTAGCATGTTTTAAATGATTGTAACACTAAAGTACAGATGCCAGCACATCAAGCTAATACAATCTGTCAAATTTCTTTAATAGATTTTCAACTTTATCTCTAAAGCATACGGTTCAAACTTGAATGGGAACATTTTACAGTTTCAGGTAGCTTGATGTGCTGGCGTCTGTACATTTCTTACCACAGCTTACTCTCGACTGCTCCATTGGTCTCGTGGTCGCAAGCGCGACTACTGAGCGTTCCCCTTGGTTCGATACCCTGGTCAGGCAAAGTGTTATTAGGTTTTTCCATTAGGAATTTCTTAGTAGCAGTCCGGAGTTTGGAAGTTGGCGGTGTGATACCCCCGTGCCTCGGAAAGCACTTTAAGCCGTTGGCCCTGCGCCTGATCTCTCTCCGGTCGTCTCGGATTGCGTGCCATCCCATTGGACTATACGAGTGAGGAAAGAGAGCGCACTTATACATGTCTGCACACACACGTGCACTATTCCCGCGTCGAAGGCTAATCTCCGTTGAGATTCTCCGTTGACCGCCATGGCCGAAAATACGATCTGAAAGACTATTTTTATTATTATCACAGCTTACAAAAGATTCACAAATACCACACAACTGATGTACAGTCAACAAAAGAGATAAGTAACCAGGGTCGTCGGATATAGTTGAAGTGTAGTAAGAAACCGATGGATATTTTCGAATGAAATTTAATTTGATAAATAAACTGTTTGTTTTATATTAAATAAAAAACTAAAACCCGACTACTGAAAAGGATGAAACAAGAAAGTACTTTCCCGTGGTCGCATGCCTCTGTACTAAATAAGCTATGGTAGCATGCGATCACGGGAAGGTAGTTTCTTGTTTCATCCTTTTCAGTAGTCGGGTTTAAGTTTTTAATATTTTTTTTGGAGCTTATTTCAGTAATATTTATATTCTTGAAATGTGCTGTGTGTGTGTGTGCCCTTTCATTTAATACCCCACAAGGCACCATACCAAAATATTTATTTTTAAATTCATTACTTTATGTCCTCTAGAGGGCGCTATGTTGAATATAGTGTGACGTCACATAGCCTATAACCAGCGGACGGTCAAGACGCTTCTAACGATACCTCATTTGTCAAATTATTATAAGTACTTCTTAAGTTATCAGGGAACAGATGGACATACATACATACATACATACGGGTCAAAATCATAACCCTCCTTTTTGCTTCGCCGTAGTCGGGTAATTAAATTTTATTCGAAAACATCCATCGGTTTCTTACTAAACTTCAACTATATCGACGACCCTGGTTACTTATCTCCTTTTCTGACCGTACCTGATGAAATCTAAGCCATTTTGCATAAAAATGCAGGATTTCATAACCGATCCCAAGGCGCGAAGAGCTTTTTGTATGGAAAATGAATGAGCTCAACTGCCTCTAGGAACGCCTGAGATCTATTGTAGCTAGCAAGATTTAATGCCTACGTAGGTAAGATGATATATAGTTTTATAAGTAGTTGAGAAGAGAATAACAATAAATATTGCCAAGATTAAGAACTTATTACGTACTAATTTAGATATTTTCTTTATTTATGATTTACTAGCTTCTGCCTATGACTTTGTCCGCGTGAAATTTCAGACTTCCCCATTCACCCTCTTAGGGGTGTAATTTCAAAAAACCCTTTTTCTTAGTGGATGCCATAGATATCCGAGTGGATGCCTACCCTTCACAAAGAACACGCCCTCCAAATTTAATGTCTCTAGGACCAGCGGTTTAGGCTGTGCCTTGATATATCAGCCAGTCAGGACTTTGAATTTTATATACCGGAATAGTTAAATCAATTTGAGAAAATAAAGAAATTAAATAGACATATGCTCTATTCTGCATAACGCGGTTCACAAACTACGCGCGATGTGGAGTCTTTCAAATTTTGAATTGGTCGACTGGACCCACTGCCTAATTTCATCATAAGTACAGTCAAGGAGTAAAGCCGGATCTTTTAGTCACATTTTGCGAAATGAAATGACGGTGCGGCAACAGCTAATTACTATGGAACGGTTTCATGCAACTAAATCAATTCAAATTATGACATAAGATCATTAATGTATCTTTACTATTGTAATCTATATACAGAATACTGTCTCCCATTGCAGCCTTGGCAGATATTTATATAGAACCTTATATACAGATTATGGTACTACCTGCGGCTTCGCCCAAGTGGATGTTGGAAATTATCCCACGGGAACGTACTACCGAGACAAATAGACGTCCACTGCTGGACATAAAGTTCCTAAAAGCTCTCCCAAGTATCGTCACTTCGACCGGTTTTATGCTTCCTACATGCAGCGGATTCCTGCGACCTTTGCATTGACGAAATCTATTACTCTTACATAGGCACAAGCATATTAAGAGGAAATGCGGGTAGTCGTTTCTCCATAGAAACGCTCTCACCTGCTTTCTTTGTGGTTGATGACCATAAAGCAATGATTTTTTACACAATAATAAATATTAACTGCTTGTGTGTCCCTATGTTTTCCTGTGTGATGAACTGATGACTGATGATACATTATTTTTATAAGCACTAGTGCTTATAAAACTAGACCTAGACTAGAACTAGTGCTTCGTAATCGGTTAGTAGCGTTCTAGAACCCTAAAAAAATGCCGATTTAAACCGATGTCAACAGAGGCCTAGTGTACAAAGACAACTATTAATGAAAATATAAAAACATATGGACACAGTATAATTATCCTCCTTATTCAGTTTATGAAATATCTTTTAAATTAGTCCAAATTGGAGGTGGAAATAGGCGAGAGCCAAACCTTGAATTACGACTTTTTACTTAGGATGTTTCAAAAATCTCTCCGACCGCATTTCCTCTTAAGAGTTGGAAGGATTAACTATTAGCATTGCGTATACCTGGGGTAAAATTTTAAAAGATTAGCAAAATGTAAGTAAGTATTGGAGAGCAGTGGTGACCCAGTGGTGGAAATGGCCCCGACATACGAGTTGTATGTCGTGGGTTCGAACCCAGACAGCTTTACTTTATGTTATTTATTTCATCACCACTACTCCCAAAAACGGTGAAGAAAAACATCGTGAGGAAACCAGCATGCTTTCGAAGCAAAAATTCAAAGACATGTGACTTCTACTAACTCGCATAGACCCGCTTTGGATTACGGTCCAGACCCTTTCACAGAATCCTCTCTATGAGAGGGAACCTGGGGGCCTGGGGACCTTGGGAGTCCGTGAAGGGGCCAGGGGGACCTGCTAATCCTGGGGGGGCCTGTGTCCTAGCACTGGAAACATTATAGGCTGATTGTAATGCGTATACACACATACTTGGGGTAAAATTTTAAAAGAGAATATTATTAAGGCACCCAATCAGTAACATCTAAGTTTATCATCACCATCATGTATACTTCTGTCACCGAAATTGCATAATCCTACTTCGAGTAGTCGTACGTTCAAACAATAGCACTAAAATGTTCTAATACCACGATACATAAGTTGCGGCATCCTACAGGAGTAACACTTAATTGTTATAAACAAATTTACTCAGTAAATCATTAACTAAACATTGCATTCAGACTGCTTATACTGCAACCTGCAACTTCATTATTGTGAAACTTTGGGTAACTGCTGCCACGCAAATATATTCTGAAACACTGGAAAATCACCCCTATTTACACTTACGTAAAGTTCACTAAGACGGCAGGTTTGTCTTTGTAGAGCACGCTTCAAGTTTACAAGACCATGTTGTATCGCAGATTTCGTCGTTCAATTATAAATCCTATTCAGTTGTAATAAGGTCAAGATTCTAAATAGCAAACAACGATTGCATGTAAGTCTGACAATGCACGTATTTAGACAAAGTGATAAGGGAAGTAAAAGTCACAGGAATTTATTTTTATTAAATTGTCTTTTTATATTTTCCAATTTCCATACTTTGCTTGGTATTAAGGAAAAACAGGTTACATAAGATCCTTATCGGTTTAACTTTATGAATATACAATGCTGTAAATATTTGTTCTTGTCTCTGGTATGTAAATGTATACAGGGTGTAAAGAATATCGACATACAAAATGTTACCATGAATTCAGCACGTGATCCTAGACCCCAGAATATAAATTTTTCATCAAAGTAAGACGTCTTATGACGGCATTCGTTTTAAATCAAAATAACGGTTTGTATAATTAAGTAACAATATTTAACTAAATGCTTCGAGAGACTATATTATTATTAATTTTATTTTTTTGTGATTATTAGCATGGTTATCACACTATCACACTAATATTATAAAGGCGAAAGTTTGTGAGTGTGTGTGTGTGTGTTTATATGTTTGTTACTTCTTCACGCTCAAACGGCTGTACCAACTTTAATAAAATTTTGTATGGAGGTAGCTGACACCCTGGATTAACATATAGGATCGACACTTATGCGGGTGAAACCGCGGGGCGCAGCTAGTTATTTAATTATATAGTATGTTACTGTATTTTATTACTGGTGCGTTCCGCAGTTTCACCCGCATAAGACTCGATCCCCAGGGAATATCGGAATAGAAAGTACCTATCCTATGTCCTCATCCAGGTCTACCCACGTGCCAATTTCATCCAAATCCGCTCAGCCGTTTTAGCGTGAAAATTAGTTTAGATAAATGGAGAAATAATAAACGCTTAATAAATAGGGTAAAAGTATATCAACTCGGTGGTTTTTGTTTAATTTACAGTGAAATTCAGTGATTTAATATTATACAAGCTAACACTGAAATATATCATACAAGCGACCCGTCCCTGGTTCGTACGGTTTTTCCACGAAACATCGAGATTTATTACATGTAAGTTTAATTTATAATAAATTTATAAATATAAACCTTTCGGAATAAATTCTTATCTTCGTGGCAGCAAAGATATTGTGACCAGTCCCTAATGACGGCTCCCGTTCACGAACACGACGCAAGGATTAGCACCATTCAGCTCAACCATTTTGGCCAACAATCTAACCTAAATACAGCTCTGACGACTACACCACGTGCACATTCAACTGCTTTTCGTGAATCGAGCCACTTCACCGCAACCATGCCACGTAAACCTCCCATGGTCATGGATGTTAGTATAGATCATCAAATTCTCTTAGACCTAGAGGAATTCTCGAGTGAACACGTATCTTCTAGGTGAACTTGTGAACGAATGAAAAGGAATTCTCGAATGAAAGTGAACGTACCGTACGCGTACTATCAGCACCCTGATTGCGTAACAGACTATCAACCTCAACCTGAATCATTTTGAAGGATATTGCTAATCCATTGCTTCACATGTTCCAAAAATTTATATGCTCAACAACGTAAATAACGCAATGAATGTAGTTCAACTGTCAAAATGAAAATCCCTTGCTACGGATAGTCATTATCTGCCTAGCCTTTTCCCAACTATAAACTACTAGCCGACCCCAACATACTTGGGGCCGGCTTCTAGTCTAAACGGATGTAGCTGAATACCAGTATTTTACATGAAGCGACTGCCTATCTGACCTCCACAACCTAGTAACTGGGTAATACGATACCCCTTGGTAAGACTGGTTGTCAGACTTTCTGGCTTCTGACTACCCGTAACGACTGTCAAAGATCCACGAATGGCAGGCTTAACGTGTTTTCCGAGACACGGAGGGGTCTCGATAAGTAAAGATGGTCTCCCATCCACAGACCAACCGCGGCAAGCGTAGCTTAACCTGATCGATCGACCTGTGTGGCTGTTATTGGTTAGCCACGGGCCCCTCCCCTCCCTTACTCCTGATAGTGTGTTACGCAGTTACCCCGCAGGTGAGATTAATAAATAAATTCTATAGCAACTGCTGGACATAGGTGTCTCCAATTGTCACAGAACTTGAACCTCGGCCAGTCTCATCCATGTAGCTTGAGGGTATGGAACTTCCTTACATTATTTTTACGGGGAGTGTAGGATTTTTACCTTACTAAAACCCACCCCAGTCATTACCACCTTACCTACGGTCACTTCAGCTGTCTTTGGGGTAACTATGCCAACGACCTTGATTCACTGTTAAATCGTGGGTTCCCGGGCCGGGCAAAAATTGGGTTTTTCCATTAGGAATTCCTTAGTAACAGCCCGGAGTTTGGAAGTTGGCGGTGTGATACCCCCGCGCCTTGCCTCAGAAAGCACGTTAAGCCGTTGGCCCTGCGCCTGATCTCTCTCCGGTCGTGTCGGCTTGCCGTCTCATCGGACTTTGAGAGTAAAGGAATGCACCTGTCTGCGCACACACTCTGTCTTGTGTACTATAATATCTCCCGCGCCAAAGGCTAATCTCCGATGCGATTAGTCGCTATGGCCGAAATTCTACTAAATCAAAAGAAAAAAGTAATGCCACAAATTATGATTTTCTTCCGTATTTGATTCTTTAGATTACTAAAGAATGACTATGGGGCTTTGTAACGAGTACTAACTTGTTACAAAACCCCTTTGATAGCCTAATAAACGTCTATAATTAAATCAAGCTTTGGCTTTAATTTTCAGGGGACGAAAATAACCCTCGCAACCAACGAACCATCATTATAAACGAAAGAAAACAATATAACGTCCTAAAATTATGAAAATCAAAACGCGGTACACAAGACTAATTAATAAATTAGAGGGGATCAAACGAATCGCTAAAATGCAAGCGAGCGGAAAAAGGGTAATTTGAAACAAACGCGTTAGGCTGCCGACACACGAGTGACTTGTCGGGATTTCTCGAATTTCATACGTGATTTCCTTAGGATTTGCAAGTCGGATGCATGCTTTTATCCTGGCGGTTAAATTGAGTGGGCCTAACGCGTGATGTGAAGGGATTTCGGTATATTGTGGGTTAATTTGGCTTTAATTTTTTGAACATAGCATTGTTTGATGGCTGTCAGGGTTGTTTTTTTTAAGGTATATAGAAGCTCTTGGATCTGTAGGAATATAAGCCTCTTACTTCTGCGTGTAATATATTATTTAATTAATATATTTTTAGCAGAATATGGAATAAAATAATTTTGCTGAAGAGTTTTTATCTGAAAGTATCAGTCGAATTTTGAAAAAACTATACTGAGATGGGATTCACTTTAGATTATCATAGTAATCTTTTATTAAATTAAGTTACGGTTGTCTTCCAGCCAAACAAGCTCTTAGACTGTTTAATTATACAATGTGGATCGAATAATCGATTTTCCCACTCGTACGCAAAATACGCGCAATGACGTGGAGTTGCGGACACTAGCCCGTATTACCTATTAATTATACAACGTGTCCCAAAATTCAACGATTAGCTGGCACCAGAGGGTGGACCTAATCATGACTACTCGAGAAAAAAAAAATGAAAAAAAAAAGTATTTTTTTTTTTGGTAATTTCAAAGTGGACTGAAAGTAAAAAGATTTGATAATTTTAAGGAAAAAAATAATTTTGATTGTTTTTTGTGTAAGAACTACGGGCATTCTGGGATTTTTAAGGGTTGTTGTGGATAGCAATGCCACTTAGGTTGCCGATACAAAAAAAACAGAAGTAATTGAAAAATTGGTCATGATAGTTAAAAATATCTTAAGGAGTGTAAATTTTTTAAGGATTCCAATATATTTTTTGTAATTTTCAAAAAAAATTAGAAATTTTTTTCATTATTATTTCTCGGGTAGTCACGAAACCTGCTCATGAGTAATGACATGACACCCTCTTGTACCCGCTTATCGTTGAATTTTGGGACACGTTGTATATATAGGGTGTTACGGAAAGGGTATATCAATGCAAACGGGTTGAAGAATGTGTCTAGTCTAGAATCTCTGTACAAAATTTCAGCTCAAAAGCATTAACTTTGAAAATGCTTAATATTTTTTTATTTCGACATCACGGCGCTGCACTGGCGCGCGGTGGCGTGATGTGCGTGTACTAGGCGCAGACACACTACAGATAATGGATAATAACCCTCGTAGTGCGGTGACACGTTTGTTATGATTTCAATTTAATAAACTATCGAAATAAAAAAATATTAAGCATTTTCAAAGTTACTGCTTTTGA
The DNA here is from genome assembly GCA_945859645.1 of Amphipoea oculea. Taxonomy (NCBI): domain Eukaryota; kingdom Metazoa; phylum Arthropoda; class Insecta; order Lepidoptera; family Noctuidae; genus Amphipoea; species Amphipoea oculea. The sequence goes on along the minus strand of OX243878.1, from coordinate 19,993,386 downwards.
GCTGAAATTTTGTACAGAGATTCTAGACCAGATACACTCTTCAACCCGTTTGTATTGATATACCCTTTTCATAACACCCTGTATATTTTTTTATTATTGCTGAATGGGCCTGCTCTTGACCTCGATCACGCCTGATGGAAAGCGATAGATGAGGTCTACGATGAAGCGAGCGTGCCCAGAATAAGGAATCCTTTCGATTATTATATATTCATACATGCATAAACTCACGATGTCTTCCCATGGGAGAAACAGACAGAAACTACAGAATGCCACCTGCTATCATTCTTACATACCTACACTTTTTGTTTCGTTTATGTTCATACTTATATCTGTAGGTCAATTCTCGTAATTAAAAACGTTCAAAATCTAGTCCGAATCTCATCTCAGCGACAATCAATCACAAAAACTTATAAAAAATATAGCGAAAATTTAAGGTATTTTTGACAGATTGAGACTGAGATCAGACTGTGAACGTTCTTAAAATTACGAGAATTGCCCCTCTGGTCTTACTCGCACGCCGGTCGCGAGTACTTTGCACTTGACCTTTCTAAATTAAAACACCAATAAGGTCACTATTATATTTCCTTTTAGGGCGTCCTTCGATTTAACATCAATAAAATGATGACAAGTTAGAAATTCGATAAGACTTGTCTTTTACAGCGTACTGAACTTTGTAATTAAACGATAAAATATTAGCGATCGTGTGGTTTAGTGATGGTGCTGAATAACAAACTCATTTTTATTTATTTTTTGGGAATGGTACCTATCCCGCTGGTCAACCTGGGAGGTTGTCGGCTGCATAACCGTAGTCCGGTGGGTGTCTTAATAAATTGAGGCCTCCAGGCAGGGCATAAAACTCATAAACTAAGTGACTACACGTTAAGGGCGCCACCTGTGGGGTTCAGACCTCGGCTTAGGGCGTCGATGGCAGAGGGCCGCAAGGGACAGGCTGGATCAAATCAAGATAATTTTGGGACGAATTTAAAGCTACAGGCTCAGCGGCGCGGGCTGACTCGAGCAAGGATCTGAGTGGGCATGGACGGAGGCGTCGCGGCTTCTTCTTCAAGGAATTGAATTGGCAAGGTCAGTCAGAAAGATGAAGCAATTTGTTTATTCCTAAGCGTTGTAGGTTTCTATGGAGAAGAACAAGCAAGAAACAACACATCGCTCATTTGGAGAAACATCGACGTAACGCTACTTTTTTTCAAAGTCTTTGATTTCCTAACGTAAATACGCCTTCTAAGTGCTTTGGCATATTTAACTCATTTTTGGGAAAAAATACATTTACGTCGATGTTTCTCCAAATGAACGATATCATGTATTAATATTATTCTAAAGAATCCCACACATGATATTATTTTTAGATGCCTATTTTATTATTATAAAAAACGGTATCTTTGTTGATATAAAACTGGATACTGAGATGAAGATCGGAATCGTGAACTTTAATTTTATAATAAAATAAACGTAGTTGAAACAATACTTCGTGGGTGGTAGACGAGATGTTAGCAAAATATCTAAGAATCAAGTGATTCTGGTATTGTTTTGGAAAGTAATTATTTCTTTGTTATTCGTTGCTAACTTCTTAATGTTTCTTCATATAGGTATGTGTATTGAAGAAGAAGTAGTAAGGCTCCCGCAGACAGGCGCCGCGCGACACTATTGGCCGACCACTTAGGGAAGGTTCATATCTGACGGAACATGCGTCGCGTATTATCGGTCGCGTAACGCCAGAACAGACAAATGTATAGAAAAACACGTGACCGTTCACACTCAACCGATGATACGTTAGTGCGTCGAGCGAATAAATAGACGTAATCGTAGTTACGCCCGACGCATCTTCCGTCAGATGTGAACCTTCCCTTAACTGAGACGTTGCCTGAGGTAGCTGCGCGCTTTTGATACGAACTGTTAATTAAGCGCTGTAAATGTTGTGAGTGTTTGAAAAACCAGTCTTACCAAGCGATGTAACCCAGTAACTGCGTTGTGGAGGACGAATAGGCAGTAGTCGCTCCATGTAAAATACTCGAATTCAGCTGCATCCGGTTAAACTGGGAGCAGACCTCAACATAATTGGGAAAAGGTTAGGCAGAAAATGATGTAGTGTAAGTATTAAAGCAATACCATTATAATCAGCCTATAATGTTCCCACTGCTGGGACACAATCCTCCTCTGTCTGTGAGAGACAGGCAAGCCCATTGCGGGTTGGTGGATGTCACGCGTGTCCTCGATTTTTTGGTTTTAGGACATACCGGTTTCCTCACGATGTTTTCCTTCTCCGTTTTTGAGAGCAGTGGTGTTGAAATAATTTACACAAAGTGTCTGCTTGGGTTTGAACCCACGACCTACAACTCATAAGACGAGGTGGCCCATTACCACTGGGCCACCACTGCTCCTACATAACGATGTATTATAACAATCCTTCCAAAGCAATTTACATAATTCGTAATATATTTTATGATGATAATTGCAAACTCTGCTTACCCCAACCGATTATGATATTCATTATTACTGTCATCCAAAAAACTAATTTAAACCTAAATAAATATCACAAATTTCACCGAGCCAAATAGCTCTCATCTCCTAACAAAAGCAACCTTACTATCAGGCTGAAATCTAGATAATTATAATAAATTTTCCAGATGTTTTCAGATGTTTTGTAATTCAAACTACTTAGTAATCCTGAAATTTCTCAAAGTCTTTTAAATATCTAGAAATCCCTCTGTTTTAATGGTCCTTTTAATAGGCACGCTCCTTGGAAGTTTATCGCTATAATAATTATACTTGCCGAAGTCAGTTAGTGACTATTGTTTTATGTTTTTACACTGTTATTGAGTTACACATTGTATTGGAGGACTTTTAACAGCATAAGATTCTTTGAAAGAAAAAAAATTGATTTATTTAGCACATACTACAAGACACACAATACACCAGATACATACATCAGAAACACAACATAACAAATAAAAAAGTGGCACTCCGGGAGTGCCGACAGAAGTGAAAACTTGAACTTTAATTTAGTTTGATTTTTTTTAAGTTACTTGTAGGTAATACTAACACGCTATGGGCCTACGATGCCTGCCAATAAAAGATTTTTTTTTAATTTGTTGTTGCATTACCAAAACACAAACAGAATACTTTGCCATCACTCACTGTCATATCGGAAATACATTAAAACCGAGTACATTCCTAGGACAACCGAACACAATCGAATGTAGCGCAGTGTCGGTAACAGTGTCGCGAGTTTTTTCCATCTCAAAAAATGCCCAACGTGCCTAAGGAAGTTTTCACTTCAAAAATAGAAAGTGTAAAGTACGATGCAACAAATTAGCAGGTAAGTCAGTGTGCCTCACGGCTGCACCAAAAAGGCTCAGTTCAGCAAAAATGCGTTTTGTGTGTATGCGTGTGTTACGCAAGTAGGGTGCGGGCTGAAATCCAGACCGCGGGCTGCTTCTGAAAAATTCCAGTTTGGAAAAACCTAATAACAGTTTGCTCGACCTCGGATCCTCAAGCTAATTACTAAGAAAACGAGATAGTCGAGTTAATATAGGTACTTGACTTTCTCGTTGCTCTTGGGATCGCAAGCCGTTTTAGCATGAAAGAGTAATAAACATACAAACAATTATATTAGTTTAGACATAGTGCCGTTATGTCATATGCGTGCATTGACTGGACAGGTCCACTCAATCTGTGTCGTTCATTCCTCAAAAGACCATTTCAGACACCAATTTACATGCTCTCCACATGATCTGACCAAGATTTTGTCTGGACTTTAAAAGAGACTGTGACCTCTGAGTTTGTTTCGGCCTTCCTTCTCAGAGTAGTCAGATAGGAAAAGCCGACCTCATTTAGCTTAAAAAAAAATATGATTGACGTGTGAAAGTGTTTGTATAAACCTGCTTACAGAAAATAAATCATTTATCATAACTTCATAAGTAATAACTAAATAAAAGTAAAGTTATTTCTTTAGTTTAAAAAAACAAAATAATTTTTTGTAGATTTGTTTGTTACGCCTTCATGCTAAAACGGCTAAACGAAAGGAACGACTAATTGAATGAAATTTGGCACATGGGCAAACTATGACCTGGATTAGGACACAGGATATCCGATATTCTCATGGGATCAAGACTTATGCGAGTGAAACCGCGGGGCGCAGCTAGTCAACAATAAATTGGTACACTAATTAAAATTCAAAATATTTTATTCCACATAAATCTACATGGGTACTTATGAAACATCAGAAGCTAGGTGCACGGTTTCAATACGTCGATAAATTTTGGATCCCACGGTTGAGTCGAGACTGAGCGCTAATTGATTCTCTAATATTATGCTTTTAATTCTTCTTAGCAGTATATATCATATTATAAACTTTTATCTAAAATATTAATCATGGCTAGCGGAATTTCGGCAGTCATTTGTCATATCCGGGATTATTGTAACTTTTACGGCGCATAAAAGTATCTTCAAGATATTCTAATTAAAGAAAGAAAGAAGAAAGAAAAAAGTTTATACGGACACAGTTTTTTATGAATTTGAATGGCTATAAGAATAGGGAACGACTAAGGAAACGAGGGGACGATTGTGTGTAAAATGAAAATCATGGCTAGTTAAGTTTTTAACCGACTTCAAAACGGAGGAGGTTCTCAAGTCGACTATTTTTTTTTTTTGTAAGTAAGTACATTTTTATTTGTTTTAACATGGTGTACTTGATACATTGCATGCGGGATAATAATGGAATACAGAATAGTTCTAACATGTTTAGCCGCATACCATGGCGTAGAATAGAATATACTCTTTATTATGTACACCATATAAAAAAACAAACAAATACAAAATACAAATTGGTAGGATAGGAAGAGATGGTGCATTAACCGTGATAATATTCATCAAAATTACATTTCATAATTATTCATTAAAGATTAGGTATAATTACAATTCAATAATCATATTTTTCAGTCATTAATAAAATGGTCGATAAAAATATGAATTACTGTCATAAAAAAATTCAATTCCAAATTACATTTATTCCAAAAAATACAAAAGATTACATTAATATCAAAAATACAATATTGTCATCTCAATAACGAAGAAAATTGTCCTTTTTCATAAACTCTGCTATACTGTAATAATAATATGCTCGTTCAGTTAGGAAACCTTCAATTATATTTAATGTTTTCCATGATTTGGGCAATTTATTAAATGTTACGCGATTTATTGTAAATCGATTTCGAAAAATCTTTTTTGATGGATAGGGTATTGTGAATGTCTGTTTGTAATACTAAAATAACCGCTTTTTACTAAATGCATATGGATGTATGCATGGTACAGTTCGCTTCAAAGTAAGGGAACCCCTTTTGGGAATGACATTAAACCCATTTAAGTTTTTTGTAACGTATTGTATATGGCGTGTTGGTCTAGTGGTTAAGACAGCGGCTTAACAATGCGATGGTCTCGAGTTCAAATCCTCGGACGAGAAGTTCTTTTTTTGTTTTTTTTTGTTTCTTTTATAGGTTATTATGTGATTTTTGTTAATTATTATTTAAGAAATCAAATGTTGAAGTAGGTATGAGGTTTGTAAGAAAATCTAGGCATGTTGCATAAACAATATTCATTTATTTCTCTAATTACATTTCTAGGACTTCATGGAATCCACTTCACGGTTGAATATACAGTTTTCTATGTGTGTTAAATTGGGGTTATTTACTTAGAATATTAACTAAACACAAAATAGATACCCTGGGTGAGGTTTAGAACGTTTAACATTAGATAACGGTTCATTTATAGATTTTTCTAGAAACAACTACAATAGGTAATATTTATTCATTTAAAGTTGTGAAAACATTATTTTTTTATACTTTGTATGATCTTATCGGAAAAAAAGATTAAAAAATTAAATGTTGTCATTTGTGCCTGTGAATTACAGAGGAAGAACCAACATGCTAAACTATAAAAGTATAGCAATATACATCTTTCTCTTTTATCACATTTTCTGATAACCCTTTTAACACAACATTAGAAATTATAAAAATATGTGAGGTCAGATGGTGCATCACACATTACCTACAAGACTACTTGTAAACAAAAGTATCTGGATTGATAATAATAAAGGTTGTTTATTTTTGATTAACTACGAATTAATGATCCCACAAATATTGGGAATCATTAACACTTGCTCATACGTTCCAATGTAATTTTATCAGATCAGTTACACAATAAATCTGCCGAGTAAATTGCCTATTAATAACGGAGAGGATGGCCGTCACTGTCTATCACTTCTTGAAGTCACACTTGAACGCGTAGTTTTGAAGGGTGTCACTGAGTGAACTTCCACAATATTACGGTGTCGCCCCGATTCATTAGTGTAAACAATTATTGAGCGAGGGCCTTGGCGATCACATTTCACATCACCAGTCGCATGATACCTTTGTATCCATCTACGAACTGTTTTTCTCTGGAACGAAAATAATAATATTAGGAATACATAAAAAAATCCAACTTGTCAGTAATAATGCAACATGATTGCAACAATAAATACATATATGTGTATAACGTAAATCTTACCGTTATGCCCATATCTCGTTCTTTATGCTTTGTTCCTGTTCCCAGAGAACAACAATTTTAGAGTCCGCGTATCACTGGTCAGTTTCCCTCAGTCGTCAGTTTATTTAATTCCAGCCTTCAAAAAGTTATTAATCGAACAATACTATCGGTTAATATAATCAACTGTTCAAAAACTTAATAAATCGGATAATATTTCGACGAAGATAATTACGCACAAGCGGATCGACACGAAAACGAAACGATTTGATAAGTAATTATACCCTCAATCACAGTTTAGTAAATAAGGCGAAGAAGAATTCTAAATTAAAATTACGGTAGGTAGGGCAACAATCGGAATCAAGCACATTCTATTCAACCAAACAAGAAATCTATGCAAATTTCAACCTTATAATTTAGTTAATTGAGGAGTTACGAATTGCATTTTGTAAAACAAGACGGTAAGGTGTTAGTATTTATAATACGTGGTGGACGTTGAAATTTAAACCTTAATATCTAGAAGATTAGACCGTTATCAACCTTGTTCGATAAAAGGAGTAAAGCTATTCAAATTTTCGTTAAGATGGCTAACTGATTCAATAGTCTAGTGGTATAAGGCGCGGTCTACGTGATCGGCTGGCGCCTGGTGATGCGGGTTCGTATCCTCAATCGCACATAAAGTGTCTTTTTGTAAGTTAAGTTATTCTTGGGATACGGTTCGGGCAAAAAGCCGAAAAAATACCATATTATAATTATTTAAAAACTTGCAAATAATATTTGAGTGGGATCGGTGGATGCTCGGGCAGAGATGGATGCGGCGCGCGGCAGCGGGGGAGGGAGCTGCTCGAGGCCAGAGCCACGTGACGCGCCCGCCGTCGCTCGAGCGACGAGCGACAGCGGGCTCGAGCGCGCTCGGGCGATAATCTTTAAAGTCTTGAGGGGTTCCTTTTCTCTGAAGCTGATCGTACATATTCCAAAATATTTTTTTTTTCACAATTTTTGTCTGTCTGTCTGTTTGTTCCGACTAATCTCTGAAACTGCTGGACCGATTTTGACGAGACTTTCACTGACAGATAGCTGATGTATTAAGAAGTAACTTAGGCTACTTTTATTTTAGAAAAAATATTAGGGTTCCGCGCAAAAAAATTAAAACCTTTTCCGTCATGCACGCGAACGAAGTCGCGGGCAAAGCTAGTGGTTAATATAATGCACAATCTTAAACAGAGCAATATGTCTGATATAGGAAGGTCCTGAGTCGCAGATCATTCGACTCTCTTAAGCAGGACAAGTTAATTTACAAAATGGCTTGGAGTCAAGATATGACGGTGTGCACCTACAAATATGCCTACCCTTTCGGATAACATCGGCGCTATATTATGTCATTTACCGTGGTGCCATGCATTTAAACCCGCTTTATATCCTACTTCTTGCTAATCTTACTTCCTACTAATCCTACTTTCTATCCTACTATCCTAATTCCTACTAATCTTACTTCCTACTAATCCTACTTCCTACTAATCTTACTTTCTACTAATCCTACTTCCTACGTCCTATCCTACTTCCTACTAATCTTACTTTCTACTTCCTATCCTACTACCCTACTTCCTATTAATATTACTTTCTACTAATCCTACTTCCTATCCTACTTCCTACTAATCTTACTTTCTACTAATCCTACTTCCTATCCTACTTCCTACTAATCTTACTTTCTACTTCCTATCCTACTACCCTACTTCCTACTAATATTACTTTCTACTAATCCTACTTCCTACTAATCTTACTTTCTACTTCCTATCCTACTTCCTACTAATCTTACTTCCTATCCTACTTCCTACTAATCCTACTACAACAATATTATAAATGTGACAGTTTGTGAGGATGTTTGTTACTATTTCACGCAAAAACTAATAAACGGTTTTTAATGAAACTACAGTAATATATGTACTTATAAATAAAATAAATAGATACTTTTTATCCCGGCGTTCCCACGGGATCGACACATATGCGGGTGAAACTGCGGGGAGCTGCTAGTTTAATAGATAAATCTCATGGATTATATTAATATAATAATGCCTGAAGTATATAAACAGATGGAAGCGTAGTGCTTACATTAATGAACGGTAAATAATAATTAAAACACGATTAACTCGTTAAATGGTACGTTTCGTTCATATTTAATTTTATGGTAGACCATTATCGTAGTTAAATACTTTATATTTAACTATGATTAAATGTTAAGTTAGGGTCTCTCAATTGTTATTATGTTTTCAATAATTATTTTACATAGCTAGTTAAAAAGGAATTAACGTTACAATTACTCCGCGCGTTCATCTTAGGCCCTCTGTTCAGCCATTTATTGAAAACAAATGACAACAAACATTTTGACGAACTATTTCTTTCTTTGTTTTTGACTTGAAATTAATAATTCATAATCATAATTATTCATAATGTTTGCACGCCATATACTAGGTGGCAAACATGTCTGATTCTTTCTTTTTTATGTTATCCTGCATGCATATAATATGTTTGTATGTGTACACATGTTTGAGCAAATAAATATATCTTATCTTATTAAATTCAAAATCAAAAGTCATTTATTCAAACTAGGCTGAGAATCAGCACTTTTCGAACGTCAAAATTACAAAAGACAGTCCCCCAAAACGCCCGCTCTTCGCCACTTCCTAGTGCTTTCGCTGTGGAGAAGAAGTGGCGGAACAAACTCCCCAGCAGCACAGCTGTCTGTTCACTTAGAAAATAATTGATTTTATGCAATACTAAGTATGCAAAGTAATTAACATTACAGGACACTTAATAGTAAGATTTCATTATTTATAACACAAACACGTCCTATGGGGACGCCTATATTCAACAGTGGACGTCAGCTGATACTATCGAATAAAACAATCTGCATATAAAACTCAACATAGAAATTTACGAACACATGTCAACGAGCGCGAAAGAAGCGTCCATATTTCATTTTTATTTTTAAATGTTTATCGCGTTTGTATTTCCTTTGGGAGTAAACACAAATACCTAATCAAGCGCGAAAAGCTTGACATTCATATCCGCTGAAAACTTCAAAGTTCACACAATAGATGGCGCTAGCGGTAGTGACCGATTAACAAAAGGGTTTTGAACAAAATTCGTTCGCTTTAGAAGCTATGAAAATTTATTTGATAATATACATCGTTCTTTAGCCATATATACCCAGTCAAGCGTCAAGAATTTATTTTATTATTGAAAGAAAACTCATGTTTCGTTCCCCGGGAGTTCGGGTAAGCGATCCTAGCGCCAGTACGCGATTCCGCCGCAGTCTGTGCCCGCCCGCCCTAGCGACGCACGCCGCCCGCCCAAAGCGCGCCCAAAAAATACCGAACATCGATTTTTAGTGCTTGTGTTGTGTGTGTGAGTGTCTGTGTGTGTGTGAAAAATATCGGATGACAATCATGTAAGTTATGAGTGTTTTCATTTTTTTTTCTAGATTTTTCTGACCTGCCGGTTTTTTACATGAATATTTTCACTGAGTGGCATTTTAATTGATTCAAATGTGCAGTTTAAAAACAATTATAAACAGCCAGTGATATTTAATAAAGTTAAAAATAAATAACAAACGCATCAATTTGTGTTTACAAATCAAATTCGCCTCAAAATTTGATTCGAAAAATTTGAAATAATTTCAAACTACAAATTCGAATAACGAATTTGTTTTTACAGCTGTAATCGTTTTGATCGAGGGTGGTTACAAAACATTATTCGAGCGATAAAATCGAGTGTGAAAACGATCATGTATGTGCCTCATCTGCTGAAATTCACGATCGTTATAACTTTTTAATCGGCAATTTCTCACGATTTTATTGCCGTAATCAAACCGTATTCGGTGTATAATTGAAAGGAGTTTTACTATTAAGAACTGTTTGGGTAACCGTTTTTACAATAAAATTAAAGTAATTAGTTCTAACACACACGTTTATAGAAACGGTTGAGTTTTAAACTGTTCTACGTACGTACTTTATTTTAACGTTTGTTCGAAATAAATGTTTTGAGTTTGAATATCAGAATTTATTTTTGATATTTTCCATTTTAGTGGTTCTGTGGAAACTATGTGATTAATAATAACAACGCATATTGCGTACTATTTTATTCAATGTAATTAACTTGCGTTTGCTTACAATTCAGGACTTGTTTCGAGTATTTTGTAAAGGTAAATATTATTCCAATATTGAGTATACAAACACTGATTCTGATGATCTGTGCACACCATTATTTTTTAACCATTCATCAATTTTATTTATTTGTATTGAGATGTGTTATTTATTTACATAATATAAGCTTACATATAAACTATAATAATACGTACATTTATATGAAAAAATAAACAAAATAATCATAGGGCATCAAAGAATTCGTCCGCATCGCTGTCAAGAGGAACAGCGCCCAAAAGGCTGGCAGCATTGCCACGTTCATTAATTGATGTATGAACCAAGTTACTAAACTTTATCTTATTGCACGAACTAATACATTATTGATACTTATCTATCAAGGAATAAATTGTTTGATTTTCCTCATCTATTAATTACTAAGCAACTTCTGCCCGCCTTTTCTTACGCGTGAAATTTCTTGTTTTGATATAAAATATATTCTATAATACTCTGCCATACTGTAGAAAGAAAGAAAGAAAGAAATAAAGAAAAATATATAAAGAAAGAATTTTCGGAACCAGCACCCTAATTGCGTAACACGCTATCAATATCAATCTGAATCATTTTGAAGGATATTGCTTATTCATTGCTTCATATGTTCGAAAAACGTGTCTGCTCAACAACGTAAATAACGCAATGAATGTTGTTGAACTGTCAAAATGGAACCCATTGCTACTGATAGTGTATTACGCAATTACCCTATGTATATTCGATGATTACCCCCCTACATAAAAACTCACAAATACCTCTTTATAATATCAGTTTAGATTTCTTATTTAACCGGTCAAGCAGCGCGCGTCGCCCATTGGCGACGAAACAATAGAAAATCAATTGTGTCTCATTAGCGGAGCTTGACAGATTAATTATTTTTCTGGGTTGTTGCCGGTGTCTGATTCAGTTTTGTTCTATTATTTACTAGCAGCGCCCCGCGGTTTCACCCGCATAAGTTTCCCGTGAGAGTATCGGGATAAAACCTATCCTATGTCCTTTCCCGGGACTCAGAATATCTCTATACCAAGTTTCATCTAAATCGGCTCAGCGGTTTAACCGTGAAGAGGTAAGAGACAGACAGACACACTTTCGCCTTTATAATATTAGTGTGACTAGCTGCGCCCCGCGGTTTCACCCGCATAAGTTTCCCGTGGGAATGTCGGGATAAAAACTATCCTATGTCCTTTCCCGGGACTCAGACTATCTCTATACCAAGTTTTATCTAAATCGGCTCAGCGGTTTAACCGTGAAGAGGTAAGAGACAGACAGACACACTTTCGCATTTATAATCACACTAATATTATAAAGGCGAAAGTTTGTGAGTGTGTGTGTGTGTGTGTTTATATGTTTGTTACCTCTTCACGCCTAAACCACTGAACTGATTTAGATGAAATTTGGTATAGAGATAGTTTGAGTCTCGGAAAAGGACATAGGATAGTTTTTATCCCGATATTCCCACGGGATCGAAACTTATGCGGGTGAAACCGCGGGGCGCAGCTAGTATTCTATATAGTAAAGTATGGATAAAGTAAAGAAAAGAAAGAAAATACGTTCATTTGCGGTAAAAATAACGCAGAATATGAAGCCTGCTATAAACTGTAATCGTAAATCCTAAGGATCAATGAGATAATGCTAACATCGGTATCAAATCCGTCGTTAAATATTTACTTATACCTCTGGCTTACACGACTGCCTTAGAGCCAATAAATATTGTATTAAGAACATTTTGTGAGCTATTTTTGGAAACATGGGATTTGTGAAACAAGAAATGTTTAGTCATCATCTGCCTAGACGAAATTCGATATAAAGATAGTTTGAGTTCCGGGAAAGGACATAGGATAGTTTTTATCTTGATATTTCCACGAAATCGAAACTTATGCGGGTGAAACTGCGGGGCGCTGCTAGTAAAGTAATAAGACATTATCAGACGTCACTAATCTAACTTAATCGTCCGCGAGACGATGTGTGATGGCTTCATTAGACGGCTATGAATTGATAAAGGCTCCCTAAGTTATTCATACATACATTACAGGTCTAAGTAACGCGTAAGATAGACCATTATGTCTGCTTAGTTTAGATTATTTTTTTATTTTGTAAGTAGGTTTTTTTTATGTAGTAAGACAGCCTACCGGATTGCTTTTGCTAATAATAGAATAGAATACTCTTTATTATGTACACCATATAAATTACAGACATAAATATAGAAAACTTTACAATGGGTGACACAATGGGCGGTCTTATCGCTAAGAGCGATCCTTTAAAGACAACCTTTGGATGAATTAAAAACGGGAAGGACAGACAAATACTGTAGGTAGTCTGTGGTGTACCTACCATTTACACAATACAATAAATATACATAAAGTACTATTAATCTATATAAATATATACATATACATAATAACAAACATGAAACAGGAGCAAAGAAAATACAATGACAATGTTTAAGGAGAGAGAAAGTGCTTTTTTATCATAGTCTTAAAAGTGGACAAAGATTGAGCACGCCTTATCGACACGGGCAAGTCATTCCATAACCGTACTGCTTGCACAGTAAAAGATTTATCATAGAAACTAATGGAATGCATCGGCATCTCTAGTCTCAGGTTAATAATAATAATGGTAATAATGGTTAATGGTAATATAGGCTGGCAATACCAGAAGTTTTTGTCGATGAATGCTACAATGACGAGTTGTAGCTCGTAAGTTCGAACCCAAACAGGCAATTTACTCTATGCGAATTATTTCATCACTACTGCTCTCAAAACGGTGAAGGAAAACATCGTGAGGAAACCGGCATGTCCTAGAACCAAAAGCTTATAGACATGTGACATCTACCAACCCGCACTGGGCCCGCGTGGTAGATTATAGCCCACTCCCTCTCGAAGAGAGGAGGCCTGTGTCCCAACAGTGGGAAAATTATAGGCTGCTTATGCTATGCTAGCTTTAGAAGCAATGTTGCAATAAACTCAGCCTATTGCAGTCCACTGCTGGATATAGGCCTCACCCAGGCAGCGACACAACACCCTGTCCTCCGCCTTCCGCATCCAGCAAATGCAATGCAATGCATTAAAACAATGCAATGCAATGTTCATTTGCTTTCAATTTTACCGGGTACACATGTCAAAGCCGCCATCCGGAATACAGCTATGGTAACAGCAGTGTGACTTTGTCAACAAGGTCCTTTAATGAAGAGCACAAAGCTACTAGGTATTGTTTTTATTTATTTAAGGTTACTCTGCAGTGTTTGAAGCATTCGCGTGTAATGTAACGTTACAGATTTGAGCATTACATCAGTGAAGGAGGAGAACCGAGCATTACAGCGCGCACCTTGTAATAATACAATGTGTAATATCTTAATACAACTTGTAACATCAATTCGCTCCACATGTAAAAAGTCAAATCTGTAATGTTACATTACACGCGAATGCTCGTCAGTCAGGGAGGTAGTATTGTAATGTAATGCTCAAAGTCGAATCTATAATGTTACATTACACGCGAATGCTCCCGGTGAGGGGAGCACCTTTAGCCAAGTTTCATGGCTCAGTCTTTTAATGAAAATTATATCAAGGTGTGATTTGAGTATGAATGTCGAGGGCTATAAGAGTAGGGGAAGATCAGAAACGAAGGATGGACTTTGTGAATGATGATATGGTTAGAAAGGGGGTGATTACCGACATGACGACTAATACAGACGTATGGCAGAAAAATACATGTTGCGTCGACCACAAATAAATTTAGATAAAGGCAGAGGAACGAATGGATATGTTACCGGCCAAACCAGATTTCAGGACAAACTAGTTTAGCCTAGGCTAAACTAGTTCTTCCTATACGCGATAGGGGGTGCCCTTCGCTCGCCCTTGGATCTTATGTCGACGGAGCCGCGCTTCGCGGGGCCTCTATTTCTGTGTAAAGGGTTTAAACACTAAGTCATTTTCACTTTGTATTGTTTTCGTTAGTCGGTTGTCGTTTTTGTAAAAATAAAAATATTGTCCCTTTTTTAGCTGTACCAAATTCAATTAACACAAGTGCATTGAAGAATTGAAGACACCGACTAGAAGAATCATCAAAATTCGCGTAGAAATGATGCAGATGCAGTACATTTATGCATATAACTTCGTACATAAGAATAATTACCTACTGTATTATATACTAAAACCTTCCTGTAAGTATTGTATCGAAATGAAACATAAAGACACTTCACCGACAAACACGTTTAATTTTTGTATATAAAAAAAATCGAAAACACAAATATGAAAAAATATAAAAATACAAAAAAGGAAAAACTAAATATGAAAACTTGTCACATTTAAATAATAGGAAACTATTGCATTATATTTTAAATTTAGGTTTTAAATGCTACGTAACGAGTTATGAGCCGGTTGCAACCAGATCCGTAAAACGAAGACGTAACTTTTGTTGAGAATAGGTACGACTAAATGTATTCAAAGATTGAAATAACGCGGTATTTAAATATTTAAAATTAAGAGATTTTAAAATAAAAAAAGGCTAAATATACTACGGGAAATAAAAAAAACTTAAAAATCTCCCATATCTTGTCCAAAACCTTCGCGGTGACGTAGAAGCTCTGCTAGTTGTTCCAATATCTCACTTGCTGACTTCTGAGAAATTAAATGAAGAGGATGTCCGCAGCGCAGCGCGGAGCCGCACATAAAAGTTAATATGTAGGTGGGTGGATGGAGCCGAATAAATCGGCTCGCAGAAAATTCGGACTTCTATCTGGGGCAAAAATTATCACCATAAGAATCCCGAGTTGCAAGCAGATGTCATAAAACCCCAAAAAAACGTACAATTATACATACCAGTCAAAAGGATTCAATCCAGTCAATAGGAATAATAGGTAGTCTTCCGTCAAGGTGTGGGGAAACCTTTAGCACAGAACGGATGGGATTAATATATTGAAACATGACGAAAGGCTATGAAAGGCCAAAAGATAAAAAATACATACCCCGAATCAAATAATTAAAAGCAAGATAGACATGCACGATCCAATTAAGATTTGTTGATTTCCATAATAAATTTTTGTGTTTCTTTCTCAAAAAATTCCGGACGTCGTATCAGAGACTCGACAAGTGAAGTATATCACTAGGAAAAAATCTCATGTGACGTAAAAGAAATTATTTCAAAATTATTAAGAAAATAAAGGTTTTTGATAGGGCCAGTACAAAAAGAGGTTGATTATAATGTTGAAGAAGGACGAATGGCGAAAATAATCATCATGCAGTAACTACTAATGCTGCAGTATGTAGATCACATTATTGAAAGAATTATCGAAATTGGTTCATTCGTTTTTGAGAAAATCGCGGACATACATACATACGGGTAGAATACAGAATCTCCTTTTTTGAAGTCGGTTAAAAATGAGCCATAGCGAAAGTAAAATTATACTGCAGAGACTGACAAATTCGCTTACGCTTCCTAAGATCCTAATCCCATTGAGAACCCCATAAAAAGAGTCATCAATCTGCTAAATGTCGACGAAAACAGTTATACGCATTAGGGAGAAAAAAACGAGATTATAGGTGTCTCTAGCATCATTAATAATGAGACTACAGTAATTTGATGCCAGTGTGAGCAAATCCGAGTAATCTTTGAGGACTCAAAGTCATTAGTTTAGCTTTGAATTGTATGGTTTAGTGAGACATACCATTAGACGGAGCAAATGAGCCGTCGACGTCGACGTCAATTTTAGTAAGTGAATCTTGAGGTATCTATTATATTCTTGTCATAGGGTTGTCAAACATCAAACTCAAACTCAAAGCAAATATTTCAATTAAACTATTTACAGGCACTTTTGAATTGTTAAAGAGTCGGTCAGTTATTCAGAAAGTTAAAGCTAGTTGCCCATTCCAAAACGTAAATCTCTATGGAGAAGAATGTGTAGGAAACTCCTGCTTTGAAGGTCTACTCCCGCTAAGTAATGATTCCTACAAAATACTTAAAATTCCGCGTTCATTCGTTCATTCATTCAGAATGATTTGAATGAAATCGTAATTGTAGCAATCGTATTAAATATTTAATAATTCTCGATTTAACGATTACGATACTGTTGTTCACAATAAATTAGATGTATCTGTTACCGGCCAAACCCGATTTCAGGACAAACTAGTTTAGCCTAGGCTAAACTAGTTCCGTCGACATAGGATGCAAGGGCGAGCGAAGGGCACCCCGAGGTTCGGTTTGGTTAGGTTTCGATTCAAAAACACGCTCAGTTTTGGAACGAACCATGATTTTGGAATTAAGTTAGGTAAGTAGCCCGGTATTATTCACCGCGTGGGTTATTTTCGGTTTTCATTCTAAAATAATATTTTCCGGAATACCTCACAGTTTCTGGATTAAATTGAGTAGTCTAGTCGCGTTCCGGCTTAAGTCATTCTAAGTTTCAGGCGTCTTACGTAAAATTAGATTGCTGGCTTTATGTAGGTACTTATCTAAATTATTCAAGAAGAGGTGGAAAATATTATAGTGGGTTAATAGAAATTGGGGTCTGTGTATCGATCGTTCAGTATTTAGACCTCTTGAATTGTTCAGTTACCTAAATTAGCAAAAGTAGAATCAAGTAGGAGCAGTGGTGGCCAAATGGTGTCGCAGGTTTGAATCCAGACAGGCGCTTTACTTTGTGTAAATTATTTCATCACCACTGCTCTCAAAACGGTGAAGGAAAACATCGTGAGGAAACCGGCATGTCCTAGAACCAAAAATTCGAAGACATGTGACATCTGCCAACCCGCACTGGGCCCGCGTGGTGGATTACGGCCCGCTCCCTCACACTGAGAGGAGGGCCTGTGTCCCAGCAGTGGGAATATTATAGGATGATTATCTATGTATGTAAAATCAAGTAAACTTTTATAAGGCTGCATATGCTATGATAGGTGGCTGATCGCTTAGCGCCTCTAGAGCCTAGCGAGTCACCAAGCGAGAAGCGAAATGAAACGAAAGCTATAGTATTTTCGCAACCGGTCGCACTGCGCGCTTGGCGTCTTCGATAGTCACCTAGTATATATATCAAAGGATGTTAAGGGGCCGGCGGAGCATGCGTAGTTCATACAAACGTAATACCCAAAATAATTTTTAAATCAAACATTTATTCTTAATGTAGCGTGTATTTATTCCGATTGAATTACAGAATATCTAGGTTCCTAAATATATATTTTGAATGGATACCTACTGATTTAAAGATGAGTTATGGAAAAAATAAGTTTTCTATAGAAATTGTTTTTTTTTTACTTGAATTTTTTTTTAATTTGAATTTTTTTTTATCTATTTCTCATATATTTGTGTGAGGGGTATAGAATTACCCAGTAACTGGATTGTGGAGGTCAGATAGGCAGTCGCTCTATGTAAAAACTGGTACCTATTCAGCTGCATCCGGTTAGACTGGAAGCCGACCCCAACATAGTTGGGAAAAGGCTAGGCAGATGATGATGATTTAGGTGATGTGTTTTTTTAATAGGGACCCTACCTCCCCTTCTCTTATTACACCATCCCGATTTAGGGAAAGGTTCTCTGAATATTGCGAAGAGTAATAAGGCTTTTAATGGACTTATCATCCTAAATCACTGTCACTTATACGTCATTATGACACATCAAGGTTTATTAAAATATGTCTATGTGACAGTTAGTTAATTTCAATCTTAATGAAGTTTCAATTTCTTGTCAAAATTGATAAAGCGTTTATGAGGTCGAATATACTTACCAAACTATTTTAATGATGTGCCCGTTTAGAATGTCCGTTGTGTTTTGGAAACATGAAATATCTCATGGATTTAGTTGTCAAAATTTATAATCTCCTATTGTGATAAATGAATGAGCATGCCGATGCCGTGATGACTCAGTTGTTAAACCGGGCCCTCTTGCACGAGGTTGTGGGTTTATACCGGGGTTACAAACCAATGTGACTTTTCAATTAATAATTATGTATTTTCTGAGTTTTAAACACGTTAAGCAGTTGATCCCGGCTGTCATTCATGGATCTTTGACAGTCGTTACAGGTCGTCAGAAGCCCGAAAGCCTGACAACCAGTTTTACCAAGGGGTATCGTATTTACACAGTAACTGGGTTGTGGAGGTCAAATAGGCAGTCGCTCCATGTAATATTCTAGTATTTAGCTGTATCTAGTTAGACTGGAGTCGACCCCAACATAGTTGGGAAAAGGCTAGGCAGATGATGATGCTCTTTTTGAGTTTGAAGGAAGGAAAAACATCTTGAGAAAACCTGACTTACAGTAAATATAAGTCTGAAATCATATTGCTCGTGCCTTTTCTGTAGGAGAAGAGACCCATAACGTTCCTATTGTTGGGACACAGACTCTTCGAGAGGGAGTGGGCTATAATCTACCACGCTGACCCAGTGCGGGTTGGTAGATTGTCACATTGTCATTGAATTTTTGGTTCTAGGACATGCCGGTTTCCTCACGATGTTTTCCAAGAGCAAGGGTTGTGAAATTATTTACGCAAAGTAAAGCGCCTGTCTGGATTTGAACCCACGACTTACGACTCATAAGTCCGTCACCACTGGGCCACCATTGCTCTACAAGAGAGCAGCTGTAATATTATTACAATTTCTAATCGATTGCCCCAGACATACTTGCCAAAACCCACCCTTTCTACAGGCAATAAAATATGTATGTAGGCTACATTAGGCCTGTTTCTAGATAATAAATTAGCCCCAACTGTAGACAATAGTTGTGCTTACCCGGGGATAATAATCATTGTGGCTATTACGTTAAACAATTGGGATGAGAACAGGGCAAACCTTTCATGTGTTTAGGGACGGTTAAGTGTAAGCTGAATAAGTGGCACTTAGATCACCTACGTTTTATATCAACTTGTATTTTAGTGGTAAAATTGTAATAATTCTTACTTTTTAGGGTTCCGTAGTCAACTAGGAACCCTTATAGTTTCGCCATGTCTGTCTGTCCGTCCGTCCGTCTGTCCGTCCTCGCTTAATCTCTGTGACCGTTAGCACTAGAAAGCTGAAATTTGGTACCAATATGTATATCAATCACGCCGACAAAGTGGTAAAATAAAAATTGGAAAAAAATGTTTTATTAGGGTAGCCCCCCTATATGTAAAGTGGGAAGTGATTTTTTTTTATTTCAACCCTAACGTGTGATATATTGTTGGAAAAGTATTTAAAAATGAATAGGGGTTTAATAAAACCATTTTTTGATAATGTCAATAATTTCGGAAATAATCGCTCCAAAAGTAAAAAACAATGTGTCCCCCCCCTCTAACTTTTGAACCATAAGTTTAGAAAATATGAAAAAAATCTGAAAAGTAGAACTTTATAAGGACTTTCTAGGAAAATTATTCTGAACTTGATAGAAACAACAGTTTTTGTACAAATAAGACAAAAAGTTGTACAAAATCATTTCTGGACTAAGTTCGTAGTATAATCGTATATGCAAGCATTTTTTTTAACTTCGTTTACATATTTTATTATCCTGAACGTACCTTTTTTCAAACAAAAAAAGAATTATTAAAATCGGTTCTCGCAATCCAAAATTACCACCGAAAACTTCTGGCACGTCTATGTATTAATTAGTAACCCAATTCCCCGAGAGATGGCGCTGTAGGTACTTATTACATTGGGTCGGGTATTATCGAATTGTACGTGGGAACACTTATTGTGACGGACGGGAAACTACGGAACCCTACACTGAGCGTGGCCCGACACGCTCTTGGCCGGTTTTTTTTTTGGAACGATTTCATTCAGTTTGGTGCTTGTTTTCGTTGTATAAATATTATAACAGTCGAATATGTGGATTGGTTTTGTTTCAATCCACTTCTCGTAATTTGATTGATTTTAAATTTTGCTAAAATGTTCAGCTGTTGGCAGTATATTTATCATGCAGCTAAAAGATTAAAATAATGATGGAAAAGGTAATGTAGTCTGTTGACGGTGGACTTTTGTGATGATAATAGATGATGATAGTTTCGGTTAAAAGGCTACGGTCAGGTTTTAATTAGGGTTAGTTTTGTAGAGCTCCAAGGTTCCGGAGACCTCATGATAATCAGCCTATAATGTTCCCACTGCTGGGACACAGGCCTCCTCTCGGTGAGAGGGAGTGGGTCGTAATCCGCCACGCGTGCCCAGTGCTGGTTGGTAGATGTCACATGTCTTAAAATTTTTGTTTCTAGGACATGCCGGTTTCCTCACGATTTTTTCCTTCACCGTTTTGAGAGCAGTGGTGATGAAATAATTGATTTATAAAACGCCTGTCTGGGTTCGAACCTACGACCTAAAACTCGTCAGTCGCGGCCGTTATCACTTGGCCACCACTGCTCTCAAAACGGAGACCTACTTATTTGATTTTAATTTCAACTTGATACCGCGTCGTGTTCCTGAAAAAAAGGGTCTTGACAGTCGACAGATAGACCGGTACCGTTTTTTTCCTTTTGATGTACGGAACTCTTAAAATATTTTCAAAGCTTTTCAACACCAGAAAATCTGACAACCTTATTTTTAAATAGGGAGAGTGAACCAACTCATCCCTTAATGTAAATGAGGACTGAATAAATATTCAAAATCTCATCAGAATCAATGAACCGGTATGATTTATCACGGAATCCCTTCAGTAAGAACTTTCTGAATTTCTTTTGTATAGAACATTAATTTTCCTTATGATAATTAACTATGCTCAAATTAGTTTGCAGAAGCTATTCTTCCTTTCGTAGTTTATTTTTCGAATATTGTCTGGGGATTAAATTATTATAAAAAGAGTATTTGTTGAAAAAGTTTAGGATATATTTTTAATGTTGTAATTAGGGGTTTATTCTTTTTTCTTCTAGAAATACAGTTTACAGTTAGGCTCTTTGTACACGTTTTTCTTGCCTTGAAAAACTACGGTTTGGTCGCCGTGTCTCAGCACGGTCGTCAGTGTTATATGAATCACTATGAAAGCTTGTTAACGAACGCGTTTTTTTTACGGCGCGTTTTATACACGGTGTCTAAGCACGGTTTGTCTGTGTTGCATGGATCCCTACGGAAGCCTGTTGACGGACACGTTTTTTCTACGGGGCTTTTTATACGCCGTACCGCAATAAACCGTGCCGTATACAAATGACCTTACGGTTTTAGAAAGTACTAGCTTCTGCCCGCGATTTCGTCCGCGTTAAATTTCACCCTCCCCCCATTCACCATCTTAAGGGTAGAATTTTGAAAAACCCTTTCTTACTGGATACCTACTCTTCACAAAGAACACACTCTCCAAATTTCATGCTTCTAGGACCAGTGATTTAGGCTGGGCGTTGATATATCAGTCAGTCAGGACTTTGAATTTTATGTTATTATATAACTAGCTTTACCTCAAGCAATCGGTAGACAGTAGGTCCTGCTCAGTATTTGGATTTTGGTATTATGTAAAAAAAAATGGTTCTTATTTACAACCGTATAAATCACATTGCGGTAACTATACTTGTATTTTTAATTGAATTTCACCGTTATATTAAACCTCTATACAAACATTACCTATAGGTACGTACTTAAATGTAGATACGTGACTAGTTAATAACGTACAGATCAAGCTACCCGAAACTGTCAAACTTTTCCAATCAACTTTGAACCTTATACTTTAGCGATAATGTTGAAAATCTATTAAAGAAATTTGATAGATTGTAGTAGCTTAATGTGCTGGCGTCTGTACTATTTCCTATACTTTTTACAAAGTGTGTCATCCCTGCCGATGTCCCCATCGACGTGCAAACTTTACCTATGAATTCAGCACATGATTCTAGATAGACCCTGAAAAATCCGCTATTTCATACGAAAGTGCAATACCTACGCGTTCAAAATGTATGGAACAGCAATTTTTTTAATATCTGACGAAACATTTCAACGCATGTTCAGAATCATGCCACCCTGTATTAAACATCTATACAAACATTACCTATTCTTAAATGTATTAAATACATGGCCAATTAGTAATACCAAATCAAAAGCACCAACCAAAACACCAAGCAAACCAAACCAAAGCACCTGCCATCTAATCTCTTCACCACCCTTGGTTGACTGGTATAGAATGCCCAAGGCATTAAGTCCGCCTTTGTACCTTTTTGTGCGAAAAGTTTAAATGAATAAATATTTGTTCAAATTATTTTTCTATTGCGACGGTCCTCTTATTATTTATAGATGTCTTCACGAAATTGACGTATTAAATGGTACCCTAAAGGTGTTACGTGATATTTTGACGAACAAATAATTTGAAAAGTTTTGAATTTCCAATTAGTAGAGGCGGTTTTGAAACTTAATTCCCTCAATACAGTTTATTTCTAGGGCCTTGTGGCCAAGTTATAACAGCCGCGCGGTTCGATTGATCAGAGGGGCAATTCTCGTAATTTTGTGAACGTTCACAGTCAGAGGGGCAATTCTCGTAATTTTAAGAAAATTTACAGTCAGAGGGGCAATTCTCGTAATTTTAAGAAAATTTACAGTCAGAGGGGCAATTCTCGTAATTTTAAGAACATTCACAGTCAGAGGGGCAATTCTCGTAATTTTAAGAGCGTTCCCAGTCTGATCTCAGTATCAATCTGTCAAAAATAACTCTAATTTTCCTACATTTTGAAAAGTTTTTGACATTTGTTTGTCGCCGAGATGAGACTGCGACTAGATTTTGAACGTTTTAAATTACGTGAACTGGCCTTTTGATATCAGTCTCAATCTGTCAAAAATACCTCTAAAATCCCTATATATTTGACAAGTTTTTGACATTGATTGTCGCTGAGATGAGATTGCGATTAGATTTTGAACGTTTTTAATTACGGGAATCGGTCTTCATGTTAAGCTACGCTTGCTACCGTTGGTCTGTGGATGGGTGACCATCTTCACATACCAAGACACCCTCCGTGCCTCGGAAAACACTTTAAGCCGTTGGTCCCGGCTGTCATTCGTGGATCTTTGATAGTCGTTACAGGTCGTCAAAAGCCCGAAAATTTGACAACCAGTTTTACCAAGGATATCATATTACCCAGTTACTGGGTTGTGGAGGTCAGGTAGGCAGTTGCTCCATGTCAGCTGCATCCGGTTAGACTGGAAGCTGTGCTGGAAGCCTACCCCAACATAGTTGGGAAAAGGCTAGGTAGATGAACACATTACATTTTATTTATGTAACTCTATATCACGAATATCATGTTTAACAGTATACACATTGTTGTTTTAATTGCCATCGATACATTTTCGATAGAAATATTAATAGTTAGCATATCTTGAATTAAACAAGTAACATAAGCATTAATGTATGCCTTTATTGCTTCATAATAAGTAACTAACTATATACACTAGATACTAAAATAAATGACTAACTTACAATACAAATATATAAAAATAAAAAAAATAAAACGACACTTAGGCGTCGAAGTATTCGTCCGCATCGCTGTCATCCGGAAACGTGCTCAGAAGACTGGCAGCATTGCCCCGTTGAATGGCAATGCTAATTCTTTGCCTTTATTAATACGAGTATAAGCCTATTATGTTCACATTGCTGGAACACAGGTCGCGATATAAGAGGGAGTGGGCCGTAATCCACCGCGTGGGTTCCAGAGCGGGTTAGTGGATGTCACATATCTTGGAATTTTTGTTTTAGGACATGCTGGTTTCCTCAGGATGTTTTTCTTTGATAGATACCTATATAGAATACTAGCTGCGCCCCGCGGTTTCACCCGCATAAGTGTCGATCCCGTGGGAATATCGGGATAAAAACTATCCTATATCCTTTCCCGGGACTCAAGCTATCTCTGCACGGAATTTCATTTAAATCGATTCAGTGGCTTAGGCGTGAAAAGGTAACATACAAACAGACAGAGTTACTTTCGAATTTATAATATTAGTAAGGATTCTTTATTATTGACTCCATAAAAATCGCAGATATAAATGTAGAAATTATTCATAGGGTGATATAATGAGCGGTTCTTCAAAGCTTTGAAAGCAGTAGTGATGAAATAATTTACACCAAGTCAAGTGCCTTTCTGGGCTCGAACTTGCAACCTATAAACTCGGTAAGTCGCGGCCTTTCCATTGGGTCACCGCTGTTCAAGCAAGTAAGAAGTTATATTGGAAATTCTTAGCGTATTTGCGACTAAACAAATACATCGGAACTATTAGAATATCTATAGAGAGAAACAATTCAAACAGTACATTAGCAAAGGCCATGAATCTAAAACCATTTTAGGCAGAATTTGGCCTAAATTCGTCAAGTTAGGCATGCACGACCTATCTAGTGCTAACGAATTAGCAGTAATGCGCCAGTATTTGGCAAGTAGCTCGAATAAAAGAGGGGTTCAAGCCAAGATAACAGCTATTCATGCTATTCGAGCTGTTAGTATAGAGCAGGGGTAGAATACGGAATTGAGCTGCGAAATGTGGGTCTGCTTGATATGGACAGATAAGTGTGAATGAAAATGTTTGGTATTTGCTCTTTTGATCCGCCATTCTGGATTTAAAATGAAGTTAAATGAAGTTGTTTGGTTCTACGGCTAATATGGCCGGACCATTGGTACTTCAGCAGCTACAGCTTGCTTTTTTACCCGACTACGGTGAAGCAAAAAGGAGAATACGATTTTTACCGGTATGTTATGTATGTATGTTCATCTGTTCCCTCATAACTTCTAATCTGCTTGTCATAATAGGACAAATGAGGTATTGTTGGAAGCGTCTGGATCGACCGCTGGTTATAGGCTATGTAACGTCCCAATAAATTGAATATTGGCGCCCTCTAGCGGACATAAAGTCATGACCTAAAAGATTATTTTTTTTGAATCATGCCGTGTTGGGTATCAAATGAAAGGGCTTAATTTGCACATTTCAAACATACAAATTTTACTGAAATAAGCCCCAAAACAATTAAATAAAAAATAAGTTTAAAAAACTAAAACCCGACTACTGAAAAGGATGAAACAAGTACCTTCCCGTGGTCGCATGCCGCTGTACTAACATACAAAGCTATGGTAGCATGCGACCACGGGAAGGTACTTGTTTCATCCTTTTCAGTCGAGTTTTAGTTTTGAAACCTATTTTTTTTTCACATAAACAATTAAACAATCCTACAGTAATACCAAGGTTGCAATTAGACAAAGCTGTAACTCTGACTACGCCTGCGGTAAAAACAAGCCCGATGCTATTCATCCTGTTCATAATGATTTAGGCAGCCCACCAATGTTAATTAAACTTTGAATACCAAACTTTTGTTCAGCAATTAGGTCGTTTCAAACACTTGCGTGTTTTTTTTGCCGTCAGGCCGTGACTGAGGGCGTTTCAAGGTGAAATCGGGAATCTGATCTTTTGGTACTCTCAATAATCTCATCTCATTGTTGCGGAGTTAGGATGCAATCTAAGTAGTTTGTTACCTAACTCTGCATCCACATAATCATACGTTCACGAACGTATAGTATAGTTACCGCAATGTGATATACACGGTTGTAAATAAGAACCACTTTTTTTACATAATACCAAAATCCAATTACTGAGCAGGACTGATTGCTTGAGGTAAAGCTAGTTATATAATAACATAAAATTCAAAGTCCTGACTGACTGATATATCAACGCACAGCCTAAACCGCTGATCCTAGAGGCATGAAATTTGGAGGGTGTGTTCTTTGTGAAGATTAGGTATCCATTAAGAAAGGGTTTTTCGAATATCCACCCTTAAGATGGTGAATGGGGGGAGGGTGAAATTTCAGATGGAGGGTGAATTTTCATGAAAATGTCAGATTAAGTATAAGTAAATGAAATAAATACTTAAATAAAATCATGAATTATTGATGAAAACATAAAAATATCTGCTTCAGGTACCTTCTTTAATAGTATCCACAACGAAAATAGGTATCCATTTTCTTCAACAAAACAAAATGAGCTTCCCGTCTAACGAGGCAAAAATTTGGAGGCATCAGCTCCCTTTCAGCAGCTGGTTCACTTCAAATTTTCCATTTCATTATAGGCATTATGCTCAAGATTACTTCGCGATGTAAGCACAAATGGATATTTGAGTATCAATTACTGGGAGTATCAACCAAGCTGTGCGGCTCTGGCAATCGATTTACTCGTGGAAAATACTGATGTTTACTTAGATTGTTGGATGTTTAGTCAACAAAATGGTTCGTCAGGAAGTAGCATAGTCAGCCAATAATGTTCCCACTGCTGGGACAAAGGCGTCCTCTCTTCGAAGGAGTGGGCCCAGTGCGGGTTGGTAGGTGTCCCCATGTCTAAAGTGCTTTAGGATTATTATATGTATAGTATTTTCGATTTAAAAATGGTTTGAATTTACGTGCTGGGGCCTTCGAATTCTTTGCTCACGATTTCGTCTACGTGGTTTTCTAAGTTTACAAAAATATTTTTAAACCTTTTACGGATTTTAACACCTAAAATCCTTTGTCAGTGCTTGAACAATCTCTGTACCAATAAGTTCATCAGCATCGAGCCGTTTCTGTTACGAGTCAAATGATATTGTTTTTTCATCAACTTCAACAAAATCATAACCCTCCTTTTTGCTTCGCCGTAGTCGGGTAAAAAGAACACACAAACTCTCACAGAGTGGAGGCCTGTGTCCCAGCAGTGGGAACATTATAAGCTGATTATGCTTATGCAACAAAGAGGAGTAGGTCATCAATTCTTCTATATTCTTTCAGACGGCCTAGACTCGTGGCAATCACTTTCAAAGCGTTTTAAATTTCTACAACAATTTTTCATTTATTTTCGTTGGATCCCACTTTTGAATTCCATTTTATAGGTATTAACGATGGATCCCGTTTGCTATTTCCGTTGAATCCCATATTATAACAACATGTGTACATTTCAGAAGAAAAGTGATTTACCTTTATCAAACACTAAAAAGAGATTATTTTTAGTGGGTTACCCGGAACCGAACTAGTTAGATTAGGTTAATTATTAAAAAAAAAACAATTTTAGGTTAGGTTAGGTTAAAACTGTGACCCCTACGCACGAGCCGAGCGAGCGAAGCGAGCGGTGCCGCGGCAGCAGCCGGCGAGTGCCAGAAACGACTAGATTATATAGAAAATGAGTTGTTTGTGAAATAAATAGTATACGAAACGTTGGTTGTAAACTAAAAATTTCAATGGAGTTTTGTTGAAACATTAGTGAACCCCTCATTTTATTATAAACAATTTTGTTGTTGAAAGTGCATTCAGATTTTTTTAAGCATTCGGGATCCAACGGAAATACTTTTCGGGATTCAACGACAATTAAACGTAATTATCTTGCATTTTTTAAATTCGGGATCAAACGGAAATACACAATAATGTTTTGCGGGATCCAACGCCAAAAATATTAAAGTTAAAAAGCGGGATCCAACGGAAATAAATCCAATTTTTGACAGGATTGACATAAGCTTTTCGCTAACTTAATGTAGTGAGAAAACGTAGTGAGGAGCTTGTGACTAAGAAATAACAGCCACATGATTCGATCGATCAGGTTAAGCTACGCTTCCTGTGGTTGGTCCGTGGATGGGTGACCATCTTTATATACCAAGACAGGGCGTGCCGCGGAAAGCACATTAAGCCATTGGTCCCGGCTGTCATTCGTGAATCTTTGACAGTCATTACTGATCTGTCTGTCTGACAACCAGTCTTACCAAGGGGTATCGTATTACCCAGTAGGTAACTGGGTTGTGGAGGTCAGGTAGGCAGTCACTCCGTTTAAAATACTGGTGTTCGGCTGCATCCGGTTAGACTGGAGGCCGACCCCAACGTACTAATTGGGAAAAGGCTAACAAGAATGATGAATGTCAATTCAACATATTTATGAGATTTCCATCATTGTTATTTCTGATAAAATGTCACTTTGTCTAAGTCCTCTGGTTAGGTTTCGAATTGACGATGAAATCTGCGTGCCGACAAGGTCTCCTTCCGTCGTTTCGAGTTAGATCGGCGGCGTGAAACAAATATTTGCGTTGTTTCGAATCCTGTGTTTGTCAAACACACGAAACAGGAAAAACGTAGTGAGGAGCAACGCTTTTCCAAAATGGAAAACAAATGGTCAAGTGCGAGTCGTATTCGAAAACATTTTTGACGGACAAAAGAGTGATTCTTTAAAGGTTTCGTTTGGTTCGTTTTAAGGAAAGGCACTTGACATAATTCTTTTAACCCAAATTGATGATAGGAAAAAAAAAAAAACATGTCGTGTCTCCAAAACAAAGCTGGCAATAATATCGGGTTCTGTATCTAATTTGTTCGTGTTTTATTCGCGTGACTGTCTGTCTGCTGACGGTTGATGGATTGCAGTAGTTACTTCCATAATTATTTTGTTTTTTGTTTCAGTACTTACCGAACTTTGTTCATTAATTTATTTTTGTTTTGTTTTTTTTTTTTCATCGTCGCTATATTAGCATCGTTGTTATTTGTAGCTAGCAAGTACCTTACTGACGAAAAGTATGATTTCGGTTAATGAGTATTATTTTTTTAGGCTCACCGAATATGTCACATTATATTGTTACTTTTTGATGTATAAACTTTCTCGGGACCCTGGGGCCCCGTAACTTTGGAAGGCGTACGAGGGGCCGAAGCCTACTCGCAAAGGCCCGTTAGACGCTTACAATCTATACAAGCTGAAATTAAATTCATGGGCCTTTAAGGCATCATTGTACTCATACTTATGAACAACTTTTACTATGGGACTAAACCTAAAATCGCGAAAACAAATCAGCTGTTCCTTGCATTTATGTTCACATAACTCGTCAAAATGTAGGGAGGAGGTGATTTTTTTTCGCGATTTCATGTTTGGTCCCATAGTAAAAGTTGTTCATAATGACTCTTTAAAAGGATGCCCATGAATTCAATTTCACCCTGTAGGTATATACAAAATTCAAAGTCCTGACTGACTGATATATCAATGAATACAGGACCTCCTTTTTTGAAGCCGGTTAATAAATAGAGAAAGAACACGTTTAGTGCAGGCACACGGTCTTGTGTGATGCGGAAAGATAAGAAAACTATCTACAGTACCCGGCGATAAATATTGCACATCGACCTTTGGAAAGAAACAATCGGCTAATTTCGGCTTCGTAGTGCGTTATCTCTGTCGCACACTACCTATGTGACGTTAACGGACGTTTTGTCTGTCGTTGTTCAAGTGCGATAGAGTGCGGTCGCGTCCAGTTCAAAATATATATCTAGAGTTGTTAACACCCCCAAATTTAAATAATTTAAAGTTGTACTATGGCATCTTTAGGAAAAATAGGGGAACCTTTTTATTTTACCCCAACCTAAAGCAATCATTTATAGAAAAATTGGTGTATTTTATACAAAGAATAATCAAAAGAAGCAAATCATAATTGTTTTAACAGCTCCTAATAGATACCGGACTGTTTGTATTTCGTGCGACAGAGATAACGCTCTACGAAGCCGAAATTAGCCGATTGTCTCTTTCCAAAGATCGATGTGCAATATTTATCGCCGGGTACTGTATCTTGTTTTATGGAAAAAAGTAACACACTGTAAATTTTGTTTACCATTCTTATTTATACGGAAATAAAAAATAGGTCAAGTGTGAGCCGGGAGTTATGTGCGTTCCGGAACCTATTTATTTTATGAGTAATTTGGGCGATGGAAGATAGAGAGAAAGAGGCGTTCGGAGGATTGGATACGATTTTGATTTTGTTGGGTTATACACTGTGATATTTCAGATATTACCGAGTGGTTTCTTGAAAAGATTAGACTGTGTAGCGGTATCTACAAACGCCACATACAAACTACGCGCCGCATGACGTCACACAAAATCCTGCATCTCGCAAGCAGATTTTACCGCGCAATAACTAGCATATTACACAACGTCCCGACATGAATCATCGGTGCACGCTGGACACGACACCTGTTTGGTCGGAGGATCCTCCCTTTTCTATGGAGTATGAGTGAACTTTACACCCTGTTCCTCATCCATACTAATCCATATTTAATATTATAAATTCGAAAGTAACTCTGTATGTATGTTACCTTTTCAAGCCTCAACCGCTGAACCGATTTATAGAGATAGCTTGAGTCCCGGGAAAGGACATAGGATACTTTTTATACCGATATTCTCACGGGATCGAGACTTATGCGGGTGAAACCTCGGGGCGCAGCTAGTACCTCTATAACTAAATAGGTAATTTTTTCAAAAAGTTACAAGAACTTTGATAAGAATTTATAAAAAGATCGTTGCATTAAAAAATGTGTTGTGTCCCTAATTACGTAACAGACTATCAATCTGTACTGGCTGAATAATTTTGAAGGATTATTGGCAATCGATTACTTCATATCGATGTTCCGCCAAAAAATGTGTCCGCTCAACAACGCCAATAATGCAAGAATGTTGTTGAACTGTCAAAATGAAATCCATTGTTACTGATAGTGTTTCACGCAATTACCCTGCAGTTGTGTCTATAATTATGGCATATACTGAATAATTCTGTGTAGGATATAAAGATATTTATTCATTTGTATTTTAGTATGAGCCAAAGGTACGACAGAGCTCGTGTCATAAATTAAAGCTTACGAACAAAAAATTAGAAAGAAACTCTCTTCAATAAAAGCAGTTTACTATAATTTATTGACTTTATCTGTAAACACGTGCCGGGTCATTCACCCAATAATTGAATACAGCAACATAAATTACATAGACATATTGATCTGCGAATAATCCGCAAAGCCACATGATCACCTGTTCGGTTACACGACTATATATCCTTAAGAGGAAATGCGGTCGGAGAAACTTTTGAAAATTAGGTGCGTATTTCTGTCGCTTTGCGAGCGGTCGGCGTCCGGGCGCGCGATAAGGACAACTGCAGATCCGACTGAATAGCCTAAGTAAAAAGTCACAATTCGAGGTTTGGCTCTCGCCATTATTATTTATTTATTACAGCATGGAAGACTTACAGCCAAAAAAAAAAAACAAAAAACGGAAACAATAGTCGACAGAAAGCCAATTAAAAGTCTTTGCGTTTAGAAATGGAATAGAATATATTAGAATAGAAATATAATAGAATCATGATGTGAAGTAATTGGGTAACGTGGCCACTCAGGTAAAAATAGTCCTAGGTACCAACCTTGTCCTTTGTTGTTAGCACATGACAAATGAATCCGACGTTGAGTCAAACGCAGCGACAGATTGACGGCCGTTTTCCCGATACGCCCGCGGATCCCTAACCGGATTTAACAACCCCAGATCCCGTAAAAAAGTTAGGGATGCTGTAAATTCCGTGACAAAATTTGGAGCTCAATTGAATGTAAGATATTTCATGACTCTTTGATGTTGTATTTTTTTGCTGGAGCCTTAGATATGTTTTTATGCAGGAAGTTCATAAATGTAGATAAGGAATGTTTCTTTTATCTTGGTAGGATTTTTTACTACCTATACCTTATTTTCGAAATAAAAAATGTGATCAAAGAAAGTTCACAGTCAAGAACGGTAAAAACAAATAGTCTAGGAATGTTCAATTTAAAAAAAGGTGTTCTATTTTCCTATACCAATTGAAATCAGATTTGCGATTTATTTGCCAAAAATGTAAACAATTATGAGTTTATGGAAAAATATAACTTTAAATACTACACAATAAAGTTCAGTTTACGCTACAACCACAGAATACTTAAAGTACTACGTACAGAAAGGCCACTCCCTTCCCCGCACTAACATCAGTTACCGCACCTCACCCCGCACTTCGAGGTTACCGTCGCAGTTCTTTAACAAAGAGCGCTCGCAAACAAAAGTACCTCACGCACACATTCATACGTATACAAACGTCATTTTCAATGTTGTAGTAGTAGTAGGTAATTATTTTGCGAGCGTTGTATGGAGTGTCCGGGGTGTGCTACAACTTCAAACATTTTTATAAATTTTTCAGTTGTGCTAGTCACTCTGAAATCAATTTAATTTTCATTAAAATAAAGTTGATATTTGTTTAACTTGAAATAATATTAGTTTGAAACAAGTTTGAATACACTTTAGGTACTTATTCTCGCCTTGCATTCCCTAAGTGTTAGGCAGATGTGTAGTACACAGCCACCCACATTTCACCAGTCCCATGTTGAATGGCGTGTTATAGGAGAGGCCTATATCCAGCAGTGGACTGCTATAGGCTGATGATGATGATGATGAAGTCCCATGTAATAAAGGGCGAGCCTATTGCCATGAGCAGTGGTAGCCCAGTGGTAACGGCCGCAACTTACGAGTTGTAGTTCGTAGGTTCGAACCCAGACAGGCGCTTTACTTTGTGTAAATTATTTCATCACCACTGCTCTCAAAACGGTAAAAGAAAACATCATGAGGAAACCGGCATGTCCTAGAACCAAAAATTCGAAGACATGTGACTCCTACCAACCCGCACTGGGCCCGTGTAGTAGATTACAGCCCACTCCCTCTGGAAGAGAGAAGGCCTGTGTCCCAGCAGTGGGAACATTATAGGCTGATTATGCTATTACCATTAACCGGACATAGAACCAGACTCCGGGGTGCTATTGAGAAATTTCTGATGGAAAAAGTCAATAATACTTTGTCTGACCAGGGAATCGAACCCAGAGCCTCAGTAGATCACTTAAGACCACTTGACCAAAGAGACAGAGAAGATATCATTATAAATATTTTAATTTAAACATTTTAATCTGTGCAACCCCGGAAAATATAACAAATTACCTCTAAAATCAAGATGGCTGACTGTTATTTACGTAAATAATTTAATTTCTTATTTCTAAACTAAAGCTTTTAAGGCCAAATTAAAATTCTTTCTGAATATCCCGGATAATTTCGAGGCTTATTAGTCGACTCGCCCGAAACTGGCGAATAGTCACTTTTAAATAATATTATTATTTCTGAAGGCGACTCGAACGAAAAGAAGTACACGTTTTAGGTATAACAGTTAACATTTTCACTTATGTGCCCTAGTGTGCTTTTTTCTATACTTTATTGCATGCAATTCAAAATGTGCCAATTCGTGCAAGTCGACTCAAAGTCGAGAAAAAATAATACTATTAAAAAGTGACGATTCGCCCGATTCGGGCGAGTAAATTCGTGCGAATCGACTAATAAGCCGATTTCGAGACCGAATCTAGTTTACCTCATTTATGTAGGCTCTCTTCAAGTTTGCCTGATTGAATTCCAAGAAGGATAAGGGGATATGTCTTCGTGGTTTTGTGGGACAGTTCTATATCGAAATTCGTGTGACAGGAGATTTATTTGCCGACAATTTGGAATTGCTGCTTTATAAATAAACAAATTGATAAACAGGAAAATAAAACTGAGCAAATACGTAAATATGACGGCGGAAAATTGAATTGGAAATTATTATTAACGCGAAGCCATATCAAATTCTCCTTTTGGCAGATACTTATTGGTTTTTCTAAAACGAAAAATAATATAGTAGATAGGTACTTAGGTATCTTCTACATATAAATTGTTATTAGAAAATGACGTGTGAGAAGGTGACTAATCTTAATTAATACGTACATTATTCAGTACCTAGATATTATTGCCTGTTGTAGTTCCCTTGTGAATAAATAAATAAAATAAAATAAATAATAATCCTAATGACTGCCCGTTGGTCTCGTTGTCTGCTGAGCGCGGGGCCCTAGGTTCGTTTCCCGGGTCGGCCAAAGTGTTAGGTTGTCTTCATTAGGAATTTCTTAATAACAGCCCGGAGTTCGGAAGATGGCGGTGTGATACCACCGGGCTTCGGCAAGCTCGGTTCCTGCGCCTGTTCTCCTGTCGTGTCGGATTGCCGTCCCATCGGACTATGAGAGTGAGGAAAGAGAAAGTGCACCTGTGTCTGCGCGCACACTTGTGCAATATAATATCTCCCGCGCGGAAGGCTAGTCTCCGTTGAAATTTGGCCGAAAAAATAGAATATTGGACAAATAGATTATTGAGTATAATTATGTAATCCTTTATATAATTATATTCAATAATCTATTTAGGATAGGGATAAGTGGAAGGAGGGAAGGGAGGCCTTTGCCCTGCAGTGGGACAGAAATGGCTGATAATAAATAATAATCTATTTAGAATAGTGACCTCCCACTGACATATGAAATATTTTAGTTTGCTGTGTTTGTTGACTGGTAAAAAACAGTAATAATTAAAAAAAAAAGTATATTCTATAAGATTCTGTTTCCTTAGCATACGCTTATTTTTTAAATATAAAAATTCACATTTCCATTTTTATATAGTGATTGTTGATGAATCAAAACTTATTTTAACACCCCAAACAGACCCCTTTTTTAAAATTAAAATAATATGTCCAAACTATTAAAATATCTCTCGCTGAATGTATGTACAAAATGTGGTACACTCCCGATTCTTTTTTAAAAGCCTCCCAATGATAAAATTATACCAGAAAGGATCAAAGGACCCTCAAAAGGAAATTACCCGTTCAAATTAAATTAGCACAATAAGAAAATATTCTATTACATTTCTGTTTTGGAATAGAAACAGGAAAAATGTGGGCATAATGAAGATTTTCATAATAATTTTCCTTTTGGTTATGTTACAACTTACTATTTATTTATTTCCCTTTGTTATTTACATAATAATTGCAGGAATTAAGTAAGTCTTATTAAGGAGTAATCAGGACGAAGGTTGCAAAGGTCAGATTATAATTGGGTTCATAACATTTATATGATTTAGACTCCGTTACATTTAATCTTGGTTCACAAACCCTCACTGGGCCCGTATGGATTACGGCCCACTCTCTCTCAGAGAGAGGAGGGCAATGTCCCAGTTGTAGGAACATTACTTATACGTAGGTTGATTATTATCTTAGTCAGCCCCAATTCGAGTAGACGTCCCAAGGGCAAACGTACTAAAAAACAACGATTAAATTGAAGTTGCAGGCGCATCCTCAGCGACAATCAATGTCAATTTTTTTTCAAAAATGTTGGTAAATTAAATGTTTATTTGACACTAGGTGCGCCCCGCGGTTTCACCTACATAAGTTTCGTTCCCGTGGGAGTATCGCGATAAAAACTATCCTATGTCCTTTCCCGGGACTCAAACTATCTCTAAAATACCAAATTTCATCTAAATCTGTTCAGTGGTTTAGGCGTGAAAAGGAAACATATAGACAGACAGACAGAGTTACTTTCGAATTTATAATATTATATGGATACCAACTGCTACCCGCAACTACGCCCGCGTGTCATTAATACCTTTTGATTTTCATTCTTTTTTTAAAACAAAAATAAGTGACTAGCCTAATTTACTCCTTACACAAATCAGCTATCTGTCAGTGAAAGTCTCGTGAAAATCGGATCAGCCGTTTCGGAGATTAGCCAGCACAAACATTTGAAAAATTGTTATTGGTACCATATATGTATACATGTGCGAGATAATTTAATTTTTCGAAATTAGAAATAATTAAAGGCATTAATTATTGTATTTTTTTAAGTCAACTTTCGATTTATGAAAAGTATTGTAGGTATTGACTTCTCGTTACGCGCCGCTCCCCACCTTCCGATCGAGTTGAGTATAAAACAAGGTGCGCGGCGCTCGACAGATCAGAAGTTGTCTAGTAGCAGACACGGTACGAAGGTGCTCTGAACTGTCAGGTAACGTTGAGTTAATTATTACTTTATACTGTTACTATGTTGGTTGATTTGTTGATGTGATATTTAAGTTACTTATTTATTGAACGGCTACTTGATTTATTTAACTATTTCTTTCGTATTATTTCTTCCTCGTCTCCCACATACATTCATAATATGTATTTAGTAAAAAGCTGTTATTTTTAACCGCGACGGTACGGAGACGGTTTATTTATTTCTATAGAATAGATTGAGACTGAGATTAGAATCTGAACGCTCTTAAAAAGACTAGAATTGCATCCCTGATTTTGAGTACGCAACGTGTAGATATAAAGTATAGGACGGAACGTAAATGTTTTGGATAGTTACCATGCATCCGACACAAGTCATGAAACAATTAGGCACCGTTCCCACTAGGTCGCAACGACAAAAAATTATATAAAACGAATGAAAACGTGCAGTAATATTATCTTGGATGACAATAAAGTTTATTCTGCCGTGGTATTATGTGAACATCGGGGTAATTGCGTACCACACTATCAGGAATAATAGTTTAACAGTTCAACAACATTAATTGCGTTATTTATGTTGTTGAGCAGACTTTTTCGAACATATGAGCAATGGATTAGCAATATCATTCAAAATTTAACAGATTGAAATTGATAATGTATTACGCAATTGGGATGGAGTTTTATTTCATACTAGCATCGCCCCGCGGTTTCACCCGCATCCCGATTTCCATTGACCCCGTGGGAATATCGGGATAAAAACTATCCTATGTCCTTTTCCGGCACTAAAACTATCTCTATACCAAATTTCATCTAAATCGGTTCAGCAGTTTAAGCGTGAAGACTATAATAATATGTACAATTATATGAAAAAATAAACAAAATAATCATAAGGCATCAAAGAATTTGTCCGCATCGCTGTCAACAGGAACAGTGCCCAAAAGGCTGGCAGCATTGCCACGCTGTATGGCAATGCTAATTCAATAAAAAATATATTTAACTCTATGAATCAGTCTCCACACGGCAATAATTTGATGGCACTGAGTCAGTATCTCCGCGATTCTCTCGCCAATGGAGACGGCGCGTTACTGCAAAAAATGCAGTGTCAAGTCATGTGGATGTCGTCCAATTCGAATATTCTTGTGTGTTGTTACGACATACTGTATTGCCAAATTATTAGAATTACACTGACAGTTTGTCCCTCGCCAATTTTCACTAAATTAACCTGTTTTCGCAGTGGACTGCCAATGTATTGGGCATGAATAATTCAATGCTGTTTGTTTTGTGTTACC
Source organism: Amphipoea oculea (assembly GCA_945859645.1). Lineage (NCBI taxonomy): Eukaryota > Metazoa > Arthropoda > Insecta > Lepidoptera > Noctuidae > Amphipoea > Amphipoea oculea. The sequence continues at coordinate 19,955,854 of OX243878.1, read as the reverse complement.
TATATTATTACACATAGGAACTGTGCCTAAGGGGCCGTGCATGAAATTGACTGATTTTGATCAATTTTGTTCATTGTTCGTGAGAAAGGGAAAAATAATTTAAACAATATTATTTGTGATTTGAACATTCAAGTTCATAGTTTTGCATGTGGCTGAAAGGGATTTATCAAATAAGTTAAGTATTCATGGATAACAACTAATATTCGCGACACGTTTTCCGAGAAATTACGCGAGACTGACGTTTGATCATCTTTAAACAAGAAACCACTTTTGATTTTGAAAATTAAATTATATCATCAACATTATTTATGGTCAATCGTTTTGTGTGCATTTCATTGTTGCGGTATACCTACATTTCTTTCACACGAAAATATACACTATCACACTAATAATATAAAGGCGAAAGTTTGTGAGTGTGTGTGTTTATAATTATGTTTGTTACTTCTTCACGCTAAAACGGCTAGACCAATTTTGATAAAATTTTGTATAGAGGTAGCTGATACCCTGGATTAACATATAGGCTACTTTTTATCCCGATATTCCTACGGGATCGACATTTACGCGGGTAAAACCGCGGGGCGTAGCTAGTATACACTATACGCTAGTAAAAAACCATTTACCTTTTTGGCAATTTTCCGACATGACACAACTGTAAGGACAAATCACAAAATGGCGAAAAACTCGGCCGGCAACAACACTTCAATGGCATTATCACCTTAGAAAGTGGACCAACGTAATTGAAAATGGCTTCCACAAAACGTGAAAGAGAAGCAGGAAGGAAAAGCGATTGAATTCCAACGCAAAGATGTAAAAGCCACAGAAATTATCGCGATCAAATAAAGCGTGTCACATACATAGGTAGCGACGACGCGAATTGGGAACCGCGCCAACTATTTACCGTTTCAAACAGAATTTTGTTTCAATGAAAACAGGAAAATTGGCTCGATCGAAAATTTACCGTTTTTCGATATTATTTTAACACTTCTGCTGATTTCGGATCGGTGGTTTTCTATTTAGACTAATATTTTTTTCAAGCAAACTTAAAGCTAAGCGCGCACTACGAATTTTAATCGTTGCGAAGAAAATTCGTCAATCTGTGAACAATAGAAATGTACTGGAGTCCGCGCACTGTGGAAAAACATCGCTTGAGAAATCGCTTGAAAAATGTTTGTGTTTGCGATTTTATAACTAAATCGCAAAGATTAATATCGTAGTGCGCGCTTAGCTTAAAACTTCAAACATTTCTGATATTTTGACTACTCTGACCGTTTCTGACTATTTAGTTTCTGATTATTTTGCCTTATTTAAGTGCGACTTCACGTGTATACCCACAAGAGTTCTTGAGACCCGAGAGGTCCCTGCCGAAATCCCGACCCCCGCGTTGTTACTGGTCTCCCCATCGACGTTTCAATATTGCGTGCTTACGTCATCCGAACGAAGTCTTGAGTTAAACTCATGCGGGCTGTATTAACTAAGGTGAGGCGATACTTCACACCAGGAAAGTTTGCACAAAGCTCAGGTCCGTTCCTGTATGGAGTATTGCAGCCACTTGTGGGATGGCTCAGCAAAATACCAGCTTGCTGCACTTGACTCGGTGGAACGCAGAGCTAAAAAGCTTATAGGCGACGAGACGTTGGTAGCTACGCTTCCCAGCCTGGCTCATCGGCGTAATGTCGCTTGCCTGACGGTCTTCTATAGACTGTACTACGGAGAGTGTGCGCAGGAGCTCCACGACCTGATCCCACCATCGCCCTTTTACCACCGGACAACCAGACGTACTGCAGCGTACCATCCGCACTTGGTTGATATCCCGATGAGTCGTACTCGGCGCTTCTCCTCCACTTTTATTATGCGCACAGCTAAAGTATGGAACTCTCTGCCGGCATCTGTGTTCCCTCCCACATTTAACCCGTCTGCCTTCAAATCAAGAGTGAACAGGCATCTTCTGGGCACGCTCGTTCCATCATAGACCTCATCTATCGCTTTCCATCAGGCGTGATCGGGGTCAAGAGTGCGCCCATTTAGCAATTAAAAAAAACTTTACCTTATCTTTATGTGGTTGTCCCGTTCACGGATGGTGTTTTGAAAAAACCTTTCTTTGTGCAGTTCAGCACTCAACGGTAACTACATAATTTATTTTAAAATGATCTAGGTATTCCCATGTTCTGGGGTTGAAGCTTGTGCATAAGTCTAACAGGAACGGAATGGTTTCAGTCTTGTTTTTTTTAATTAATAATATTTCTTGACATTTGCACGTCACATCATGTGGCAAACATGCCTGTACCTAATAATGTTGTTACCATCTTGCATGCATGTAATTTCTTGTATGTATCACACATGTTTAAGCAAATAAATGTTATCTTATTTTATGGATTTTTCTCAAATAGCGTGTTTGAATTTGACGAGTAATAAAATCCAGTTATTCGAAACGCATGCTCGAAATTGTATGATCAAAAGCGACTCGTTCCTATGAACTTTTCATTGTGAATTTTTTGCTTCGGGTAGGTAGATTGGGTGGCGGTATTAGTGGTAGGTAGACTTGGTTCAAATAAAATGAATATAGAAAGCTTGCAATGACGGAAAACCTCTTTCCATCATTTTTAACGGGTATCATTTAAGCTATCACCAATTTAATTAGTTTTGTGTTTCTTAAATAATAGGGTTTGTCCTCCAAATAGTAGATCTGTCACCAAAATGTAGTCACCAAACAATGCAAGTGACCTAACCAAACCGAACCTCGGGGTGCCCTTCGCTCGCTCTTGCATCCTATGTCGACGGAGCCCCGCTTCGCGGGGCCCCTATTTCTGTGTAAAGGGTTTAAAGTAACCTAACCAAACCGAACCTCGAGGTGCCCTTCGCTCGTTCTTGCATCCTATGTCGACGGAGCCCCGCTATCTGAGAACGAAAATATTTCGTGGCGATAGATCTATTTATTAGGTGATACAAATATTTCGTGGCGATAGATCTATTTATTAGGTGATACAACTTGATGACAAATATAAATTTTGGTGATAGAAAATATAGTTCCCATTTTTAACCTATAGTCAGAATTTTAATTCGATTCCAGATTTGACATTAGCTACTGTCATTTTGTGAAATAATGATACCACATATAATAGTGTAGTGATGAACACAAAAATCGATAAACAATCAGTGTGTGTTCATGATCACATTTTTTTATTTATTTCACACACAATTATAAAAGAAAAGTCTCAGATCGTTAATTAATCGTCAAAACTAAATTATCGGTTCAGAAATATTTAATTTCCTGATATACTTAGTTTACGAGAGTAAAACTGTAAACGAGAAGAATCGATCCGGATATATTCCATTTCCATATCGAATAATTTCGCAACGTCACTATTTAGTACTTGTCAAAACGTTGCAACACTGAAATTGTCAAATCTGGAATCGAATTAAAATTCCGAGTATAGCTACTTATGTGACTGTCATAATTACATAATCAGCCTATAATTCCACCAAAACAGTGTGCAGCACATTTGTTCACAAACATTTTGTGCAAAACTCCAACAGTGCACGTACTGAGCTGCAGATCCGTTAGTCTCTGTTTCCACCGGCAAAGCTGTGCGTAACTTTTGTAAGCGCACAGTGTAGCACACTTGTGCACGAACATGTTCACTGGGCATTCTGTAGCAAACTATTAGAAACTATCAAAAATAAATAATTGTACAATAAATAAAAATAATTTTGAACGGCGAGCGCATTCCAAATATTATTATAAATTCAAATCGTAGATTTAAATATAGAAACAATTCGCCGCAAAATTCAATTTATGACTATGGTCAAAGGTATTTAGTTATTGATTCAGTTTCAATATAAAGGCCAAGTAACGATTAAACGAATAAAGGTAAATTAATGAACTTGCGCGCTAAATATGAAAAATTTAATGGCGTTAACATATAAGTTTTTTATCCATCTCTTTTAATTAACGCACATTCGTAAGATTTGATGGGTAGCATAATAAATATTTATACATAATTTAATCAATGTAGGGTGTCGTATGTCGTCATTCTTGGGTCCGATGCATGGTCCGATGGGACCCGGTACCGAGCCGGCGGAGGTTCGTGTGTTCGGGTCTAATCGGGGCAATGTGCGCGGACAAATAAATGTTTTCTCTCCGGTAGCGGAAGCAAGACTGAGTTCGCGAACAGCAAGTGTGTACGCGTCGACGCGAGTCCACTGCATGCATGTGTGCGCGCATAAAAGTATGCAGATGTGCGCAAACATTTCTACAATGTTCGCGAACAATTTGTTATTGTTTGCTTGAGTGAGTCGACCAGAATAAACATTTGTGTCGTACACTGTGCATTACAGTGCCGCACAGTTCAGCACACTGGTGGAATCATGTGCGCGAACATTTCTACAATGTTCGCGAACAATTTGTTATTGTTTGCTTGAGTGAGTCGACCAGAATAAACATTTGTGTCGTACACTGTGCATTACAGTGCCGCACAGTTCAGCACACTGGTGGAATCGTACCTTAAAGGTACGATTCCCATTGCTGGGACACAGGCCTTCTCTCAGTGAGAGGGAGTGGGCCGTAATCCACCTCACGGACCCAGTGCGGGTTGGCAGATGTCATATGTCTTCGAATTTTTGTTTCAAGGGCATGCCGGTTTCCTCACGATGTTTTCCTTCACCGTTTTGAGAGCAGTGGTCATGAAATAATTTACACAAAGTAAAACGCCTGTCTGGATTCGAACCTACGACCTACAGCTCGTAAGTCGCGGCCGTTACCACTTGGCCACCACTGCTCTCATAATAAATTAATAGGTACAGTCAAGTCTATAAGTATGTATACACTTGGCTTTATTCGAAGGCGATTTTTCCTTTATTTTTTAAATTAAATTTTATGTTATTACGAAAATAGTATTTTCGAACCCATAGGTTTATGTTAAGTATCGTATTTCAACGTTGCATTCGTTGTTTCACGAAAGAATCGCATTTGAAAATTGCCAAGTGTTGACATATTGGTGCTCGTGACTGTGCTTACAACTTCATGGAATGAAAATAATATGTAACTGGAGTAGTATTACTCCAGTTACTCTCCTAAATGCAAACACACCATTATCCTTTCAAAAAACAATATCCCACCGCTAACATCGCGTTATGATCCACAAAGGTTTATTGCATACGGAAATAATACTACTAAGGATATGTACGGGTATAAACATTATTACACCAGTACACAACGTACTAGGGTTCATGTGAGGAAGAATTTAATATCTTTTAGTACGGTCGAACAAGCTATTTGGTATACAGGCAAAAATATTAATATTTCCACTACACAGCCATTATTTAGTTTTTAACCGACTTCAAAAAAAGGAGGAGGTTCTCAATTCGTCGGAATCTTTTTTTTTTTATGTATGTTCCCCGATTTCTCGAAGACGCCTGGACCGATTTGGATAGTTTTTCTTTTGTTGGAAAAGGTATACTTCCCAAATGGTCCCATGAAAATTTTATCGAAATCGGACAAGCGGTTTTTGAAAAATCAACAAAAATCTAAAAATTTATCTACATTGTCTACATTAACGATCTTTTTGTTTACTTTTTTGTGGGGTAGTTACCACTAAAAAGTGAAAAATAAAAACTTTTTTACAAAAAAAAAAAAAAAACAACCGACTTAAAAAAAACTACAAAGTGATAAATAACTTTAATTTCGGAAGTCGGTGTCAAAAAACGAAAATGCGGAACCAACGACACCGACTTCCGAAATTGAAGTTATTTATCACTTTGTAGTGTTTTTTTTTTAAGTCGTTTGTTTTTTCTTTATAAAAAAGTTTTATTTTGTGCGTTATAACTTTTTCAGCTTATGTCATCCTTAATTTAATAGAGTGGTATAAAAGCATTGACTAACTCAGCACACCATTGTTTAAAAGCAGTTGCAAGTTAGCTGGCTGTATACCAAATAGCTGGTTCGACCGTAAGTGCTAGAGCAGTATTCGTTTGCTTCAAACCTTCTGGGGATTTGAATGCACCTGGTACTTTTAGGGCTGTTACTACGACAATTTGTAGTTAATATTAGAGTAACAGTGAAACATTTTATTAGTTCTTAAACTGAAAAGACAATGTTTTGCTAACGTTTTTAACTCTTTTACCCATTGTGGTATAGTAATTTTATTTTAGGTGCATCGTCCTCACATGTTGTTATATAATTAATGTACCCCTGCAAAATATTGTAAAACATTTTAAGAGTAGCGGTGGAGTTTCTTGCCCATTCTTCTCCATACGATAACTACCTTTTGGAATGGGCGCCTAGATTCAATTCTATTTTAAGGTAATTTTTGACGTTCAAATGTGCCTTTTATGTGCCTATTTGAAATAAATGCTTTAACTTTGAACGTTAGTACATTGCGAATGGCATGTATTTAATTGAAACTCAAATAATTGTAATTTTGCCATCTTAAAAATAGTATTGATCACTTTAATATTATAATGATTGCGCGTCTTTTTGTGAACCTCAAATTAGTCTTACTTTGAGGTCCTAAAAAATAATAAACAGTCAAGTAAGTACGACCAACTTGGATGATATGAAAAGTTTTTGAAGGTTCATTAATATAAAAATGCGTCCATCATTAGAAGTTCAATAAGGTTTTAGAGGATTAGTTGAAAATTTTCCATTCCGAATTGATTTTTACACACCGATTTCTCTCTTTCAGTCGTCAGTAATTTGAATTTCGAAAGAAGAAGACAAAACGTGGTGTTACTATACAGACGCTATACAACGTTTATTAGTAAGTGGGTAATAATAAAACTAAAGAGTTTGTTTGTTTAATTGAACGCGCTTATCTCAAGGACTACCAGTAAGCTTTGAAAAAAAAAATTGCATTTGTTAGCCCAATTCTTGAGGAAGGCTATAGGCTATTTAACATCAAGCTAGGGCTGTTTGAGGGGCCGAACAAAAATATTGAAGGCCAGGAAGAAAGCTAAGCGAAAATGAAATAATAGCGCAGACGGGCGATGCGATGCGACAGGGTGGGTCGGGGAGCAAGTTTAAAGGCCGCACACACTACACTTGTAAAACCCGACGCCATCCCACGCTTACTTATTCGCCAAATGACGAAAAAAAATAGCTCAACGAGATGAAAAATGTGGCCAATGAGTATGCTTCATTGATGTCGCGTAACGTGGTGTGTTATAAGTCTGTTTCCGCAATAACGCGGACAAAGTCGCGGGTAGAAAATAGTCAAAAAATATAAATAAAGATATTTTGATGGTACACAATAAACATTGAATACCAAAAATAACATATTTAATAGAAATTTCTTAAGAAATAAGCAGTACCTTTGTACTCAAATTATAATTATAACATTTCCTTATGTATTTTACTGTGTGTACATAAATAATAAAATAAATAAATAAATAAATAAATATTTTGTATTGTAATTTGAATGGATTATACACGAGTAATTTATTTAAAAACAAAATTAACTCGGACAATAACACAAAATCTGTATTATGTAACCAAACAATACAATGATGACAACATTGTGATTTACAAAGCCCTCCAAACCAAATACAATTATTTTGTACTTTTCAGTTTTCTATTCAATCCGAAAATAATTGTCTACTTCAATTCATGCGTATACACAATTAAATTTTATAAATAATTTTTGTCCCTCTTAATGGCAAACGACATCGTGGCAGGCCCAGATGAAGATGGCGGGATGAGCTGGACTCCTTCAACAAGAGCTGGTCCTTAGCAGCTTTGAACAGAGAGAGATGGAAAGTGAGTAGGGAGGCCTTTGCCCTGCAGTGGGACATCACAGGCTATTAATATTTTTTTTGTTTGGCCTATTTATGTGTCCCACTACTGGGCAAAGGCCTCCCCTTTTTTCTTCCAAACCTCCCTGTCTTGTGCTATCTATGGCCATGTTGGCCCTGCGAATGATATTAGATCGTCACGCCACCTTCGTCTTGGTCTACCTCGACGGCGATGTCCTGCCTCAGGCGTCCAGTGAGTGACGATCTTTGCCCATCTCTCCGGGTGCATTCGTGAGACGTGTCCGGCCCATTCCGACTTCAGCCTGGCTGTTTTTTCTCCAACATCCGCTACTTGAGTTATGGAGCGCAGCGTGGTGTTTCTAACTCGATCTGTACGCTTAACACCAAACATGCTGCGCTCCATTGCCCGTTGGCAAATCTTGAGTTTGGACTTCTGTTGTTCAGTAACAACAACAAAATAAACAACTAATAATAATAATAAAATAATTTTTGAAGCTTCAATAATGAATATGTACGGGTACCTACCTCCCATTGAACAAAGTTAATGTATTTTTAACAAAGCACTCTATCACTTAATCTGCCTAGCCTTTTCCTAACTATGTTAGGGTCGGCTTCCAGTCTCACCAGCTGAATACCAGTATGTTACATGAAGCGTCTGCCTGTCTGACCTCCACAACCCAATAACTGGGTGATTGACACGATACCCCTTGGTAAGTGGTTGTCAGACTTTCGGGCTACTGATGACCCGTAACGACTGCCATAGATCCACGAATGACAGCCGGGACCAGCAGTTTAACGTGCTTTCCTATAAAGCAGTCGACAGGATGAAATTGAATAGGTGTTCCAAATTAAAATATCTAATTCAACGCGTTGTAAAGATAATTTAAAACATTTCATTAGAGAAAGGAATGATTATAAGAAAGAAAGAATAAAGAACATACTTTTATTTGCGGTAAACACGACGCAGAAAAAGAAAATAAACAAAAAAAAATAACAAGTTGGGGGAAAACATGCGTCACATCCACGCAAAACGGCTATTGCTCAGCATAATGCTATGAACCTAAGGCGCCGTCTCCACGAGCGAGAGAATCGCGGCGATAGTCTCGCCGTACCATCAAATTTTGGTGGAGATATAGAGGTATGAGGAACAGGGTGTAAATTTCACTCAACTTCCATAGAAAAGGGAGGATCCTCCGACCAGACGGGTGTTGAGTCTGGCGGGCAACTGCCCGATAATTCATGTCGGGCTGTTGTATCTATGCTAGTTGCGCGGTAAACTCTGCTTGCGAGATGCAGGATGTGCGTGACGTCAGTATGACGCGTTGTTCGCATGTGTCGTTGTAGATACCGCTACCGAGACACGTTCTAAGAAAGTGTATAGAAATACGTGGCATGACGATAATATCGCCGCAATTCTTTCACTCGTGAAGACTGCCCCTTAAGCGAGACAGAGCCTAAGCACTGGTTTTCAGACACACTGGCGTTGATGACGTCAACGCCAATAATGATAATTATGTAATAATTACTGCACCTCCTATTTCCAGTTGACGCAAGTTTTCAATTCAATCCTGTATACACCGTGTTCCGGACGACATACATAAACTTCGACCAGATGTTCAGACCATGGAAATAAGCATCTTTCATTATGGACGCATTAACTCTTCGTACGTCGGAACGTAGGTCTACGCGAGACACAATGGCTTTTTAATTGTGTCTGTAATTACGACATTCAACAGGTTAATGAATTCTTATTTTTTATTTTTTGTTAATGTTCATACAAACTAAATATCTTGACGTAAATCACACGATATGCATGCCTCTTTATCCGAATCACACAACATAATTTAGCCTATAATGTTCCCACTGCTGGGACACAGGCCTCCTCTCTGTGAGAGCCGAATCCGAATTGGCAACGACATATTTTCATTTAGATTTGGCGGGCTGAAACTTGTCAAAACTAAGTTAAGACCCTTTCTTACTGAATAGCTCAATTAAATTTCATTAAATGAAATTACAAATATCTTTGTAACGAAGCCTTTTTAAGTACTACTTCCTTTGTTAGATTTAATTTGTAACAGCTATACAAGCGTTTGAAAATGTTTATGGATAACGTGAAGAACACGGTGTATACCCACTTATCAACAACTAGAATGAAGGCGTAATGACATCACTAATAATTACCTTAATGGTTTCAGTATCATAAAAGGGCTAATCACCATAACACTGTCGATAAATAATGACTAAATAAGCCGTAATTTGGTTTTATTGATACTATAATACGATATTTTGGTTTGATTAGGTAAGTGTATGTAACTGACTGTAATTCTTATATCAATATTATTATGATTGTTATTATCTGTAATCTGTATGTAGTGTGTTGAACCCATTGAATATGATTATCAATAATGATAAAACACTTGTTCTAATATGTCGAGAACAGCTTCTATCCACTCATAACATATCATCATGAATATTCTCTGAAGGGTCCTTACCCTTCGGAGAATATAGGCATGATGATAATTATGTTGTGAGTAACTGGCAAAATTTGTGGACCAGCCCGACTGTCAGTGTCCACGTTTCAGCACCGTATGTCATGACGGCTAGTACGCTCTGGTTGAAGACCTTAGTCTTCAAACACTGCGGGATAGGCGACGAGAAGACTTGACGGAGTTTTCCAAATGCTGCATAACCCAACTGGATCCTTCTGTCAGCTTCCTTCAGCGCGCTATGGAGCGAGCTATGCTCGGAGTCTCTTTGAAGGATAGAATCAGAAATGAAATTATCCAGAAAAGAACCAGTGTTACCGACATAGCTTGCAAAGTAAGCAAACTGAAGTGGCAGTGGGCTGGCCATGTCTGTCGAAGGACCGATGGCCGGTGGAGCGGACGAGTCCTGGAGTGGAGACCGCGTACCGGCAAGCGTAGTGTGGGACGCCCCCCAGTTAGATGGACGGAAGACCTAAAGAAGGTGGCTGGGGTAGACTGCATGCGGAAGGCGGAGGACAGGGTGCTGTGGCGCAGTCTGGGAGAGCCCTATGTCCAGCAGTGGACTGCGATGGGCTGAGTTGATTGATTGATGATAACTGGCGAAATATGGCTGTACTATAGGTGCACCTCTGTCTACCCCTTCAGGGCATTTAGGAGTGATGTTATTTTATGAAAGAAAAGAAAAGTGATCTCCATACTAGGCAAACATGATCAGTGATCTTAGTAAAATTATATGGAAGGGGCACTATTTTCTTGAATACAGAAATCTCTCTCTTATTTATAGCTTCCCTAACTGCTTTGTCTTCTACATTATTGACTGGTGTCGCCAATATTTCGTCCCAAAACACCCATTTAGCTAACAAAAAATAATAGGATAGTTAGACAATGATGTCATGTGTCGATAAATTCATGAAATAATACTCTAACCAGCAGAAAACACTCAAAGGAAGCGAAAAAACGGAATTTCTTCGAACGATAACAAGTAACTATCTTATTTTCCGAGAAAATGAACATTATCGTAATATTTTTTGCAACGTTTGAATCGGGAAATGATGCTAACTCGATTGGAGAGATGTGGTAACGTAATACTTACGTTCTAAAGAAACGTTAAGTATTTTGTTAAAGGACTAGTTGGGCCCGCGGTTTCACCCGCATAAGTGTCAGTTCCGTGGGAATATCAGGATAAAAAGTAGCTTATACATTAATCCACGGTGTCAGCTACCTCCATACAAAATTTTATCAAAATTGGTCCAGCCGTTTGAGCGTGAAGACGTAACAAACATATAAACACACAGACTCACAAACTTTCGCCTTTATAATATTAGTGTGACTAGCTGCGCCCCACTGTTTCACCCGCATATGTGTCGATCCCATGGGAATATCGGGATAAAAAGTAGCCTATATGTTAATCCACGGTGTCAGCTACCTCCATACAAAATTTTATCGAAATTGGTCCAGCCGTTTAAGCATGAAAAAGTAACACATATAAACACACCCCCCACACACACACACACTCACTCACAAACTTTCGCCTTTAAAATATTAGTGTAACTTGGATACAAGGGAGTTTATTTATAAACGATGATTATAGTTGAGTGACGTTTAAACGTCAAAATTCTATGGTTGAACAGTCGCTAATCACTACTTTACTTGAAGCAACGTTTATGAATAAAGGAGTATGTTGTGGAGTTCAGGGCACTGCATTCGCTCGATGTAAAATACTGGTATTCAGCTGCATCCGGTTAGATTGGAAGCCAACCCCAATATAGTTGGGAAAAGGCTAGGCAGAAACTGCGGCTGACTATTAACTTGGAAAATTGGTTGTGTGAAAAGTAATATGATTTAAAAGAGTGGTATTGGAGTTTCTTGGCCCGTTCGTCTCCATAGGTACCTAATACGCTTTAGGCAACTAGCTTCATCTTTCTGACTGACCGACCCTTTGAAAATTCAAAAGGGGCGGGTAATTATTGGTTTAATTGAATACACACTAGCGACATGCTTCGACGACAAACGCAACTGCATCCGTCGCCAACGTGTCGCTCGTGTATTTGAGTACAGTGCTCAAATTGTAAATAGTTGTTAGTGTTGTTATTTGAAATAAATGCTTTGAATTTGAATAAAGTCCACCTACTTATACATTTGGAAAAGCACGGAGTTTCATTACGTAAAAGATGTAATATCTTAAGCGCCTGTTTTGATATGGTGACAACAAACTCATCATTGTCTCATACGATTAAGTAAAGCCTACAAAACCTTGAAAATCCCTAACGATATCTCTTGACAAAGACACAAAAGTATCTCCTAACTTAAACTTAAGCCATATGACTGGATGTGCTTCCCAAATCACGACATTACATTAACATCGTATCACGTAAATCAAGACAAAAATACCATAAACCTACCATTTTGAATTGTAAACGTGGAAGGAAAACGAATATTTGTCAACCCACGAAGCCATATCATGAAGAAATGCGCGGTTTTTGGATGAAATTGTTTATTTTTTCTGTTTATCGGTGCCAAAGATAGAAGGGGAAGGAGGCTAGATGTGACTAGGTTTATAGTTTTACTAGTTTAAAGATTATGTATCGGATGAACATCTTTCAGTTTCCTTGGTACCGTCAAACGGGGTGAATAGGGATGAAGGGGTAAATCGGGACAAAACTTTAAAAGGGATTTTAACATTAAAATAATATAGTTTGTGGCCAAAAAGGACCCTAATGTGTTTACTGTAATTTAATTACCGATTACGCGCCTTTATTGACATCAAACTATATTATTTCAACGTTAAAAACCATTTTAAAGTTTCGTCTCGATTCACCCCTGCATCCCTATTCACCCCGTTTGACGGTAACAAAAACCTACGAAAAAAATATTAATGTTAAAAAACCTTATTTTCAGGCGTCGTGATATTTTTTATTTCGTCACAAAAAGCTGTGTTACGTCATCTGCACCCGTCACAGATAGAAATCTCTTGTAGCCTGGGGGCTAGGAAACTGGAGACTTGTGAAAAAAAAAACTGAAAATCTTGCGTAAAAAGAAATATCTTTTAACCGACTTCAAAAAGAGAAGGAGGTGCATTCGGCGACTTTTTTTTGGATTCTTGTCATTTGACGTCAATCAGTCACGTCGTAAGACGTCCACTGATGGGCATAAGCCCCCAAGAAATCGTCACAATCATTGGTCTTGAAGTCTCAAACTTAGTTTAACCTGATTCTTCTATATTTTAGAACAGTGTCTTCGTCAAATCCATACTATAATAATAAATTCGAAAGTAACTCTGCCTGTCTGTCTGTATGTTACCTTTTCACGCCTAAACCACTGAACCGATTTAGATGAAATTTGGTATAGAGATAGTTTGAGTCCCGGGGAAGAACATAGGATAGTTTTTATCCCGATATTTCCCCAGGATCGAAACTTGTGCGGGTGAAACCGCGGGGCGCAGCTAGTTATCTATATGATCTGAGAATAATTCAAAGACAATAAAGACATCAACTTTAATTCACTCTGAAAGCATTGCTATGGTTTCCTGGAGTGAATCTGAAAGTTGAAATTTTCCCCCACTGACCCAATTTGCTAAAAGTGTACTTTATTTAACACTATGGTTACAAAAGGGCTTTCACAGAAGCGATGGTTAGATAGTTTTATTCCATTCACTAGCAAGCCTTTTAGCCATTCGTGAACCACGATCACAATGAACTTCCCTATTTGCATAGTCGCCGTCCAAATACAGAATAGCAAAACGACAGGTCCAAAACTCCGACAAAACCAATTGATTTCAACTGAAAACGTGAACAATCCCATCACGAAACAAACTCCAACTCCACTTGTCATTCGTCGAAAAACAACTTACAACATTGATGAAGCGAAAACGATATAATCGCTTTATCTAAAATCGCCATTTCTGAAGCCCCAACTAAAAGTACTGTGAAAAATCTGCCCGTCGCGCGGCTGGTACGAACGTCCGCCCCGGTACTAAGAAACTCTTGCAACTACCATTCCATCGCCACGTGCCGCATCCGTTGCAGGTTCTCAAGCGATTACCGCTCGTTCATTCCTGCTGACTGCGTAATGGATGTTGTTTGGACGGAGTTTCCAGTTTGCTGAAATTACGTAGATCGTTTGACATTGAGGAAGGGGTTCCACTTTTGAAATTCATTCTTGTAAAGACTGAAATCGGTTCAAGTTTTAGTCAGATCGTTTTTTTGTTTGACATTTTTCTTTATAATGAAAGAACGTATCCTCGAAGATTAATTTCAGTGTTGGAAGTTCATTATACAGCAAAATAATGTTACTTTTTTAACCGACTTCAAAAAAGGAGGTTCTGTATTCGACCCGTATGTATGTTTGTATGTCCGCGATTTTCTCAAAAACTCATGAACCGATTTTGATATGTTTTTCATTAATGTGACCTACATACTTTTAGGAAGTTTTAGTATATAATACGTTGGGTAATTATTCTTATGTACGAAGTTATATGCATAAATGTACTGCCTGTATTTCTATGCGACTTTTGATGATTCTTCTAGTCGGTGTCTTCAATTCTTCAATGCCCTAGTGTTAATTGAATTTCTGTGGGGTAGATACAACTAAAAAGTGAAAAATATGTTTTTTTACAAAAAAAAATCAACCTACTTCAAAAAAAAACTACAAAATGATAAATAACTTTAATTTCGGAAGTCGGTGTCAAAAAACGAAAATGCGGAACCAACGACACCGACTTCCGAAATTAAAGTTATTTATCATTTTGTAGTGTTTCTTTTTTCAAGTCGGTTGTAAATTACTACGAAAATTATAGCTCAGCTCTTGTAAACCAGCTAATAACAAGTTCGACAACATGCAATTAAACAAAAAAGAAAACGTAAGACGGAAATTACAAGGGTAGTATTTCCATTGGCGTGCTTTTAAATAGGTTGAACCACTTCAAGTCTGGGTGTATGAACAATTTAGTGAATAGTCAATCGAGTTGGCAGCAGTACCTACATTTCGCCAATAAATTGCTTTAAAGGACTCTCAATTCGCAAACCAAGCGGTATGATCCACCAATTACGACATTTCAAAGTCTGCTGATTTTTTTTAGGCTATAAGATTTTGTGTTAGATCTTTCAAATCTGAGAAATACAGTTTTTAAATTTGTGTTTTTTGATTTTTGGATATAGAAAATTCATCTGGAAACGTTGTAGGTAGCTACTATTACGAATATAATGTGGAATATTGTGTGGGGACGTTAAAATGATACAACGTTATATTTGCTACGTTTTTGAACGCGCCTATATTATCAATGGTTTTCAAAACAAACAAAAACCTAAAACAAAAATTTTAAAGGTCTTCCTAAATTCGCTTGACTGTTCGAACGCAACCAGAGGTATTTTACTGCCAGCCGAACTACATAAGGTCGACTTTGCAGATAACATTTACAGTCCTCTATAAGTACAAACTCGAAACTGTCAAATGTCGAAACTTTGAACCTTCCGCTTTAGCGATAAAGTTGAAAATCTATGAAAGAAATTTGACAGATTGTAGTAGCTTGATGTGCTGGCGTCTGTCTGTACAGTCACGTCTAAAAGTATATACACTTGGCACTTTTCAATTACGATTTTTTCGTGAAACAACGAATGCAACGTTGAAATACGACACTTAACATAAACCTATGGGTTCGAAAATACTATTTTCGTAATAACATAAAATTTCATTCAAAAATAAAGGAGAAAATCGCCTTTGAATAAAGCCAAGTGTATACATACTTTTAGACGTGACTGTACATAGTTGTCACCAAATGGACTTTAGAAACGCATGATCTACGACTAAGTTTATTATAAAAGCATTTGAGTAGTTATTTCTTTTGTCTTTATTTTTCGTGCACATCGTCCATTTCACGTCATAAACATACACATGTATACGTATGTTTCCTTATAGTAACAGAAAATGACAATCACTCTTTCCAAACGTCTGTTAGATTTTGCCAACGTATATATAAAGTACGTATATATACATTTTCCTTTATATTCTGGTGTGTTCAAAAACAATTCAGAAAATATTAAAGGACTTTTTGTACACAAACGAAATTGGAAAAATGCTACTGATATTTGTAAGCAAAACTTTGTCCTTTATCGAAACGAAGCCTTTTATACAAATAGGATCAAAATTTAGTCCAGAATTCCAAATTCGATAACCGAAATATTCGCAAAACTAAATAAATAATGACAATTTGCTTTTGACACTTTGTGTAGGTGCTAGGTACCTCTGAAAATGGAATGATCACAATCTCAGTTGCCATTTACCTGTGAGTTTATTTGAAAATAAATGAAAAACAACGCAAATGGAGGTATATCTAAAAATAGCAATATGTAAAACGAGAAAAACTGTTTTGGTAACGCCTACAGTTGTTTTGCAAATGTGTTTCTGTTGGCAGTTATTTTAGGACATTTTTTATTCGTAAACACACGAAATGGTATTTTGTATTTAGAGGTAAGATTGTTACAATACTAATATTATTCGGTGCGTGGCAGCCTCAATTTAGGGCTGGCACGGAAGGAATCTGCGGTTCTGAGTTCTGCCAAATTCGATCAAAAAAGAGCCGACAACTTCTGTTATAGAATCTATTATAGTCAAATAAAGAAAGTCAGACTTTGCGTTGTAAGAGATCCTTGCAATTGAACTAATTGACCCATAAAATTATGACGACGCCCATCAAGATAAGTCACGAAAGAGATACTCAGCAAATTAATACAAAAAGAAAAAGTTATCGAGGAAATATTACACAAAGACTTTTCTGAGTAATTACTGACGACGTCGAACGAACTCCCTTTCAAACAAATTACACGAAAAATTCAATGAATTTTTTTCCTTGAAATTGCAAACAGGAAACGTTGCCAACCCTATGGTCGAAGCGGTACATTTTACTAACTTTTCTAATATAGGTACCGGGCGACGGGCACACAGCGTTTCCTTTTTCTAACATAATGAAATCAGTGGGATTTCTCTTTTTTTTTTCTGTTTTCCGAAACGATTTTTTAGGTAATATATTATTTACTACGATCATATATCAAAGGTCTCATATGTTTCTGTATTGAGATTTAGGGTACTCGTAATTGCTTTTTGCGGCTTAAATTTTAGGGGTGTCAAAAGAATAATTGGAGTTGGAAGGTTCATTTACAAACACATTTGAGTACTTTTAGTGGATTAACTCAGGGCAATAAATTTTGATACTCTATGTTACTTTGTGTTTGGGAAAACGAATTATGTAAGCATTTGGTTCAATAAATTGGTTACCTTTCTCTGAATGTGAGTGTGACGATTATTATCTGCCTAG
Organism: Amphipoea oculea; assembly: GCA_945859645.1. Taxonomy (NCBI): domain Eukaryota; kingdom Metazoa; phylum Arthropoda; class Insecta; order Lepidoptera; family Noctuidae; genus Amphipoea; species Amphipoea oculea. The sequence goes on along the minus strand of OX243878.1, from coordinate 19,938,313 downwards.
CCTTTTCCCAACTATGTTGGGGTCGGCTTCCAGGCTAAACGGATGCAGCTGAATATCTGTATTTCACATGGAGCGACTGCCTATCTGACCTCCACAACCCAGTTACTAGGTAATTCGCTATTCCTTGGTAAAACTAGTTGCCAGATTTTCGGACTTCTGACGACCCGTAACGACTGTCAAATATCCACGAATGACAGCCGGGACCAACGGCTTAAAGTGCTTTCCGAGGTACGGAGGGTGTCTTGGCATGTAAAGATGGATACAATACCCAGATGGGGGTAATCCTCCTAACGAAAGAAAATACATAATACATAGATAATATATTAATAGACATTATTCATAGATATTATTTTTAATTAAAACAAAATATTATTATTAAATAATTTATATAGAGGTTTTGGGATAGTAAAAATTAAAAAAGACAATCTTTTAATAACAAATGTAATTAGAAATATTTGATAATTTTTTTTATCTCTCAAAAATTCGAAGGTTTACCAACATGCACTAGGCTCGCGTGGTGGATTATGACCCACTCCCTCTCACAGAGAGGAGGCCTGTGTCCTAGCAGTAGGAACAGCTGATTATGCTATGTTTATGCTTATAATTTAGAATACAAGCAAATACCGTGTTAGTTTTTCCTTAAAAACCTTTTACAAAGAACTCTTACAACTATGAAACGCGAGGAATAAATCTGGTTCAGTAAGTGGATCTTCTAAAACTGGCTATATTAAGAACTGTCTTTTTATTGATCCATATAAAGAAAGAAATTTAAAGCACTATAAAATAGTTTTGATTTCACTAAGCCATACTATGCTAGCTTGATTAAATTCATAAAAACGGTTTTATAACAGCATAGTTTTAGAGACAATAAAGAATTTTGTGACCGATCCGAATTCATTGCTCGTGAGTATAAAATTACATTTGCTGTTTTAATCTATACTAATAATAAAGCTAAAGAATTTATTTGTTTTTTTCTTTGAAAGCGCTAATCCAGAACTACGGCGCTAATTAACTGTGTATGTCCAGCGCTGTCTAGCCAATCAACCCCGCTACTATTACGGACTGGACTGATATTTCTAACTACGGGATGACCTAGTCCACACGGAACTAGTTGGCCGCTGAGGTAGGGACAGGGGTGAGGCGGCGGTTCGCAACGCATGCACTGAGTAATGCGCCCCCGCCCCTCCGTCCCACCGCTCACATACTTAAGGCACGGCCAACTAGTTCCGCGCGGCCATAGAACCTATGATCATTGGGGAAGACGTGTTCTTAAGATGAGACTGTGGAACGGCAAACGTAGAGTAGGCCCTCAGGCTTGTTGGGGCGACGATCTTCGCAGGGTGGCTGGTAGCTGCTGGATAGGAGTTGCCGAAAACGTGCTTGTATTGATATGTAGCAGTGGACAGCTATAGAAAGAAAATACATTTATTTCCGGAAAACATGGCGCAACAAAAAAGAAAAAAATACAAACAAAATAACAATTTGGGAGAAAACATGCGTCACATCTAAAAACGGGCATCGCTCAGCATAATGCTAAGACCCTATAATAGGCAGAGCCCCAGGGCTGGTTTTCAGCGACAGCCGGCGTGTATAAGTTGTATGATAATCAAAATCAAAAGGCATTTATTCAAATTAGGCTGTGAATCAGCACTTTTCGAACGTCAGAATTACATAAGACAGCCCCCAAAACGCCCGGCCGTCACCACTTCCTAGTGCTTTCGCTTGGAGGAAAAAGTGGCGCAACAAACTCCCCAGCAGCAAATGAATGAAATGATGATATGTGTCATTTTCATGTTCAAATCTATAAAGCAGCACCAACACATAAATTTGAATTTATAGTAGACTACCAGCGCCCGCAGTTTCACCCGCGTAAGTTTCAATCCCGTGGGAATATCGGGATAAAAACTATCATATGTCCTTTCCCGGGACTCAAACTATCTCTATACTAAGTTTCATCGATATCGGTTCAGCGGTTTAAGCGTGAAAAGGTAACATACAGACAGACAGAGTTACTTTCGAATTTATAATATTAAAAAATAAAAACGATCCTATGTCCTTTCCGGGAATCGAAACTATCTCTATACCAAATTTCATCGAAATCAGTTCAACGGTTTAGGCATGAAAAGGTAACAGACATACAGACAGACAGAGTTACTTTCAAATTTATAATATTAGTATGGATAAATTATTTACTATTTGTGTTAGGAATTTTCGATATACTTATGTTTAACACTTTGCGGGACACTTAACGCCACTCGACGTAATAACAATAAACCTTCTATTGTGTCTCGTTCAGTATACTTCAATGTGTTCAACACTTGAGAGAGATACCTGCGATACAGGTTTATTCCTAGTTCAGGTGGAATCCAATTATTTTTTACCTACCTCTAGTTCTATGGCAAACTACATCGTAGCAGGCCCAGACGGAGATGGCGGGATGAGCTGGACGCCTTCAACAAGAACTGGTCCTTGGCAGCTTTGAACAGAGAGAGGTGGAAAGAGAGTAGGGAGGCCTTTGCCCTGCAGTGGGACGTCATAGGCTAATAATTAATTACCTCTAGTTTAACCTTTTGAACGCCAGAGTATAAACGTATCGCCGTACCCCTGACGCCAGGCCACTTTAACAAAACAACACACACACACACACTTAAAACAACAAATTTCTCGATATTGGTGGTTTATTTATATTAGTTTAATGCAATACACTATAGACGGAAGCTTAAACTTTTAAATTGTATAAATAAAAACACACAAAATTAATGATTAAATTGTTTATTTCATAATATGGTGCGACCCGTGCGACATGTATTTCGTCATATATTTGTGACGTTGGCGTTCAGGGTAAGATTTCGTTTGTCACATATATGTGACAATGGCGTTCAAAAGGTTAAGGCCCTATTTTTTTTGTATTTATATAAATCAATTACTTCAATGTACAATATTTTAATTTCAATTTCAATTCCAACAATGAAATTCTAAATTGACAACAATACACGTACAGCTTCACTTTGTTTACAATTCAATTCTTTTATTTCTTTTGTTTCCAATTCACTTACCTACATACTCTTTTCAGCGGTTTCCTCTGAAAATATTTTACTTTGTAGGTATCTATATTCGTTATAAACTACCGATTCATGGAATCACTATTATTATATTTTGTTTCAATTTGCAAAAGTTTAACAAAATTAACAGTTACGTGAAAGTTGGCTGGTTTCTTTGAACGCAAGTAATTTATAATAAAAGTGATTTTGAATGGAAATAATAAGTTACTGAGCAAAAGTTTGATGGCTTCGCAATATGTTTTTATCTATACTTCGTCATACTGTAATTGAGTTTCTAGTAAAAGGTTTAGGGCTTTTTTTTTTTCACAGAAAATACATTGGAACGCAAGTAATAATTTGATAAAAGTGATTTTGAATGGAAATAATAAGCTACTGTGCAAAAGATTAATGCCATATTGTCAATCAATTGTCATATTGGCTCAACGTCGAGGTGCGACTGAATTTGAAAGTAATTTATTATTACTACGCTTCTTGCTTATTGTCCTTTTAACGACTGACAATGTACAATATCGCTGTGTTTTTATTTTCAACAAAAGGGCATAATGCGGCCAAAAGGTTAACCAAAAGATTTTCAAACAAGCATTATTTTTATGTAAAATATTGAGAATCGAAAAACCTTTTTACGGATGTACTCACATCTTATCATGTTTGATTTAAGCAATACTCTGACCTTTTAGTCGAGAGTGTGTGTAAAAGAAAAGTTGTATCTTTTGTTTTGTTGTGGAGAAGGTAGATATTCATTTGTTAGTGAAATGTTAACATCGATAATGTCAAGAGGATAGAGATATATAACAGACCTACATTGTCTATTAATACTGTAATTTGAAAACATTGTATAAGCTTATTATTTATAAAAGAGTAACCGTGGAGTTTCTTGCTGGCTCTTGTCCATAGGAAACGACCAAATGGAACCGACCACCGAAACACATAAGTGCCCATGTAAGTTTATGTGAAATAAAATATTTTAGTTTTGATTTTATAAGAATACTTTATACTATACTCCATTTGTTTAGGTAATTAAATAAAGGTAAACAAAAAAAACCACGTGCTGTGGTTAACCAACTAAACGTAATACCAGTCTATTCAGTTGTCATGCTACGTCACAGTAGTACTCTTCAATTTAGCAACGTTATAATTCGTTAATAATGTTGCTAAATTGAAGAGCACAACTGTGACATAGCATGACAAGTGAAGTGAGTGATATTACGTTTAGTCGGTTAACTAAGTCACGTGGTTTTTTTGTTTACCTTTATTTAATTACCTAAACAAATGGAGTATAGCTTCCGCTGTTGAATTGTAGGTACGTCTAACCTTTTAACCGCTTGTGTCGCGTTTATGCGACACATATTTCCGTGCCCCTACCGCTCGTGTCGTATTTCTGCGACAGAGAACATTCATGTTTTTTTTGTTCTATTTACGTCTTATTAACTGCGTGGTACAATTAAAACCATTATTAAATAGAGAAAAAAACTTTTTGACCATTTTTTAATCGATACAATGATTTCTCCTCCTTATTTATTGCAGGTATTATTTTATCTTGATTTTATCGATTTGTAGCCGCGCGCTAGGGGCACGGCAATTGATATTTAGCCAAGCGCTTAAAAGGTTAATCCTTATTTATACCTAATACTAATACTAGCGTCTGCATGCGACTTCATTTGCGTGAAATTTATGGTACCTCCGATCCACCGCCTCGCATCACATCGCCTGCCCCCGCAAGTCATTCGTTGTCGCTTAGCGTTCTGTCTAACTTTTTTTCTTTTTTCACGTCTCCTAAGAGCCTTAGCGTGATGTTGTGTATGTAGCCTTCCTCAAGAATTGGACTATGATATTCAAACAGGATTTTTTCAAATTCGACTGACAGATCCAGAGATTAGTGCGTTCAAACAAACACTTCAGCTTTATTATTAGTACCTATAAATTAAAGTTCTTATGTAGACATTATAGATGTATTAGGAACAGGGGGTAAGGTCTACTCAATATGTTCTATAGAAAAGGGAGGATCCTCCAACCAGACGGGTGTCTGGCGGGCAACTGCCCGATGATTCATGTCAGGCCATTGTATCTATGCTAGTTGCGCGGTAAGCTTTGCTTGCGAGATGCAGGATTTCATGACGTCAGTATGACGCGTTGTTCGCATGTGGCGTTGTAGATACCGCTACATCATTTTCCGAACCGTTATTATGAGACTATCACAACACCTACCAACTTGGAATCGGCTTGAGTCGATGAAGTATCACCATACTTGTCGCATTAAGTTCGAAGCGGTGTCGAGTCGCGTCGTCGGCACGGAAACGAGGTGAATGACGTCTTTTTCGCTTTTATTGCCATGGAAATAAAGCTATTTCTGACCGGCTCATCCTGATTACGCGTCGATAAGTAAAGAAAAGAAAGAAGGATAGAAAATATATGACGCAGAGAACAAACACAAACACAAAAAGAAAACAATTTGGGGGAAACATGCGTCACATCTTTCCACTGATAAACAACAGACAGAGCCCCAGCGCTAGTTTTCAGCAACAACGGTTGACGTGATATACGTGAATATAAATACGAGACAATAAATATAGATGTTAACTAGCTGCGCCTCGCGGTTTCACCCGCATAAGTTTCGATCCCTTGGGAATATCGGGATAAAAAGTAGCGTATATATGTCAATCCAGGGTGTCAACTACCTACATACAACATTTTATCAAAATTGGTCCAGCCGTTTGAGCGTGAAGAAGTAACAAACATATAAACACACACACTCACAAACTTTCGCATTTATAATATTGGTGTGATATACAGGGTGAAATTGAACACATGCGACAAATCGAAATGGGAGATTATACTCATCATTATGAACAACTTTTACTATGGGACCAAACCTGAAATCGCGAAAAAAAAAATCAACTGTTCCCTACATTTACGTTCGCATAACTCGCCAAAATGTAGGGAACAGCTGATTTTTTTTTCGCGATTTCAGGTTTGGTCCCATAGTGAAAGTTGTTCATAATGACGAGTACAATCTCCCATTTCGATTTGTCGCATATGTTCAATTTCATCCTGTATAATATATATACATAGTGTGATATAAACATAATATTTATAAATTGTCACGGTAGGTGTGTTCACTCCATATGCATATCAATAAATAAAATAGAAAAACCTCCCCTTTACCAAATATCTAAGTGATTTTAAAGGGTCAACTCAAAAACACTATTATTTTACCGTTTTGAAGCAAACTGGGAATTCCTGAATCATCAATCATGCGTTGTCGGTACCAAATAGATTCCAATCTCAAAAAATCTCGATTTACTACCGATATCGAAGGCAAGATATCCGTATCTCACCAATATCAACGCCAGCTAACCCGGGCATATTTTGAAGGGCCATTTCCCCTGGCCCCAGGACCTTATTGGGCTTGAATGAAAAAGGACCGAAGAGTATATGTTCCCTTTCCCATGGAATTTAATATAACATGGGTGCCTACTTATTTAAAGGCTGGAATTTCATAGTTATTAAGTAGAACATTTTATTTATTATGGTTTGTAGTTTTCGTAGTGAGGTTGTGAGTAAGGAATTTAGGTATTTATTTATTAATTTTTTTTATATTTTTCCCGAGTAAACTATGCATAATATTAAACTGTCAGTCAAAAAGGGTCATTTTGTGAATCCAAAAATGTGTACTGAATATCTTTGCAAGGAATTCTGAATAGAAGTATAACCAGCTATAATTATATAGTTAAATGATTTTATTAGGAGTCGCAGATGTGTGCTTTTCAGCAGTTTTGTTGTAATTGAGTTAAACTAAATATAAAAAATTAGTTTAGAGGCATACTATAAAGAAAAATATTAGGTCCTTACATATGAAATTGGCGTTTTGTATGGAAGGAACAAAAAGTCGAATATTTTTTAATATAATATATTTAATTAATCAAAGTATGAACCATTGTTTTCAATGCACTTTTGCCATCTTATAGGTAGTTCATTGATCCCTTTACTAAAAAAACCAGTCGGACGGGAATCAATAAAATCTTTGAAGGCGATTTGGACTGCCCCATCGGAGTTGAATTTTTTCCCTTGCAAAAAGTTATCCAAATTGCGAAAAAAATGGTAATCTGTTGGAGCAAGGTCCGGGGAGTACGGAGGATGTCTAAGACATTCCAATTCAAGCTCTTCTAATTTGGTAGCCGTCTGTTGCGCAGTGTGTGGTCTGGCGTTGTCGTGCTTTCAAGCTTTTTAATCTTCCCAATTTGCTTCAAGTGAATTAAAACAGTTTTATCACTAACATCGAAGCCTGCAGCTAACTCGGACGTGGTTTGCGATGGGTCCGCTTCCACAATAGCCTTCAATTCTCCATTATCAACTTGGGTCTCAGGCCGTCCACGGGGCTTGTTCTGCAGGTCGAAATTTCCAGAACGAAAACGTTGGAACCAAAAACGAACTGTGTTTTCTTTTGCAACATGACCGCCATACACATCATTCACCCTTCGAGTCGTTTCCGCAGCACTAGTGCCACGGCGGAACTCGTACTCGTAAATAATGCGATATTTTAAATTTTCCATTTTGTAAAATGAGTGACGCAAACAGAAAAAACAGAAGAAAAAAAACAAATGAATGACGGTCATCGAAGCACAAATACATGAGTAAATAGCTGTACAAATTTGAATTTGGAATTCCTTACCAAAGAGGAGAAATTCGTGATTAAAGTGGCCAGTACGAAAAACGCCAATTTCATATGTAAGGACCTAATATAAAGAAATAGAAAATGCATTTATTTAGTACAGACTAAAAGGCACACCATATATCTGTTACCGGCCAAACCCGATTTCAGGACAAACTAGTTTAGCCTAGGCTAAACTAGTTCTTCCTATGAACCTCGGGGTGCCCTTCGCTCGCCCTTGGATCTTATGTCGACGGAGCCCCGCTTCGCGGGGCCCCTATTTCTGTGTAAAGGGTTTAAAGTAACCTAACCAAACCGAACCTCGGGGTGCCCTTCGCTCGCCCTTGCATCCTATGTCGACGGAACTAGTTTAGCCTAGGCTAAACTAGTTTGTCCTGAAATCGGGTTTGGCCGGTAACATATCCATCAGAAAACCACCATATACAACCATACCGCCAAATATGCTACTACCAGCTACGGCAGCTACTTACAAACTGCTTTAATCGTAGACTACCTTTTGGAAGGGGCAACTAGAATCAATTAATTTTTTTTACGTGCCTACTTGAAATAAATTGTTTGACTTTGATTATTTTTTGTGATTCCAACAGCAAGAAATAAAAGTCTATTTTATTTTAACTAACTGGCCCGTCGAACTTCATACCGCCTCAGAATCAATTTAATATTAAAACGAATGTTAATTTTTGAATTTTCCCATGTTTTAATATTTATTCTGCTATTCAGGGCGGAGATAAATCCAACAAATCAAAGATGATAAAAATCGGTCCAGCCCTTCTTGAGTTATAAATGGTTATACTAACCCGATTTTGTTTCATTCATATAGATTACTTTATTTGCATAATATACCTATATAAATATATTAAACCGTAATATAGTTTCTAGTTTCTATAACGTGACCAAAATAAGCATCCAATATTATTTTTAAACGTATAACGTTTAACGTGTAACGTTTTTTTTTAAACGTATTTGATTGTTTTATTTGTCCGCAGAGTCTGAAAATCTCACAAATCCACCTCAGTATTTCCACAGTAAACCAGTAAACCGTAATATAGTTTCTAGTTTCTATAACGTGACCGAAATAAGCATCCAATATTATTTTTAAACGTATAACGTTTTATGTGTAACGTTTTTTTTTTAAACGTATTTGATTGTTTTATTTGTTCGCAGACTCTGAAAATCTCACAAATCCACGCCAGTATTTCCACAGTTTACTTGTTCAATTAAAAAAATATATGAAAATAAAATATTCCCCATTCAATCGTCAACATTTTCACAATTCAATGCTGCCAACGTAAAAAAATACATTGATCACTCCCCTGTCACTCCAATTTACATACAGGGGAACTGCTATCTATTACAGTATCTCGTATTTCTGTATTCTATTTATTTTGTCGGTGCTTTACATAAAATTTAACCTTCATCAATGAAAAATGTTTATAATTTCGTGATGGAAACTCTTTTTTCTTGTTTTTACGTTGTTGAGTGAAAGCGCGAAGGCTTTTGTTTTCGTAATCATTATTAAGATCTAAGGCTGAAACGATAATACAACAATAAATTTATTAAACTTTGTATTTCTATATGGACGTTCCCAGTCTGCATTTAAAGTTGAACGAAATATCATCTATGCTAAAAGTTAGGAAATAGATCTCAATATCTATTTAAATTAGCAGACGTATGTGCAGTTTTCTACCGATTGTACTTTGGCTGACGAATTTAATAAAACTGACGAATCGACGAAAACTGGCAAACACTGGAAGCTGTCGAGTTAACGCAACTGTCTAAATGGTAAAACTGACGAATCAGTGAAACTGACTTATCAACGATACTGGCGAATTAAATAAAATAACCACTGTGGGAAACTGACCAGTGATACGCGGACTCGAATTAAATAATGTGACAAAAATCAGTAGACACGTGGCGCCATCTATTATCATAATAACGTTGTTGTTGTTTTCCTCGGGAACAGCACTTTTTTTCGGTTTTTGGGATGAAAGGTACCCTATGTCCGTTTCTGTACACCTGACAACGTATATGCATAATTACAGGATGATCGGTTCAGTGTTTGCTTGAAACGGTAATAAACAAACTTACTTCCCCATTTATAATATTAGTTACCATATCCAATAGTTTACTCATTATCTACTGATCAGCAAAACCTAGTAAATAAAACATAGTCGGCCCCTCACAACTATTTAATTTGTTTGATAAAACACTTTTCAATTTCAATGCTAGGCTTTATTTGATATTTCCAAAATACTCTTATGGATTATACTCGTGTTGCCAGTGCTTTCATTTAGATATTGTTTTCCCCAAATTGTATAATAAATTATAGTCTACTAACTTCAATTTAGTTTTCAGGATAATAACTATTATCTTCACTTTATTTCATTGGTACCTACAAAGGTTTACCAAACACTTTATTTAGGTTTTAACTTTCAAGGTTTTAGTAATGTAGGAAGTATAGATTTTTATCAAACCACTGCCAATGAGGGATGCATGAAGAAGCCTCCTCGTGTAGCGCAGTTTGCTCCGCGAGTTACTCAACTGAACGCTCACACCCAACACCTTATTTGACTGGCCAATTCTTCCCTTGATTTGCGACCACTTTCCCACCGGAGTTAAGCAGCCTGCTGTGTTTCGTCGATGTGTGGGAGTTCAAGTGCCTTAGGCATCTTCTGGGCACGCTCGTTCCATCATAGACCTCATACGTCACTTTCCAACAGGCATGATCGAGGTCAAGAGCGGGCACAATCAGCAATAAAAAAAAAAACCGAGTGTGCTTATGACCACACGAATGAAGTGAAACTTCAAACGTATTTGGCTATGAGAGGAAGAGAGAAAGAAAATGTGCGCGCGCACTGCTTTCTTTTGCTTATATCCCCCACTCAACTCTCGTTCGCCTCTCCCGATCACACTTTTTGTAAAGCTTACGTCACGCGTTCGCCAGCTTACTCCCCAAGTCAAGCTTGCGTAAAGAAGTTTCACTTCAAAAGAAAAAAAAAGAGGCTCGTGGCCAAATATTAACCGACGCACGGGTCGATCGAAGATAAAACTACGTTTGCCGAGGTCGTTTCGTGGATGGTGTTGCTCATTCATTACATAGAGACCACTCCGTGCCTCAGAAAGCACGTTAAGCCGTTGATCCCGCCTGCAATTCGTATCCTTGAGAGTCGTTACGGGTAGTCAGCAGCCTAAAAGTCTGACAACCAGTCTCACCGAGGGGTATCGTGTTACCCAGTTACTGGATTGTGGAGATCAGATAGACAGTAAGACAGTAGACTGGAAGCTGACCCCAACTTTATATGGAAAAGCTAGGCAGATTGATTACCAATATTTAAACTACCTGGCTTAGAAAACGGTTCCATTTAAACGTAACATGTCTACCAGACGCTTTCACAAATTTAATTATGCCATTGATTATTCAGTTATAATATTCATTATTAAAGGAAGTTACGCCTATCCTCTGGGCTGTCAGACGTGCTCAATCAAACGTTGCCGTACTCAAATGACAGTTTGATGTGAAAACTTGAATTTGAATCGGGGAGAAGCTTGCGTTACAATGCCATTAGGAAATTTCAAGATTATTATAATTGGAGTGTGAAAATTGATACATAATTTTGCTTGTGATATTTGATGTCTAGGAATATTATTTTGAAATGAGGTATGACTCAACGACTACACTATTACATAATTTCAATGATGCAGAAACTAGGATCAATAATTGTTAAGTGATATTTATTATTGTATACTAACTACGTCCAAATGGTCTTTTGACGTAAGAACCACGTAGATTTGAGTGGACCTGTTTAGACAGTGCACGCATTTATCAATAACCGCGTAGCTCAACACAACTTAAGGAGATCAACGACTCGACGAATAATACCAGACAATAAATCAAGCGATTAGCTTTTAACCGCATCTGTGGTCTAGTCGCAAAACCACCTGTGTCAGATAGATTCGAATCCCAACGGTGGCAAAATTTTCTGCTCGGTTTAGTTGTTGGTAGGGCTTGCTCTAAGCCTGCCTTTTTTATGTATGTGAAATCATCAAATGACCCTTTCCGCTCTGGGTGGAACGGAAGGGAGTGTCAGACTCTTAATGACTAAAACCCATCTGTGTTCCTTCCTTAGCCCTTTATGTTCCGGGGTAGCGGTAACCCTTTCGGACAATCCCGCACCCCCGGCAGGCTTCGGCCCTGACAGGCCCCTTCCTTTATGCTGACATCTCTTTGAGGCGCGCGTGGTACACGTGCGCGCCGTCTGATACGGGCCTGGTCCTGATCGGACGGTGAGCTACCCATTACTCTCCGTCCGCAGGCCCGCGCCTACAGTGGCCGGGAGTCGTCACGCGGCTCCCAACGTCCGGAGTGTCTCCCACTGCGGCTGCTGGGATGTGAGGCTCTCTCCCTCAGCCATTCCGTCACCTCCTTCGCTATGCTCTAAGTCTGCCTGGTTAGCTAACACCATCGTATCTAAGTATGTAGCCATTACAACAATGTTGACAGCATTGCTGTATTTCGGTAGTTAGAGGTAAGCTAGCCAGTTCTTCTGTAGTTGAGGATTCCGGGTGAAGCTCGCTTCCACCTTCAGCCAGATCGTCACTTACCATGAAGGCCAAGAAAGCTCTTGGCCTTCTTCTCTTTTTGTTCTTCATATATTATGTTACCAAGTCTTACTAAGGGGCAATAGCCAGTAACTGGATTGTGGAGGTCAGATAGGCAGTCGGTCCATATAAAATACTGGTATTCAGCTACATCCGGGTAGAATGGAAGCCGACCCCAACATAGTTGGGAAAAGACTAGGCAGATGATGACATTTTACCACAAAGGGTGCCTACCACGACGGTAAAACCACAAAAACGACGGTAAAAACACTCCGGGAGTGCCGACAGAAGTGAATACTTGAACAATTACTTGTGTATTTTTTGAATCGTCATATAAATAAAACACAAACAGAATACTTTGCCACTCACTGACATAATTACCAGAAATACATTAAAACCCGGTACATCCCGAGGACAGCCGAACACATCCAAAGCGGTGTGGGTAACAGTAACAGTGGCACGAGTTCAATGGTTTTTCCCATCTTAAAAAATGCCAAACGCGCCTAAAGAAGTTTTCACTTTAAACAGTAAATTAATACTTCCCATCGACTTTCATCTAAAATTATAAAGAAAGAAAGAAAAAAGTATTTATTGCGACTTGTGTAGGAAGATCACAAACTAAACTAAAGACAGTAAAAAAATAAAATCCAAGTTATACAGGGTGTTACGGAAAGGGTATATCAATACAAACGGGTTAAAGAGTGTATCTGGTCTAGAATCTCTGTACAAAATTTCAGCTCAAAAGCATTAACTTTGAAAATGCTTAATATTTTTTTATTTTGACATCACGGCGCTGCACTGGCGCGCGGCGGCGTGATGTGCGTGTACTAGGCGCACAGACACACTACAGATAATGGATAATGACCCTCGTAGTGCGGTGACACGTTTGTTATGATTTCAATTTAATAAACTATCGAAATAAAAAAATATTAAGCATTTTCAAAGTTACTGCTTTTGAGCTGAAATTTTGTACAGAGATTCTAGACCAGATACACTCTTCAACCCGTTTGTATTGATATACCATTTCCGTAACACCCTGTATAAAAAAAAAAGTAATAAAAAAAAGAAAAATGAACAGAAAGTCTATACGAGGCCAAAAAGGCTCCTATCTTAGCATGCAGACACGTATACATTATATCTAAAATACAGTAAAGATACATGCTTCATTTTTCAACATGGCGGTCGATCTCGAATAATGGAGCTTGCGGAAGGCGCTAGAACAAAAGACGTCTCTTTGATATACACGTCAAATATACAGCAGACGTTATAAGCGTCTTGGAGTGCAAAATGTCGTAAAATGACGTGTATTCCCGTTGATTTTAGAAGTGCTTAGGTATTGTACGCTTTGTTTTATCTGTTGTCGTGTTTATTATGACGGATTTCTATTACAAGCGCCTTGTTAGCTTTTATTAGTTCCCAAAGGATTTTGAGAGCCCTTAGAACTCAAAATTTAAATGTTTACTTACATCTATTTACATAAAACAAAATCGGGTTAGTTACACCAGTTTTAACACAAGAACGGCTGGATCAATTTTTATGATCTTTGATTTGTTGAATTTGTCTCCGCGCAGAATATCAAAATAACTATAAAAAACGAGGACGAAATTCAAGAAAAAAAAATTGGTAAGTATATTAAATTGTTTCATACATTCGTTCTTATTGATTCTGAGGCGGTACGATGTTCGCTGGGTCAGCTAGTTTTATTATAATATCATTGGATTATAATTACTTACATATGTACCAACAAACTTAAATATATATATACTATATACAAATAACAATAAAACGTGTAATAATTCGGCATCAGCTTTATATAATTTAACATTACCTAACTTTTAAAAGCTAAACTAACTGAGACCTTGAAGAAAGAAAATTTCTTATTAAAAGTCATCATAATCAGCCTATAATGTTCCCACTGCTGGGACACAGGCCTCCTCTTCGTGATAGAAAGTGGGCCGTAATCCACGCGGGCCCAGTGCGGGTTGGTATTAAAAGTATGTTTAGTTAAAATAACATTTTATGACTGCTCACAAATCCCATTTGAAATAAAAACTAAGTTCATGAAAAGGAAACTCCTTTTAAGTACAAAACATGTAGGCTTGTTTTACTTTCCAGTACTTAATACTACTTACCAGAGGCTCTTAGCACGAACGCGCGACAAAAACGTAACGTAAATTCGAACAATTTGAAAATACTCCTTTGACACTTCATAATTAGTTTGTTTTAAAACTTTATTGATATCTATGGATGATATGCTACATGGATGAGCAGTGGTGACTGAGTGGCAACGGACATATCATAAAATCAAGTCGAAGCTAATCTTCTATGTCTTTATAGAGGTTGTTGCGCGGTAAACTCTGCTTGCGAGATGCAGGATTTTGCGTGACGTCAGTATGACGCGTTCTTCGCATGTGGCGTTGTAGATACCGCTACATCTTCCTATACATATTATAAAACAAAGTCTCTTTTTGTGTCTGTCTATGTAAAGGCTTTACTGCGGTTTCTACCATCATTTAGAGCTTTTATTTTGGGAGGTTTATATTATATTTTATCATACATTTATTTAATTTAGAAATTGCACAGAAATCTCAATGTGTTCACATGTCACAATTGCACCGGCGAGTCGCTAGTTAAATACTAAAATTGGAGAGTTATATAACTCTAGATATATATATATATCTGACACAAAAAAACGTCACCAGATACAATCTCCAAACCGCAGTCCAATATCGGTAATTAAAAAACATTTAAAAGCTAGTCACAATCTCATCTCTCAGCAACAATCAATGTTAAAAACTTGTCAAAAAATTAGGAAGTTTATAATAGTTAGAGGTAGTAGACAGTTGAAAACGATCAAAACCATCTCGGTGACAAACAAAATGTTACTAAAAACTCGTCAAAAAAATTAGGGAAATTAGAGGTATTGTA
The DNA here is from genome assembly GCA_945859645.1 of Amphipoea oculea. NCBI lineage: Eukaryota > Metazoa > Arthropoda > Insecta > Lepidoptera > Noctuidae > Amphipoea > Amphipoea oculea. The sequence continues at coordinate 19,923,055 of OX243878.1, read as the reverse complement.
GACAGTTGAAAACGTTCAAAATCTAGTCGCAGACTCGCAGTCTCATCTCGGCGACAAACGAATGTTAAAAACTTTTCAAAAATGTAGGGAAATTAAAGGTATTTTTGACAGATGGATCTGTCAAAAATACCTCTATTTTCCCTGCCGGCTGAGATTAGACTGTGAACTTTCTTAAAAAAGACGGGTTGCACTCCGGGAGTGCCGGCGGAAGTGAAAACTTGAATATTAACGTAGTGCATTTTTGATAATTTTCAATAATAGATGCACTTTGTTCAATTTCCATATTTTAAACACTTTATATACACGAATTTTACGAATATACAGCAGTTTGGCCACTACAAAGACGGTCGAGCCATCAGCTGTCACAATCCATGGATGCGCGTGACACGCTGTAACATAAACACACACGAATATTCGCCCAAGCGCCCTGCGCCGCCTAAGCGAAACAGCAGGCATACATTTTCATCGCGCCATAGAAAGAGAGGGGGATACTTCCTCTCCTACGCCGCGCCGGCAGTCTACTCTCCATCCGTCTTACGAATTTTCGATCAGGTCACGTGTCCTGACGCGATGTCCTGACGCGAGTTTAACATTATTTACCCATTACAAAAAAAGTGTGCAACGCCGCTAAAGAAGTTTTCACTTCAATGAAATTACGAGGATTGCCCCTCAGGCTGTGAACGTTCTCCTCAGAACATTTGCAATCATACACGTCACATACACATAAAGCGGTACATCTAACCTCAACATTTCGCCTGTTCGTCTCCCATTGCGTTTGCTATACTCCTTCTCCCTCACAGCCTCCCCACAAGAGGTCTGAGCCGGAATTGCGGTGAAGTGCGTAAAAGAACAATTATCTGAATCAGGTAGCCTCTGTGGCACCCCACATGCTCGACTAATACATGTCTGTCGGATTAGATTTTTCCGGGTTGCAAGAATTAATAAAATAAAATGTTTCTTAAAAATTGAGCCCGGGTTGAATGGAGATGGTGAGTGTTTTAAGGGTAGGTTTACTTAGTAACTTTATCAATAAAATACATTTTCTGTTTTATTTACGAGTAAAAATATATTGAACACAAAAAATTTTTTTCGTGTCACGAAAAAAACTCTTCTTCGAGTCGCGAACACAACAAAAACGTTTGAACTACCAAAATGATAAAGAAAAATATGGAAACGTGCTTTTAATAAAATCGCTTATGAATATTGAATCGTATGAACATTATTATTACCTCAATAATATAAGTGGATTATATTATTGAGGTAATATTTTTTTTCATTTTCCAGACTTTAGTAAAATTGTACCGAACTAAGATTTATCAGCGACTAGCTGTGCCCCGCGGTTTCACTCGCATAAGTGTCGATCCCGTGGGAATATCGGGATAAAAACTATCCTATGTCCTTCCCCGGGACTCAAAATGGATAAAATCCTTTGTGGCATTATCCTCTAATACCTAGACATTTGGATTGGATAAGTATCAGCAGAACATTGTGAGGAAACTGGCATGTCTTGGACCCAAAAATTCGAAGACGTGTGACATCCACCAACCCGCACTGGGTCCGAGTAGTGCATTACGGCCCACTCCCTCTCATAGAGAGGAGGCCTGGGTCTCAGCAGTTCCCACTGCGGAGACCTTGGCTGATTATGATAAGTATTCAGCACTGGATACGAAGGACTTACATAATGTAAATTCAAACCAACCAAGAATTCTTTAATCTTTTCATAACATACAAGTGTTTAAATGTAAATAAACGTCAATTTCCCTGTAATCATTTCAACAGCGCCATTACAAAAATAAACAATCTACCAGTAAGAGTTTGTGTAGAAAATCACAAAATAAAATGTTAAGCAAATAGTATTATACAATACACACATACTTTTCTAATAAAAAAGTGAAAGGAGCGAGCGGATTTTGTACGCTGATAAATACACAGGGGAATGACACACGCGCCAGGGGAATGATAAAAGGTAGGAAAATGAAGTCGTAACATAAAATTTGTTTGTTGTATTATTATTAATGGGGAAATCTAAAGGCGTGTAATACATTCAAGGCAGTGAAGAGTTCAAAGCGATGTGAAGAGTTCCTGTGTGGTTGTTATGGTTTTACTGATGGGAAATTTAATACAGTAATGATTTTACTTTCTCCAGATTCAAAGGCCTTTGATTACTCCTACACAAACGGTGATTATTTCCCGTTACTCAACGCTGCCTCCTACCGAATAATTATAAACACTGCATCTATTTTAAGGAAAGTCTACTTCCTGGTTCTTGTCCATACTATATATATACATATAAAATTCAAAGTCCTGACTGACTGACTGACATATCAACGCACAGCCTAAACCGCTGGTCCTAAAGACATGAAATTTGGAGGGTGTGTTCTTAGTGAAGAGTAGGTATCCACTAAGAAAGGGTTTTTCGAAATTCCACCCCTAAGAGGGTGAATGGGGGGAGGATGAAATTTCATGCGGACGAAGTCGCGGGCAGAAGCTAGTATTTAATATTATAAATTCGAAAGTAACTCAGGGGAAAGGACATAGGGTACTTTTTATCATATAAAGGGAAAGGACATGGGGTACTTTTTATCCCGATATTCCCACGGTATCGAGACTTATGCGGGTGAAACCGCGGGGCGCAGCTAGTTACTATATAAATTAAAAGGAGAGAACAACAACCCGTAAACCAATTTCCTGCAAAATGAACAATGTATCTACATTAGGACCTTAATGACCACGTATACTTCGACGAGTCGAATGGTTTTAATTTACTCACAGCTTGATAGATTCTCTTAGACGTTGCACGTGTACAAAGCAATAAAAGTCTAGGTGAATGAGTCGTAATGTCGTAGTCTTTTTGCTTGATAGTAACCCATATATTACCTTCTAGCGATTTTATAGGGTGGGAAAGGTATCAAGGGATTTTCGCGGTAAGTTTAGGTATATAGAAACTCAGCTATTTTGATGTATTAGGTATTTTGTTATTATGGCCAAATTGATCTTGGCCAATAAATAGATTTTTAAAAATATTTTTAGTTTTGGTTTTTCACTCACTACGAGCCGCCTTTTGTCAAGTGTTTTTGACAAAATTCTGTTACTTCAACAATATGTTGCCAAACGAAGTATCGAAATTGATTTTAAAAGTTAAATTATGTTGCGTTAAAACTAAAACTGTGACCAATATGCGTGGAGTGAGCAAAATCGAGCGTGTTATGGCAGTGCCCAGTAAAATGTCATTATCCAAAATCTGCGGTGAACGGCAGAACTTTTGTAAACCGAGTGCCATGTGATTATTTGTGTAACTACTTTTTATTATTTGTTTTTTGCCCGAAGTATTTCTGTCTGTTACCTCTTCACGCTTAAACCGCTGAACCGATTGAGGTTAAAATTGGTATGGAGATAGTGAGTCCCGGGAAAGGACATATGATAGTTTTTATTCCGATATTTCCACGGGATCGACACTTATGCGGGTGAAACCGTGGGGCGCTGCTAGTAGGACATAAACAACTAGTGAAATGTGGGTGAATTATAAACTTCTACCCTTTCATTAAATGTAGGCGTTATGTTACCCTTTCTTATTTTTTTTTTTGTATATTATGCTCTTCATTGCGTCATGTTCACCGCAAATAAACGTATTTTCTTTCTTTATATTATTATACTTAACATTAACATAGCGCTTGCAATCTCCTCCTCAATCGATTTAAAACAGCGTTATTCAAATGGTTTATAAAAAAATCATTATTCTTCATCATCCATCTTGACGTTCAAAAGTGCCTTTTATGTGCCTATTTGAAATAACTGCTTTGACTTTCGACTTTTTTTTTGACGTTATAAATTCTGTGTTTAGACTTTAAAGATTCACATTGACATGTTACTATTAAATTTGACATATAATATAAAATTTAATAACTATGATTTATGTAGGTACCAATTTTATATGCTTCATTTTTAAATTCATGTAATCAATAATTTTGCATGCTGTAATTCTAGTTCCCTAAAGTTGTATATGCAGACGTGTGCGCATGCAAGCCCAGTTTCAGCGAAATGGTCTTTTCAGAAACATTGCCTTCTCAGTAGATATTAATTGACCATGATAAAGCATTAGTGCGCCATGTAAAAGACCCGACTACAACACAATTCCTAGAATTAGTGAGTTCGTTTTTACAACACGATCTCGGGAACAATGCGCCCAGTATTTCATATTAACGGTCCCAACAGCGGGGCAATGAAAATTAATGCCCCACAGAACCACGAATGCATATGATCATTATTGCTCACATAAAAACGAGATAGTGCTCGTGATTTAATGCTGTAACCTTGTACAGGAAGTATTGCTGTTTTAAGTTATAGTTGTGCGAAGGACAAGTCTTTATTGAATTTTAAGTACATACTTGTATTCGGTTGTGGCCGAATTCTGCATGACGAAAACAACTGACTATCATTTTCTGTGATTTCGTTCTCGTGGACTTTGTGGTCACTAGATACCATATTACCTAGTATTATATTATAAGTATGAAGTATCTATTTTATATTATAAGCGGCTGGGATAAAAAGCACCTTATGTACCTACAGTGTGGGAAAATATTTTTTAAGCAAATTGACATCCTTCGTCAATATGCCGTATAAGAATACCAATAAAATTTTGTTTGAATATAGGTACAGTCAGCTTCAGAGAAAGGAACCCCCTTTGGTAATGACATCAAGAAGTCTTGGGGTGGTTCCTTTTCTCTGACGCTGTCTGTACCTACGGTAAATTGAAGTTGGTAGTCAAAGTGCTTAACAATTGATTTTCCTAACTTTCATCATCATCATCATCATTTCAGCGGAAAGACGTCCACTGCTGGACATAGGCCTCCCCCAAGCACCTCCACTTCGACCGGTTTTGTGCTTCTCGCATCCAACGAGTTCCTGCGACTCGGCCATCTGTTCTGCGAGCAATGTGCCCTGCCCACTGCCACTTAAGTTTGGCAATTCTTCGGGCTATGTCGGTTACCTTGGTTCTCCTGCGGATCTCTTCATTTCTGATTCGATCCCGCAGGGAAACTCCAAGCAGCAAGTTTCCTAACTTTACTAGAACATAATCTAGTATTTTAGTCATTGAGTTACAAACATCAAAACGATGGAGACATAACCCCTTAGTTGTCGTTTAGGTCACTCAAAAGGAAATAAAAATAGATTTTTCAAACAAAAATAATAAATATGTCAAAAATGAGAAAACGGCTTTTTCAGAAAATAACCGTTCTTACGCATGTATAAATAAATCCAAACACAAAATAATTCTGAAGAGCACTTACATTTTTCAATCCGTCGTAATGCGGAACCTGAATTTGACGAAAAAGCCTTGTACAAGTATAGCATACTCGTACATATTTTATTGTAAGAGAGTGTTTTGCACGGCTACCACCCGAAGTGAGTGAATTTGTAAATTATAAATTTACGTACGGAGAGGAGGCATACCTATTATGTAAAGAAAGGACTATTTTTTTCTTGGAAGCGGTTCATGGTTCTGTGGTGTTTCGAAAAGCTTTTTACCCGACTGCGCAAGAAGGAGGGTTATGTTTTTCGAGAGAATGTATGTTTGTACGTATGTATGTATAATTGTTTGGCACGCTCTGCAGCCTGAACGGCTTGATGGATTATAACTTCTGAGGTGTCGTTAGATTCGTAATTACTGTGAGAGTGATACTGGGTATATCAAAATAAAAAAAACTAATATGGCGGACTTTTGGCGCCATATTACGCCTTCAAAAAATTTTTTTCGTAAGGATTTTGTTTAGGTTTCAAAAGTGATTACAAAGATTTGTCAGTTGGATCCGTATTAGCAATAATTTTTTTTATTTTGTAATTACGACGAATTCACCATTAATAGTTATTTTTCATTGATCGATAGTGTTATATGAACTTAAAGGGTTGTATTGATGATTTGAATGATTAAAAAAAAAAACAAAAAAAAAAAAAAACATATTTGTTATCGATAATAATAAAATTTAATCTTTTTTGCATCCATAATGTCCACGTACAGATGGTAAGTATAAAACAATAGAATCAATTAAGGTCTCAGCAAAATTTTAAATAAATAGGAGAAAGGAAGAGCACTTTTATGGTTTTCGTTTTTATGGTTACGCTCGCGAATCATATTTTAATCAACATACAACCTGACACTGACCTGCAAATCGCAAAAAAATGTAAGAAAATTTAAATTTCAAAATCATAAAAAAAAAATTGAAATTTATATTTTTGAAGTGAAAACTTCTTTAGTGGCGTTGTACACTTTTTTTGTAATGGGTAAAAATGTTAAAACTCGCGTCAGGACACGTGACACTGATCGAAAATTCGTAAGACGGATGGAGAGTAGACAGCCGGCGCAGCGTAGGAGAGGAAGTATCCCCCCTCTCTTTCTACGGCTCGGTGAAAATGTATGCCTGCTGTTTCGTTTAGGCGGCGCAAGGCGCTTGCGCGAATATTCGTGTGTGTTTATGTTACAGCGTGGCACGCGCATCCACGGATGGTGACAGCTGATGGCTCGACCGTCTGTGTAGTGGCCACACTGCTGTGTATTCGTAAAATTATTATAAAACAAAAAAATAGATACTTTACTTTAATTGTCATGTTTGTGTACGATAACGCAATAAATAAATATTGTATTCTACCACATAAATGATAGTACTTTTATACTAATAATTAAAGCAATTCGTGCAAAATTATTCCCTAACCATTCCCAAATATCAAAAATGCACAACGTTAATATTCAAGTTTTCACTTCTGCCGGCACTCCAGGAGCGCAACCCGTCTTTTTTTTATATGTAAACATCACAGACATGATGGATATCGATATCTCAAAACTAAGATAAAAATAAGGCCAGTGCCGGTTTAGTCAATTTTTTTCGCTTTACTTTCTTTCGCCTTATTATTATATCTACGTAAAAGAGTCCTGACTAATCTGCCTATCCCCATAGAAAGAGGGTATGAGTTTAGATATGAAAGCGATAATAAACTAACCAGATATAAAACACGAAAGGTTAAAGCTCCATACCAACCGCGCCACTTTATATTGTGATGATAAGCATGTTTCAGTAATATGTATTTTAATTTTGTTCCATATGCCTTTTGATGAGCGGCCATTTTGTTAACCATATTACGTAATGGCGGACGGTGTTAATGGAATGTTTTTAGGGCATCAGTTTTAAATTATGCAATGAGTAAAAATAATAAAGATTAATATTTTTTGTCTGCGGTGATTAGTCCAGTGGTTAACCTTTTAAGCGCTTGGCTAAATATCAATTGCCATACAAATCGATAAAATCAAGATAAAACTTTTTTACAAAAAAAAAAACAACCGACTTCAAAAAAAACACTACAAAGTGATAAATAACTTTAATTTCGGAAGTCGGTGTCGTTGGTTCCGCATTTTCGTTTTTGACACCGACTTCCGAAATTAAAGTTATTTATCACTTTGTAGTGTTTTTTTTGAAGTCGGTTGTTTTTTTTTTGTAAAAAAGTTTTTATTTTTCACTTTTTAGTTGTACCTACCCCACAAAAAAGTAAACAAAAAAATCGTTAATGTGGACAATGCAGATAAATTTTTAGATTTTTGTTGATTTTTAAAAAACCGCTTGTCCGATTTCGATAAAATTTTCATGGGACCATTTGGGAACTATACCCTTTCCAACAAAAAAAGAATTTTTCAAATCGGTTGGCAAGCGACGAAGTTATGCGCGAACAAACACAAAAAAAAAAAAAAAACATACAAACATTCGAATTGAGAACCTCCTCCTTTTTTAGAAGTCGGTTAAAAATAACACCTACAATAAGGAGGAGAAATCGTTGTATCGATTAAAAAATAGTCAAAAAGATTTTTTCTCTATTTAGTCAAAAGGTTAAGCCTTCACCTCTCATGTACTAAGTTGTGCAACCTACCATGGTTACCACAAGTGAAGCGCGCGTCGCTTCATGAGGTATAAATACAATCAGAAAGTTTTTGAGGTCGCATTCTTCGATTTGTTTTTCGTGCTACTGTGATCAGACTTTCAAAGTCTAATTCGCAAATAAGAAGTTACATATTTATAGCAGTTATATGTTACAGACAGCATAATGTCGTGACATCTAAGGATCGTAAAATCCGAACATCGATCGGCGCCGTCCGACATGACTCATTGGGCTCAAGATATACGAGAACTGTAGTTAAGTACTGATTTACTACTGACAATATAGTACCTAATGTAAATCGGGGGAAATTTATCTTCAATTTAATATATTTGAGAAGAGTAGACTGTATATGGAATGTTTTATCACTTATATTATTACTGCTCTACGATATAATGAAACGAAGAGGGGCTTGTGGCTAAGTAATAACAGCCGCACGGGTCGATCAATCAGGTTAAGCTACGCTTGCCGCGGTTTGTCTGTGGATGGGTGACCATCTTCACATACCAAGACCCCTCCGTGCCTCGGAAAGCACGTTAAGCCGTTGGTCCCGGCTGTCATTCGTGGATCTTCGACAGTCGTTACTGGTAGTCAAAAGCCCGAAAGTCTGACAAAATCAAAAAAAAATCAAAAATCAAAATCAAAAGTCATTTATTCAAACTGGGCTGAGAATCAGCACTTTTCGAACGTGAAAACGACGAACGACAACCAGTGTTACCAAGGGGTATCGTATTACCCAGTAACTGGGTTGTGGAAGTCAGATAAAGTCAGATAGGCAGTCGCTCCATGTAAAATACTGGTAATGTAGCTGCAGCCGGTTAGGCTGGAAGCCGAACCCAACATAGTTGGGAAAAGGCTAGGCAGATGATGATGTTATGATTGCTATGTTAGTACTATTATTATAGATGGCCACATTGGCCACAAACTAGCATTTATTTTCTACTTAGTGACCCGCCCCTGCTTGGCACGCTTTTTACGACTTGACAAAATATCGAGGTTTCTTTTTATGTACGTTTAGTATGAATGTACCTACAGACGCCAGCACACCAAGCTATCCGAAACTGTAAAATTTTCCCGATCAACTTTGAACCTTATGCTTTAGAAATAAAGTTGAGTATCTATTTGACAGATAGTAGTAGCTTTATGTGCTGGCATCTGTACAATCATACACATAAGCCTTACGGAATAAATTCTCTAACTAAATGACAGTGAAATCCACATCAAGAATCTGTAGCGTGGTTTCAAAGAACAACGCGCTCACGCCAGATACACGAAAAAACTTTTTAAGAAAAAAAAACCGACTTCCAAAAAAACACTACAAAGTGAAAAATAACTTTATTTCGGAAGTCGGTGTCTTTGGATCTGTATTTTAGTTTTTTGCCACCGACTTCCGAAATAAAGTTATTTTTCACTTTGTAGTGTTTTTTTGGAAGTCGGTTTTTTTTTCTTAAAAAGTTTTTATTTCACGCTTTTTAGTGGGTCTGCTTATAATTTATCTAAGTTACAATAGCCTAGTGATTATCGCCTTTTACAAACAAAATATTGCTTTTCCCGATGCAGGGAAGTTAATTGTTGAGGAGTTCTCCAGGTCCACCATCAGCTCCATATCACCATTCACATTGTGACGAGCATAAATTGCTTAGCAACCATATTAAACTAATCGAATCGCAACCCGTGAAATACTTAGATATTATTGAGTACTTCCGATGGCCATCAGTGGTCTTCATCATCAGTTCCACTTCACCAAATAGTGCTTTCCGAGAGCAAATGCACGAGTTACTATAAAAAATACCCAAATCGCTATAGGTGTGCCTATAATATTTGAAGAGTTCCTTCGATTTCTCCAGGATCCCATCATCAAATCTTGACCTGATGCTTTTAGACTAGATGCTGATAATCCTGGCTGCAGCATCAGGCCAGACTTATGTCAACATTACATTGAACTTAAAATTTTGTCCTGTTTAAAATGAGCCCAAACACAGCTACGGTGCTGTAATTTCAAGGTTGGTACTTTTTCTGATGCTCCTGGCTTCAGCATCAGGTCTTTATGTACTTCGGTGTTCCTCATTAACAGTACGTTTATCCACACATCGAGCCCTTTTCAATGAGCCTAAACACGATATATCTGCTGTTAGTTGTCGAGGAGTTAGGTACTCTGCAGACTATCCTGACTGCAGCATCAGATCATGACTTGATGATCATGAGACCAATTAATGTGGCAAATGCCCTATCAAACATCAAAACAATTTACTAAAACAGTCCTTTCCTGTTCGAGTAACTTCTTACTGTTAAGGAGTTGTACCTTCCATCTTCAGCCCAGCTACCTGAGATGGTGACAACCATACGCAAATACACAAGATACTTCATAAAACATGCGAAAAACAATAAGTGAGCCTATAAAATTTGAGGGTTGCCCTCGATTTCTCTAAGATCCCATCATCAGATATTGAAATGGTGACAATGGGACCACACGGGAAGCACCAGCTTTCAAATAAAAAAAGAATCATGAAAATCGGTTCACCCAGTCGAAAGTTATGAGGTAACAAACATAAAAAAAAAATTCAGTCGAATTGATAACCTCCTCCTTTTTTTGAAGTCGGTTAAAAAGCGACTTTAATCTGTTGAAGGACTCTGATCGAGACACAAAATAAGTTTTATTGTTATTACACCAGGGGGCGTATAATGTCCATTAATGGGTTGACTAATAGTAGGTATGTTTAAATTAAACATTAGGAGTTTTACTCAAGCTGCTTAGCTTTTGCCCAGAAGTGGGATATTTATGGGCTAAATATAAATAAAATAAAAAAAAATACTCAAAGGAAAATACCGCAGTAATTAAAAATACTTTTCACTACAGGTAAAGTCAGCAACAAAAATCGATTAACACTGTCATTTTTACATGTTATTAAATTGACAACATTTTTTTTTCAATAAACTGCTTTTTAGCTTTTCACATAATAGCAAAGAGTTTATATTCTATTTTTTTTTCTTCTGCTGCAATTTGGAACACATACATGGATATTTTTTATCACCATCCAAACTTTTACATGGTGTTCTACTCATAAAAATGAACAACTTTCACTATGGGACCAACTCTGAAATCACGAAAAAAATCTGCTGTTTCATACAAAAGTTCAATACCTACTTGACCAAAATGTATGAAACAGCAGATTTTTTTTTGTGATTTCAGAGTTGGTCCCATAGTGAAAGTTGTTCATATTCATGGGTAGAACATCCTGTAAAAAATTGGATGGTAATAAAAAAATCTGAAGTGTTAATCGACTATTTTTGTTGACCGTACTTGCATATATGTGATTAGAAACAACAAATGAAAAAGAACTTGCAAAATGCAACACCATAAATCAAAAAACACTAAAAAGTACCACAAAATCTGTAACACCGCCAGATTGCGCAGAAAACAGAAGATATTTTCTTATATCCCCTTTATTCCCCCCGTTTAGTGTTCTTAAATTATCCCTTTCCAATCAATAACTTGCCTATTGCCAATAAACGGGAACTAACGAACAGCGAGCGAAGACAATAAAAATCTGGGAGGGTCTTATAAAATTGATCGGAACCACCCCAGCCAGGGTTTGTTAGGGTACCGTGGCGTAAAAATTCTGTAGGTCAGTTTTTTTGTCCTGAAGTGTATTTTTTTTTAAAGTACTTTGATCACGTCATTAAAGGTGTCTTTTTACATGTCAGAAATAAGGTTTGTTTTTATTAACTCAAATAACCACTTGTTTGCGGTGACGGAAAACATAACAAGCTGTGCTAATAAAGAAGTCGGTTAAAAAAGATTATATCGACGGTTCCCCGCCTATTTGATCTACCCGTTATTTTTCGCGAAATTGAGTTATATACATAATTGGAATGCGTGAATTTTTCTGATTCCAATTTTGTACTTATATCTCAATTTCGCAAAAACTGTCGCTTAGATCAAATAGCCGGGGAACCGTCGATATACAGGTTGAAATTGAAAACATGCGACAAAACGAAATGGGAGATTGTAGGTACTCATCATTATGAACAACTTTTACTATGGGAGCAAACCTGAAATCGCGAAAAAAAAATCAGCTGTTCCCTACATTTTGACGAGTTATGCGATCATAAAATGTTTTTAATTTCACCCTGTATTAGAAACTTCATTCAGTATTATACAACACGAATTGGAAACCATTAAATGAATGAGTATCGATGTATATATTTTTTTTAAACTGACAAAAAACTATGAATTTAAGAAAACAGCACAACCCTGGAACATGTGGTACCCGTTATCCTAAAAAAGAATTAACACAACAAATATATCAGCATAAAAACTTCACTACAGAACCCTTTCTCAAATGCTGTCATCGCCTGGTTTTTTGTCCTGTCTAAATTGGAGCGACGTAAAAAGTTGGTATCAGTCCGTTTATGGTGTTTCGATGAGCGGCTGCGAGATAAAAACGATGGCAAAGACAAATGGCAACTTGTTTTCGATGAAAGAAGCTCACGGATGGCTGGATACGAGCTAGCTTGACAGCGATGCTGGGCACTGAAAAATGGAACGTTCGGAATTGGATTTTGGACTCGGTCATTTTTTCTGGGTCGAAGTGTAGGCGTGTAAGGATCTGAGATAAGATTTTTGGTTTTTGTAGCACAGTTTATCTCGCCACCCTAATTCCGTAAGACATTATCAATTTCAATCTGAAACATTTTTTTTTAAACGTTGCCCCACACTAGGAATTTCTCCTGTATCGTGGGTGCGTGTGGGTATTTTGAAGGATGTTGCTAGAGCATTGCTTCGTGTGTTTGAAAAATTTGTCTGCTTAGCAACGTAAATAACGCAATGAATGTTGGTGTACTGTCAAAATGAAAGCCATACTGGCAGCCTACTTATAGTGTATTACGCTACCTTGGTTCGATAATGGCGCCGATTCCCTTGTTAACAAACTAAAGTATATTTAAGTTCAGTGCATCTTTTTCTTTCTATTTCATTAAGAAAAGGACAGAACACAAATATTAGTTTAGTCCTGTCAAATCAAGATACTCCATAAACAAGTTTAGTCGTGATTAAAAAGTTGGCTACTAAAAATACGTCAATTTATGTCAGGCGCTGACTAATTTGACAGGACTCAACTAATATTTATGTTCTGTCCTTTTCATAATGAAATAGAAAGAATAAGATGCACTGAACTTAAATTTAGTTTAGATTGTGAACAAGGGAATCGGCGCCAATGACTGTAAAAATATACATTATTTAAATATATGCAGATGAGAATAATGGTGAGTGGCAATCTTTATAGTTTCCTAAAACTTTGAAATAAATAAATATTAGATCGAAATAAAATTATTGTTGACCTATGATTTGCTAAATCTCGAGTGGCATGTGGCTAAGTAATATCAGAGATGGACTCATGGCTAAATAATATCAGCCTCACGGGTCGATCGATCAGGTTAAGCTACGCTTGCCGCGGTTGGTCAGTGGATGGGTGACCATCCTTAGATACCAAGACCCCTCCGTGCCTCGGAAAGCACGTTAAGCTGTTGGTCCCGGTAATTTGTGGATTTTTGACAGTCGTTACGGGTCGTCAGACGCCCGAAAATCTGACAACCAGTCTTACCAAGGGATATCGTATTACCCAGTAACTGGATTGTGGAGGTCAGATAGGCAGTCGCTCCATGTAAAATACTGGTACTCAGCTGTCAGCTGCATCCGGTTAGACTGGAAGCTGACCCCAACGTAGTTGGGAAAAGGCTAGGCAGATGATGATGATATGCTTAATCTCAGTGTAAAACAAACTCACTGGAGTTACATAACTGGAACTGTTCTAACAGAAACATTGATTATTCGCCCGTTAATAATCCCAAAAGCCAAACTAACTAGATCTATGAAGCAAATCACTTTGTAGAATAGAATTAATTAATATATCATAACATCACGCTTGTTATCCCTGAAAAGTTCGAGATAAAGAAAGAAAGAAAAAGTATTTATTGCGACACGTACAGGAAGATCACAAACTAAACTAAACACAGTAAAAAATAAAAAAACTAAGTTATATAAAAAAAAGTAACAAAAAGAAAAATGAGAAAGAAACTCCTATACGAGGCCAAAAGGCTCCTATCTCAGCATGATGCTGCGACATTTAAAAAATAAATGTCGCAGCGCTGGTATTCTGATAGGGCCCGCCGCTGTGATGTCACGGGCAGTTACAGAAATAAATAAATATTAAAATAGATTTAACATGTAAAATATTAGCAAATAAAATAAAATATAAATTTACGATACGTGTAAGTACCTATAATACACATTTCATTACACGTTTCCACAAGTCCTCAAAAAAATAATAAAAAAGCTATAAATTAAAGATGTCCCCGAAGAATTTCCCTAAAAAGTAAACCAATATATTCATATCTCCTAAACTATTAAAAATCTCATCACTATTTTCGGATACCCCTAGATCATGAGGAATCAAATTTTTTTTTACTGACGTCACTATTTGGAACACTCTGTATAATAAGAGTCCAGCCTGTTACCATAGCTCACCGTTCGATCAGGACCAGGCCCGTGCCGGACGGCGCGTACGTGTTCCACGCGCGCCTCAAAGAGATGTCAACGAAAACGAAGGGGCCTGCCAGGGCTGAAGCCTGCCGGGGGTGCGGGATTGTCCGAAAGGGTTACCGCTACCCCGGAACATAAAGGGCTAAGGAAGGAACACGGATGAGTTTTAGTCAGTAAGAGTCTGACACTCCCTTCCGCTCCACCCAGAGCGGGAGGGGTCATTTGATTATTTCCCATCCATAAAAAAAGCCTGTTTCCATCAATTGAGCACAAATCATAAAATAGACCTCTAGACCAAAAATCCCTTCTAACCTTTGTCAGACCATGAATCCTGCCAACCTCGTTTACGAAAAAAGGCGTGAAATTAGAAGAGAGGTATCGAACAGTCTATTGGAACCCAATTTAGTAGGAAACGATCTGTCGGGAGAACAATTCGGAGAAAAAGTGATTCCCGATCAACGGGTCGTCTTGACGTCGAGTGTAATTGCCAAATTGTGTTGTTAACCCCTGTGGATGTTCTGTGGTGATTGGTTTTCCTGGCTTTTGATGTATTTGGAGGTAACATTTTGTGTTAGGAGTATGATGGAATTTGAGTTTTAAAATTATAGAAAAAAAAAATGAAATATAACGAAGAAACTGTACAAAACATCGATATTTACTTGCAATTTCTTACTACTTAAGAACCGATTATTATACATATTATCTGTGCTAAGAACTATAGGACGGTAGGTTGTAAGGTCGAACCTAGACAGGTACTTTCTTTATGTAAATTATTTTATCACCACCGCTCTCAAAACGGTGAAGAAAAAAATTCTGAGGAAACCGGCATTTCTTAGAACCAAAAATTCGAAAAAATGTGACATCTACCAATCCGCACTGGGCCCGCGTGGTGGAATACGGCCCAATCCCTCTCGAAGAGAGGACGCCTGTGTTCCAGCAGTGGAAATATTGTAGGCTGATTATGTATGTTTTTTTTTTTTTTTTTTTATTTGAAATGGGCTTGCTCTTGACTCTAGCCTAGGTCAAAGGTGACAGAGACAAAGTCGACGATGGAGCGAGCTTACCCAGAAGAAGCCTGTTCACTCTCACTTTAAAGAGATTCGGGTTGTATGCGCTCGGAAAAACAGACGCAGGTAGAGAGTTCCACTCTTTTGCTGTGCGCATTATAAACGACATTTGCATACGCTTAGTGCGAATTGGTGGAACAGCAACCAGGTAGGGATGGTAACTTGCAGTGCGCCTGGATGTCCGAAGGTAGAAGGGGGCCGGTGGAATGAGGTCGTGGAGTTCTTGGGCACACTCACCGAAGTACAGTCTGTAGAAGACCGACAGGCAGGCAACCTTGCGGCGATGAGCCAAGCTGTGAAGCTTGGCATCCACCAGTTTATGTTATGTAAGAACCATGATAATCTAATTTTGATATCTGGCAACCCTAACTCAAAGCATTTATTTCAGAAAAACCATTTATATACTTTTGAATAGTCACAGAGTCGATCAGTCAGAACGATGAAGGCATTGGCCCAAACTTATCACTCTGAGGCCTTTATCCATCTAAGGCCGATAGAATTTTGTTCACCCCGATCAACGGCCATCTTTTACCAACCATAACGAACCAAACTCACTGGACAATGACCATCCAATTTACTTTTTCGACAAAAAAAATCTAATCTACCCACACGTTCTCAAATAAAATGAAATAAAGCCAATATTCACCGAATTTCCAGTTAAAGGGGGAGCAATAAATCTTATGGAGAATTGTCTACGTCGCTAGTTCAGTGTTTCGCCCCGATATCACTTGGGGGTAAACGAGCCAAATAAACTTTGAACATACTGTATTTATTATAGGGTGTTGTCGTCGCCGTTGTTTTAAATTAGGTAGGTGGTATTGATTAGTGAGTGATTGTGGCTTGTTGTTGTTGTTTTAGTATAGGTTAAGTAGGTTCTTCTTATTGTTACGGGTAGAAGCACGCGAGTCTGACAACCAGTCTTACCAAGGGATGTCGTATTATCCACTAAGTGCTCATGTATACGAGCGGCAAGTTGCCATTTTTTTTTTTGGCGGTGGAAATGCGCATGGACTTCCTCTATCGTGGGCGACATAGGGGCATGCCGGACTCTTACCGACTAAGACCACCGCGGTGTTCCACCTCTACCTATGGCCGGGGGTGCAGGATTCGCATAAGCATTCACCGCTCCCCGACAGGCCTCGACCCGCTGTTCCTCAGCGGGTCCCACCTCCCCGTGCGCCCATTCCTATAATGGCTGCACCCACTCTCGAGTGGCGCGCGTGGAACACTGCAGCGCCAACTCGGGCCTGTCTGGTCGGACGACGGACGAGCGGCACGTTGCCTTCGGCAGTGGCAACTGCAACCATGGACACGCGTCAGATGCAGCCGTAAACGTGTCGAAGTTACGCAGGCTACCGTCGACAACGTACACGTGATTGTCCTCGTCGTGTTGATCCCGTTTGGCTGGAAACTGACCACATGTAATATTTAAATTGATTGTATTAAAATAATATTTACAACGTCGCTTTTTATTTATTTGTATACATATTTACATAATATAAGCTAACATATAAAGTATAATAATATGTACTATTATCGTCGGTTGGTGCCACATTTCATTAACATTTCCTAAGGGGCCTCTGCGGGTTGGCTTGGCTTCGGCCCCTCGTACGCCTTCCAAAGGACCGGGACCCCATGGTCCCGAGATATGTAAAATGTAGAATTATATGAAAAAAAATTAATAAAATATTAATTTACCAATAAAATATTAATTTCTGCTTGATTTCAACATATTTCAGTACATTTATTCTTACAGCTATCAGAAAAAATGCAAACCTTTGGATCTTGGATCTTTAAGTGGGCAGTTTAATTTATAGTTGAAATGTTTTGACTCAGTTCATTTAAGAAGGCGGGTGCAAATACACGTTTTATCTAGCTAGTCCGCAAAGTAATTGGGATATCTTTGCAGATTTGTGATTTAAAGAACCAAGCCACTGTCACTAAAAGTAAGCTCTAGGTTATTTAGGAATACTTTTAAGGCGAATCCTATCGGTTACGGATATTTTGTTCTTAAAGCGAAAGCGTCACGGTAGCCCACGAAATTCAAATTTTCTTACGTTTTTTTGCAATTTGCATGTCATCAGGTTCTATGTTGATCTAAATATTTTAAGATTCGCGAGCTTAACAATCGAATTATAATAATTAAAATCATCAACCCTCTAAGTTCTTATTTATAACCCTATTAATTGATATTTCACACCCATTACCTCCTTAAGTAATTCTGAAAGGGCGTTGGGACAAAATTGCATTAACAAAAGTTTTTTTTTCAACGTAATGACTAGATGTCTATATTTTTGTGGCCTATTCATTACAACAAAAATTGGCCTCAGAATTATTTTAACATCAAAAGTTATTTCATATAACTTTGTAAATACTTCGCAAAGTCAAGTACCTACGTAAGAAAGGCGTAACGAATACATTTTATGGCTTCAAAGAAAATAGCTATAAAAAGATAAATGAGCATTGATTTTTTAGAGTTATATCAATTTAAGACGTTTTGCTGTTTTCGTAATAGAAGGAAAAGATAAATGGGTTTCATTCACGGTTTTTGTGTCAAAAGTGGTTTTAAAAAGCCATTTGCTATAATCTTTTTATGTTTGTTCATGTGAAAATCGGTTCACTTTTTGTGAATGTAGATAGGTTTCTGCAGAAGTAATGACCGTTTTAGAAGCTCGAAAATTTGACAACCAGTCTTACCAAGGGGTATCGTATTACCCAGTAACTGGGTTGTGGCGATCAGATAGACAGTCGCTCCATGTAAAATACTGTATTCAGCTGCATCCGGTTAGACTGGAAGCCGACCCCAACATAGTTGGGAAAAGGCTAAGCAGATAATGGCGCCGATTCCCTTGTTCACAAACTAAACTAAATTAAAATTAGTCAGCGCCTGACATAAAATGACGTATTTTTAGTAGCCAATTTTTTAATTACGTGTAAACTTGTCTATGGAGTACCTTCATTTGACAGGACTAAACTAATATTTATGTTCTGTCCTTTTCTTAATGAAATAGAAAGAAAAAGATGCACTGAACTTAAATTTAGTTTAGTTTGTGAACAAGGGAATTGGCGCCAATGACTTAGAACTACAGAGTAAAATCCACATAGAAAAGAACACCGAAAACCTTTACTCAAACCAGTTTCAACATGAACAGTAGGTACCTACTGATTGATACGATTCTTTATAAGCAAGCACCAGCGCTTAGTTTCAGTGACCCCTAATCGTAACTTCTGCCCCTGACAGCCTAATCTAATCTTCATGGCTCCTTTTCAATCAACCGACCTGTATATACGGAATTCGTTTCTCAGTCCAATTTAAAAAAAAGGTTCGAAGGTAGAGAGTTTTAAGGTTTGGAAGGCCGCTGAAGCCTTACGTTTAAAGTAACAGTATAGGTAGTCTAAATAGCATTAAAGAAATAAAAAATTACCTTTATTTGGACACGGCATTAGATGGCCCAGTGAAAACGGCCGCAACTTACATTGTAGGTGTAAATTATTTCATCACCACTGCTCTTAAAACTGTGAAGGAAAACATCGTGCGGAAACCGGCATGTCTTAGAACCAAAAATTTAAAGACATGTGACATTTATCAACCTACACTGGGCCTACGTGATGGATTATGGCCCACTCCTTCTCACAGAACCAAATGATATCAAGGTCAATTTTGTTCAAAATTAAATACTTGTGATGACTAACGTATTTATTTGGATAAGAATTAATATCATGTTTATAAAACACATTCGCAAATAATGTGTTATTTTAGAACAAATTTGATTACCATAAAAAAGGTTACAGTGAGTCAACCTTAAAAGATAGACATATGCTGAAGTGGACGTTTTTTTAGAACTTTTAAAGGGAAACAATTCCGTGGTACATGATTTTTGCGTAACCTTAACTGTTTACGCAGTGTACGCAACGGAAGCTCTCAAGAGGAATTATTCCTGTTTTTGCAACATTTTTCATTGATGATCCGCTTCTATTAGTGGTAGCGTAATTTTACATAGCCTTTACCTAACCTAACCTCTAATAGACTCTGATTTTAGACATGAGTAACCAAGCAAATAAATAACAAATTACACTAAAAAAATAAACATCAATCACTTGAATAAAAATAACAACATTCACCAATCAAATTATTCCCAGGACTCGTTTATTCAAACGTAAAATATACAACATCATTTCGCTAGCGCAAATCTGTCACAAAAAATACAAATTCTGGTTTCACAAACGTGTCCACCGATACAAATGTTACAGTCAACAAAAGAGATAAGTTTGCAGGAACGTCGGATATAGTTGAAATTTAGTAAGAAACCGATGGATGTTCTCGAATAAAATTTAATTTTATTAATAGAAAACAAACAGCTCATTTATCAAATTAAATTACAGTCGATCACATTCATCAGTTTGTTACCAAACTTCAACTATATCCGACGATCCTGCATACTTATCTCTTTTGTTGACTGTACGTTGATATTTAATTCGAAAAATTCTCAGAGTCAACATTTCGGGTTACCACATTTCAGTTACCATGGTAACCACCTCCCTTATTCCATTACCGTAATTTAATTTCTAAGCAAACTTGGTAATTGGCATGTTTCAAGACAGAAAAAAACGAGTTTTGAAGGAATTTTGTGGAACGAAGTTCCTTAATGCGGCTTGCGGCAGGAGTGTCTGGTAGAAATTATCACGTCAGGGAAAAGCTTTAGGTCCCTTCTATGCGGCTATGCTGGCAGAGACAGAGAATTGGACGGAAGTAGCCTCCTTCTGTGAGACCGTGATGGTGGCTGAGCGGGATCGGGAGAGGGCTGATCCTGCTCGGAGAAGGAGGTGTCGGGGTGGCAACTGCTTTGGCGCCTAATACGCCGAAACCAGCTTACCAAATAAGATAGGTGGACCTTTGAGGTCGCGGGCGCACAGAGTGGGGACTCTGTCTGCCCACCAAGTGACCCCAGGGAAGTCAGTGGCACAGTGGTCACGTGCTGCCGTGCATATTGAGGCTCAGGGGAGGCCCCTTTACGGTCTCTCCAGGGTTGTGCCTTACAGGCGTTGCACGGGGGGGGGGGGGTACCAAAGTCTTTTAAGAGGAACCGGGACCGCCCTTATGTGCTGATGGTGATCACCGGGGTGGTTTGGGTGAGGTTTATGAAGGTTTCCCCGACAAAAAAAAAAAAAGGCCCCCTCTATGCGAATTTCTCTCTGTCAAATTAAATTAGCAAGCCAAACTCTACAGACGTGATGGGTATCGATAAAATAAAAATAAAAAACATTTGATGGTTTTTTTGGGGTTCATCGACCACTGGTTGTCTTGTTACTTGAAGCATGAGTTCATATTGGATTTCATTTTTTTATGTGGATCCCTTAGTTTTTTTTTAAATAAATTTTCTTCTTATAACATCCTCCTTTGGGTAGGCCTTTGCCCAGCAGGCAGTGGTACAGAATAGGCTAAACAAAAAAAAAAAAATCCTCCTTTCAACAGCCTAAGTTACTCCTTTTAACCAACACCTATCTGCCAGTGAAAGTCCCGGTAAAATCGGTCCAGTCATTTCGGAGATTAACCGGAACAAACAGACAGACAAAAAATTCAAAAATTGTTTTTGCTCTAAGTATGCCATATATATTTTCTTAAGCATTCAATAAAAAGCTGTTATGTAGACAATACAAAGAGACACTTTATTTTAATTTATTTGTATATAACAGACGAGGAAATCTTGTGTAATGTCAACAAAACTTAAAATCAGATGTATACCATCTTTAATTAGTCATAAAAGTCGAAACAGTTAAATGTCACTAATGATATATCATTGTATTGGACTTCAGAATATTAAAGATATAATTATCCGTTTGATGCACCAATTAATGCAGATAGAAAACAGCTGGGATTTTATATCAATACTAGCTTCTGCCCGCGACTTCGTCTGCGTGATATTTCACCCTGAATTTCGAAAAACCCTTTCTTAGTGGATACCTACTCTTCACAAAGAACACACCCTCCAAATTTCATGTCTCTCGGACCAGCGTGGTTTATCCTGTGCGTTGATAGGTATATCAGAAAGAAAAGAAAGAAAATACATTCAGTCAGGTCTTTGAAGTTTATATAATTATACAGGATGAATTTTCCAAGTGGGCGTGGATGGCCAAATCCGAAACTATGAGGACCAACGAAAAGTACTTAAAGGAGTCACGGGCTCGATTTTGATGAAAACTAAAACTTCATCATTGGATTTTTGAAAAGTCAATATTTCTAGCCAGGAATCGAACCCGTTGATTTTGAAAAAAAACACCCTGTATTATTAGATTTATTTCCGTTGGATCCCGTTTTTGAATCCCAGTTTAATATTTTTGGCGTTGGATCCCGCAAAACATTATTATGTATTTCCGTTGGATCCCGAATTTAAAAAATGCAAGATAATTACGTTTTATTGTCGTTGAATCCCGAAAAGTATTTCCGTTGGATCCCGAATGCTTAAAAAAATCTGAATGCGGGTACTTTCAACAACAAAATTGTTTATAATATAAAATGAGGGGTTCACTAATGTTTCACCAAAACTCCATTGACAAATTTTTAGTTTACAACCAACATTTCGTACCTATACTATTTATTTCACAAACAACTCATTTTCTATATAATCTAGTCGTTTCTGGCACTCGCCGGCCGCTGCCGCGGCACCGCTCGCTACGCTCGCTCGGCTCGTGCGCAGGGGTCACAGTTTTAACCTAACCTAACCTAACCTAACAATTTTTTTAAAATAATTAACCTAATCTAGTGTTTGATAAAGGTAAATCTCTCTTCTTTTGAAATGTACACATGTTGTTATAACAGGGGATTCAACGGAAATAGCAAACGGGATCCATCGTTAATACCTAAAAAATGGGATTCAAAAGTGGGATCCAACGAGAATAAACGTATTATTACACCATTCGATAGTGTCGCTAATAACAATCGAATTCTGGGAAGTAATGATATACGGCAAACTTAAGGGGGTAGGTAACCCCACACAAATTCAATGAACACTATTGCATTGAAGAATTGAAGACATCGACTAGAAGAATTATCAAAATTCGCATAGAAATGCCGGAGATGCAGTACATTTATGCATATAACTTCGTACATAAGAATAATTACTTAATGTATTATATACTAAAACCTTTCTAAAAGTATGCAGATCATACTAGTGAAAGAATTATCAAAATTGGTTCATTAGTTTTTTGAGAAAATCGCGGACATACGAACATAAATACATACGTACATACATACGGGTCGAATACAGAACCTCCTTTTATGAAGTCGGTTAAAAATACCTACTGATTAAATCAACTTAACATCGTCATGACTGTTACTATAAAACCGATTACAGAGTTACATTGAGAAAAAAAGCAATAAGCTAGTATCATACTGTGACAACACGAACAAAATAATCCGTATTTAAATTCGCGCCAACATCGGAAGCGTTTGACTACGCCATTTTGTGTTCAACGGAACCTCGTAATGGCCGACCTTTGTTTCGTCCTGCTTTGTACGATCACGTTAAATTGTATGAATAATGCAGAATGAGTAAATTATTATAATAGTTTTCTCTTTTGTTATAATTATCTGCTTACAAAATTGCAGAACAAAAGAAGTTAGGCATATTACAGTGCGGCCGACGAGAGAATGCGTTCTTACAAATTATTACAATGTTTTGCGAATATGGTCTTTATTAGCTACTTACTTACTAGTTACTTACTTTTGGTTTTTGAAGTGAAACTTCTTTATGCACGCTTGACTTGGGGAGTAAGCTGGCGAACGCGTGACGTAAGCGTTACGAAAAGTGTGATCGGGCGAGGCGAACGGGAGTTGAGTGGAGGATATAAGCAAGAAAAAGCAGTGCGCGCGCACATTTTCTTTCTCTCTTCCTCTCATAGCCAAATACGTTGCTTGAAGCCGGACTCCGGTGAATTATTTGTTTTTATAGCGGTAATAGAAATACATACTCTGTGAAAACTTCAACTGCCTATTTATTACGGTACATGAGATACAGCCCACAACGGAGGCTTATTACCAGTGTTCCGTTGGGCACCATTTGGGTACGGAACCTTAAAAATTCATTCCTGGACTTGTCAGGTTTAATTTCCGCATCATGTCGCCAAGCAGTTGATAATTCAGCCGTACCGCAAAATTATGTTATTACACAAACTGACAGCTACTCGCACGTGTTCATTACCGAGACATCTAATAAATAATTACCGAGACATATAATAGGTACTGTCAACAAAAGAGATAAGTATGCAGGATCGTCGGATATACTTAGTTGAAGTTTAGAAAGCGACCGATGGATTTTCTCGAATAAAATTTAATTTTATTAATAGAAAAAAAAAAACAGCTCATTTATCACTTTAAATTTCAGTCGACAACATCTATCGGTTTCTTCCTGGATGGTAGCAAATCAGGTAGGTCTCTATACTACGGCAGTCGCGTAAACCATGCAGGAAAGGCAGTACCATTGAGCAGTTGTGTTATAATTTTAAAAATACAATGACATTTCTTATTGTTCCAGCTCCCATTAGATGGATACGCAAGTGTCACGATTGTTATAATTTATTAAATACCAAAGCTGCTGACAATGAGAGATTACTAGGTCATAAAATGGTCTGCCACGTCATGACGCTAGTATGGTATCTTGGCTGGGCAAGGCATCAAAATAACGTAGTAGCACCAGCTACATTTTTGGAAAATGTATTGGTGTCTCTAGAAGACGTTTAATTTTTTTATCATTTTATTTAAGAATGTATCTACAATAAAATAATTTGTTTTGCAATAAATACATACATCGTTTTATTTATTATAATCCCAATTCAGTATCAACAAGTAGCTACATATACGATTATATATACGATTCCCGGCTCGGGTTATGTCTTATTGGGATATTTATCTTTAGCAATATGTTTTTTTAGCCCGTAGTCTGGCTTTGTACCCAGTTGATAGCAATAGGCTTCAACGAAACTTTTTGATTGAGTTTTGATTATTCATAGAAATCAAACAAAGGCAGAGTCTAAATGAGAAATATTTAATTATAATAATACAATAGTGAAGAACATCTGAATAATAATTGATGTCTATCCTTTGGGACAAACAAAATAATGACAACAAGCGCTTATCGTCATTTGTTTTATCCTGAACAGTAGGCTTAGGTCCTTTCTGCACAGCACGGTTTCATTACGGTACGGTGTATAAACCGTGCCGTAGAAAAATCGTGTCCGTCAACAAGCTCCAATAGTGATCCATACAACAGTGTCGAACCGTGCCTGCACACGGCGTATAAAAACGTGACCGTGTACCTACATTTATTATACAACTAGCTGTGCCCCGCGGTTTCACCCGCGTAAATGTCGATCCCGTGGGAATATCGGGATAAAAACTATCCTATGTCCTTTTCCGGGACTCTATCTATCTCTATACCAAATTTCATCTAAATCGGTTCAGTGGTTTAGGCGTGAAGAAGTAACAAACATATAAACACACACACTCACAAACTTTCGCCTTTATAATATTAGTGTGATAATGTGAAGTGTGATGGGCGGCCTTATCGCTTTCTGCGATCTCTTCCAGGCAACCTTGGAATGGACAGTGATTTTCCTGGACATAAAATGTGGCTGTAGTTGGTACAAATAATATGTATGAAATACATGAAAATAGATACATATCCAAAATTCATAGTACCATGATAAAAAAATCGTAAAGAAAGGGAATTCAATCAACTGAAGAAATACCTAAGAATTACCCGCGTAAATGTCGATCCCGTGGGAATATCGGGATAAAAAGTAGCATATATGTTAATCCAGGGTGTCAGTTACCTCCATTTTTTTTAAATCAAAATCGGTCCAGCCGTTTGAGCGTTAATAAGTAACAAACATATAAACACAGACACACAAACTTTCGCCTTTATAATATTAGTGTGATTTTATTAAAACTGCAAAATTAGTTTCATTGTCATTGTGGTGGTCATTCGATTCAACTAACATCAAACGCTATTGTCAATTACCTAAAAATTTGCTTATTACCGCGCCTTAAACAGGCGTCTCCAGCAAAAGTCTCGAACGAAATCTGAGCATGCCCAATGCATCTGTTACACTCTACTCTTAAGCACTGTCCCGCGCTTCCAAAGTTCTAACTACGAGTACAAGTTCCAGACATTAAGTTGCGCTTGCTTTAACCCCAAAATCTCGCTAACTAGAACTTCCTCCTTTATCGTAAGAAGAAAACTTTATTCGATTTCATTTCCCTTTGTTTTCTCTAGGGAGCTGAAAGCGATAGCGTTTTGTTTTGTGGGGAGGATGACGGCTATGCTAAGTGCTCGGTTCTTATTTCTAAGAACGGGTCGTTTACCTTACTAATCGCGTTCTTGGGAAATGTGATTACTCTCTTACATCTTTGGGCCTAGTTGGAACGCGCGGAGTAAACGCAACGTTGAGGGCCTATACTACCTCAGATTATTTATTTATTTCTTTTATTATTTATGTACACACAGTAAAATACATAAGGATATGTCATAATTACAATTTGCGTACAAAAGTACTGCTTATTTCTTAAGAAATTTCTTCCAGCAGACCTGGGAAAGGAAAAGTAAATAAAGAAATGTAGACAATAGTGTGTGAGAACAAGAAGAGAAAAAATATGAATGTGTGAAGTCTAAAACTAAAATATTGAATAAACCTACACATATAATTAAAAAAAAAAAAAAAATAACATAAAATTATTTATTATTAAAATTGAAAATACTCGTTTTAAACATAATATTAACTTAGTTTTAAGGCATATCTCATCATCATATCTATGGGTCAGTACAAGAGATAATTTTGAAGCAGACCATAGTTATGTGGCAGCATATACATCGCCTTAAGTGAACTACGCGGCACAATGACGTCACGTAAAATCTTACATCGCGCAAGCAGAGGTTACCGCGCGACGATATTAAACGTCGGGCAGAAGCCCACCAGACACGACACCCGTCTGGTCGAAGGATCATCCCTGTTCTATGGAGAATGAGTGAACTTTACACCCTGTTCAACTCTTGTCCCTATATCTTGAGAGACAGTCACCTCCTTCGAAGCAGTCATGCTAGCGAAGGAGGTGGCGGGATAGCTGAGGGAGAGAGCCTCACGTCGACGACGTCGGGAGCCGCGTGACGACTTCCGGCCACCGTAGGAGCGGGCCTGCGGACGGAGAGTAATGGGTAGCTCACCGTCCGATCTGGACCAGGCCCGTGCCGGAGGGCGCGTACGTGTTCCACGCGCGCCTCAAAGAGGAAGGGGCCTGTCAGGGCCGAAGCCTGCCAGGGATGCGGAATTGTCCGAAAGGGTTACCGCTACCCCGGATCATAAAGGGCTAAGGAAGGAACACGGATGAGTTTTAGTCAGTAAAAGTCTGACACTCCCTTCCGCTCCACCCAGGCCGGATCATTTAATGATTTCCCATCCAAAAAAAAAAGTCTCTATATCTAAATACATATTTATACACCGCACAAAAAAAATACAAAACATTGATCAATTCCAAACACAAATCCTTATTTAAGCCTCTCAAAGTGATCCCAGTAAAATACAAGATGAAAGCCTATATTACAAGAGACAATGGCAGTATTGTATATTCATAACTTTTCCAACATTCAGGTCTAGTACCCTTATCACACGCCACAAAGGTTTTGACGAGAAATATCAAATTTATGGATGGAGTAGAATAATTTTGCTCTAAATAGCCTCTTTGACGTTGGTAACCTGTAATCGAAACTCTTTTGTTGGTTACAGGAGAAACAGCTCGTGGATTTTTTTTTTATAATTCCTGATGTGTACGCCCGCGTTCTAAACAAAAGCGATCGACGCGTGAGGACACGATCGAAGCGCTCGGGCCAAAGCACACACGCTACTTTTTGCATCGGCGATCGATTCAGCTGCTTTTTAGAAGCTAAATGCAGCGACCAAGCGTTCCACACCGCACACTTAAAAACGCCAAACGCGGCGATTCAGTCGCTTTTCAGAAGGTCGATACAGCGGCTGAACGCTACACTCCGCACACATTCGGATGCCGGTCGCAGCAATTTGGCATTTGTGCCAGCATCGGAGAAGTCGCTAAAACGCGCGATTCCGATACCACGTCCGAATGCAGAGAGTCGCCAAAACGCGATGCAGCATCGATACAGCCGCAAAATCGCCGATCGCCGATGCAAAAAGTGGCGTGTGTGCTTTGGCCCAGCTTTACGCGAGCGTAACAAATATGACTTTACAGAATTATAATCTTTAAAATCATCAATAGGTACATCCCTCTTAGTTCATATAATCCTATTCATTGATATCTCATTAAATAGTCATCGCGAATCATGAGGGGCTTGTGGCAAAGTAATAACAGCCACACGGGTCGATCGACCAGTTTAAGCTACGCTTGCCGCGGTTGGTCCGTGGATGGGTGACCGTCTTTACATACCAAGACCCCTCCGTGCCTCGGAAAGCACGTTAAGCCGTTGGTCCCGCCTGTCATTCGTGGATCTTTGACAGTCGTTACGGGTCGTCAGAAGCCCGAAAGTCTGACAACCAGTCTTACCAAGGGGTATCGTATTACCCAGTAACTGGGTTGTGGAGGTCAGATAGGCAGTCGCTCCATGCAACATACTGGTATTCAGCTGCATCCGGTTACACTGGAAGCCGACCCCAACATTGCTGGGAAAGGCTAGGCAGATGATGAGTCATCGCGAATCATATTTTAATCAACATGCAACCTGACGCTGACCTGAAAATTGCAAAATACGTAAGGAAATATGCATTTTGCGGGCTTCTTTAGCGTATCTAACATACTCGCGCGATCAATCAAGTCGTGTATGAACGCCATTTTTCAGGTAATCGCGCGACGATCGCTTTTAGTTAGGACGTAGGGTAAGGCCGCGTCCTAACCAAAGCGAGAGTCATGCGAACACGCGATCGCTGCGTTTTTTGTTTGTCGGTGAACCCGAACGCGAGGTCGCGCCGACATAGGGTAAGCCTTCCGGTTTTCAAAAAAAAAAAATTCATTTAATACTACAAAACATACAATGCGGTGGCAGATTTTGTTTACCTAATGATGAGGGTAATTAATTTTGAGTATCTACCAAGAGGCTAAATGATACCAGCCGCACGGGTCGATCAAAGGTTAAGCTACGCTTGCCGCGGTCGATTCGTGGATGGGTGACCATCCATTACATATCGAGACCCCTCCGTACCTCGGAAAGCACGTATTGTTACTGGCTTATTTTGCAGAGCATGCAGTCGTGGTCTGCAGAATAAACCAGTAACATAATGTTCAGTGTTCTACTAGTTGTGTGCTGCACCGGACGACGTCATTACATCAGCGCCGGCTATCGCTGAAAACCAGCGCTGGGGCTCTGTCTTCCATAGGGTCGCAGCATTATGCTGAGCGATAGCCGTTTTGCGTGGATGTGACGCATGTTTCCCTTTCCTTCTTTTTTCTTTTTTTGTGTTTATGTTCTTTTTTGCGTCATGTTCACCGCAAATAAACGTGTTTTCTTTCTTTTTTTCTTATAATTATACGGGCCACATAAATACATACGTAGACAAATAAAGTTCCAAGTTGACTGCATGATTATTGACCAATGCGTGCACTGACGGGACAGGTCCACTCAAACTGTGTGGTTCTTTCCTTCAAAGACCATTTCAGACACCAATCTACATGATCATCACATGTTTTGACTAAGATTTTGTCTGCTAATCTCGAGGACGAGGCTAAAGTATAACACAGATAAAAATGAAGTAAAGATAGATTTCTGAGTAACAACTGGTTCGGAAAATATATGGAACCAATCAAGCGAAAACGTTTTCTTATACGATAATGTTTTGCTTGCTTTGCAGATATGAATACCGACTAGATTCGTGCCGGGAAGTAAACTTTGATTGACTAGTTCTTGTTAGTCGAATGATTGCATAAAATTGCTGAAAGGTAGGGTAGCAACTTAATTGGGGGTTGTTAACAATTCCGAATTTCTTGGTTTATAAGCCGACGGTTGTTATTGTGTTGCAGGCCCGTGGATAAACAAAAACAGCCACACAGGTCGATCTATCAGGTTAAGCTATGCTTGCCGCGGTTGGTCTGTGGATGGGTGACCACCTTAACATACCGAGCCCGTGCCTCGGAAAGTACGTTAGGCTGTTGGTCCCGGCTGTCATTCGTGGATCTTTGACAGTCGTTACGGGTGGTCAGAAGCCTGAAAGTCTGACAATCAGTCTTACCATGAAGGATCGTAGTACCCAGTAACTGGGTTGTGGAGGTCAGATAGGCAGTCGCTCCATGTAAAATACCGGTATTCAGCTGCATCCGGTTAGACTGGAAGCCGACCCCAACATAGTTGGGAAAAGGCTAGGCACATGATAAGCCGACGGGTACTAGCACTGGTGGCCCAGTGGTAATGGCCGCCACTTACGAGTTAGATCGTGGGTTCAAACCTAAGCTGACACTTTACTTTATGTATATAATTTATTTCATCACCACTGATCCCAAAACGGTGAAGGCATCGTGAGTAAACCGGCTTGTCCTAGAACCAAAATTTGAAGACATGTGATCTCCACCAACTCGCAATGGTTCCGCGTTGTGGACTATAGCCCACTCTCACTCACAGAAACAGGAGGCCTATGTCCCAGCAGTGGGAATATTATAGGCTGATTATATAATATATATAATAATTTTATTTCAAGTATCAAGACTCATAGTGTTAGTACCTAACAATATACTTACAAACTATGTTAGTAATACATTTACAAAACAAAACCAAAAACAGAAAAACCGATTGCGACATCACTGCTGCACGGTGACAGGCCCAGCCGAAACCCTGCAGCAGTGGTTCACAAACGCACAATCAAGCCTGCTCGCTATCATAGACAGGATGCTGTTGGCGCTGCCCCGCACCCTACGGACTAAGGATGCGCACCGCTTCCGCATCACGGTATAAAAACAGTCCACGTGAGCTTCAGCGAACATCCCTGACGCGCTGCACTACCGGGGCAACCCCATCAACACCCTGAATACATTATTGTATTGGATGCGAAGGGCGCCGGCAAAAATTTGAAGCTTCCATAATATAAACTTATTTTTGTATTTGGTTAAATAAAAGCAAAGGGTTCCTTTAGGGTATGAATTTACCAAAATTCCTTCCTTAATGCTTACCTTTGTTGTTAAGGAAACTATTCTGAAAATTTCATGTTTCTTGATCCAGCGTCAGTGCGTAGTCTGTCTGTGATTTTAGACTTTTATAAAGTAGATTTATATTTAGTAATTTTATTAAGTACATGGATCAACTTCTTCGGGGTCATAATTGTGATCAGAGAGCTTTTCTCCTGCAGCAACATGGTACTGTACATTCAAATTCAAAATATTGATTTCGCCAGAAAATACATTGTTAATCTTAAAGATCTTCAGCCTAAAAGTTATTGTATTCTACCTGCAAGCAAGCGTGCAAATTACATTCAATAATAAAGTCATTCATTTCCACATCGTACCTACAACACAAATTCCAAACATTAAAATATAAAAAAAAAAAACAGATCAAACCAAAATAAAATTGATGCATTTCAATGCTTTAAATTGTCCAATTATAAAAAAAAAAAAAAAAATAAAAATGTCAATCAAATAAATTTATATGTCAATAGCTAATACTTTAAGTTGACAGATTATAAAAATTGACAAAACAATAAACAATGTACCGTCAAACGGGGTGAATAGGGATGCAGGGGTGAATCGGGACAAAACTTTAAAAGGGATTTTAACATTAAAATAATATAGTTTGGGGTCAAAAAGGACCCTAATGTGTTTACTGTAACTTAATTAACGATTACGTGCCCTTATTGACAACAAACCATATTATTTCAACGTTAAAATCCATTTTAAAGTTTCGTCCCGATTCACTCCTGCATCCCTATTCACCCCGTTCGTTTATAAGTAATAAACAACGCACCATCAATATTTGCGTGATCAAGGAAACATACGTTCCATAGTAATTTGTAAACTTTACTCATATAAATTGAATTCTATCGACCGAAAACCAATCGTTTTATTTATTTGGTAAGCAAAACGATTCGTAACATACGATAATGCATAAGTGCTCCATTGAAATCGTGAACGTTTCGATACATCGAAAGCGTAAAATACGGATTACCATCATTATTCTCCCGCATTCGATTTCACACGCAGCTGCCTACAAAAACACGTACCCACATTTGCGGACCCCTGCGAAATCTTTTCAATCGGGCCCAACCAGGGTTACGTCAAAAAGCATAACCCGAAGCATAAATCCTGCGAAGGGATAGGAAATATAAGTCGAAATATATTTTGTTTTGAAAAATCGCTAACAATAAAGGTATCTGTATGTCCAATGAGCACAGACCAACAGACAAATGACTGAGGGATCCCGACCGTTTGTCATTTGGAAAAAAACGTCGCGGGCTTATGCGAAGAGGGAAGGATGACCAAATATAAAACATACACGGGACGGTCCCGACTATAATTTATTTTCATCGTGTTTTTATTTCGTTGCTGATTTTTCTGGGAAAGGGTTTTCGGGTTTGTTTTTATGATATAGTATGTTGGTGTTTCATATACTAGCTATAAGACAACAGTTAAGTATTTCACTTCGAATGCATAATTTTCTGTAGGTGTTCCGACTCATCATTATGCTTCGTAATCTCGTCCTCATTGTATACTTTGTAGTTTGCACTTCGTACACACTCGCTAATCACATTGTTTAAAGATGAAAGCCAAATTCTTACATCATATAGAAAAACAAATGTTATCTGTGGTCCAGTCGTTGGCGCGCTCTCCTGACATCTGTCAATCATTGTACTTTTTTGTAGCAGGCGGCGTTCTGTAGTTTTTGCTTAGCCCCATGAGAAGAAGGTATGAGTTTCAAACTCAAACCATTTATTTCAATTAAGTCAAGGGGTCGGTCAGTCAGAAAGATGAAGCTAGTTGCATATTCCAAAGCGTAGGTACCTACCTATGGAGAAGAACGGGCAAAAAACTCCATGGACACTCTATTAAATCAAAATAATATGGTTACAAAGTCTTGGTTACATCATTCATGTTAAAAATTATACATTTGAGAACGATGCAGAACGCTAAAAGCGTCCATAATGAAAAGATGAGAAAAACAATAATTTAAATATTAAATTAAATTAAATAAAATAAGCCATGGCATGGGCCTCTTCCCACGTGTTAAAAATATGTTTTAATAAGGTTACACCGGCGTCGGTCGTACAACGTCCTTTGGTAAAACCATACTGTTGATCGTAAAGAATTTTATTCGTGTTAAAAATTTATTTATGTATGTGTGTTCTACATAGAGCCTTGACGAAGACGTAGCATTAATGTGATACTGCGGTTTAGTAATATATTAGATTGACACAGTAATAACGTTCGTAATGACTGGTCGCAACGCCATCTCGTCTTAATTGGCAATGGACGCAAGGTACAACGTGGTTTAGTATTTATTAACCTTTTGAACGCCAGAGTATAAACGTATCACCGTACCCCTGAAGCCAGGCCACTTTAACAAAACAACACACACACACACACTTAAAACAACAAATTTCTCGATATTGGTGGTTTATTTATATTAGTTTCATGCAATACAATATAGACGGAAGCTTAAACTTTTAAATTATATAAATAAAAACACACAAAAGCAATGATTAAATTGTTTATTTCATAATATGGTGCGACCCGTGCGACGTGTATTTTGTCATATATTTGTGATGTTGGCGTTCAGGGTAAGATTTCGTTTCTCACATATATGTGACAATGGCGTTCAAAAGGTTAAAGTTTCTACAGGATATTTAGTTTGAGTTAACTATGTTTGTGCAGGAGAATTTCATTATTACTTTAGTTATTAGCTAGCTATATTTTTATTATTGTATAATAAAAACAGTCAGGCGCTTCTACGTGCTTTGCCTTTGATTCAGCGGGATCCAAAATGTGTTACATTATTTCCCAAGACATTAAAATTTCTCTTGGTCTCTTTAAATATATTTTTTTAAAGAGGTTTTCAAGGACTTATACTAACACTTCTAAAGGTTACGACGAAAGTGTTGTCCATGTTTGTGCAAAAGTTATTTGGTTTGCTTAGGATAGATAAGCATTCGCTAGTTTGTCTAAATAGTCTTTAGCGATTTATGAAAAAAAAAACATGTACAGTTGGAGAACCCGCACGTACACGCACTCTTATATAATAGAAAGAGACAGACAGAGAGAGAGAAAATGTGATTTAATACGAGTTTTTAATACAGAATTTTCTAGTATAACTTTTTAGAAGGTCTCATGTGTTTGTCGCCATCTTGGATTTTCATTTTGACCTCACTATGGGCTTGATCACCCTCGAAAATCAGGAAAACGACACCCATGATGGAAAAGTTTTCGCAGCCACCATCTTGGATTTTCATTTCGACCTCACAATATGAAAACGATCTCTCTCTGTCTCTGTCATAACGCTTTTTCTTACGTGACGATTTCTCCGCAAGCCGCGTTAAAGAACTTCGTTCTGAAAAGTAGTCACAATAATTTTTACAAGGAGGTCACTCTAAAATATAGCGTGCGTGTATGATACACCTTTTAAGGATAATAATTATTAGAACATAAATTTTTACGAAAAAGCTTTCTACAAAATTCTGTTTGAGGACTAGACGACAGCAATCCATTTAGTTTTTCTAAATATTTGTGTTTTCTTCTGAATTAATACATATACGAGTATTTATGGGTTTTGGTACGCATTTGTCAGTAACCGTGCAGCTCAACTCAGAACTTAAGGAGCTCAACGATTCGATGAACAATACCAAAGAAAGGACATTTGGGTAGGCCGCATAAACTACACAAACTGCCAGACAATGATTAAAACGGAAACAATGACCCACATAGTCCTCACATTCACAATAATTAAAATAAGATTTAAAGTAATTTATACAGTAAACGTTCATGTTATTGAATACTTATGATTATGACGAATTTTTTGATGCCCTTTGATTATTTTCCCTCCCTTTTTATATACTTGTACGTATTATAATTTTAAGATTGTTAGCTTTTTAAATTATGTAAATATGTAAAGAAGACTGAATAATAAAATCAGTGTTTTATACTTATGTAAATAGATATTTAGAAAAAAAGTGTATAATAGCAAAATAAAAAAAAATTACATTCACAGTTTAAATCTATTGGAGCAGCTCAATCCCAAGCCTTTTTTGCTCTCAATATAGTATTTTACAGTATATGGCATAGTTTTCGCTTTATAAAAGAATTGAATTTATTAAGGCTTAGTTCTTGAATGTAGCTAGGAAGTTTATTATAAAAAAATATACATTGGCATCTAAACGAGCCACCTATTTTCTTGAGCCTTGTTGTAGGAACAACAAATTTTTGTTTGTTCCTAGTATTTAAAAAAAATATATATATTATATTTCACTTTGGCCTACGCAGAACTTGCTAACTCCACATAACAAAATAACCCTTTCGCCGCTGAACTGGTTAAAAACTAACACGAGCATAATTAATTTAGTTATGAAAACAGTGCGTTGTTCATTTTACATAATTTGTGAAATGAACACAATAACTTCATTTAGTTAAGTTTATTTTAGGTAGGTACATCATTAACAACGAACACTAGGACGTTGTGATTATATTATTTTGGTTTAATTTGTGGAATTATTGTCATTACTCTCTATAATGATGTGACTTCCACTAGGTATGTATTTAGAATTACCTTTTAAATTACTTTTGACATTACCTACCTTCTTATTTCATTATCTTTTTTTTTAATTACTAAAATGTTGTACCCATTAATTATTTTATTTTACTGACCAAAGTATAAGAATTTTCATGTTGACAGTATTTTAGACTATTAAGCACTTGTGCTAAATGTTTGCATGCCTAATTTAAGGTAGAATGTATAAGGATCTCTAATTATAAAAATATCTGCATTTTTTGTACCTACTTTCTATGCAAATAAATAATTATTCTATTCTATTCTAAATGGTGCCCAAGATACAGGCTGAGCCTAGTTTGAGACCAATGATACCTCCATATTGTAATGTTGATTTATTTTCGTTGGATCCCGCTTTTGAATCCCATTTTAATATTTTTGGCGTTGGATCCCGCAAAACATTATTATGTATTTCCGTTGGATCCCGAATTTAAAAAATGCATGATAATTACGTTTTAGTGTCGTTGAATCCCGAAAAGTATTTTCGTTGGATCCCGAATGCTTAAAAAAATCTGAATGCGGGTACTTTCAACAACAAAATTGTTTATAATAAAATGAGAGGTTCACTAATGTTTCACCAAAACTCCACTGACAAATTAGTTTCCAACCAACGTTTCGTATACTATTTATTTCACAAACAACTCATTTTCTATATAATCTAGTCGTTCCTGGCACTCGCCGGCCGATACTGCGGCACCGCTCGCTTCGTTCGCTCGGCTCGTGCGTAGGGGTCACAGTTTTAACCTAACCTAACCTAACATTGTTTGTTTTTAATAATTAACCTAATCGAACTAGTTCGGTTCCGGGTAGCCCACTAAAAATAGTCTCTTTTTTAGTGTTTGATAAAGGTAAATCACTTTTCTTCTGAAATGTACACATGTTGTTATAATATGGGATTCAACGGTAATAGCATACGGGATCCATCGTTAATACCTAAAAAAAACCGGCCAAGTGCGAGTCGGACTCGCCCATGAAGGGTTCCGTAGCAGCAAGTAACATAATATAAAAGTTCTTGTAGTTCGTTGTAACTTTGTGAAAGGTAAATTGCGGTTTTCGATTTATGACGTATTAAAAAAAACTACTTCCTAGATCTCGTTCAAACCAATTTTCGGTGGAAGTTTACATGGTAATGTACATTATATATATTTTTTGAAGTGAAAACTTCTTTAGCGGCGTTGCACACTTTTTGTACTGGGGAAAAAATGTTAAACTCGCGTCAGGACATCGCGTCAGGACACGTGACCGTCAGGAGAGATTCCCCCGCCCCCCCCTCTTTCTACGACGGCGGCGCCAACCGAAGTGAGACACGATAATGGATGGATGGATGGACGGACGGACGGACGGACGGACGGTGACGTTGACGGTCGGACGGACGGTGACGGTGACGGTGACGGTGACGATGACGGTGACGGTGACGATGACGGTGACGGTGACGGTGACGGTGTCGGTGACGGTGACGGTGACGGTGACGGTGACGGTGACGGTGACGGTGACGGTGACGGTGACGGTGACGGTGACGGTGACGGTGACGGTGACGGTGACGGTGACGGTGTCGGTGACGGTGACGGTGACGGTGACGGTGACGGTGACGGTGACGGTGACGGTGACGGTGACGGTGTCGGTGACGGTGTCGGTGACGGTGACGGTGACGGTGTCGGTGACAGTGACGTGACGGTGACGGTGACGGTGACGGTGTCGGTGACGGTGACGGTGACGGTGACGGTGACGGTGTCGGTGACGGTGACGGTGACGGTGACGGTGACGGTGACGGTAACGGTGATGGAGAAGGTGACGGTGATGGTGACGGTGACGGTGACGGTGTCGGTGACGGTGACGGTGACGGTGACGGTGACGTGACGGTGACGGTGACGGTGACGGTGACGGTGACGGTAACGGTGTCGGTGACGGTGACGGTGACGGTGACGTGACGGTGACGGTGACGGTGACGGTGACGGTGACGGTGACGTGACGGTGACGGTGACGGTGACGGTGACGTGACGGTGACGGTGACGTGACGGTGACGGTGACGGTGACGGTGACGGTGATGGTGGACGTGGATGTGGATGGATGGATGGACAGCTGATGGCTTGACCGTCTGTGTAGTAGCCACACTGCTGTGTATTCGTAAAATTCGTGTATATAAAGTGTTTAAAATATGGAAATTGAACAAAGTGCATCTATTAATGAAAAATATCAAAAATGCACAACGTTAATATTCAAGTTTTCACTTCTGCCGGCACTCCCGGAGTGCAACCCGTCTTTTTTTTAATTTTATTATTCTCTTATTTTAGAAGTTAGAGGGGGGGGGGACACACATTTTACCACTTTGGAAGTGTCTCTCGCGCAAACTATTCAGTTCAGAAAAAAATGATATTAGAAACCTCAATATCATTTTTGAAGACCTATCCATAGATACCCCACACGTACAGGTTTGATGAAGAAAAATTTTTGGAGTTTCAGTTGTAAGTATGGGGAACCCCAAAATTTATTGTTTTTTTTTCTATTTTTGTGTGAAAATCTTACTGCGGTTCACAGAATACATCTACTTACCAAGTTTCAACAGTATAGTTCTTATAGTTTCGGAAAAAAGTGGCTGTGACATACGGACGGACGGACAGACAGACAGACAGACAGACATGACGAATCCAGAAGGGTTCCGTTTTTTGCCATTTGGCTACGGAACCCTAAAAATGGGATTCAAAAGTGGGATCCAACGACAATAAACGGTAATTTTGAATGTTGAAAATATAAACGATTTTTACTTTTTTTTTTTAAATCACTATTTATTTATTTATTAAAACTTTATGCACAAGTAAAAAAACTGTACAAAGGCGAACTTAATGCCTTGGGCATTTTCTACCAGTCTACCTTAGGGTGATGCAGAGACAATACACAGTAGGTGCAATAACAGAAAAAAAAAAGAAAATATTTATAACTAAGGTATAAGAATAAATACATATATACATACATAGGTACAACAATATATATACATATATATAAATATAAAACAAATAGTTATGAGACATAGATAAGAATCCCTACAACAACTTAATTTTGAGACGAATCTGCCAACTTCTTGTGTATGTGTTCTCGAGCTTTCACTTTAAATGTGAACGCATTGGTTACCGTCCTGATATTCTGAGGGAGCGCATTCCAAAGGAAAACCGCCTGGACAAAGAAAGAAGACTTTATAAAACCAGAGCTACTACACACTATTCATACACTATTCATTTATGCTTCATGCTATCTGCTTCATGCTCTCTCTCTGCATCAGAACTTATCTCTGTTTAACCAACTTAAAAAGAAGGAAGTAACGGAAGCAGGGAACTTGAAAATTATAAAAAAAATGCGCATTGTTGTATAATTTTCAAGTTCCCATATACTTAAGTCAGTTTAAATTGGCAGGTCCATTAAAAAAAAAAACATTCCACACAAAAAAAAAACATTCACAATTAAGGTCGTACTTTAAATTTTACCATAACCCACATAAAGACCTCTCAATGAAAACAAATCCATCTCATTATCGACATCATAATCCGACATAAACCTACCATAAAAATTCCCACCGTTTGTTAAACCCTTATTTTCATCCACATATGAAAACAGATCCGTTCACATAAACCTTTTGTTAAACAAGACAATAAAACACAATTTGAATGTATTATTCTATGAAAGGCATGTTTTGTTTCGTCAGAGATTTAAAAACGTTTTAAATTAAAAGCATTTTTAAATCGCTCGGAGAGTGTCTATTTCTTTTTTAATTGCTCAGTGAGTGTGTATTTCTTAAATGACTTGCTTTTAAGGGGTAACAGAATTACTTCGTCACTGGAAAGGAGAAAATGCTACAGCGCCATTTGGGCCCAAAATAAGTTATATAATATATCGTTGGGTTCGATTTTTTTTTTCTGCGTCGATCTGTTTCAGGTTTCAAGACAATATTGATGTATTGAATATAGAGATATTGGCGCCGATTCCCTTGTTCACAAACTAAACTAAATTTAAGTTCAGTTCATCTTATTCTTTCTATTTCATCAAGAAAAGGACAGAACATAAATACTTCTTAGTTTAGTCCTGTCAAATCAAGATACTCCATAGACAAGTTTAGACGTGATTAAAAAATTGGCTACTAAAAATGAGTAAATTTATGTCAGGCGCTGACTAATTTGACAGGAATAAACTGATGCACTGAACTTAAATTTAGTTTAGTTTGTGAACAAGGGAATCGGCGCCATTGTCTCTGTGGATTGTGGCTATCGTTCAATCCAAAGATATATTATATAACTCATTTTGGTCCAAATGGCGCTTTAGCATTTTCTCCTTTCCAGTGACGACTTGATTTTTAATCCAACGTCTATTATAAATGCCTATTGTAAATATGAAAGTTTGTATGTTTTGATGTTTAAATGTTTGTTACCCAATCACGCAAAAACGTCTGATTTAATTTGGATAAAATTTGGCACATGGAGTAGGTATCTGGAATAATTATCCCGGTAGTACGTTTCTGTGGGATAATTTCCGGCCTCCACGCGCGCAAAGCCTAATTTAATTTTTTTGGGATGCTTGAAGAAGGCTCCTCGTGTAGCGCAGTTTTTTCCGCCAGTTATTCAACTGAAGTCTTGTATGAAACGGGAAAAAACTACGCCATATTCTTATTAAAAATAGGAAATAGATATGGTGTGTAACTTGTTTTGTTTCGTTTTGTTTACTAACAAATTACTAACACCTGTTCATTGAAAAAAAATTGTATGCTATCGGCATGGATTCCTCACAATCTGCAACAACTGTAGTACTCGTACCTAAATTCATTGCAATTAAATAACTGTGTACTCTGGCAATTGTTGTCAGAGGTCTCGAATCGCAAAGAAAAGTCGCGCATCTTTAGTTTGACCGTGGACAAGTTTACCTAGCCTTGCCGATCCATCCAATAACCCTTGAGCCACGAACCAATACGGCGGCTTAGTAATCAAACGGAACAAGAATCAACTAATCAATTACTTTAATTTAATTTATATCAAGTTGATCTGAAAGGTTTACGTTAAAATTTCGAAATTACTTCTAGGAGAAGGTACTTTATTGAAATTTTCTTAATTGTGCTCCGTCGGAAATCTTCTTTTTTCAATTTTTGGTAATTTACTTGGATGTTCGATAGTGTTCGCTAAAATTCTATTATTTAATGATCCTTCATAAAGTTGCTTGTGTTCAGAAACTTAACTAAAATTAATAATTTTAATTAGGCATATTTTGGCAATAATTGAAAAGGTAGGTAGTTTTTAATTGTGAAGAATGTATCGAAACCTATGCGGCCTAAAAAAGATTTTTGAGAATGTGCAAACAGCGCTCTTTCATATGATACTCCCCCCCTCCCCCCCCAGTAGCTCCACTTCGAATTTTTAAGACCCCCTTTCAGACCCTGTTGCAAGAAAAAGGAAATTTTTTTATTTCTTTCTTATATTGTAAATTGTTGGGAAACCGTCATCTAAAACTATTCCAAATTTCAAGTTGACAGCATTAGTAGTTCTTGAGATATCCAGTTGTGACAGACGGACACACAGACTGAGTCGCACCATAAGGGTTCCTTTTTACCATTTTGGTACGAAACTCAAAAAAAAATCTGAGCATGTCAAGAGAAAATAAACGTTTCATGTTTTACAATATTAAATAACGTTTTTTTTTTACCACTCGGACAAAGTCACGGGCAGAAGTTAGTCTATAATATATGCAGGGTTAGTATGAATATCATACGCTATTCCAATCCATTATATTCTGTAGGTACTTGCAACAAGCCTGCATAAACTGTCACATGCAAATGTCTTGCTCTCGACAATGCACCTGTTTTGCTCCGGAGAGTATGTGCTTTATCATGATAAGCGGCGCTCTAATTTTAGGGTTTCTGTTTGTACTGCGATGTGGGAGGGCAGAGTAGGAGGCTTTTGATTTTAATTATGTGGAATATGACTGTGGTGACGAAATTATTATTGGAACGATGTTTTCTAACGCATCTTGCGGTAGAAGTAAACTGGTAGAAACACTTTTTATTATAAAATAATAGAAAGAGAGAGAGGGAGAGAGAGTTAGTTTTCATGGTTTTCGAGGGTTCTGAAGTCAATAATGAGGTCAAAATGAAAAGCCAACATGGCGGCTGCAAAAATTAAAATATTTTTCTTCATGGGTTTCGTTGTCGTGGTTTTTGAGGGTACCAAAGCCGAGAGTGTGGCCAATGGGAAAATACCTACAATCATTTCGCAAAAAATTTAAAAATTTTCGTAATTTTAAAATTTTCGCAGCCACAACTAGAATAGGTCTTGCTTAACCTTTTGCCAGTCGGCAACATTGGTAGCGGAGTAAAATGCCTATAGGATGCGACTGGATGGACAGGATGCACTTTTCTCAATGAGATGTCTCGGCATGGGTCCAAAGGTTTATAATAAACTACCTAAAACTTTAAAAAGCATGACCAACATAAACCATTTTAAATCGCAACTGAAAAAAATCCTGATTGAAAAGGCTTACTACTCTATCAATGAGTTTTTAGATGATAGAAGCATAAAATAAAATGTCCGATCCACTTATTATTTATCTTTTTTGAAACAGTCTTGTTTAGTTTGTAGTTTTTTGCGCCTAATTTGTACGCCTTGCAAGGCAGAACATAATGACACAACGCAAATTTTATACCATGTACCATATTACCTATGTTGAACAAATAAAATACTTTGACTTACTAAAATATCGTCATTAGTACTCTTTCAAAGTACCCTCATCTGAACCAATAATTCTGCTTACACCTAATCCATACCCAAAACTTTTAACATAACCAAAGGCCCTATATATTACAACGTCCCGCTTTAACAAACGATTCGTTTCCACATCAAAGCAGTATGGTAATATGAGCCAGTAGCGAAGCAACACAGCGGTATTGAGGAAAAATTATGATAATTTACAAAAAGATGGCCGCCCATTATTGTATTTTTATATACGGTTTTTGTGGTTGTTTTAACTTTATGATGTATTTATTGCTAAATAATGTGTTTTGACAGTGAATGGATAGGATAATGAGAAAGGCTGACGGAAAACTTTCTGTTGTTGCCCTGAAGCGTTCAAAGATTTAAATAATTTATTTATTGCTAACAAAGATTGGGCTTGTAGATCATATGTTACGGCCGCGAATCGTATTTTGATCAACATACAACGTGATACCCACCTGCAAATTACATACAACTTAAGAAATTTTTTATTTCGCGAGCTTTCCTGACGCTTTCGACTTTTCCAAACACTTTCACAAAAGACGGTAACAACACAAAGAAAACATCTATCACACTAATATTATAAAGGCGAACGTTTGTGAGTGTGTGTGTGTGTTTGTTTAGAAAAGAAAGAAAGAAAAGTGTTTATTGCGACTCGTAGAAGATCACAAACTAAAGTAGACACAGTAAAAAAAAACCGAGTGTGCTTATGACCACACGACTGAAGTGAAACTTCAAACGTATTTGGCTATGAGAGGAAGAGAGAAAGAAAATGTGCGCGCGCACTGCTTTCTCTTGCTTATATCCCCCACTCAACTCCCGTTCGCCTCGCCCGTAGCCCTTAGACATGGGTCGTACTTGCAAAATCGAGTACCAGGGCTTCCAAGTACGTCCACCTTAAGAAACCAGGGCCTAAAACCAGGGCCTAAAACCAGGGCTCGAGATACTTTCAAGTATTTTCTATCTGCATCGAAAACTGATCCATAACTTCATACAAATAAGAAGTACAATCGCGTAATCAAACAAAAGCCCTGTTGGAAGTAATAAGTACTTGCATAGGAAATTGATCCGTGAATTCCTATAAATAAGGAGCACAATCGCGTTTACAAATAAATACTTTTACAAACCATTAAAGTAAAAATACTTGCATACGAAATTGTTCCGTAGACTCTTACCACACCTCGGACACTCCATACAACGCTCGCAAAATAATTACCTATTACTACTACATAAACAAATGACGTTTGTATACGTGCAAATGTATGCGTGAAATGTAGTAGCGTAAAAAAAATGGCGCGGAAAGCAATTTGTGTCGGGGAACCGAACGACGTCGGCGGCGGCGCTGCCCGAACGTGTGCATTATTATGAAGTGACCATGTAGTTCAATTGTTTATTTATATATAAATAAACAATTGAACTACATAGTCGGGTTCGTAATGAAATAAAAACACTAAAATAGTTTAGTTTAAATGACTTATCTGTAAATAATGGGTTATTAAATCGCATGTTATTATAAATGCGAAATCATACAAACAGTATATGTAAATACGAATTCGGAAAAGCATCACAATATCCAACCATCATGATTAAAACTCAAATAAAACTTTTAAATCGCATAATTGTGTGTCAGCAATACAGCGCTGCGGTTCGCGAGCGCCCTTGCTAAAGAGTCGGCGACGAATACCTCGAAGTGCGGGGTGAGGTGCGGTATCTGATATGAGGGCGAGGAAGGGAGTGTCCTTTCTGTACGTAGTACTATTAAGTATTCTGTGCTCTTACTGATAAGGAGTATGATCGCATTTGCGAAAACAAACGCGGTTGTTGAACTATTTGAGTACCTACATACGTACTCGAGCGTCGAGGCACGACGGAGCGAGATACTTTCAAGTATTTTCTATCTGCATAGAAAACTGATCCATAACTTCATACAGATAAGAAATACAAACGCGTATTCAAAAGCCCCGTTGGAAGTAAAACTACTTGCATAGGAAATTGATCAATGACTTCGAATAAATAAGGAGCAAAATCGCGTTTACAAATAAATACTTGCAAACCATTAAAGTAAAAAAAAACTTTTTAAGAAAAAAAAACCGACTTCCAAAAAAAACTTTACAAAGTGAAAAATAACTTTAATTTCGGAAGTCGGTGTCTTTGGATCTTTATTTTAGTTTTTTGCCACCGACTTCCGAAATTAAAGATATTTTTCACTTTGTAGTGTTTTTTGGAAAGTCGGTTTTTTTTTTTCTTAAAAAGTTTTTATTTCACGCTTTTTAGTGGGTCTGCTTATAATTTATCTAAGTTACAATAGCCTAGTGATCATCGCCTTTTACAAACAAAATATTGCTTTTCCCGATACAGGGAAGTTAATTGTTGAGGAGTTCTCCAGATCCACCATCAGCTCCGTATCACCATTCACATTGTGACGAGCATAAATTGCTTAGCAACCATATTAAAGTAATCGAATCGCAACCCGTGAAATACTTAGATATTATTGAGTAGTTCCGGTGGCCATCTGTGGTCTTCATCATCAGTTCCACATCACCAAATAGTGCTTTCCGAGAGCAAATGCACGAGTTACTATAAAAAATACCCAAATCGCTATAGGTGTGCCTATAATATTTGAAGAGTTCCTTCGATTTCTCCAGGATCCCATCATCAAATCCTGCCCTGATGTTTTTAGACTAGATGCTGATAGTCCTGGCTGCAGCATCAGGCCAGACTTGTCAACATTGCATTGAACTTAAAATTTAGTCCTGTTTAAAATGAGCCCAAACACGACTACGGTGCTGTAATTTCAAGGTTGGTACTTTTTCTAATGCTCCTGGCTTCAGCATCAGGTCTTTATGTACTTCGGTGTTCCTCATTAACAGTACGTTAAT
Organism: Amphipoea oculea; assembly: GCA_945859645.1. Lineage (NCBI taxonomy): Eukaryota > Metazoa > Arthropoda > Insecta > Lepidoptera > Noctuidae > Amphipoea > Amphipoea oculea. Next base: position 19,878,163 of record OX243878.1, on the reverse strand, counting down.
CCACACATCGAGCCCTTTTCAATGAGCCTTAACACGATATATCGCTGTTAGTTGTCGAGGAGTTAGGTACTCTGCAGACTATCCTGACTGCAGCATCAGGTCATGACTTGATGATCATGAGACCAAATGTGGCAAATGCCCTATCAAACATCAAAACAATTGACTAAAACAGTCCTTGCCTGTTCGAGTAACTTCTTACTGTTAAGGAGTTGTAACTTCCATCATCAGCCCAGCTACCTGAGATGGTGACAACCATACGCAAATACACAAAATACTTCGTAAAATATGCGAAAAACAATAAGTGAGCCTATAAAATTTAAAGGTTGCCCTCGATTACTCTAAGATCCCATCATCAGATCCTAACTTGGTGACAGTGGGACCACCTCAAAACTATCTACTTTGGAACAAAAAACGAATTTTGAAAATCCGTCGACATTTAGCGGAGTATTCGATGAACAAACATACAAAAAAAAAAAACATACAAACAGCCGAACATAGTACCTCCTCCTTTTTGTGAAGTCGGTAAAAAATACTTGCATACGAAATTGTTCCAAAAGTAGCATGATCGCATTTGCGAAAACTAACGCGGTTGAGTACCTACGTATTTGAGCGAGTAGCCGTATAAGATACTTGATAGTCTTGCAAGTATTTTGAGTCGGTACCCGGTGTGCGTACTTGGAAGCAAATACCTGTTGTAAAAACCCAGTCGCATATTTATGCGACCGGGACCGGGTTTTTACACCAGGTATTTCCAGCTATTTTTTACGTACCTTCCCTACTCGCGATCACACGTTTTCGTAACGCATTCGCCAGTTTACTCCCCAAGTCAAGCGCGCCTAAAGAAGTTTCACTTCAAAAACAAGTTGTATAAAAAAAAAGTAATAAAAAGAAAAATGAACAGAAAGTCCTATACGAAGCTAAAAGGCCTCATCATGATCGAGGCGATCGGGCGAGGATCTCATCATGATGCTATGATGATGTTTATATGTTTGTTACTTCTTCACGCTCAAACGGCTGAACCAATTTTAATAAAATTTTGTAGCTGACACCCTGGATTAACATATAGGCTACTTTTTATCAAGATATTCCGACGGGATCGAAACTTATGTGGGTGCAAACGCGGGGCGCAGCTAGTAACTCTTAAATCCATAAAACCACACTATCCAATGCACTTACGTACTATGTGAGCAGCTCATAAGAGTAAACAGCATAAAGATACAGATCAGTTTATCTTCCTCGGTCGTTAAGACCATCTCGGGACTCATAAAGTCGTAAAGACCAGCCAAGAGGAAAGGGATAATGGTCTCATAAGTAATGGACAGTGTTGCACCGAAATGTTGCTGAGGCATTTCTGTTTAGGGGCGCCAAAATACTAGTCTGAAATAGAATTTGTAATAAGATTTAGCGGTTTGCTATTGTCGTTTTATCGCCTATTTAAAGTCAGGGAAAGTTGAATGCCGTAATTACAGAAACAATTAAAAGCCATTGAGTCTCACGTGGATCCAAGTACGAAGGGTAAATTAATAAATAAATAAAAAAGTGGCACTCCGGGAGTGCGACAGAAGTGAAAAGTATTTTTTGAATCGTCATATAAACAAAATTCAAACAGAATACTTTGCCATCACTCACTGACATATCGGAAATACATTAAAACCGAGTACATCCCGAGGACAGCCGCACATTCGAATATAGCGCGGTGTCGGTAACATTGTCGCGAGTTCAATGTTTTTTTCCTATCTCAAAAAATGTCCATCGCGCCTAAAGAAGTTTTCACTTCAAAATAGTTTATTTGCACCTTCAAGTAAAAACGTATGGTTTACAATAAAAACAGACCTAACGTACCTACTCTTAAGAAGAGTTGTATGTTAGAGTTGCAGCCAATAATACCACAACGAATAGATTATCTAATTGACTACCTATTTGAATTGTTGTCATATTTTAATTACAACTGTCATTTATTGACAGTTGTATAACTAGGCAAGTTAACGGTGTGTGTCAACTTGATAAACCATTATTCTCTCTGGCTTCAGAGTTAATATTTTCATGATTTTCAGTGGGTAGTGGGTGTAGGCGGTTATGAAAGTGCCTGTAAGGACCTAGATTCTGTCTGAATGGAGATATTTATTGGACCTTTGCAACTCTTGATTATTCTGGTTTCAGAGAATAGTTTATTAGTTTTATTCCTTGTTGAGTCTAGGTTTTTTTTTCATGTATATTTTTTAAATTCCTGTAGGTAGCAGTGGTGGCGGTTGTGAGCAGTTGGGCTGTACCACGTGATAGTCAAGCAAAATACATTCATCAAAGGAGATTACCCATTTTGTTCGGCGACTTGGGATAAAAAATAAAAAGTCGGCAGCCAGGAATGAATTACATTTAATTTGAATGGTCACGGTAGTAGAAGCATTGTATTTGTATGGCGACAACGCTGTAATGAATTTGGGAACAAAGATATACAACGATCTTATCTTTCGTTCCGCATCCAAATATAATAATTATATCTCCGAATCCAAATTAATCTTGACTTAAGTAAAAAATAATGAGTTATATGTGTACTTCAAAAAAATGTAAATATCCTTTTGTGTTTTGTGTTGAAGCTATGAAAAATTTAAACGTACTTGAATAAAAATCAAACGGCAATCAAAATCATCATACTGAAACTCTCTTGTTGCTTTATCTACGAGTATCATCATCTGCCTAGACTTTTCCCAACAATGTTGGGGTCGGCTTCCAGTCTAACTGGATGCAGCTGAATACCAGTATTTTACATGGAACGACTGCCTATCGGATCTCCAAAACCCATTTACTGGAAAACACAATACCCCTTGGTAATACTGGTTGTCAGACTTGGTATACTGAATACCTGTAACGACTGTCAAAGATCTACGAATGACAGCTGGGACCAACGGCTTCACATAGTATGAGCATAATGAGCCTATAACGTTCCCACTGCTAGGATACAGGACTCCTCTCTGTGAGGGGCAGTCGACCGTGACCTACCAATTGGCAGGCACCCAGTGCAGGACAGTAGATGACACATGTCTTCGATTTTTTTGGTCCTAAGACATGCCGGTTTCCTCGTGATGTTTTCCTTCACCGTTTTTGAGTTCACGGCTTTTCAAAAACTCAGTAACTTTGTAACAAGATTCCCCTTGTTGCTTCTACCAACAACATGAATACATCACACTAATATTATAAAGGCGAAAGTTTGTGAGTGTGTGTGTGTGTGTGTGTGTTTATATGTTTGTTACTTCTTCACGCTCAAACGGCTGGACCAATTTTGATGAAATTTGGTATAGAGATAGCTTGAGTCCCGGGAAAGGACATAGGGTACTTTTTATCCCGATATTCCCACGGGATCGAGACTTATGCGGGTAAAACCGCGGGGCGCAGCTAGTAATATCTAAATCTCCTAATCCTAAATTACATATTTATAATAAACTAACTAACGGAACCAGATTCACATAATTGCGATGTCAAATGAGCTTGAAGAGGCTTACCATATTAAATATTTTGTAACCCGCTTAAGTCCGTAATACAATTTTGAATAGGAGATTAACCATAATCTGATGTGAAATCGAATTATTTATTTATTTTGGTAATCACTGTCATTAATTGTAATAACGTGCGGTGATTTACTGGTGAATTAGAAATGGTTGAGATTAATCTGTTCATTAATTTATTAGCTATGAAATTAATATTCTGCTTCATAATTTTATTTATAACTAGCTGCGCCCCGCGGTTTTACCCGAATAAGTGTCGATCCCGTGGGAATATCGGGATAAAAACTACCCTTCCTTTCCCGGGACTCAAACTATCTCTTTACCAAATTTCATCTAAATCGGTTCAGCGGTTTAAGCGTGAAGAGGCAACAGACGGACAGACACACTTTCGCATTTATAATATTAAAGTATGGATTATGTATGTAGTTTATTAAGGTGCATGGTTCTGATCTCATATTATGGCCTGACCAAGATTACGTTTGGACTTTAAAAGTGACCTCAGAGTTTGTTTCGGTTTTTTTTTTAAAGTCGAATAGGAAACACGGAACTCATCTAGTTTAAAAAATTAATTTATTTTTGACGTATATAAGTGTTTTTTTTTTTAAATAATTACAGAAATTAATATAATTTGCAATCATATTATCATAAGGTAGATCTAACTACGTAGACGATACCTCCTTACAACAAAAACTGACTCTCTTTTGTTTTTAACAGGTATTTGCTGGCTGATGAACCGTCATGATTTTGGTAAGTTATATTTTATCAATTTATCTTTAGGAAGGTAGGTAGGCCTTTGGTGTGGGATGCAACGTGTGTCGACACCCTTGCGCCGTCCCATCTTCCAAGCACGGTAAGCTGTGCTGGGGCGGCTGCTGCAGGTGCGGAAAACCTCAAACGGCGCAAATACTCCAATCTCTTTGGAACTTACATATTTGAGCCGTTTGGGGTTGAAACACTAGGGCCATGGGGCCCGAGTGCCCACTTAGTATTCCAAGACATCGCCAAGCGGTTGGTCGACTCGTCACGTGACCAGAGGGCTGGCCTATTTTTTGGCCAAAGAATCAGCATTGCCATACAACGTGGCAATGCTGCCAGCCTTTTGGGCACGTTTCCTGTTGACAGTGATGCGGACGAATTTTTTGACGCCCTTTGATTATTTTCCCTCTCTTTTTATTATATACTTGTACATATTATTATTTTAAGATTGTTAGTTTTTTAAATTACATGGTTTTCTTGTGTTAAAGTTAAATAAATATTTATCTTTTGTCTTGATTAAAATTTAATCTTTCGTTCGTCAAAGCGTAATAATCGAACATAATAGATATTATTAGGACAGGTTGTATTAATTCATTAGACATTGCTGCTTAGATTACTTGGATTATAATTTGGTTATTTAGTTTAGGTACTGTAATAAGAAACGATTAGGCTTTATTTACGCGCTCTAATGTAATTGCCTCTGGCATACTATAAAAGTTGCAATGTCTAAACAGTGTTTACACGATACAAGAAAATTGTTGCTTCATTTTTATTATGTGCCACAGGCACGAAGCTTGCATCGTGCAAACGGGGCTTTTTGGTTTACTTACCATATTCAAAATCTAGAAGTCTACAGGGTGAAATTGAATTCATGGGCATCTTTTTAAGGGGTCAGGTCATTGTAATCATCATTATGAACAATTTTTACTATGGGAGCAAACCTGAAATCGGGAAAAAAAAATCAGCTCTTCCCTACATTTTGAAGAGTTACGTATGTGAACATAAATGCAAGGAACAGCTGATTTTTTTTTCATGATTTTAGGTTTAGTCCCATAGTAAAAAATGTTCATAATGATGAGTTCAATGAACCCTTAAAAGGGTGCCAATGAATTTAATATCACCCTGTATGTATGCTTCATTTGCCTTGAGCATTGCGGTTTTTATTATTATACGAGTACATTTAGATTCTACGAAGAACTACTGAATATTTCCTGCTCTAATACTAATAAAGAAATCAGGTCCAACAAAATGTATGATGTTATCGTTGCCACTAAAAAAATATGACGTGATAAAACTCCAATTCGTCTATTTCGCTGAACAAAGACGTGAGCCATTTTATTCGGAATAATACTGTTTGTGGGAAATCTGTTCACGTAAACAAGGGTGCAACTAGTGATGTATCACCCCATGTCATTCCGATTGCGGAATGGACAGAGATTGATCTCGAATGCTCCTACTTACCCATTTTACTTTACCGCAAGTATTTATTTATTTAAACTTTTCGCAAAGGCGGACTTAATGCCTTAGGCATTGTCTATCAGCCAACCAAGTCTACTTTTTTCTGTATTTCTTTTTTCCTTCTTAGTTAGTTTTAATCATGATCTGACAGTTTGAGTAATTTACGCGGCCTACCCAAATGTCCTTTCTTTGGTATTGTTCGTTGAATCGTTGTGCTCCTCAAGTATTGAGTTGAGCTGCACGATTTTTGACAAATGCGTGCACTGACTGGACAGGTCCGCTCAATCTGTGTGGTTCTTTCTTCAAAAGACCATTACAGACACCAATCTACATGGTCTTTACATGATCTGACCAAGATTTTGTCTTGACTTTAAAAGAGACTGTGACCTCTGAGTTTGTTTCGGCCTTTCTTCTCAGAGTAGTCAGATAGGAAACGCCGACCTCATATAGTTTAAAAAATATGATTGACGTGTAAAAGTGTTTGTACAAACCTACTTACAGAAAATAAATCATTTATCATTTATTTATCAAGGGTGATGAAGAGATTAGATGGCAGGTGCTTTGATTGAGAGGAACAATGATAAAAAATAACTATTAGAATTATAAATAAAATAGGTACACAAGTACATAAATCCTTACATAGTATAAAACAAAGTCGCCAAAATGTCTGTACGCGCATAACTTCCGAATGACTTCACCGAATTGGATATTTTTTTTTTGTTGTGTGCGGTATTGCCAGGACAAGGTTTGTATAAACGAAATTCGAAAAAAAAAAACAAGCGTGCAAAGCTGGGCGGACCGCTAGTAAGCTATAAACTTATAATACACATGCATACATATCAAGTATTATAATATTATTATACAGGCTGTGGCGTAAATAGTAGTCCACCGTTCAGGAATCAATATTCCAGATTCAGATTCAGTTTACTATAACATATTATAATTTTAGGCATTCAACCCAAGGGTTCCGAAAATATATATTTTTTTGTTTTTTATTTACGAAATTTCTACCTTTTGTTACAAATTTGGTTGTACTGTCAATAAAAACCAATACTAGAGCTATCGTGTAAAATTATGGCTTTTTATGTAAATTTAGAGCTTTTGAAGAAAAAGTTAGTTCTTTTCTATTTTAACCCTAATTTTAACATAATCATGAAAATTCAAGAGTGATTTTTGTAAAAAAAAAAAATGTGCTACTAAAATGCTTAAAATTGTAATATGTTATAGAAAATTATGTAGTACCTATATCGAATCCTTAACGGTGGACCACTATTTACGCCACATCCTGAATATTATAGTAGATATATATAAATACACATATATAAATTTAAGGGAGAGAGGTGTTGAGATGACTCTACGTTATTTGTTTTGAAAATAATTCTGCAACATTTATAAATCTCCGTTTTCTTTCAATTTCATTTATCAGTTTCTTCATCTACTTACATGTTACGCCAAAACAGGGCTTAAATATGAACCCTACTTAAACAGCCATAAAAGCTTTTATCCCTTAACGACTGCTTTTAATATTTGTAATCTAGAGTGTTTTTATAGACGTCCGTAAGATAGAATACCCTACCATTTGTGGGAAATTGCGAACATTTGTCGGTACAAAACTTTTTCTTTTTCAATTTTTATGTTTAGAGCTATTTAGGCGGTCGTAATTCATGTAAACCGCCTGAAGATTATGTTTTATACCTACCTTTTGTTTTTTGAGATAAGAAGACTGGTTTTTATTTACTCGTTTTACAGGTGTTTGTTCGTTACTTGGTAACGTATTTTATTTGTGTTCATTTTGGCTAAGTAAAATAGAAATATGGTCTACATAAAATAACAATTGATCGTAGTGGGTTTCATTTTGACAGTTCGCCTACGTTCATTGCGGTGTTTACGTTGTTGAGCAGAGGAATTGTACAAACCTATGAAGCAATGGATTCGCTATATGCTTCAAAATGATTCAGATTCCTTTTTTCAAATCTATTAGAATAAATGATTCTAATTGTTTTCAAGCTACCTAATTACCTACTGACCTATCTAGTGGAATTAATTATTAATAGGTACGTCTGCAGTTACTTTTTTTTAACCGACTTCAAAAAAGAAGATTCTGTATTCGACCCGTATGTACGTATGTTTGTATGTCCGCGATTTTCTCAAAAAGTAATGAACCGATTTTGATAATTGTTGCACTAATGTGATTTACATATTTTCAGGAAGGTTTAAGTATATAATACATTAGGTAGTTATTCTTATGTACGAAGTTATATGCATAAATGTACTGCTTTCCCGGCATTTCTATGCGAATTTTGATGATTCTTCTAGTCGGTGTCTTCAATTCACTAGTGTTAATTGAATTGGTGTGGGGTAGGTACAACTAAAAAGTAAAAAATAAAAAAAAAAAATACAAAAAAAAACTACAAAATTATAAATAACTTTAATTTCGAAAGTCCCTGTCAAAAAACGAAAATGCGGAACTAACGACACCGACTTCCGAAATTAAAGTTATTTATCATTTTGAAGTGATTTTTTTTAGTCAGTTGTTTTTTTTTTTTGTAAAAAATTTTTAGAACTCCTTTCATTCTTATAGATATGTTGCTACACGTATTGACGAATTCCTTCCAACGCCCGCTCATATTAATTTTCAGGACTTTCCGCCACGGATTTTTCTGTCCAGTCCATTACGTCGCCGAAATCGCCAAATTCATTCATCGTTAAAATTCCTCAAACAACAGACATTCAAGCCAGGCGTGTCGGTACATATAACCATGATTTTAATTAAATCCGGGTCTTCTAAAACATTCCTTTTCTTTATTGTTTTTTAAACTAGGGACTCATTGGAAATCTCATCGGGCGACAAAAATAGAGTATACAAACAAATAAATTTTAATCAAAGCCCAAATTGCTTCGTTGTTCTGTCCCCTATTGTTTTCCTTCTCCTCGATCAATCTCGTTCAGTCTTTAACACAATTTCGAAGTGAATTTTAATATCTCACTCGCTGTGATTCTTAATTAAATGTGCCCCTTCAACGTTTATTTTAATTTGCTGAAACAAGTTTGTTTGAGTTATTAAAGTTAAGAGGGTTTTTCGCGATGGGATTGTGTCATGAAAATTGGGTTTCTCTCTATTATAATCTCAATCGGCTTGTAGCGGTATCTACAACGCCACATGCGCACAACGCGTCATACTGACGTCACGCAAATCCTGCATCTCGCAAGCAGAGTTTACCGCGCAACTAGCATATATACAACAGCCCGACATGACCCATTGGGCAGTTGCCCGCCAGACACAACACCAGTCTGGTCGGAGGATCCACCCTTTTCTATACAGTATGAGTGAACTTTACACCCTGTTCCTCAATCTCTATAGGCTTATCAGACGATAAGACCACCATTTTGAAAGTACGAGATCATAATTGCACTGGTTGACACTTCCCGTGACCCATGGGCTGGCTTTTACCTTGGCCAAAGGCTAAGCATTGCCATACAACGTGGTAATGCCGCCAGTCTCTTGGGTACATTACCTACCAGCCGACAGCAATGCGGATGAATTTTTCGACGCTATATTTTAGTTTTAGTTAAGTTAGGTTTTAATTTTGTTATTTTTGTAATTAAGGATATATTATTACAGTAAATTAAATAAAAACTTTAATAAAAAAAAGAAACAAAAAATTGCACTTATTGTTAAGCTTCTTGATTAAACCTTTTTGATAATTAGCCCTTCTCATCACTAGCAGTCAGATTAGTGTCTCTTAGGCGGATCACATAGTACAACTCACCGAGCGACGAGGCGCGAGTAACAGAGCCAAATTGCGCGGAAGCGTGTTTTTATTGAATTTGTATGTTCAATATCACGCGCGGGGGTCGCGTTATATGAGCCTCGACGCGTACCACGTTGTAACGTGAGATCCACCTTAATTATGTCTGCACAAGATCTCTTTATGTATGTATTTGCTTCAAAGATACCTCTTTTCCCAAAGCCTTCTTGTATCAGAGAACTACCAATAACTCCAAAGAATAATTTAATAAAAATAATATCAGAAAAAGATCGCAAGACACGGTCGTTATAACTGCCACATCAATAAAAATTTAATCGAATCCTGGTAACGGAAAGCGTATTTCTTTAGCGTTTCTAGGTTAGTCCGGTCACTACTTCCACACCAATGCACAAGCTATGTTTTCATTCAAGCGGTATCAATAAAAGCATCGATACCGCAGGGAATACATCTCGCTTTGTGAAAGAAAACCACTTATAAATAAAACAAGCGATTGAATAGATCCTGATATATATCAGTACTAGCTGTAACTGCCTGCAACTTTATGTGCGTGCATTTTGTGTTTCATCATTTTTTGGGAAGAAAACTGTTTTCAACACGTGCATATAAAAAGATAAATTGTACGTTTAAATTTTTCTCGAATTATACAAATATCCTGGATGTAAAGTAGCCTATGTTATTCTTCTGTACCCATGCAGGTTGTCTGTGAAATTTAATAACGAACGTTATGAAAAAAAAAAGTTTTTCTTTCTTTCTTTCTAATAAAAGAAAAACATGCTTTTTGGGACTCAACTGACTGGCAAACAGTATAAAAATGAACATTTAAATGCGAAGCCAAAACGGCTCCTAACTCAGCATAATGCTACGAAGTTAAAAAAAAAAACTCTGTGCTGTTATTCTGGTTTTAGTGGTTTATGCGTGAAAAGGTTACAGACAGACAGTTACTTTATAATATCTATACATATAAAATTCAAAGTCCTGACTGACTGATATATCAACGCACAGCCTAAACCGCTAGTCGTAGAGACATGAAATTTGGAGGATGTGTTCTTAGTGAAGAGTAGGTATCCACTAAGAAAGGGTTTTTCGAAATTCCACCCCTAAGAGGGTGAATGGGGGGGGGGGGTGAAATTTCATGCGGCCGAAGTCGCGGACAGAAGCTAGTAACGTGATAAAAGTTGGATTATAAGAACAAAGGCGGTGGCTGATGTTGGTTACAGCTCAGTTCGCACGATTCCAATAATCGAGCGAAAAGCGAAAATTAAAGCTTAGTTGTTCCGTAGTGAAATAATTTTAAGATGGTCTATTAATTGTGCCAAGGTTTTACGCAAGAATCGTTCTCATAATACCAAGTTTTTCGCTTGTTAAGGAAAAAGCGATCGAGTACGCCTTGAGGTCTTTGAGTAAAATGATATTTGATGTTTTCGTATCGTGGCAGATTTCTGCCTTTGTATTATGATTTCGCTTACTTTTGATCTTTTTAAGATAAATCAGGTTTGATCTGTGTATTTGATGGCGGAGTATTAAATTTTGAGGAGCTGATTACACCATTTTGTGTGTAAGAAGTTATGAAGCAAGTGCTATAAGCCAAGAATTTATGATTACGAAATACACTAAAAATAAAAAGTAGTTGCCACAATCAAGATTTTGTTTAGATTGACTAAGTAACTTGTTTGCATCTGAGCCTACCAAGCACAATGATCACAGCTACTACTTTTATTTGATTGAGATTTGAAACAGGATCTTGATGGGAGTAATCACAAAACCTATTTGCAGCAATCAAGTTGATCAAGTTGCTTGATTGACACAACTAACTTACTTTGTAGTTTTAACTCTTCTACAATGATGTCATGTTAAGGGTAATCAAGAAACTTGTTTGAGCGTTCAATCATTTGAACTATTATTGCTGCAATCATGTCGTGATGATCAATATAACTAAGATTTTGATTAAACTAAACAAGATATCGTCAATCAAGCTAAACAATCACTTGATTGGAGTGCATTTTTTTCAGTATAGGTATTTCAATTCTTATACGTACAGGTTTATTGAAATAATACGATTTTTCATTTACAATACAGGATGGGTGTAACTTCTGACAGATTTTGTATGGAAAAACTATCAATAATTCATAATTATTCCTGGAATAAAATTATCTGTCGTTTGAAAAATCAGCCCTTAATAAACTCACACCTCTATAACTTGTATTTAAACTGATAAAGCAATTCTAAAATGCTGACTCATTACCTTAACAAAGATAGAAAGAAAGAAAATACATTTGAAATTTTAAACAATGAATTTTCACACAAAAAATAAAAGTCCTTTTCCAGCAATTATTATTGCACAAAGTTACTTTGTTTGATGTAGTAGCTTTTGATGTAGTAGTATTCATGATGGGTCTACAGGTATTTTTAATAAAAGACATTCCAAAAAAGGGGTCTGTAAATAAGTTATAGCAAAAATATTCAGCAAAAAATTTCACTTCAGTGGATTCCAAATAAATTGTATATTCCTCTATAGCTTGATATACAGGGTATCTCTGGAAGTATGGATCAAATCGAATAGGGGCGTGGGCAAGGGAGGTCCTTTTCAAACGTTTTAGCAAAAAAAAAAAAAAACTAAAAAAAAAAGAGAAGAGAAATCGAATCGTTTTAAAAAAATCTTGAATAAAAACGATCAGGGCTATCAATTTTTTTTTTTTTAGATAGCCCTGATAGTATTTTTTATGATTATTTTCTTTGAGCACTATGCGAAGTGATTGAAAAAAAAATCGGTCATAACTTTTGAACCGTAAAAAAATTCACTGACATTCTCAGGGTTAAAAAGTTTGGAAATGACCTTACCCACTCGATTTGATCCATACTTCCAGGGACACCTTGTATATGATTTATTTAGGAGGATAAAAATATACAACATTATTTTTAGTATATGCGAAACCTGAATATAGTTTGTTCAGAATAAGTAACTGAATCGATTCCAATAATTTTTACCCCATGTTATATTTTGGCCCAAAAATATTTAAAAAAGGTTAATAGTTGGACACCCCGAGTATATTATACTGTGCCCCGAGGAGCGACTAAGTAGGTACCATACGCGCACAATGGCGCGGCGCGGACGCACAGCGAGCGGGGCGGGGGTGCAGCAACCTCAGTCACCCGGGAACCACTTGTTGGCGCGCACGTGTCGCGTGGGTCCAACTGCATAATCGCGAGCGCGCGGGCCGCCGAGTTGTGTTTCGGTTGATCGTGTACTTACCTATCGTATGTAAAAAGTGTCGTTTAACCATGACTTTCTCATACACAAACGTCCAGTACACAGAAACAACGATAACAGTGATAACGTATCCGTGGCAGTGCGGTGGTACGAGGAGCAATCAGAGTGCTTTGAACAGAACACAATGCTTTGCCGTGATGATTAACATTTTTAAACACGCCAAGATGGTTAATTGTAGAAAGTTATTATTTGTACCTACAGCCTGCTGTGGTTAAGTAATGCGATGTTTAACACTTTTCATCCACTTTGAACAAATCGCATTGTATCACTTACGGCTTACGAATAAGTAATTACTTATTCGTAGCTTACGGCTGCATTTATTTACGAATAAAGTACATCTACCTACACTTGACCATTACGACAGTCCAAAGCCTGCAAGTGTGATGGAAAATGTTATCACCCGTAAATTACAATACAATCGCCGCGCGGTGCCCATGATTTCATACGGACAAACAGGTAACATAACAAGCTTATAACTTGGTGATTATTCATGATACAGTTTTGAAATTTTGTACATAGATTCTTTACATAAAAATACTAGACACGTGTTTCGGGTTTCGCATATACTAAAAATAATGTTGTATACACTGGATAAACTTCTAATACTATTTATACTAACAACTCTATAGCCTGTATTTAAACTGATAAAGAAAATCTAAAATGCTAACTCATTGCCCTATCAAAGAAAGAAGGAAAGAAAATACATTTGAAATTTTAAACAATGAACTTTCACATGCCAAATATAAATGTTGTTTTCCAGAAATTATTTTCACATAAAGTTACTTTGTTTGATGTACAGTCACGTCTATAAGTATGTATACACTTGGCTTTATGCAAAGGCGATTTTCTCCTTTATTTTTGAATGAAATCTTATGTTATTACGAAAATAGTATTTTCGAACCCATAGGTTTATGTTAAGTGTCGTATTTCAACGTCGCATTCGTTATTTCACGAAAAAATCGCAATTGAAAATTGCCAAGTGTTGACATATTGGTGCTCGTGACTGTACGAGATGAGTAGTTGACAGCTTCGTGAAGGGTAACTCCAACAAAATAGTGTAAATTCTGTTGTAGCAATCAAAACCAGGAATGAGGGCCACATGGCTACACCAAATAGGCCACCAATTGATTACCAATAATATGTATGTGAAATGTTGAACTAAGGACTGTAGTATTTATACAGGGTGTTACGGAAAGGGTATATCAATACAAACGGGTTGAAGAGTGTATCTGGTCTAGAATCTCTGTACTTACAAAATTTCAGCTCTAAAGCAGTAACTTTGAAAATGCTTAATATTTTTTTATTTCAATAGTTAACAAACGTGTCACCGCACTACGAGGGTCATTATCCATTATCTGTAGTGTGTCTGTGCGCCTAGTACACGCACATCACGCTGCCGCGCGCCAGTGCAGCGGCGTGATGTCGAAATAAAAAAATATTAAGCATTTTCAAAGTTACTGCTTTAGAGCTGAAATTTTGTACAGAGATTCTAGACCAGATACACTTTTCAACCCGTTTGTATTGATATACCCTTTCCGTAACACCCTGTATTGCGTAATTTCATTAGAAATAAGTAATACAAAGGCCGTCAACGAGACACAAGCAGGACATTCGCGGCAATAGAGCGGAAATTGTGCATTGTCCTCCGTACAACATGTTGGACAGTGGCAGGATTCTGCAAAAAAAAAATGGGGGAAGAATGATATAAACTGTTATATTCGCTAACGTGAATATTCTGTGGAAGCTATTGTTTGATACATGTGACTTTTGAAAAGTTGCCTAGGGATTGGTTGGAATGAGATACAAAAATATACGAAAATTAGGCAAAATCTTACTGAAAATAACCTAAATACCCTTAAAAGTGCCTCTACATGTAGGTACTCAAAATATCATCTAACACTAAGGAATAAAAAAAAATAAGGAAATCAGTGCAATTTTAATAAATAAATAAAAAAAAAAAAGACGGGTTGCACTCCGGGAGTGCCGGCAGAAGTGAAAACTTGAATATTAACGTTGAAATAAATCAATTATTAATTGAATTAATATAACTATTTTTTTTTCACTATTTCTGCGTCACTTTTTTCATTAATCGATGCACTTTGTTCAATTTCCATATTTTAAACACTTTATATACACGAATTTTACGAATACACAGCAGTGTGGCTACTACACTGACGGTCGAGCCATCAGCTGTCCATCCATCCATCCACATTCACGTCCACGTCCACGTCCACCATCACATCACCATCACCATCGCCATCGCAATCACCATCACCATCCATCCATCCATCCATCCGTCCATCCATTATCGTGTCTCACTTGGTTCACTTCGGTTGGCGCCGCCGTAGAAAGAGGGGGGGGGGGAATCTCTCCTGACGGTCACGTGTCCTGACGCGAGTTTAACATTTTTTACCCATTACAAAAAGTGTTCAACGCCGCTAAAGAAGTTTTCACTTCAAAAATTATAAAATGAAAGTTACATTCAAACAATAAAAGTAGTCGTTCGTTCAACATACATACTAATGAAAGGTGATAAACAAAATAATATTCATAATATCCATAATAAACTCAAACCAATACCTTTTTCAATTACAAACCATGTTCTTTAATTATCATATCGGAAGCTTTTCGTGCAATCATCATGACTGAAGCTTGAATCAATCCGTGTATATTAGTTGGCATAACACTGGCATCAGCCACACGTAACCCCTTGACTCCGTGCACTCGAAGCTTTGAGTCCAACACCGTTCCCATACCGCAAGTACCAACAAAATAATGTGACGTGTCTGATGTCCCCAATACATGGCATCTCCAATATTCCATAGTCCCTCTTTTCAAACCTTTACACGACTTCATTTGTGGATCAACAAACTCAGCTTCCATCCTTCTGAAGAATGTCGTGTTCAAAATACGATTAAAATCTGCTAAATAACTAGCGTGTTTCTTTATATCTATACTTTTAGTATAGTAACCCGGATAAATCAATGGATGATCATTTGGATTAGTACTTTGAAGAAGAATCTCTCCTCTTGATTCGGGGTTTAAGTATGTTATAAATACCATGAATACTTCTTTATTATCAAGACCTTTGCCTATAGTGTCACAAAACCTTTCGTCGTAGCTGAAGAAAAATGTACATTGTCCGAGAAATGTGAGGCTGTCGCCAAAATGAACGCCAATTGTTTGATAATCAGGGTAGCCCTGAGACTTATTAAGAGCTACATATCCGTCCAATATAACGTAAGGGTATTTATGAGGATCTCCAATATTACTGGTAAGTGGAGCTTTTGTCATTTTGTAAAATAAAAGGCTGTTCACATGATCTTGAAAATTCTTTCCCACAGGTAAGTTAGATACCACTTTGATGCCTTTGTTATGTAAGTGCTCTTTTGGACCTACCCCCGAAAGCATAAGTAGCTGCGGTGACTTAATCGTTCCAGCTGTTACTATAACTTCCTTGATTGCTTTCAACGTCAGTTTTCTATTATCTTCTGTCAACACTTCTACTCCAATAGCAGTCTTTTTATCATCAAATATTATTTTAGTTGCTAATGTGTTCAACATGAGGTGTAGCTTCTTGTTCTTTTTAAGAGGACTCAAGAATTTCTTGGCTGTACTTTGGCGCATATCGTCACCTATATTGTACATAAGATTGGTGAATCCTAGTGGATGCTTCGGGTTTATATCCAGATGATATTCATAACCTATTTCTTCTAAAGCGTCAAAATAGTCTCTGTTACTTTTATAATATTCTTTCTGAATTTGAATTTTCCCTTTAGTTCCGTAACTGTGTGTTTCATTAGATTCAAGGATTTTTTCATCAATGAGCTTTTCGTTCTTAGAGAATAATGGTAAGACTGACTTCCACGACCAGGAGGTGTCGTTAGTTATGACTGCCCACTCATCATAATCGCGAGGATATCCTCTTGTATAGCAGGGATAGTTTAAAGAACCAGAACCACCCAACACTTTACCTTGCGACAAATGGATAACATTGTCCGTATGATATTCTGTATTCAGGCCTTCACAAGTTGAAGTGAAATTCCAATCATACCTCGTTTTCTTCATAAATGGAAATAATCCTGCCATCTGAAAATCAAACCATACAATCATTTCGGTTGAAAACATTGCTGTTATTAATGATGGCATGAGCTTTACTGCTATTAACCAGTTACAGTCTTACCAAGAGGTATTGTGTTACCCAGTAACTGGGTTGTGGAGATCAGATAGGCAGTCGCTCCTTGTAAAATACTGGTATATGTTGCATCCAATAAGACTAGAAGCCGACCTCAATATAGTAAAATGCTCTAGGCAGTTTGATTGAGCTCCACTGCCATATTTCTTTCTTTGATACTCACATCAGATTCTATGGGTGGTACAGTTCCAGCTTCAATAAGCAGTACTCTGGCATTCCTTTCCACAAGTCTGCTTGCTATAAGACATCCTGCCGTCCCACCACCCACTACTATAAAATCAAACTTCGCTCCATCTGAAACCAAAGATTTTCGGATCAGTACCTTCCTTGTCCTTGCTTGATTACGTCTTTAAATTCTTGTGATGAATCCGAAATATTTAGGGCTTGCTACTTGCTTCTACGAGATGAAGTAAAAAAATACATATTTTATTTTTGCTCGGTAGATATTTCTAGAGATGGAGAAGAAGCCATTCAATATTTAAGAAATAATATTCAAAGGAACTTACCATGAACACAAACGGGTTTTGGCCATTGATATGTAGTAAGATTGAGAATGGTCAGCATGTTTAAAATATTCTCTACCTTTTTAAAATAAGCCACGACGTTGCCAGAATTCATGGTGAAAAAACAACGTTGTCTAGTTTTAATACACTAGTGTTAAAAAAAATTAGTATTTTATCTGTTTAACTGTATTTTTATATGATTTTCACCTCGTAGAACTGTTCCCGGTAGTCCAAATCCTACAACATACTGATGAATATTCTGCAAATAAGCAAATATATAACACAACATATGGAAACTGAAGCGATATTAACGTGTTTTTAAATATATTGGATCAGAAATGCTAAAGATAACAATAATTGCATAGATATGCTTTTGTTAGAGTTCATTAATTTAAATGCAATAATGATAAACAGAAATCAACGATAATGTTTAATTAGAACGTTGTAATTTATAAATACATGGCTTTTTTGTTGCTAAGTTAGAGATTCTTACTCACAATTTTTATATAGCTCAGTAATCTGTTGCAAGGTCATCATTTTCATCTTTTCTGCCGAACAACGTCCACTGCTGGACATAGGCCTCCCCCAAGCACCGCCACTTCGACCGTTTCTGTGCTTCTCGCATCCAGCGGAATCCTGCAGCCTTCACTAGGTCATCGGTCGACCTTATGGGAGGCCTTCTAACGCAAGATCTTCCGGTGCGTGGTTGCCACTCCAAAACCTTTCGGCCCTATCGGCCATCGTTGCATGCAAGTTAGTTGAAAAGAAATACTCACAAAAAAATTATTATGCCCTTTGATTATTTCCCCTCCCTTTTTATATACTTGTACATATTATTATTTTAAGTAAGACTGTTAGCTTTTTAAATTATGTAAATACTATCTGCACCCCGCTGTTTCACCCGCATAAGTGTCGATCCCGTGGGAATATCGGGATAAAAAGTAGCCTATATATTAATCCAGGGTGTCAGCTATCTCCATACAAAATTTTATCAAAATTGGACGAGCCGTTTGAGCGTGAAGAAGTAACAAACATATAAACACACACACACACACACACACTCACAAACTTTTGCCTTTATAATATTAGTGTGATTTTAATCTATACATTATCGTAAATAAATACCCATCATATAATTATTTCATGTCAAAATATAAAATAAAAAGATACGTACGCTGAGAATTTTGCATATATTTTTTCTTTACCTGAGTCTAGTCTAACCTTGGGCTCATAAAAACTAACTTTACACTTAAATTACGTTATTTGAAATGCAAATGATATTTTCGTTCGCCAATTAAGTAGTTCGAAACCATTAGATAAGCAGAGACAGTCAAGTCATTTCTTTCTTTGGAATTCCTTATTTGAATTGTGTCTTATATTATAGTAACTGAGAAAAAAAAACTGTTTATAGTTAGTGTCGTGAGTTTGAAATTGTTGGGCAAGCAACTATTTCAAACTTAAGAGATAATTCTGTAAAGACTGTCACTACAGTCCATACAGAATTATCTCTTAAGTTACGTACGGTAGTTACGTACCGTACGCAAAATACGCGCATTGACGTAAAGTTGCGTATACCAGCCCATATTACCTATTAAGGACTGTAGTAGGTTGCATTCTGTAGTATATGCCTATCCCCATGGGTAAAAGGTGTGAGTTTATATATTTACGTGTAACTTTTTAACAAGGTAATATATACAATGATACTAAGTTCTCGGAAAGGCTTGTCGCTAAGTTATAACTGCCGCACGGGTGGATCGATCAGGTTAAGCTACGTTTGCCGCAGTTGGTCCGTGGATAGGTGACCATCTTTACATACCAAGGCCCCTCCGTGCGTCGGAAAGCACGTTAAGCCATCTTTGACAGTCGTTACAGGTCGTCAGAAGCTCGAAAGTCTGACAACCAGTCTTACCAAGGGGTTTCGTATTACCCAGTAACTGGGTTGCGGAGGTCAGATAGGCAGTCATCATAATCATCATCATCATCAGCCTATAATGTTCCCACTGCTGGGACACAGGCCTCCTCTCTGTGAGAGGAAGTGGGCCGTAATCCACCACGCGGGCCCAGTGCGGGTTGGTTGGATAGGCAGTCGCTCCATGTAAAATACTGGTACTCAGCTGCATTCGGTTATACTGGAAGCCGACTCCAACATAATTGGGAAAAGGCTAGGCAGATGATGACTGAGTTCTCTGAAACGCTGTACATAAAAGCACTCTTGCACCCAAATTCCAGTTTCTGAGAAATCGCCATTGGTTAAGGTACTTTGAAGGATTTGTTTGCTTTTAGCCAAACTGACGATGGCTGCAATAGTCTATACTATATACTTACATAATAAAGCTGAAGAATTTCTTAGATGTTTTGTTTGAACGCGCTAATCTCTGGTAGTCGGTTTTGAAAAAAACTTTTTGAATTTTATAACCTAATTCTTGAGGAAGGTTTTATGCTATTTAACATCACGATACAACCCAAGAAGGAGCCCTTAGGAGCCGAGAAAAAAGACAAAAAGTCAGACAGAACGCTAATCAAAGTAGGTAAATGCACGGGCGGGCGATGCGATGCGACGCGGTGGGTCGGAGAACAGGAAATTTCACGCGGACGAAGACGCGGGTAGAAGCTAGCAGTGGTGTGCATTGCATATAGGCATATAAGCAGTGCCTACCTCGATATATCAACATAAGGCCTGTGTGTGTGTGTCCCACAATTAAGAAACTCACTAAATTATCATACCTAACGAAAAACAATCTTCATATCGGCTCCCGTACTATTCGCGCATTGTCATTGGTCTTTACTTGTTCAAGCTAATACGACAAAATTAAAAATACGTACGTCTCACGCGTAATACCACGACGTTCGACCTTCGCAATTTAGCACCCTTAAGGAGGCATGCCTACTCACCTCACTTTTTTTTCTGATTATTGTCCGCGTTTTTCTAGACTAGACCCGGCCTAGTGCCTTCCTATTCTGAAAACCAATACACGCCATAGAAAGCTTGTAGGTTATATATCTGATAATGTGATGCGGGGTTATTGCGTAACACACTCACATAATCTCAATGCCATTAATATTGAAAATTTCAATAGATTGCGTTATTTACTCACATGTCAACCAATTCGTCAAACATATGAATCCTTCTGATTGTGATATAAACTGTGTTGCGCATTGTATTTCTAATGTTCCTGGTATTAGCCTTCGTGGTTTTAATCCATTTTGTCCATCTTAAAATGCTTTATACTAAAATGCGTGACTTACAATTTAATTAATGAGCAATATCACTTAAAACACTCTTCTCTAAACTAAAATAAATATCTACCTTCAAAACATAATGAAGGAGAATTTCCTTTAGGTGGCGTGTAATACTAAAGCTTTGGTAGAAATGGTTAATGAAATAAAGTGGAGTATAACAAAGTTATAAGGAAGGAAATAAGGTGAAGGACAAGGGCCACGCATAGAGGACAATATTAATGATATCATAATAGTATGACAGTATGTTGAAATGCTGAACAGGAGGAAGCTGATGGTGAATTAATTATTAATAGAGTATGGCGAAATTTCACATAATGAAAAAGAAAAGAAATCAAAAGACTGTTCTTCCATACATCGACATCACTGTCAATTCTCTAACTGCAAATGTGACTTTGTAATCGCAAACCAGTGGCGTGCATTCCATATAGGCATATAAGCAGTGCCTACCTCGATATATCAACATAAGCCTGTCAATTACATTTCAGTGTGTGCCCCACAATTAAGAAACTCACAAAATTATCATACCTAACAAAAAACAAAATCTTCATAATATGTATGAAGATTTTACTACACTGCACTGCTTATAATATGCCTATATGCAATGCACGCCACTGTCGCAAACATATATTTTTTATGTGGTAAAACTACAGTTGAATGGTTTTTGAACATTTTCCTTTATTTGTGCCGTGAAATCAAGCTTCTTGCCAAATTTTGTGATTCTAGATCAACGGGAAGTACCCTATAGGTTTAGATTTAATTGCACTCGCAATTAAATAAGGCCATACCTATATGCGACATATTTTGATACTCATAAAAATATATCGCATATGTGGCCGTATTTTTTAGAGCTCCAAGGGACCGTAGACCTACGTATTTGATATTAATTTCAACTTGATTCCTTTTCGCGTTCCTGAAAAAAAAGGGTCTTGACGGACTGACAGACAGGCGGATGAAGAACGAAGTGATCCTATAAGGGTTCCGTTTTTTCCTTTTGAATTAACGAACCCTAAAGACACTAAATTTGGAAGAGCCATTATTTTTTACATCTTTGGCAAATTTTGAATGGTTTGGGATTACATGTGCATTATTCCTTTCAAACCTATTTAGTAGGTACGATACAAAACGAGTAATAATGAAGTCATAACAAAGTAAGTAAGTAGTAAGAATAATGTACCCAGGATTTTATAATATCTTGATTTAAAATAGTGTCCATGGAGTTTCTTGCCCGTTCTTCTCCATAGAGATCTACGTTTTGGAATGGGCAACTAGCTTCAACTTTCTGACTAACTGACCGACTATTTATTTTGACAATTCATAAATGCCTGTACATGGTTTAATTGAAATTAATGCTTTGAGTTTGAGTAAAGAGCTGTTAATCAATCATTATTATTATTGTTGTTACTTAAAACAATGCAATAAGTAGCTTGTTAGTGTATAAAATACTTAACATCTATACACGATGCCATGGAACAATAAAGTTACGTGCGGAAAGTGCACTCCGGCTTAATGTGGCTCTAGCCAATTGAGCGATATTGCCCCGGTTGTCTTCGCTAGGAGTGATCACGGCGATATTGAGGACATGAGTACTCTAGATTTTAGCTTAATGTAGCGTAGTTGATGTTAGACTGTAAATTTAATAATATACCTGTAACCCTGTAAAACTTTACTTTACTGAAACATCATCTTGGCATTTGCCAGTGCTGGTCAGTACTGGTTGACGTAATCTTACAACGGCGTGAATGTATCTTTGCAATTCTGTTCAGGTATTTAATATTTTAAGCATAGTGTTTACTTATTTTTATTCGACAACGGCAGAGCAAAAAGGAGGGTAATGGTTTTGACGGGTATGTATGTATGTTCATCTGTTCCCTCATAACTTCTAAACTGCGTATCATAATTTGACAAATATATCATTGGAAGCGTCTTGATTGTAAGAGGGCAGAGAAATAGCCGCGGTCATACGACCATGGCTATTTAAAAAGTGCTTGCAAATGTATTGTTTTGTAAGGGTATGAGGTATACACCTCATACCCTTACAAAACAATACATTTTATCAATAGTAAGCGATCATAAGCTTTAGGGCAAAGTGGCATACGATCACGGCTATCCTCTGAACATCACTATGAATATGTATTAAATACATAAAAATATAATACGTGTAAGTTGTTTAGTTAATCTCCTTACATAATATAATATTATAAATGAGAAAGTAAGTTTGTTTGTTTGTTACCTTTTCACGCCTAAATCACCGAACCGATCATCCTGAAATTTTGTGTACAGAAACGGACATAGGGTATCTTTCATCCCGAAAAAAGCGCTGTACCTGAGGAAAACAACAATAACGTTATTATGATAATAGATGGCGCCATATGTCTTTCGAAACTTATGCGGGTGATACCGCGGAGTGCTGCTATTAGACGATAAATACTGAATAGTTTGTACAGACGCCAGCACATCAAGCTACCTGAAACTGTCAAATTTTCCCAATCAACTTTGAACCTAAAGCTTTAGCGATAAAGCTGAAAATCTATTAAAGGACAGATTGTAGTAGCTTGATGTGTTGGCGTCCGTACATGATAATTTCAGATGAGAATATTTTCTTGTTTCATACTTTTTAGAGCGTGATTTTTCAGTAGTCGGGTTTTAGTTTTTGAACTTACTTTTTTTTGTTTTCTAATAAACAGCAACTAATTACATCAACCGGTAATTTGTAATAAAGACCAATTTGGTTTCTGTAGTTTTGTTTTTCCTTTTACATAGATCATTAACTGCATCGAGATACGCCACAATTCAGTATCGTTCTAAATAATATTATGTAATTTCATGATTCCCCTTTCGTAGCGAATTAATTGCTGTATTAATGTATTTTTGTTTATTGGTCATACAGTGGTGAACCGCAGAATTTCATCCGGATGTTTTGCTTTCCGGTATAATATAATTAACTTGTTATCATACAGGCCCGTTTCAGATTTCCCACTGGTAACTATGTATTATGAAGTTCATAGTAATAAAATCCATCGATGTGTTAAGCATTTCATATAAAATAAAAAAAAATTACATGATAATTATATATACGTCACATACAAATCATAATATTTATTTCTTTTGGTGTCAGTTATGTTGTGGAGAAGGTATAACAATTACATTCAGTTGTTTCACGCTTGTTTTCTTAAAAACTCATATAAATAATAAAA
Source organism: Amphipoea oculea (assembly GCA_945859645.1). NCBI lineage: Eukaryota > Metazoa > Arthropoda > Insecta > Lepidoptera > Noctuidae > Amphipoea > Amphipoea oculea. Next base: position 19,854,279 of record OX243878.1, on the reverse strand, counting down.
CAATTAGTGGAAAAGATCATTTATTTCAAACAGTGTTCTTTAACAATCATATCGACAGCTTTTTGTGCAATCATTAAAACAGGTGCTTGTGTTGGAGATGCCACTATCGTTGGCATAATACTAGCATCGGCTACTCGGAGATTTTTAACTCCTTTTACAAGAAGATTTGAGTTTACTACCTGGCCCATAGCACAAGTACCTGCGTAGTAATGGCCAGTAGTAACCATTCCTAACACATAACACCTCCAATACTCCTTGCTATCTTTATCAAAATGAGCACATGCTTTTAGTTTTGGATCAACAATTTCTGCACCAACACTTTTAAAGTAGGTAGTATTTAGAACTTTGTTGAAATTTAAAACAGTCGTGACATGCATTTCTAGATCTCTATCATTTTTGTAGAACCCAAGATCAACTATTGGTTGATCTTCTATATTTGTAGTATTTAGAAGAACTTGTCCCCGAGATTCAGGATAAGCGAGAAGGTTAAAAACTATATAGATTTGCTTTCCAGTCACTCCTTTTAAAATATTGTCACATACCTCATTGGTAAAGCTAAATGAAATTGCACAGATAGCTAAAAAAAATTCTGGATCGTCGATTATAAGACTGAGGATTTCATAGTCAGGATATTTCTGTTCTTTTTTTAAAGCAATATAACCATCTATAGCTGGTATGTTAATTTGATAGGGGTCTCGAGGTCCGGTTGGGGACCTTGCTTCACCCATTTTGTAAACTGTAACACACAATGGGTGATCCTGAAGATTTCTTCCTACAGGCAGATCTTTTATGACTTTAATTTTCTTCTTTTTTAAATCCTGTTCTGGCCCAATTCCAGAAAGCATAAGCAACTGAGGAGTTTTAAAAACTCCTGCTGTAATTATTACTTCTTTTTTTGCTTTCACAGTGATTATTCTTCCATCCTTTGTTTTTATTGTAACTCCTACAGCAGTGTTTTCATCGTTGAATATTATTTTAGTTACCAATGCATTAGTTAAGACATGTAAATTAGTATTATCCTTTACAGATCTTAAAAATGTAGCTGTACTCGATCGTTCATGGCCGTAACTAAATAAAACTGTTGTAAAGCCTAGTGGATTTCTGACATTAATATCTGGAACGACTTTATGACCTATTTCCTCAAAAGCTTTAAAATATTCTTCACTAATTTTGTCGTAGTATTTTGTAAGCTTTAATGTGCCATTTAGACCGTATAGAGCCCTGTCCTTTGGTGAGTTTAGAATTACTGGGTCAACTACACCTTCGCTTCGCTTGAATAGTGGAAGTACCGAATCGAAGGACCATGATGTGTCATTGGTGATGGTTGCCCAGTTATCAAAGTCGGCAGGGTTGCCGCGGCCATAAACCATGTAACTCAGACTGCTGGTGCCTCCAAGCATTTTACCTTGTGTTATATCTGAAACACTTCCTTTATGGTACTGGAATATATCATCCCGAGCTGAAGTGACGTTCCAATCGTTAACTGTATGCTTCGGGTATGCGTAGAAAGCGGGAAGCTGGAATACGACCAATTAAATTACACTGTTGAACTATTGTCAAAATCCAATCCACAATTAATTGGCCAGCAAACGTCAGGGGTCAGGTGTTGACGTTATGATTCTTACACGAATAGAAAAATAATCATGCATATTCTCTGTCGCAGAAATACGACACGAGCGGTAGGGGCTCGGAAATATGTGTCGCATAAATGCGACACAAGCGGTTAAAAGGTCAATGTTACGAAGCACGATAATTGTTACGTAAGTCTTAACCCTGAAACATAATATTAATTCTAAACAGCTAAAAACCCGCTGACAAGCTAAATAATAACTGCCAGAGAGAGAAAGAGCCACCGTTCAATCTTTATACTCAATCACTAATCATAAAAATTGATGAACTGTAGAAGGTGGCATTAAAATTATTATTATTTATTATTATTATTTATTCATCGAGTAACATGGACTCATACAATTATTAGGCATACAATGTCAATAGCAATAATACACATACAATAAAAATATTAAAAAAAATATATAAAAATTAAATTAAAAATAATATTAAATTAAATCACATTGCCCGGTCATAAGATAAAATAATACAAAAATAAAATAAATAAATAAAACAGTACAATTAAAATTTTCTGACCGGCATTCGAACAGCAACATGCCTGTCACAGCCATGCCGGATATAAGGGCAGTCCAGCCTGTCGGCGATCATTGCCAAGATGGTATTGGGGCTGGCCCGCACCCGGCGCACCATGGACGCACACCGCTTGCGCATAGAAGCGTGGAAACAGTCAGTGCGTGCCATCGCGAACATCCCTGATGCGCTACAGAAACGAGGCAGCCCCAACACCGCCCTAAACGCGTTGTTGTACTAGACACGGAGGGCACTGTATGCCCTTTCAGTATAGTCAACCCACAGGCTGCACGTGTACAAGGATGTGCAGTACGCTCTGAAAAGCGTAACCTTAACACTACCAGAACAACGCGCAAACCTGCGGGCTATCATGTTGGCTCGTATCGACAGCACCTTCCGCTCCCGCTCCATGTCAGCATGGTCTTTCAAGTCCTCGGTGAGTAAATGCTCTAGATATTTAAATTGGTCTACTCGGTCTATTGGAACACCATCAAGATGGACACCCGGTATGTTCATGATTATATGATGATTATAAATAAATTATTATTCCATATATTATTGACAAGAAATATTCTTACCATTGATTCCAAAGGCGGATTTCCTCCGGCTTCGACGAGCAAAACACTGGCATTGTATTTAGCAAGCGCACTAGCTATCACGCACCCTGCCGTACCTCCACCAACTATGATGAAATCGTATTCATCGTCATCTGAAAACAGTTAAAAATATACCTTTATCTACAACACCCATGCTATGAATCCTCTTTAGAAGTTTCTGAAATAGCTTATTGCCAACATTAAAACAACCAGTGTCATAGTAACCATAATATCATCCAAACGAGTGTTATTATGTTGTACTAAATTTCATTATGCAACTCGTTTAAAAAAAAAGAACCTTGTCATGCACGCGCGTTTCACTACCACAGCGCAGTAATTTAAAAAAGAAACTTATAGGTTATTCGAATTCACGTCGTATCCCGCCGGCGCCATTTTTGTTCCATATTAGTATTGCAAAAAAGCTGTTTCAGAACCTTTTATAGAGTTCATATCATGGGTGTAGATTAAGTCTTGTATGCAACTGTACATAATTAGGTATTAAAAAACAGTTGCATACATAACTATTATTAAATAGTAGTAGAGCAAAATAATATAGATGGTGAATTTTATTAAACCTTTTTATTACGACAAGATTTATTAACTTGTGTTTGTAAAAAAGTTCACCGTGAATTTGTGAAGGAACTCGTCCGAAGTAAAACTAACAAACTTTAAGGAAGGAAGGGTATGGAGCAGGAGATTTACAGGCACATAAGGCTTGTTAGTTTTTTCTCATTGTGCGTTCTAGCACTTGGGAAACCATTGGTTCCTTATAGAAAATGTCTATTAGCAAGAGCAGCGACTAGTTATTATTTATTTATTAAAACTTTATGCACAAGTAAAAATGTACAAAGGCGGACTTAATGCCTGAGGCATTTTCTACCAGTCAACATTAGGGTGATGCAGAGACAAAACATAGCAGGTGCAACATACAGGATAACTAGCTAGGAAATGACTATAAGATACAAGAATATATACAGAGATATATACATATAAACCAAATGAACTCTCAGGGGAAAAATGATCGGTAGAGGAGAAAACGAATCCAGCAAATCAGTGCTGGGATGTTACGGCCAACGTCTGCCGAATATGTTCACGTGCCTTCAGTTTGAAAGATAACCGACTGTGTATTATCACGATGGTACTTGTTTTCCATATAATATAAAGTAGGTATTTATTAAAATATTATCAAAGTTACTTCAACGGAAGCAAGCGGTGGCCACATGTGTGAATATATCTGCAAAACATTTATCAAGCCAAATATTTCTTGCACTCCTAAAAAATTGGTTACTGCCGTTGCTGCGTCCATTTTAGAAATCAATCCAAGTTACCATTGGTGTTGCTGTAAAAAGTGAAGATTTTAATAAAGGGAATTAGTCTGCTAGAAGATTATTCAAAATTTTTAGCAAAATATTATGTTATTATGTCTAATTATTATGAAAAAATGTTGGAAATTTATATAATTTATTAAGTATATACATCTAGATAGTTGATGGAGAGCTTAATAACTTAGAAATAAATAATTTAAAGCAAACCTGGTAGCAACCAAATGAATCAATCCGTCTTCCGCTCAGTCTGTCGGACGATTAAAATGAGAAGAACTTAGACGTCGCAAGCGCTCTCTATAGATAATAGTGTTTACACCAAAAGCTATGATAAGGTTTTTATTGACATTGTATTAAAATGCTAACGTTGATAAATTGGTTAAAATTCGTCATTGGATTTTGATAACACCTAATTGGAGCATAATTTAGCACCAATTAGGGGCCTACGAACGATGTTTTCTATTAGATATTCATTTTAGAAATGTCTACATCTAAATTGTATGTGCTTACAAACTGCCATAAGATAATCATAACAAGTGTTGGACTTAATATTAAATAACTTTAATACTCACAGGCTAATAATAATATAACAATAATTTAATTTAATATTTAATTTAATATTTAATTAAATTTTTAGTTTAATTTCATTTCATTTTTATTTTTGTTACTATGGGTGTACGTGCAAAAACTTGCCTGAAATAAACGAATTTTATTTTATTTATTTATTTTAATACCTAAGTGTCAAAAAAAAAATAATGAAAAGACACAACCATAGTATGCAACTCTGTATAATAAGGGGTATCAAAACATGGATGTGGGTTTATCACATGAGGTGAAGCCGAGTGTGATAATAGTATCATATGAGTGTTTTAATACCTAATTATGTACAGTTGAATACAAGACTTTATCTACACCCATGATATGAATCCTCTATAAAATGTTCTGAAACAGTTTTTTTTTCAATACTAATATTGAACAAAAATGGCGGCCGGCGGAATACGACGTGAATTCGAATAACCTAAGAGTTCTTTTTTTTTATTACGGCTCTGTGGTAGTCAAACGCGCGTGCATGACAATGTTCTTTTTTTAAAAAGGAGTTGTATAATGAAATTTAGTACAACATTATAACACTCGTTTGGATGATATTATGGTTACTATGACACTGGTTGTTTTAATGTTGACAATAAACTAACTGTTTCAGAAACTTTAATAGCTGATTTATATATTTATAGCATGGGTGGAGACTTATTATGAACTAAGATTATGGTCTATAATCAAAAAATCGTAACTTTCTGAACGCGTAGACAATCATGAAAACAGTCGCATGAATAGTTGATGCTACAATTTTAGGTATGACAGTAGCATCAGCTATAATCGGAGTTTATGGACATCCAATACATGAAGTTTTGAATCTACTACCGATCCCATTACACAAGTACAACATACAATATGTGTGATGTGACCATCATTCCACGGATGTAGCATCTCCAATATGCAAGAGTTCCTCGTACGAGTCCTTCATAAGCCTCAGATTGTGGATCTATCAGCTCAGCGTTCACGTTTTTGCAAAATGTTGTATTTAGTACTGTGTTGTAATGATTAAGACATCAATCAAACAACTCAGCCTATCGCAGTCCACTGCTGGACATAGGCCTCCCCCAGACTGCGCCACAGCACCCTCTCCTCCGCCTTCCGCATCCAGTCTACCCCAGCCACCTTCTTTAGGTCGTCCGTCCATCTAGCTGGGGGGCGTCCCACACTACGCTTGCCGGTACGCGGTCTCCACTCCAGGACTCGTCTGCTCCACCGGCCATCAGTCCTTCAACAGACACATTAACATATTCCTGGCATGAACTTCAAAGTCTTTTTGATTAGAATAGTAACGAGAAATTAATAAATGTTTAGCTTTTGGATCCTTACTGAAAAGAAGAACCTCTCCTCGCGAGTTAGGTTACGGAAGGTAATGGGTGACGAAGTGTACTTACCTTCCAGCTATGTCTATATGGAGTCGGTCACTCAGATCTTCATTAAAATTGAAAATAATTAGGGCATCAAAAAATTCATCCGCATTACAGTCAACAGTGCCCAAAAGGTAGCATTGCCACGTTGTAAGGCGATGCTAATTCTTTGGCCAAGAAAGAGGCCAGCCCTCTGGTCATGTGAAGAGGCGACTAACCGCTTGTCAAAACCAAGTGGGCACTCGGACCCCATGGCTCTAGTGTTTCAACCCCAAATGGCTCGAATATAATATAGCTCCCAATCAGATGGTGTATTTTTGCAGTTTGAGGTTTTCTGCACCTGCAGCAGCCGCCCCAGCACAGCCCACCGTGCTAGGAAGATGGGATGGCGCAAGGGAGTCGACACATGTTGCATCCCACACCAAAGGTCTGCCTAACTTCCAGGGCATTATGGTCATTCCGTCTGGACTCTTCCCATCATCGCGTGGCAGGCCGTTGGGTTCCAAAACAGCTGGTGACAAGAGCACGCCGGATCATGGCATTCATGTCCATTACAAGTCAGCTAATCGACCTTATTTAATTTTGTAAAACATGAAACGTTTATTTTCTCTTGACTGTACTTACCTGTCAAAAAGATTAACCTAGCATAAAGTGGATAAGCCAGAGATTAAAACAGAAGAAGAACTAGCAGGGGATCAAGGAGGTAGAAGGTGGAGGGGTGCTCAGCTCAGGGGATCAGAGCGAAATAAATCTAAAGTACGACTAATAAAACAACAGAAATAACAAACGCATGATTTTAAGTAACACCAAATAAGAAACAATTTTTGAATTGATGTTTCTCCAATTATAACTAAAGAGAAAACTTCAAACGACATGATTAGCATATACGATAAATTGAGAGTGATAATGATTTTAGTCCGTAAACAGGAATTAATAATACTAATCTATGTTCAAACACTACAGCTTTTCAGTAAACAATTACCTATGTTGATAAGAACGAATCTACATATGTTTCTTTTAATTTTAAATTAATTAACTTCACGTCGTGTTAGGTTGCTTAAGTAACCCAAATACTGCAAATAACGACTTACTCTTGGTATACGAATCCGATCACCCTTGTAGTTCTAATGACAATACGCACGCCTGTATAACCCTTTGGGTTAGGTAGAGGTGTAACTATAGAACACTGACATTTCACCAGTTAAATTTAAACCCCATGTAACAAGGGGGAGCCAATTGCCATCAACTGGGCACAAATCCCGTCTCCGGGCTGAGAAATTCCAGATGGAAAACCCAATAACACTTTGCCCGACCCGGATATCAAACCGAGAACCTTTCAGCAGTAGCGCTGGTGACCACTAGACCTACGAGGCAGTCAATACATTTCGTTTTATGAAGATCATCAACATTATAGTCGATCTCATCACGAGCGAGAAACTTTTATACATCTATAACTATGTCTATCGTATCCGTGCATGGTATAAAACAAAATCGCTTTTTGAGTTTGTATGTGTGACCGTTTAGTTCTTGAAAAATGCACAATGGATGTTGATATGGTTTTCACGTTAATTCAGAGAATTTATTATGGAAGTACTGTAGTGGGGGTCGTAGCAACGGACGTGCTGACGACAAATAACTAAAAGGCGTTAAGCTTTGTATACAGGGTGACTGGAAATTAGTGGCGGAGCCGTTAAGGGGAGGTAGTCTAGGGTTTTTCCGACAGATATCACTATGAGACCTACCGTCCTTACTTAACCCTTTCCAAGATATTCCTACTTAAAGAGATAGTAATAAATCCTAAAAAAAAGTGATTTTGGCCTACTTTTTTTTGTTTTGCAACAAAGATATTCTAAATAAGTAATATTAATTGTAAAATTTCCGCTACTGTCATTATTTTATGCAAAAACTGCTAAACAAAAAGTAGGAATATCTTGGAAAGGGTTAAGTAAGGACGGTAGGTCTCATAGTGATATCTGTCGGAATAACCCTAGACTACCTCCCCTTAACGGCTCCGCCACTAATTTCCAGTCACCCTGTATAATTTATTGTTTAAGAGAAGCTTATCGTACAACGGCAAATTCAACACTGCTTCTAAAATTAGAAAAACACTAACAGAATATTTGACACACGCTTGAACGTTCGAATGGTTTAAGAACTTTATTATTCCTCATTAAGAATTAACAATAATTCACTTACTGAGAAACTAAGTTTACATAAAAATGTTTACGAGCGTACAAAAACGACGTTATCAATAAGTTTATAATAATAGATAGGAAGGTAGTGATGAAAAAATAAGGTAGATGTCCACTAATCATCAACCGAGTAAACACGGATCTAAAGTAAAAGTAGATGTATTACTAGATGTGGCATACATGGCAGCGTACTTAATCTTTTATTTTTGTTTTGTTAGTTTGGATGAACCCTTGCTAAGATTAGTATTTTTAAATGTAGTATTAGTATAGAGTAATGTAGTCTTAGTATTTATATAATGTAGTATTTATTTATTTAGTATTTTATATTATTATTGACACATTATATACGATTTAAGTTGTTTTTTAAAACAAGACATACTTTTTGCCTCTTTTATTTCCATGGGTATTTTATTGTACATGTTAACACCTTCAAATTCAATATTTCTTTTTCCGTAATTAACTGTTCTGGGAGGACGTGTTACTAAGTAATTGGAGTTTCGTAGTTTAATTTTTTGCACTTGATGTTTTTTTGTGAAATTTAGTGTTGTATGAATATTTTTGTGTAATATTTTGCGTATCAGTATACATGTATAGTACACATATGTTTGGGAAATGTTCATTATTTTTGTATTTTCATATATTTTTTGAGTTGACGTTCGAAATTTGAAATTAAATAATATTTTGATTAATCTATTTTGTGCTGTTTGTAATATATCTAGATTAGATTTAGCTGCCGTCCCCCAGATTTCTATTAGGTAGTCTATATGTGGTTTAACTAAAGAATTATAAATTATGTATCGAACTTTCCGAGGAAGGCATTTTTTTATACTGTGAAGAGCTCCTGTGAGTGATAAAAGTTTACATCTAATCTTCTCTATATGAGGCTTCCAACTCAGGTAGTTATCTAAAATTAAACCTAAATATTTCTCTTTAGTTTTTCTTTGGATTAATTGATCATTTATTTTAAGTTGTATATTATCGCTTATTTTTTTTGTTTTTGGGGGCAATCACAACATAATTAGTTTTTGCAGTATTAATGGTGAGGAGGTTTGATTGGAACCAGTCATTAAGTGAATTTAAGTCTTTTTGGATAATAGGTATCATAGCTTCGATTGAAAGCCCGAAGTAGAAAATACTTGTATCATCTGCGTAAAGCGAAATGTCACCTTTGAGGCCAATCTGGGATATGTTATTAATATAAATTAGGAACAACAGTGGTCCCAGAATTGATCCTTGAGGTACACCGAAAGTGACAGATTTTGAACTACTTTGATATTGTCCTATTTTGACAATTTGTTTGCGATTTTGCAGGTATGACTCAAAAATCTGTAGTGCTTTGCCTGTGATACCAATGTGGGCCAGTTTTTGTAATAACAGATTGGGACTAATTGTATCAAAAGCTTTTTTGAGATCAATGAAAACACCTAACGCTGTTTGCTTTTGATCGATTTTGTTTTTTATTTTAGTTATGAGATCAATAGTTGCCGAGAGTGTATTCGAGTGAGGTCGAAATCCGTATTGTTTTTGATATAAAAAGTTTTTTGATTTAAGAAATGTTCCCAAACGGTTATAAAGAATTTTCTCGAAAATTTTTGAGATAACAGGAAGTACTGATATGGGACGGTAATTACAAGGATCAGACTTATTTCCAGATTTGTAAATAGGGATAACTTTAGCAATTTTTAAGTCATCGGGAAAAATACCTCGATCTAAACAAAGATTTAAACATGCTGTAAGTTCATTAACAATTAAATTTTTGACACATAACAAAGATTTTGTGCTTATGCCATCAATGCCAGAACTAGTATTTGGATCTAAATCGTCAATAATTTTAATAACTTCATCCGTGGTTGCTGGTATTAAACATTTAAGTTCCGTTGAGTCACTTGTTGCAGGTTCTTGAGCTAGGTTTCCGTTTAACTTATCAGTGATGAGATTTGCTAGTGATGACCCAATAGTTGAAAAGTAAGAGTTGAACCTTTCACATATTGCCTTTTGATCTGTGATGGTGCCATTTTCGGTATCAAGTTTTTCAGGTCCAGTCCTTTCTCTAATTTTATTTTTCGATAGATCGTTTATTAGCTTCCATATTTTCCGAGGTTTTGTCATATTGTCTTTAAAACATTTATAATAATATGTATTTTTTGTATTTTGAATGTTGTACGCTACTCTAGCTTTTGTTTTTTCAAATTCCGTTTTTAATGACGTGTCTGATGTACTTGATTTATATTTTTGCCATAATATATTCCGATTGTTAATATCATGTATAATATCTTTTTTTATCCAATCTTGTCGTGGGCGGTTCAGAACTTTTATTTTCGAAATTTTGCTCTTAGATAAACAAGACTGTAGTTTGTTGGCCAAACTCTCATATATGGGTTCTTCATCGTTTGTATTGTTTATAACGTCTTCAAAATACTTGTATAGTTTTGGGTAATCCAATGCCGTGTATTCTACTTTCGTCAGGGGGAGAGGGGCATACTGCTGAATTTCTAAAAAGATTTGCTTATGGTCGGACATCGCAGATTCAATCATGACGATATGAAAGTTATTTTCTTGTAGGTTGGACGAGACATGGTCTAGTATGGTTTTGGTTGAAGTAGTTTCTCGGGTACAATATTTACGATCAATTTTGTTTAAAATTTTGAAGTTACTTTCTTTCAGTGTGTTCCTGTAGTCACGAACTGCTCGGTCTGGGTTCAGCAAGTCTAGGTTAAAATCGCCAAACACTATTGCTCTCTTCTTCTTTTGTAATTGTTGCGAATAAAGCTCAAGGAAGTTGTTCATATTACTTTTGTCTGGTTTATATATGGCACCAATACTCAAGGAAAACTTTTTCACATAAATCCAGAGGTAATGAGTATCGTCTACACAATATTCTTCTATAAGATGGTGTTTTAGATTGTTGTGGACAAATATTGAGACCCCGCCTCCCCTTTTATTTTGTCTAAAGTTATAGTAGTGTGTGTAGCATGGTATTTCAAGTCTTCTTGCCTCATCATGACTTTTGATCCATGTCTCAGAAAGAACAATAATATGCGTGGTTGCTTGTAAAGATGCGATTATACATTTTATCTCATCGAATTTACCTGGTTTAACTATACTACGTGCATTGGCATAGAAGCATTTCAGAGATTTTTTGATTGGGACTATCTCAGTGTAATTATTCGTGACTTGGTATGTAATTTTCTGTGAGCAGTAAGTTAGTTTTTTGAAGTTATTGATACAGGCGTGGTTGCTTTTTCTGTTGTCGAGAGAATTTTAGGCACTCCTTTAACATACTTGATTATAAGGTTATTTTCCCCGGTAGCAGTGCGTCTTTGCAGCTCGTCTTTCAGGTTTTGCATATATTTACGTTGATATGGAGTTTGGTCGGAATAAAATTTTATGTTCTCGGTGTCCAGGTTATTTCTGTTGCGCAATATAGTTTTCGCTGTTTCCTCAGATGAAAAACTTATTTTAATTGGGCGGGAATGTTCGGGCTTGTATTTACCAAGACGCATAATTTTCTCAGGCTGGGGACAGTCATTGAAGGCAAGTTTAATTATTCTAGTAATTTCTACCTTTTCATATTCTTGGCGTTCGGTTGTTGATTTGTTCTCAGGTTCAGCTATGCCAGAAACTATAACATTTTTAGCTCGCAAGTTTCGTTCTTGAATTTCGTTGACAAATTCTTCATAAGTAGTATGCGCTTGATCTGGAATCGACGGAGTCATGCACTTGAGTTTATTTACTTCGGCTTCTAAAACCATAACCTTTTTCTCTGTGTTTTTAGAAACGGTTGTTACGTCATTAAGTTTAGATTTCATATTTGCATTTTCCGAGATTAGATTTTCAATGGTTTTACTAATGTTGCCCACTTCATTCTTTATGGCAGTGACATCTTGACACAGCTTATTGTTATTTTCTGCTTGGTCATTTTTAGAGGTCTGTAAAAGCAACATCATTTCGGACATTTGCTTTCGCAATTCAGACAGCTCAGTTTTGATCAGGTCATCATCATCGGTAAACTTACGTTTATAATTACGATGAGTAATATGCGGAGTGGTGTCCATATGTATTTCAGATAAATTTGGTTGAGAACCTCCAATTCTTTCAAAATTATGTAAAAGAATGGAACATGCCTTCAAACATAACCAGCCTGTCCTGCAAAGAGGTGTGGCTTTACAGCCAGACTCGCTTTACAGCCAGTCTCCACAGCACTATGAGTATTATACATTAGTAATTCAATGAACTTGAAATTTATAAGGAATAGGGATATAGGGATAAACAATAAAGGCACACGTTATTTCAAAATCATTTATTGAGAACAAAAATTGTAATGTTTCACTAAAAGGTCCGAGAGCTTCTGTGCGATGATCATCACTGTCCCTTGAATAGTAGACCCAATGATTTTAGGCATAATACTAGCATCAGCTACCCGAAGGTTCTTTACTCCCTTCACTCTTAGCTGTGAATCTACCACAGATCCCATGGAACAAGTACCAACATAGTTGTGTAAAGTAGTGGTCATTCCTAGGGCATAACACTTCCAGTAATCGTTGGACCCAAACTTTATTTTCGCACACGTTTCCAATTCAGGATCCACAAATTCAGCATTAATACTCTTATAATATGAAGTGTTTACTATGCCATTGTAATGCTTCAGGTATTCAGCGTGGCGTTCCAAATCTCTTTCATTATAATAGTATCGAGGATTGATTATTGGACTATCTACAGGATTAGCGCTATTGAGGAGAATCTCACCCCGAGACTCCGAATACAAAAGATTATGGGTTATAAAATGTACTTGTCTATTATACAATTTTTTATATAAACGATCACAAAGCTTGTCTTTAAAGCCAAATACTCCACAGATTTCTAAAAAGAATTTTGGGTTGGTGATGACTCCACTCAGGATTTGATAGTCCGCATGATTTTGGTCCTTGCTAATGGCCACCCGTCCTTCCATAACCTCTACGGGAAATTCATGAGGACTATGTTGTGGTACAGGAAATGCTTCTCCCATTTTGTGTAGTACAATATTTGTTGGATGATCCTGGAAGTTCTGTCCTACAGGAAGATCTGAAATCACTTTGATTCCTTTGCTCTTCAAATGGTCTTTAGGTCCAATGCCAGAAAGCATAAGCAACTGAGGTGATTTTATAGTGCCAGCAGTAACAATAACCTCTTTCTTTGCATTCACAGTTATTAATTTCTTATCTTTCGTAAGGACTCTCACTCCAATAGCGCGATTGTCATTATCAAAAATAATCTTCGTTGCCAAAGAATTGTACAGAACCTTTAAGGAAGGGTTATCTTTTTCAGGACTCAAAAATGAGTAAGCTGTGCTTTGTCGGTACCATCTACCGATAGTGAAATAAGCGTTGGTGAATCCAATAGTGTTGTTTGGGTTAATATCGTTTAGAACTTTGTATCCCAATTCTTTGTACGATTGGAAGTATCCGTCATTCATCTTGGAATGGTATTTCTTAATTTTGACTTTTCCTTCCGTGCCGTGGAATAAAACGTCGGGAGAATTGAGAATTTCTTTGTCGATGACTTTTTCAGTTCTTTTAATAAGGGGACAGAGTTCCTTGTAGGACCAACTCGGGTCATTTGTGATATCTACCCATTCGTCATAGTCTTTAGGGTGCCCGATTCCATACAGCATGAAGTTGACTTGCGCTGATCCTCCAAGTACTTTACCTTGCTGCAATTCTGTTACTTCTCCCTTGTGATATCGCATCGTGGTCTCATTTCGCACTGATGTAAAATTCCAATCGTAATCCGTGTTCTTTAAATACGGAAATAATCCTGGAAGCTGAAAAAATAACAAGCATGTAAATCCTTTTTCTTCTTAAATTGGTTTTTATCCGTAGCATTATAATCCAACGTAACAGATTTCATCTTTCAAGAGTTTTGTCAAATATTTTAACGAACAGATCATTAAAATTTCGTTGATTTAAGATATTGTGATCAATACAGACTATCTTCAAAGTGTGCGTTATTTCAGTTTTTGCTGATGTGAAAGTATTTTTAATGACTTGACAGTTAGATTTATCTGAGACCTACTTGATAAAATCGACAGGCAGCAGGCGACAATCCGCCAAATTGACAATCTAACAATTATTTTTTAATAATTTTAGTGCTTTATCATAATCTGTCGTGAAAAAAGGTATAATTTTTTTCATTTTTGTTTATTGTCAGTCATATTAAATAGGCCCATGTGGCGTAATTGCGTAAAACACTTATAAAAAAAGGGTTATGGCTAAGTAATAACAGCCGCACAGGTCGATCGTTCAGGTTAAGCTACGCTTGCCACGGTTGGTCCGTGGATGGGTGACCATCTTTACATACCAAGACCCCTCCGTGCTAACATTAACAACAACAACAACATTAACATTAGTTGAGGCAACTATCTTCTTTATGAAATTTTCCTTTAAAAGTTGCCAGTTGCTACAACCAAATAGCCCGAGATGTATGTAAACAGCTAGTTGTCAATTGCTGCATTAGTTGATCCATCTGCGAAGCGCCTAAGTCACAAATAAACCTTGTGAAAAAAAATGCACGAAAGCATGCAAAAAACTTGTATGACATAGGACCATAACAACTTCTAAATTGTGAATGTCACAATGACATGTAAACTGCTTCTAACATAGTTTTGTGTAAGTAATAGCCTTGTATTACGTGCTCTAAATGAGTAAATGTTGATTAAACTTCACGATTCAGGGCTGATTTTTTTACAGACATACAACTTTTATATTCTGAACAAAGTATATGATAGTTTGGCATAACTGTCAAATAACAATATTTCTTCCTTAGAAAAAAGTTATATGCCTATTGAAAAAAACGGCCAAGTGCGAGTCGGACTCGCACATGAAAGGTTCCGTACCACCGAACACGATTGAACACTACCCATACTTATTATTTTTTATTATAGCGGCCATAGTATGTACACTGTGCAAAAATAACAAGTGTTACGGTTCAAAAGATACAGCCCTGTGACAGACGGACGGACAGGGGAGCCTTAGTAATAAAGTACCGCCTGCCCCCTTTGTGTACTGAACCCTTAAAATTAGCACAGAAAATTGATAATCAATAAAAGTCTTAGACGAATTTAGTTAAACTTATTAAATAACGAGTTGCGCCCCGCGGTTTCACTCACAAACGTGTCGATCCCGTGGGAATATCGGGATAAAAAGTATTTTAAGTATTATACAGACGTATAAGCTATATTACTGTAAAGTTTCATCAAAATCCGTTCAGTAGTTTTTGCGTGAAAGAGTAACAAACATCCATCCATCTTCACAAAGTTTCGCGTTTATAATATTAGGTAGTAAGAAGTAAGATGGTAAGAAGTAAGATAGTAAGAAGTAAGATATTAAGAAGTAAGATTGTGAAGATTGTTGTGATTGATATTCGGCAGAAGTTGGCCGTAACATCCCAGCGCTGATTTGCTGGATTCGTTTTCTCCTCTACCGATCATTTTTCCCCTGAGAGTTCATCTGGTTTATATGTATGTATGTATGTATCTGTGTATATATTGTATTTTATATTCATTTCCTAGCTAGTTCTCCTATATGTTGCACCTGCCATGTTTTGTCTCTGCATCACCCTAAGGTTGACTGGTAGAAAATGCCTCAGGCATTAAGTCCGCCTTTGTACAGTATTATTTTTTTTACTTGTGCATAAAGTTTTAATAAATAAATAAATAAATATTAAGAAGTAAGATTGTAAGAAGTAAGATTACCTCAGTTTCTAAAGTAGGTTCAGCACCCGCTTCTATGAGAAGAACATTCATATTTTGTTTTGCTAGATTACTAGCTATCACACAACCTGCCGTTCCGCCTCCTATTATGACAAAGTCGAAGCTGCGTCCATCTAAAAAACAATATTATTATAATTAAAGTTCGTTGTAAATGATAGAGGTATATTTGCTCAAATAGACAGTCGCACTACATCAATTCAGCGTATTGCAGTCCACTGCTGGTCATAGCTCTCTCCTAGACTGCGCCACAACACCCTGTCCTCCGCCTTCCGCATCTAGTCTGTCCCAGTTATATTTTTAAGGTCGTTTTTAAGATTGAAATTGTGTTGGCAAACACTGAAGGGTTTTGCATGTAAATCGGCGGTAATTACTTAAGCTGGGGGGCGTCCCATACAACGATGACCGATACGCGGTCTCCACTTCCGACCACAGGTCCTTCGAAAAACATGGCCCCTGGCGTCAAGCAGTCGGCCTATGTAAAACACTGTATTCAGCTGCATCCGGTTAGACTGGAAGCCGACTTCACCGGAAAACTCTAGACAGATAATCATGAGATAGAAATACAACACCTTATCAAAGGAATCCCTCGAGGAAGTGATATTACCATACGTATTTATGCAACCAGGCTGTTACGTTTTGTTGCTGCCTGCAGTAAAATAACACGCACAACGAAGATTACAACCTTGTCTTTAAGATTGAAATTGTGTTGGCAAACACTGAAGGGTTTTGCATGTAAATCGGCGGTAATCACTTTCTATTAGGACTGTTGGTAGGTCTGCTGAGCCACCCGAGTTCATAAAATAAACTTTTTGAAACTGAAGTCATCATCATCTGCCTAGCCTTTTCCCAACTATGTTGGGGTCGGCATCTAGTCTAACCAGATGCAGCTGAATACCAGTATTTTACATGGAGCGACTGCCTATCTGACCTCCACAATAACTGGGTAATACGATACCCCTTGGTAAGACTAGTTGTCAGACTTTCGGGCTTCTGACTACCCGTAACGACTGTCAAAGATCCACGAATGACCAACGGCTTAACGTGCTTTCCGAGGCACGGAGGGGTCTTGGTATGTAAAGATGGTCACCCATCCACGGACCAACCGCGGCAAGCGTAGCTTGACCTGATCGATCGACCTGTGCGGCTGTTATTACTTAGCCACAAGCCCCTCTGAAGTGTCATTTATTAATTTTATTTTACACAAGCGGCCCGCTCCAACTTCGCACGGGTGCAATTTTTTTCGAATTTTCTTTCATAAAAACCTTGTCCTGGCAATACCGAACACAACAAAAAGAGAATGATCCAATTTGGTGCACTCGTTCGGAAGTTATGCGCGTACATACATTTCGGCGATTCATTTTTATTTATATAGAGATAGAGATAGATTACACCACGCATTGTTTGCCTGGATTGGGCCAGAGGCTTACTCACGGCACCCACATTTCGCCAGTTATATTATTTAAGTTTCATGTAATAAATAGAAGTTGACTACCGGACTTTTTTAATCGACTTCAAAAAAGGAGGTTTTGTATTCGACCCGTATGTATGTATGTTTGTATGTCCGCGATTTTCTCAAAACTAATGAACCGATTTAGATAATTCTTTCATTAATGTAATCTACATACTTTCAGGAAGGGTTAAGTATATAATACATTAGGTAATTATTCTTATGTTCGAAGTTATATGCATTAATCTACATTAATGCATATAACTTCGAACATAAGAATAATTAAAAAAAACAAAAAAAAAAAAATCGCTTAGAAATGTCGGAGATACAGTACCTACGTACTGCATCATTTCTACGCGAATTTTGATGATTCTTCTAGTCGGTGTCTTCAATTCTTCAACGCACTAGTGTTAATTGAATTTGTGTGGGGTAGGTACAACTAAAAAGTGAAAAATAAAAACTTTTTTACAACAAAAAAAATAACAACCGACTTAAAAAAAAAAACACTTCAAAGTGATAAATAACTTTAATTTCGGAAGTCGGTGTCAAAACACGAAAATGCGGAACCAACGACACTGACTTTCGAAATTAAAGTTATTTATCACTTTAGTGTTTTTTTTTTTTGAAGTCGGTTGATTTTTTTGTAAAAAAGTTTTTACTTTAACATAAATTGTTCATTAAAAGCAATAATTCGCCTCGAGTAGTATATTTGCTTTCAATACTTTACAAGGCAACTCAGTATTTTTGTTCCATTACGCTCCAAAGTAAACAATTAGGTATGTTTTTTTTTTTAAAGTTTGTCCAAAATACCTACCTTCTACAATAGCTGGTTGAGGCCACAGAAACGCAGTTAGGTTCAGGTACGTTAGCAACTTCAAGATGTTCTGTTTTTTTATAATATTCGCAAATATTCGCGAAGCACTCTCCATATTGTATTTGAAGCTTTATAACATTCGTGAAATCTGGAATAAAGATTTAGTAAGTATCTATTAGTTTAGAAACACGGATGCAGAAGGTTTCGCATCGTTGTCCCCATAACGAGAAAGCATCAATGGGAAGGATATTTTATGACTTCCCGTTGTCCCCATAATGGGGACACCGTTAATGGGGACAACGGGAATAGACCAAGCAAACGCCCTTAAAGGCCTTAGGCCCACTTGCACCACAAGCTACTTAATACACAACACACATAAGCAGCATAATTATAATGTTGCCACTCCCTGCTGGGACGCAGGCCTCCTCGGTGAGAGGGAGTGGGCCGTAATCCACCACGCGGGCCCAGTACGGGTTGGCAGATGTCACATGTCTTCGAATTTTTGGTTCTAGGACATGCCAGTTTCCTGACTATGTTTTCCTTCACCGTTTAGAGAGCAATGGTGATGAAATAATTTACAAGTAAAGCGCCTAACTGGGTTCGAACCTACGACCTACAAATCGTAAGTCGCGGCTGTTTTCATGGCTCACCAATGCTCTTAATACCATTTAATACGTTTAGCACCAAACATAAATAATAACATCATTTAATGATGTCTTGGTGATGGTCATTCATTCGATGGTCATACGAATTCAATTCGTTTAGCTTTAAGCGAATTGAATTTAAAATTTATATCATAATAAATATACAGAGTTGATACGACAGAGGGGCTTTCCTTTAAACTGCCTATACTAGGTACCATTTCCAAGCTCTGTACCAAAAATTAATTAAATAGCAGCAGTAGTTTAGTCGCAAATGATTTTTTAAGTTTTTACCCCGTTTGAACACGATGTATCTTTCGTAACAGCTGAGTATGTCTAACGCATAGGTCATGCACCTTAAAACGATAAATCTGAGTATAACCATACGTTGTTGCCGCTCTGACGCAAGTCACAAGTACAACCAAATATTTCACAAAAAAGTTGGCAATGCAAACAAGGAAGCAATAAATACACATACTTGCTCTTTCATTACGAGAGTGACAATCATAGCAAAACATCCCGCGCGTAAAAGAAATAGAAATAGGTCAGTGTGTTGCTATTGCATCCTAGATCCTTGCGATCGATAAGTGGGGCTTCCCGACCTTTAAAAAACATGTTTTTTCACTTTCAGTGCGCCGACGCCACCCGTGCTTCCGGTACGTACGGTGCGTTTGTCGAACTCGCGACAATTATTATCGCGAATTATTAGCGCGCTGACAATTATTATTGTGATTTTGTTTAGTTATTGTGATAGGACACTAAATTATAAGTTTAAGACAGTATTTGAACTAAAAAATAGGATTATTTTAGCATTCTTAGCGACGGACAGTGATTTAATTAGAAAAATAAATAACAATCTTCTCCGTCGGTATGATTTGTGCATTAATGTGAATGGAGGACACATCGAGAATTTAAAAATTTAGTGTTTTTGTTGTGATTGTTGTTTTGCGCGTACTTCAAAACCTTACCTAACATAAAAGCCGCCTACCGCGCCACTGCCGGCGTCGTCGGACCCCCGCCGCGACGTTGCCAGTTTTGTTACCCAGGTATCTAAGTTCAGTAAACTTCATTTACAAAGGCTGTTGCGTTTTACTCTAATTTGTAAGCTATTTAGTTTGTTTGAAAAAAACAAATTCTAGTTTTTGGCGCTTTTTATTTTTAGACCGTATTGAATTAATACTAAACACCTATAGTTACGTACTGTAATTTAAAATCCCCTCTGTCATATCAACTCTGTATAACAAAAAAAATAGCATTTTATGGTGAATTTGTGCCTTAAGAATGGAACAGCTTGCTTAAGCTTGGTACTAAACGCAAGAATTTGTTTTATTTAAGAGCAGTGGTGGCCAAGTGGTAACGGCTGCGACTTACGAATTGTAGGTCGTAGGTTCGAGTCCAGACAGGCGCTTTACTTTGTGTAAATTATTTCCTCATAACTGCTCTCAAAATGGTGAAGGAAAACATCGTGAGGAAAGTGGCATGTACTAGAACCAAAAATTTGAAGACATATGACATCTGCCAACCCGCACTGGGCCCGCGTGGTGGATTACGGCCCACTCCCTCTCACTGAGAGAAGGCCTGTGTCCCAGCAGTGGGAACATTATAGGCTGATTATGTTATGTAAGATTTCACTAGATAGGTTTGAAGTCAAAAAAATGATATTGTACATTAAGTTCAAACTACGTTATGAAGTTTTCCATAATAAACTTAGTTAAATAAAGTAGGACTTACCTTGGTGGATTCAGAGTTCGAATTCCTAATTTCCTTACATTTTCATCTACTAATATACTACCTTTCAATACCTACCGGCCGATATATTTTTAGAGAATTAAATTGCAAAGAGATAAGATGAATGTATTTGAAAGTAAAATTAAGCTAAATAACTCATTCATGATAGTCACGATGAATAAGGCTGAGGACACATTGCGTCGAGAAGTGCGTAGGCGATAGAGGAGCGATAAGAGAGCGATAAACAAAAGAACGTGCAAGCCAACCACGATGAAAAATAGGCAAGGAACGCAGTCAGGCTACCTACCGAATGTGCACCCTGGTGAAATATTTTATTTTGGTCAGTGTCCTGTATTTGATATTACGAAAATCAAAGTCGTCTTGAATTCATGATGATATTAATAATTGACCAAAATAAAATTATTAATATCATCATCTATTTTCGTTGGTCCCGGCTGTCATTCGTGGATCTATGACAGTCGTTACGGGTCGTCAGAAGCCCGAAAGTCTGACAACCAGTCTTACCAAGGGGTTTCGTATTACCCAGTAACTGGGTTGTGGAGGTCAGATAGACAGTCGCTCCATGTAAAATACTGGTACTCAGCTGCACCCGGTTAAACTGGAAGCCGACCCCAACATAGTTGGGAAAAGGTTAGGCAGATGATGATCTATTTTCGTATTTATAGAAATATATCGTATTCATAGAAAAAACGAGAAATAATCACCCGTCATAGTTTGTCCGTTTTGTTTTTTAAACGCGCCGTTGACGCGCGTTTGTAGCGATACAGACGCGATACGCACGCGAGTCTGTAGACTTTAAATAGGATAAAAGCGCGCCGGCGACGCGCGTTTCGAAAACGCGCGTCGACGGCGAAAAAACGTGGTGTGCACAGGCCCAACGCAAAAGTTTTTATTGTCACCTGGCACCATTTCTTGCTGCGAAGTGTGTTGTAGGACAGACCATGGGTGAGAACACCGATGGCGTCGTCAGGTATTCCAGGCCATAATATCATTCAGTCAGTAATTTCAGAGAATAGGTAGGTACAGACGCCAGCACATCAAGCTACCCGAAACTGTCAAATTGCCCCAATCAACTTTGAACCTTACAGTTTAGCGATAAAGTTGTTAATCTATTAAATAAATTTGCCAGATTCTAGTAGCTCGATGTGCGGGCTGGTGTCTGTACAAAGTCACAAGGTTCTTTTGGAGCGGGGGCAAAATTGAAACGAACGCAGACATCTTGTTTTGTCATTCCAATTTCTTAACCAACCAAATTTCTTGTACCAAAATATTCTTGAAGCACTCTATTCATTTTATTGCTATGGCAGGAGCTTGCTGGTTGTAGCGAACTGTCACTGTCACTCATAGAAGCCACAGCGTTGTTTGAAGAAGCGTCTTGAGATCTTGCCTTGACTTATAATTACTTTGGTGACAAAAACTAACAGATTAACTGTCGCGCCTTCCCGCTTTTTGCATATTTCCCGCCATCGCCATATTCCAGCTATGGAAAGTTGGATCATTTAGCTCCCTTCAAAATGGTTGAGCTGAATGGTGCTGATGCATGCGTCATGTTCGTGAACGGGCGCCGTCAGTAGGGACTGGTCATCTCTTTGCTGCCATGGCATATTTTAATTTATTATTTGAATTGTTGTTTTTTCTCATCTTTTCATTATGGACGCTTTTAACGTTCTGCATCGTTCTCACATGTATAATTTTTAACATGAATGATGTAACCAAGACTTTGTAACCTCATTATTTTGATTTAAAAGAGTGTCCATGGAGTTTCTTGCCCGTTCTTCTCCATAGGTACCTACGCTTTGGAATGGGCAACTAGCTTCACTTTTTCTGACTGACTGACTTCTTGACAATTCAAAAGTGCCTGTAAATGGTTTAATTGAAATAAATGCTTTGAGTTTGAGTTATGTCTCAGTCCGCAGCCTGATACGATTAGTATTCAATACTTAGGTGACGTCAAACTGTACGAAACAATTAGTAATAGGCGATGTTTTTCTCTATTTACTATTCACATACATTAGGAGCGATAAGAGATATCAAGTTCAATTACACTTAATCGTAGGTACATTTTCCGCATACTTAATAAAAATAGAAAGCTAATTTTTGGGAAATTGTCTAAAAGAAGTCACTAGTACCTTCTTTCTAGGCATTTAAGGGGAACCCTCAAAGTTCATATAATCCTATATTTATTGATATGTCACGATATAATCATTCAATAGGGTTATATTATGAACTTAGACGGGTGTATTGATGATTTTACACAGTTAAAGATACATCTAGATAACGCAAGAGCAACTACTTCGCGTGCCCAGCTTACGTACAAAAATCGTAAGTCCCCACTTTCGCGCTCAATCCTAAGTACTGCTGGCTGGGTGAGCGTGAGCGCTAACGCTAGGCCTCGGGAGTGGGGCAAGACGGGTGCCGCACGTGGCGGCGTCTTTGAATCCATTTGATTTTCCCATCACTAAATAGTGTTTGTGACGTCATAGTAGGTAGTCAAAAAATAGCACGTTTGGTTTTCATACAGATCGTGATACTTGCGTTATCTAGGTCTATCTATATCTGTGGTCGCGAATCATATTTTGTTCAAAATACAACCTGCAACCTGTTACGCAATTACCCCGCTGACAGTGACCTGCAAGTTGCACAAAACGTAAGAAATCCTGAATATCGCTGCCTACCCTGGCGCTTTTCCCTTGAGAAAAACACAGTAGGCTTATAGTGGTACCATTTTGATTATACAAATTGAATTTCTATTTTCCTGCTCCAATTTTCAGATAAAGTGCTCTAGTCTAAAGAAAATGGTCGCGGGATACTTAAAAACCTGTAGCGGTATACAACGCCACATGCGAACAACGCGTCACACTGACGTCACGCAAATCCTGCATCGCGCAAGCAGAGTTTACCGCGCAACTACATAGCATAGATACAACGGCCCGACATGAATCATTGGGCAGTTGCCAGCCAGACACAACACCCGTCTGGTCGGAGGATCCTCCCTTTTCTATAGGGTATGAGTGAACTTTACACCCTGTTCCTCATACCTCTATAAACCGTTATTGGGACAGTCGACCGCAGGTAGGTAGCCGCCTCCATGTGCTGATGGTGATCACCGAAGTGGTTTTAGTCAGGTAAAAATACCACACTCCCCGACCTCGCTCCCCGGAGGTCGGGTGCCTTTTGAAGGTTTCACCCTACAAAAAAAAAAGGTAGGTGGTAGCACGGAGAGTCAATACGAGGCCAGTTTATTTTGATTTTGTTATCACTGACGTGCCTACCTGTACAAAAAAAAAAGACGGGTTGCACTCCGGGAGTGCTGGCAGAAGTGAAAACTCGTTGAAATAAATCTACTATTAATTGAATTAATATAACTCATTTCTTTCGCTATTTCTTCGTCACTTTTTTCATTAATTGATGCACTTTGTTCAATTTCCATATTTTAAACACTTTATTATACACGAATTTTACAAATACACAGCAGTGTGGCCACTACACAGACGGTCGAGCCATCAGCTGTCACCATCCATGGATGCGCGTGCCACGCTGTAACATAAACACACACGAACATTCGCACAAGCACCCTGCGTCGCCTAAACAAAACAGCAGGCATACATTTTCGCCGCGCCGTAGAAAGAGAGGGGGATACTTCCTCTCCTACGCCGCGCCGGCTGTCTACTCTCCATCCGTCTTACGAATTTTCGATCAGGTCACGTGTCCTGACGGTCACGTGTCCTGACGGTCACGTGTCCTGACGCGAGTTTAACATTTTTTACCCATTACAAAAAAAGTGTACAACGCTGCGAAAGAAGTTTTCACTTCAAAAATATTTCCGTATATATTCCTTCATTTAGTTTTGTAATAAGTGGTCATGTGTGTCCACCTAAAAAATGTGAGAGAAAGAATAAATTTTACTTTAAGAACTTATTATTTCTTAAGATCGTGTATAAGTGGAGAGATGCCCCGTGGCGCGCCGACAAAAAATGTTCTGGGATATTGTGTCATTCTAGACGACGACGCACAGTGGTCCGGATTTAAAAAAAGGTGGACTTAGGAACAAAAGTCATTATTTTGATTTGAAAAAAATTGTATTCGATAGGAAATTTGATTTACATTAACAAACGTCATATTCAATTTTTCGATATATTGACTCTAACATGTTGAAAAAAAAATATTACGAAAAAAATGTATGGGGCAAGATTGATTTTATTTTTTTTCTCGGATTCTTCAAAAGTGTTAGCTGTGAAACCTTTTATATATTGTTAAACTCATTTTGTACTTTACCCCTATAATTAAATTATTTGCAACTACTTGCAATCTTGGAGTGAAATCGCTGTTGAAATTCCAAAATTTTAACTTTATTTTTCTAAGGCTGTGAACGTTTTTAGTTGCATTTGTCCACATCAGTGTTGTGGTTTCTCAATACTTTTTTAATATATTGCGCCCACAAATGATGATTTTAGCTCTAGGAGTGTATTCCGTGAATTAATGAAATATTAAATAAAATTTCAAAAAAGCATTACGAAAGCTATATCGAGGTGCCCCTTATTAGTATTGGGTTTATGTTATTGGTGAATCTTCTATCAACTGTACTTAAGCTTTAAACTTACCCTTGCATCTCTATTTTAAACTTACCCTTGCATCTCTACTTTAAACTAAATTAATATCGACGGGTAATAGCCGTCACCCGTCGATATTAATGTGCTTATTTTTACTAGCGTACTTAACTTTCCCTCAGAAACTTGAAACAATGTTACCCCTGAAAAGGGCTGTTGTGTTGCTCTTAAAGAGCGTGTAGATAAGACAGTCCCAAAAGAACTTGAGTGTGACCAAAGTCACAGAGACACCATCTGCAGCTACCTGCAATGTATTTCTCGCTAAGCCAAGTGAGATGACCTGCCACAAATGTTTTCAAGACCTTCGAGATGATGTCTACCAGTATGGACTTTCGACTCTTCACATGTGGTTTAGAAGCATGGAGTGTCTGCTGCACATCTCTTACAACTTGGATTTCAAGATGTGGTGTGCACGAGGCGAGAACAAGAATCTTAAACAGGCAAGGAAAGACATGACCCAGCGTGAGTTCAAGGAACAAATGGGGCTGTTGATAAACATCGTCAAGCAGGGTTTTGGAACTACCAACCTACCAAGAAAATTCTTCAGGAAGTACGAAAAGACTGCTGAAATCACGAAGATAGATGCACATTTGATAAAAAACTTTGCAGTTATCTTACAGGTTTTATCTTCTGGAAGTAGTATCAACATCGAAGGATTCCGGGCATACTGCAGGGAGACAGCTGAGCTTTTTGTGCATCAGTATCCCTGGTACCACATGCCAGCCAGTGTGCATAAGATGTTGATTCATGGTGCTGATATTTGCAAGCACTTCTCTTGCCTTCCTATCGGGACTTTATCCGAAGAGGCAGCTGAAGCAAGGAACAAGGACTTCCAAAGTACAAGAGAGCATCACACAAGGAAAATGGGGAGGACACTTACGAATGAAGATATTTTACATAATTTTCTAATTACTTCAGATCCTTACATATCGCACATCAAGCCGAAGTTGGATAAATACAAGAAATTGAGTTTTTTTCCCGAAGCTGTGCAGCTCTTACCAGCCGAAGAGACTGTGTTATCTACACGCTGTTTAAGAGCAACACAACAGCCCTTTTCAGGGGTAACATATGTTTCAAGTTTCTGAGGGAAAGTTAAGTACGCTAGTAAAAATAAGCACATTAATATCGACGGGTGACGGCTATTACCCGTCGATATTAATTTAGTTTAAAGTAGAGATGCAAGGGTAAGTTTAAAATAGAGATGCAAGGGTAAGTTTAAAGCTTAAGTACAGTTGATAGAAGATTCACCAATAACATAAACCCAATACTAATAAGGGGCACCTCGATATAGCTTTCTTAATGCTTTTTTGAAATTTTATTTAATATTTCATTAATTCACGGAATACACTCCTAGAGCTAAAATCATCATTTGTGGGCGCAATATATTAAAAAAGTATTGAGAAACCACAACACTGATGTGGACAAATGCAACTAAAAACGTTCACAGCCTTAGAAAAATAAAGTTAAAATTTTGGAATTTCAACAGCGATTTCACTCCAAGATTGCAAGTAGTTGCAAATAATTTAATTATTGGGGTAAAGTACAAAATGAGGTTAACAATATATAAAAGGTTTCACAGCTAACACTTTTGAACAATCCGAGAAAAAAAATAAAATCAATCTTGCCCCATACATTTTTTTCGTAATATTTTTTTTTCAACATGTTAGAGTCAATATATCGAAAAATTGAATATGACGTTTGTTAATGTAAATCAAATTTCCTATCGAATACATTTTTTTTCAAATCAAAATAATGACTTTTGTTCCTAAGTCCACCATTTTTCAAATCCGGACCACTGTGCGACGTCACGCGGGGAGCGGGGCATGTCAGTGGCTAAACTTAAAGCATTTATTTCAAACAAACCAATTACAAATAGAATTGCCCAGGAGTCGGTCAGTCAGAAAGATGAAGCTAATTGCCGATTCCAAAGCGTAGTAGTTACCTATGGAGAAGAACGAGCAAGAAACTCCATTTGTACAGGGTGTCCCTGGAAGTATGGATCAAATCGAATAGGGACGTGGGCAAGGTCATTTTCAAACGTTTAAGCAAAAATAAAAAACCAAAAAAAAAAAGATAAGGAAGATCGAATTCGTGAAAACTATCAGGGCTATTAATTTATTTTTTTTAGATAGCCCTGATAATATTTTTTTATGATTATTTTCTTTGAACACTAAGCGAAGTGATTGAAAAAAAAAAATTAAAATCGGTCATAACTTTTGAACCGTAAAAAAATTCACTGACATTCTTAGGGTTAAAAAGTTTGGAAATGACCTTGCCCACGCCCCTATTCGATTTGATCCATACTTCCAGGGACACCCTGTATAATAAGATGGTCATCACAAAAAAAATCAAAATTAATGTTGAGATTTGTTTCTATATAAATAAAATTATTTACGTTATTATTTTTTTTTTTATACATTATGTTATTAGCATAATTATTTCAATGTAAGTTTCCTAAACAATTCATGCACGGCTTCAAAATAAATAATATTAGCCTGTAATTATTCCATTACAATAGAATTCCCACATTAAGTAAGTATGGTAATCAAAATCAGCTAGGGTTGCTACAGAGGCCATCATAAGTGTTCATACACACGAGCAGTGCGCGTCGACGGTAGAGGCAACTAAAGAAAGAAAGAAAGAAAGAAAATACGTTTATTTGCGGTGAACGTGACGCAAAAAAGAACATAAACACAAAAATAAAGAAGGTAAGGGAAACATGCGTCACATCCACGCAAAACGGTTATCGCTCAGCATAATACTGCGACCCTACAACTGCAGTTACCTTTGGCAATGTCGCTCGTGTGTATGTACACTTAGCGGTGGCGGAGTTGCAGCCTTAGACCTTAACCCAAGCAGAAGCGTAGGTGGAAAAATAAACAAAATAGATACAAATTAAATAATTCATAGAGAAAATATCGACCTTTTGGTAATCAGAATCAAGAAGGGTTTTTCACAGAAATACAGTCTCCTTGCTTTATTACTGTCTTGGCGATTTCTTAGTCACATTAATATTATAAAGGCGAAAGTTTGTGTGTGTGTTTATATGTTTGTTACTTCTTCACGCTCAAACGACTGGACCAATTTCAATAAAATTTTGTATGGTGGGAGCTGACACCCTGGATTGACATAAAGGCTACTTTTTATCCCGATATTCCCACGGGATCGACACTTATGCGGGTGAAACCGCTGGGCGCAGCTAGTGGTTCATAAATTAAACCGGCTCCACAAAACAGTTGCTCGCTTGGTAATGAGCTGGCGCGACGGAGGCGGTGACATGGGAGCATAAACTTGAAACTTTCGAGTTATGTCTACACCACATTGGAGAGACCAAACACCCTTTAATGTGGTGTAGACGTTACTCGGAAGTTCATAAGTAAACAAAATCAGCTCCAACTATAATATATGCGAACACGCTTATACAGGGTGAAATTTTAATCACCGTTTTCCTCTTAAATTGTAATTGCACTCATCCCTTACCCTACATTTATGTTCGCATAACTCGTCAAAATTTAAAGAAAAGAATGAAAGAAAGAAAATATGTTTATTTTCGGTGAACATGACGCAAAAAGAACACAAACACAAAAAAATAAAATAAAAAGAAGGTAAGGGAAATATGCGTCACATCCACGCAAAACGGCTATCGCTCAGCATAATGGATCATGTTTTTATTATAATGATGATTTATAATGATACTAGCTGCGCCCCGCGGTTTCACCCGCATAAGTGTCGATCCCGTGGGAATGTCGGGATAAAAACTATCCTATGTCCTTCCTCGGAATGTAATCTATGTCTGTACCAAATTTCAAACAAATCGGTTCAGTAGTTTAGGCGTGAAGAAAAGACAGACAGACAGAGTTACTTTCGCATTTATAATATTGGTTTGGATTATTATTATAGTGATGATGTAGGGAATAGCTGATTGTTTTTTTCGCGATTTCACGTATGCTCCCATAGTAAAAGTTGTACATAATGATGAGAACAATGACCCCTTAAGAGGTAAACGGTGATTTAGGGAAAAAACAGTTGTTGTTTTAAAGCAAAGAAAGCAAGGTATAATCTGTCAGGCAAGAAATTCTCTTCTGATTGAGGCATTAAATAATCCAGTACAGTTCGACACAACTTAGATGTAGCATCGGCAAAATTCGTAAAACGTTCGTAATTCGTAATTCGTATTCGTAAATCTTTATTACTATTTTAGGAAAAATTGATCAATTTTTCCTAAAGTAGTAATAAAGATTGGTGATTTTGAAGGCGCACTTAGTTCGGATGTGATCGGTTTTACGAATTTTGCCGATGCTACATCTAAGTTGTGTCGAACTGTAGTTAGTATCTCATCTGTCTAGCCTTTTTCCAACTATGTTGGGGTCGACTTTCCGTCAAAGCGGTTGCAGCTCAATACCAGTATTTTAGATGGAGCGACTGCCTGTCTGGCCTCCACAACCCAGTTTATACTGGGAAATACAATACCCCTTGATAAGACTGGTTATCAGACTTTCGGGCTTCTGACTACCCCTAACGACTGTCAAAGATCTACGAATGACAACGGATACCAACGGCTTAACGTGCTTTCCGAGGCACTGAGGGGTCTCGGCATGTAAAGATGGTCACCCATCCACAGACCAACCGCGGCAAGCGTAGCTTAACCTGTGCGGCTGTTATTATTTAAGTGCCCATTTTAAAAACTGACAAAACTGTTTCGCAATCTACGCATATTTTGTGTTCAAAATAACTTATTTTACTTTCTTCAAGATCTGAAACATTACGCTCTAAGGGCATCGAACTTAGATAATTTTAATTAATTTTAATTATCTAAACTTAGTTACTGACTGACAACTAACAATGTTCGGGCATGTTATTTACGGACGTTAATTCATTGCCAATTTAATTTAACTTCGTAGACACGCATGGGCAAAGGAAACAAGTTAAATTACAAGATAAATAAGGGAACTAAGTATTCTTTTTTAAATTGTTTATGCACATCATCCATGACGCTACATAAAATTACGTGTTACCTACATACTGAGATCATCAATAGGTTATTCCTTTTAGCATAGCATAGTATAATCAGCCTTAATATTCCCAGTGCTGGGAAATAGGCCTCCTCTCAATGAGAAGGAGAAGGCCGTAATCCACCACGCTGGCCCAGTGCGGGTTGGTAGATGTCACATGTCTTCGAATTTTGGTTCTAGGACATTCCGGTTTCCTCACGATGTTTTCCTTCACCGTTTTGAGAGAGCAGTGGTGATGAAATTAAATACCTACACGAAGTAAAGTGCCTGCCTGGGTTCGAACTTACAAGTTACAACTCGTAAGTCAGAGCTGATATCACTGGGCTACCGCTGCTAAGGTGAAAAAATCTACCTTAAAGTGAATACGCGGAAACGCATGTCCGAGAATCCACCCTAAGCCTATCAATTCCGTTTATCCAAGTAGGCCTAGAATGGATTCACGGACATGCATTTTCGCGTATCCACCTTTAGGTGAATTTTTTGGGGTGGGTAAACGTAATAATCACGGGCATCGAGGGATATGGCTTGGAGGCGTGGCACATGTCGCCCCCATGCGATCAAACTGACCTACCTAAGTACGCGTGACGGCGGTAAGCACCGTTCAGTCATATTATGTTTGTATCGAAACGTGTAGTGTCATTACGTATTTTTATCAGACGCCGATTGTTCCGTCCTAATTTGCAAAAAATAGGACCATTAAAACAAACCTTAAACCTTAAGAAGTTGGGCCCTACCACCGGTCAATAAGAAATCACTGCATTAATTATAATATTTAAGGATTTTACAAATATCTAGTTGTGAGATATTTTTGATATGACATGAGACTATTGCCTCACTAGTTTATAATAGTAGTCTATGTTATTGCCTAGCAACAGACGCATCTTAAAACGATGCATTAGGGGTGCGCAGCGCTGAGATAATATGGATATCTATAGTAAAATTGTTAGTTGTTCTAAATAAGAAATTTTATTTTTACAAGAATTTTGTTATCAAAACGTCAGATATTGTCCAAGTAAGTATTTACATTACACGGGTCAATACATTTTTTGTATGTTCACAATAGGAAAAGACAAAAAGTCTGCTCCACCGTATTTCTAGCTATGGCAAAAGCTTTTGGTAGAGTTTGGCATCAGGGTTTGATATACAAGCTAAGCTGCGGCCCCAATGATTTTACCGATCTCCTGCAAACATACATTACAGATCGAATGTTTCATACTTGAAACACAAGAGGATGCCTTTTCTGAGTTAAAATTTATTAAAGCTGGCGTGCCTCAAGGTAGTGTGCTGGGTCCAGTCCTCTACCTTTGTACACGTATGACATACCAGATTTGAAAAATAATACTATTGCAGCCTTTGCGGACGACACTGCCATTATGGCTACAGGGTCATGCCATACGGAAGCAATCAAAAAGGTACAAATCGCTGTAAATGAAGTTCACGACGGCACAAAAATGGAGAATCAAATTAAATGAATCAAACTCACTTCAAATTGATTAAACAATCAGGAAGTGTGATTACCTCCCAATATTCATAAATGCCCAACAAGTGCCATACGCAATAACAAATACCTTAAAAAACGTGCGTCAAAAAGAAAAGACAGGAACTAGACATGCGTTTTTAAAAACATAATAATATTGGTTGACTGGACGGGATTCCTGCCTACCATTACACCTAACAAAATTTTATTATGTAAGCATATATTATTCTTATGCCAATATGGACATAATTATGGCATCCAAATATGGGGCTGTACTAAATCGACCAACATCAAAATTATAAAAATATTACAGATTAATGTACTCAGGAATATTGTTATTGAGCCTGGTATATATGGAATGACGACCTCCATCGTGACCTAAAAACGGAACCAGTCACTAACATAATCCAAAAATTTGCTGAGGCCCATGAAGACCGTCTCCACCGTTATGTGAACATCGAGGCAATTCTGCTGATAGATCAAACAAAATATAGTGCGACCTTTTGAGTTAGTGTAGTGTAAACGTGTAGATATAATAGCTACACCATCATCTGCCTAGCCTTTTCCCAACTATGTTGGGGTCGGCTTCCAGTCTAACCGGATGCAGCTGAATAGCAGTATTTTACATGGAGCGACTGCCTATCAGACCTCCACAAACCAGTTACTGGGTAATACGATACCCCTTGGTAAGACTGGTTGTCAGATTTTCGGGCTTCTGACGACCCGTAACGACTGTCAAAGATCCACGAATGACAGCCGGGACCAACGGTTTAACGTGCTTTCCGAGGCACGGAGGGATCTTGGTATGTAAAGATGGTCACCCATCCACGGACCAACCGCGGCAAGCGTAGCTTAACCTGATCAATCGACCCGTGCGGCTGATATTACTTAGCCATAAGCCCCATATAATAGCTACAACATAATAACACATGAACAAAGTGTTTATATCATTATATCAGACTCAAAGAAAGTGGAATGGACTTGTCTAAAGTACATAATTATAATCAACACTATTCTAAGTTTTAAAAATAATTATCACGTAAAAAATTAAGTTAGATTAAAATTGCTTATTAGTCTTATGGGCTAGAATCTAGATTGTAATTAAATATTATGCTCCTGTTTATTTTTAATAAAGGATATATATTTTTTTTTAATGTTCTTGAAGTAGGATATATAAATTTGAATTGTTGTTTTATGTTCGATAGTTAAATAGTTTTAATTTTACGTAAAAGAGAAACTAAAGAAACTGGTTTATATCAGTTGATGATGATTGATTCGATGTTGATGATTTGATGAAAGATATCATTTGTAAACAAATATAAATTATATATTTACTTGATTTGGTTTTATTGGTTTTGAATATACCACATCTAAAAACAGAAAAAAAAATAATACAAAATACGCCCAAAACCCAAAAAAACACCCCTCTTTTTTGCAGTCGGCTTACATCGATATTTTTATCGATCAATTATTTATACTATACTCTCTTCCATAGTTGAAGCTACAACTACGGGACGCTTCGAGCCCTTTGACTCGGGTGAAAAAATCGACAACGATCGAAGTCGCTCGACGTGAGCCAAGGTTGCACGAAGCGAAAGGAAGTGCCCTTCTCTTAACTTCGATGAATTTCGCGAGTAGTGTAATGCAAGCTATAGGGTTCCGTACCTAAAGGCTGTCAGCTGGACCTTATTGCTAAGGGACCGCGGACCGTCCGTCTTTTGAACCGTAATTGATAACACTTGAAATTTTCACAGAGTGTGTACTACTATGACAGCATTGACAACGACTAATAGAAAGTTAAAACTTAATATTTCATACAAAACACCTAATCAAAACCAGAGTTTAAAAAATATATAGTTAATATTACGATATTCTTCTTTTCATTTACATAGAAATCAGATGGAACCCTAAGTTTTACTACGTCGATAGGCCCACGAGGAGTAAATATAAATATTTTGCAACCGAGTTTTGGTCTAGTCGCGTGTCTGTGAGATACCTGTTATTTTTTTATCTGACAGAGATTAAGTTTTTTTTTAAATACTTGGGAACAAAAATATCACAAAACAGTAATAAAATGTATTAGTTACAAAATAATTTAAAATAACGAAGGCTACATAAATCTGACAAAATAAAGGTAAGTTTTTATTTATTATAATATTTACTATATTTTTAGTGTATACTGTCCCACTGCCGGGCAAAAGCCTCC
The DNA here is from genome assembly GCA_945859645.1 of Amphipoea oculea. Lineage (NCBI taxonomy): Eukaryota > Metazoa > Arthropoda > Insecta > Lepidoptera > Noctuidae > Amphipoea > Amphipoea oculea. The sequence continues at coordinate 19,820,369 of OX243878.1, read as the reverse complement.
CCCAAATCGTTCCAGGAACTTTTTTCCCGCGCCACCTCGAACCAGCCCTCGTGGTACGCGTCCAGTTCATCTCGCAGCCTCTTTCTGGGCCGACCTCGGCGGCGCCGTCCATCTTCAGGCACCCATTGTGTGGAGATTTTTGCCCAGCGGTCATCGTGCATATGGCTGATGTGTCCCACCCGATCCTATTTGAGCCTGGCAGCCTTCTTTTCTACATCCAGTTTGCCCGTTTTGGAACGCAGCGTGGTGTTCCGAATTATGTCCTGTCTTTTGAAACCCAGAATGCTGCGTTCCATCGCTCTTTGGCAAACTCCAAGGCGGAACTTTTGCGACTTGGTGAGCGACCAGGTCTGAGTACCATAGGTTAGGACGGGCAGGATACACATGTCAATAAGTATGCGCTTCAGGGAGATCGGTAGAAAAAAATCATATTATATAAATTATTTAATGATACCTAATTAAAAAAGTGGTTAACCGATATAGTGTACGAAAATCCGTGAAAAATATTGTAAGACTGTGATTTAATACAAACAATATATTAATTTTCAGAATACATGTTTCCAAAACTCCGTTATTAATTTGTGATAATATCGAAACAACTTGAACATTAAGTAATATTCAAAAATGAATGCATCTACAGCGTTACTAGGAATGCAGAAGATAAAAGGAGCCTTCAATATACTGGCTGCGTTACAGCTGACCGCATTTTTATGGCCGGAGCAGGCACAAGTTCAAGGTAACGTTCAAATTAGCTAGTTATTATAAACTTGTTTGATAGGCTAGAAACCACGAAACTTTTACTAGATCAATGACTATATTATTTTCACTATTTTTTAGATTTCCTTAATTTAACAGTTAAAACCCTAAACCTATGTTTTATCGTGTGGGATTTTCAAACTGTCTCTGATGTATTTTTTTTTCCACTCTGTATCATTGTATTTTATTACTCGTTATAAAATTAAGTTATTTGCATATTATACTAACCTACTCTCGCACACACAGCTCAATCATTTACCCTCTCACATTTTCATATTATAGACAACATTATCACACACTCAATTTCACTTACACTTCCGTACTTATGATAAAAATCCACAAAATACAGTCTTCCAATATAAGCCTGATTACAAATAAACTATATACAGTTCTAAAACCTATTCACCTTGATATACGCACCTACTTATTTGCGACGACATTTCTACCAATTTACTATTTAAATGGATAATACACATCAAACCATATCTGACATCGATAGCATTAACATAGCCCGAACTATTGAATGCGATTCTTCAGAATTACACAAGCATTTAAAAATTAATAAAAGCGATCTTACTATCGTATCACAAAATATTCGTAGTATATACTGTAATTTTGATAGCCTGCTAATCACTTTATCTTCTATTAATTTCGATCCCGATATAATAATTCTAACAGAATGTAGATTAAATATCAATAAAGCTATTCCCCAAATTAATAACTATCAGTCTTATACAACGTCTCGACAGCTGAATCAAAATGACGGAGTGGTTGTTTATGTCAAAAGTTCCCTAAAACCTAAAGTAGAGGAAATACAGCTTACCCAGGCATCCTGCCTACAACTGGATGTATTGGGCATCATGGTGTTCTGTATCTACCGCTCTCCATCTAATACAAATACTGACAGTTTTATTGACTCACTAAGTTCACACCTAGAGACTCATAAATCGCAGAAAACCATTATTATAGCTGGCGATATAAATATTAATATCAAGCCAGGTCACATTGAATCGTCCCAAGATTATAAAAATAGAGTCAACTACCTTAATATGCTTTCATTATTTGGCATACTTCCCGGACATTTACTGGCAACTAGAGAACGCAACTGTCTTGACCATTTTATGTTGAAGTTACACAAAGCCAAGTTCTCGGCAGCTATCGCCATTTTACACACTTCGATCTCTGACCACTATACTACTCTTCTTTCCTTATCTAAGTTAAAAAATGTTCAGACACCTATTAAAACAACTACTACAATAAATTTCGAACAAGCTCTGAAAGATCTTCAGGAAAAAAACTTATCAAATCTATTGTTCTGTGATGATCCTAATTTATTAATTAATTGTTTCGTTAACATTCTAACCAGTGTAATAAATGACAACACTTGTTCAAAAAATATCCCAAACAGTGAACGTATTGTTACAATTAAGATTTTTTATCTGTAGTGACAAACTAGTGGGTATGGTAATATGAAACAACAACTATCTCAAACACTGTTTATTAAAAAAAACTGGTTAAGTAACATTACTAATAAATAAGTTTACTAAAAAATAACAAATTGTTGCCAGCCAGCTAATAAGGAAATATAGAGAGCGAAGGTCGTGGGGGGTTGGAGATAAACCCTGTACCGTTCCGTTTGAAATGAGTATAAGTTAAGAGTTAATAATTATTATAAAACTAAGGAGAAAGTATCCTTCCAGTTATTGATTAATTTAAAATCTATTAAATGGGCGCCAGGGACTTTGAGAGTCCCGGATCCCGGAGCCGACGAAGGTGTCCAATACTATTCCGGACGGGGTAGGATGTCGAACCCGAGATCCACAAATTAAATTGTGATGCAGGCCGGTTTCCGGTATCGAAAACCGGACTCAGACAATCAACTGGTTCCTACGGGAACCGTAATAAGGTATAATAAAAAGTTAAAGTAGGTAAAAGAAAAAACCGTCCCGCCTGCGCGCTATCGCAAGACGGGCTCAGCCGGCCGCACGGTCGTTTCCTCACGAGGCTTCGCCGTGCTCGAGGAACGGGTCTCGCGTCCAGGCCCCAGACGATCTTCTAGGTCCTGGCGGCGAGACGAATCGCTCGAGGTGCCTCTCCTGGAATCGACAATACGGAGGCCTAATAATATGAAGGGAAACTAAGTCACTTTCCTTGAGGTGGCGGAGCTTGGAAATCTATAAGGCTAAAACATTAGCCGGTTAACGAGGCCTTTTTTACAATGACAACATAAAGAGCTACGATTTCGGTTTGCCTAATCTTGAGTGGTCGGACAATAGGGATGAGTTGCAAATAGTCAGCGGGTGAAATACTCACGGTTGTCGTAGGGAGAAAACACTTGACTGCAAGATTCTTGACCGGCTGGAAAGCTGCCTGCGTATGCGCAAATAGGAATCCTGCAATAAATATCCATGGATCACGACAATACCCTTTCTAACAACCAGGGAAGGGCTCACAGACCACTTCCAAAGACTATTACAACCAAATCCTTACCTTTTAGAACGTGTAACAAGTTTAGTGGAATCACCTAAGCTTGTCGTAGGGCCGAAAGATGCCAAGTGAGGTTCCATGATGCTGTCATGGGTCTCAAACCGGAATTAGACGGAGCATTCCAAAAATCTCCCCGATTACGGGTAAAATAATATTAAATCACTGAAGATAAATAATACACCGAGATACTTAAATTCTTGAAAATCACTAACAACTGCACAACATGACGTTTATTCGCTGAAACAATAAGAATCTTCATGATCCAGACCAACAAACAAATTATTTGTCATTCCCAATACTAAACTTGTCGGGATCGTGGAAAATCTCCTCGAAACTTAATTCGGCAAATTAAGAAAGTATTAGCTTGTCACATTACGTCCAAGACAATTCACAGATAAAAAATATATTAACTTGACACGAAGTTTCTAGAAAGAAGTCTATATTGAAAAAATGAATGATTTCCGTTTACGGTTATTTAGTTTATTATGACTTTTTTTGACTAAAAGCTGAAAATAATTGAGGATTGCTCCATACGATATTATTTCGATGGTTAGCAATCAATATGTTAAAATATCGATTTAAACTACAACTGTGAATCGGTGACCACTAGATGTCGCCTTTGACAGATAAAAACTGACGTTTGACGGAATGACATTTGGAATGTAAACAAACGCAACTAATTACAATTCAATATGTTTTAGGATTAAGAAAAGTGATTTATTGTGAGGAAGCCGATTGTAAAACTACAATGAAATGTGTTACTCGGAAACCTCGTAATGTACTACTTATGTTTTCAGGTAAATGCTACTTTACTAAACCAACCCGTTGTAGGTGCAAAAAAACAACGTAACAGTACCTCCCCAACCACCAGAGATTTGACCCACTAGGGCAAATCTCGACGCTGGCCCTCCAGCGTCAAAGCAGACTCCGAAGGACCAAGCACAATTACAAAAATCTACAACGTTCATGCCTGAAAACAAGAACAGAGAAAGAAAATAAAAATAAATGGAGATGAGCGAGTCTAATCCATTTACAAACATGTAAAAGACAAGCTCCAAAAAGAGTAAAAATATTTAAATAACTACCGATAATAGTGCTGAGCTGGTACCCCAACAATACACTAAAAGAAATTAAGAGCGAGTCTAATCCATTTACAAACATGTAAAAGACAAGCTCCAAAAAGAGTAAAAATATTTAAATAACTACTGATAATAGTGCTGAGCTGGTACCCCAACAATACACTAAAAGAAATTAAATGCTACAAACTAATGAACATTGGCTAACCGTCTACCATAATAAAAATGTGACGGTTAATCTGCCTTATAAAAAAAAAATACCATCTGAAACGTTTTCCATCAATGCAGCCTACACGCCCGCCATTTAGGCCACCTATCTCAGGACTATCATTTTGCTGCCTTACCAGCAATCCGGAGGTTTACACTTCCCTGGGGTGTCAATCCTGCAACAACCACAGACCACCAACAACTTCTAAATATAGTTTACAAATGTGGACACAGTAGAAACCTGTGTACCACTACAAACTGTTTCTTAATAAAAATAAACAACCACAAGGCATATACAGCCCTCAATGGTCACTGCGACCAACTACTATTAGTGAATTTTAGTTTAAATTCAAATAAAATATTTAAAAAAAATTATTCCTCGCCACATGGTGATTTAAAATCCTTGATATGCCATGTGCCAAGGTTTTTACCGGAACTACAGCCTTCCAATTCATACACTAAGGGTGAAAGTTTTTCCTAATTATACATCTCTCGTATTTAGGGGCTAATTTGGCCATAAAGAATTTGGAGGCGTCACTCTGGGGATACGTTTTCTTCCACACAGTGTCGCCTACCTCAAACTCCGCGTGCCTCCTACTACTATTATAATAACGTGCACTACGTTTATGTGATTTGACGAGCGCGTCCTTTACTTTATTGAAGATACCACCCAATGCCTCTAGCTGATTTGCATATGAACTGCGGGAAGCGCAAGCTAGAGTGGGCTGATCAACGGTATCATTGCCGAAGACATCACCACTACTAACTGCCTCTCTGCCATGTACTAGGAAGAACGGGGTGAAACGAGTAACTTCATTTGTGGAGGTGTTCATAGCGAATTGGATCTTTGAGATGTTAACATCCCAGGATCGATGATCATCCTCCACGAGAATTGATACCGCGGTCATTATGGTACGATTATAGCGTTCCACGGTATTCACGCTTGGGCAATAACGAGGTGTGAAGTGAACTTGAGGTATTTTGTACCTCTCCAGTAGTGAACGAATCTCATTACCCGTGAATTGCGTCCCGTTGTCTGCTATAACCGTACGGGGTATACCGTGTACGAGGAAAACGCCGTCTTCTAGTTTCTGTGCTATAGCCTTACCAACAGCTCTACGTAAAGGAGAAACAGTAAACAGTACTTCGTAAAACAGCACACGACAACTAAGAGATATGTGAATCCCGCTCTAGACCGTGGCAACGGACCTACCAAGTCAATGCTTATGGTTTCAAATGGCTTGGAACATTCTTTCGCGTCACCTAAGAGACCGGGAGGAGGTAACTGTGAGTGTTTATAAGCGGCACACGTATCACATTTACCAACGTAGCTAATCACATCCTTATACATGTTAGGCCAGTAGTATCGGAGTGCAAGTCGTTTATAAGTTTTAAACACCCCGAAATGTGGAGATAATTCGCCACTATGGTGACTCTTTAATAATTCTTGCCGATTGCCCTCCGGTACTACCTGCTTCCAATCATATTCACTAGCCACCCCGAATTTATTTTTCGAATAACGGTAAAGTTTATCCTCCTTAATAATAAAATTTGGACACGATCTGGGCGTGCTGACACATTTATCCCACAACCCTTTAAACCAAGTGTCAGTGTCAGACACTTTAATTTCCAGCACCGGAACGCCACGAGATAAGGCATCTGGAACCACATTGTCCCTACCCTTGCGGTGTTCAATGGTAAAGTTATAAGGTGATAACCGACAACCCCAACGGGCCAATCGACCAGAGGGATTGGTTAAATTAAAAAACCATTTTAAACTCGAGTGGTCGGTTATCACTTTGAACGCAGGGCCGCCTTCCACGTAAGGACGATAGTGTTCCACGGCGAAGACTACAGCGAGAGCCTCACGCTCCGTTGCTGAATAATTGCGTTCGGCCGGATTAAGCGAACGACTGCAGTAGGCTATTGGGTGCTCCTCTCCATTTATGACCTGAGTCAGAGTGCCCGCTATCCCAAAACTAGATGCGTCACAATGAATCTCAAAAGGTTGAGAGAAATCTGGACAAGCCAATACTGGAGCAGACACCAATGCCTCCTTCAAGGTTGAGAACGCGGTTTCTGTCTCAGCCGTCCACTTAAAAGGTGGCGCTTTTTTGCTAGTACTCGTTATTGCGTTTAAAGGGGCCGCTATCGAGCTAAAGTTTTTAATAAAACGTCTATAGTATGAGGCCGTTCCAAGAAACATTTTCACTTCTTTGCGGGTTGTAGGGGTTGGAAAGTCGATAATTGACTGAACTTTCGACGGATCAGTGTGTAAGCCATGCTCGTCCACTCTGTAACCTAGATATTTTAGTTCCCGTCGAAAGAAACAGGACTTAGATAAATTAATTGTCAAATTAGCCTGCCTTAATTTGTCTAAAACCCGTTTAAGAAGTGAAATGTGCTCCTCGAAGGTTGATGAGCAAATAATGATGTCATCTAAATATACGAACACCTTATTACCAAACTCCGGGCCGAAAAGTCTGTCCATTAATCGCTGTTGGGTGGCTGGGGCTCCAGTCAACCCAAAACACATAACTTTAAATTGGAACAAACCTCGACCGGGAACCGTGAACGCGGTTTTCTCTTTGGATGAAGCGGAGTCCAACTCGATTTGCCAAAATGCAGATTTCAAATCAATCGATGAAAGGTATCGCGCGTCCCGTAACTGGTCTAAGATGTGAGAGACGTAGGGCAGTGGATACGCATCTTGCTTGCTGACCGCATTCAGCTTTCGGCTGTCCAGGCAAAAACGCCATTCCCCATTAGGTTTTGGAGCCAGTAAAACCGGGTTGTTCCACGCGCTACTGCTAGGTTCCACCACTCCCATCTCTAACATCTCATCCAGCTGACGATTAAGTTCCTTGAGGCGTTCAGGTGATAAAGGATAATAACGCTGTTTAATAGGAGGAACGTCTCCTGTGTCTATTTTATGACGCAACAGATGGGTACGACCCAATCCTTTAGCCTCGAAGGAAACCTTTTCGAAGTCTTTAATTAATAACTCCGCTTCATTCTTTTGATCCGATGTTAATTCTTCAAACGGTTGAAGGTGCCTAACCTCCGAGACGCATTTATGACCTCTATTGGTTTTTAAATATTGAAATGGCAATTTATTAAAAATTTTTGGTGCCAAATTAAAGGTCTTCCAAAAATCCACGCCGAAAATCAACGGTGTAGTAATGTCTGGAATAACATAGAATTTAATAACCTTAGTCACTCCCATAAGAGTCACTGGTAAAAATAAATAACCCTCCACGGATGCCCGCGAGTCATTGGCAGTTACGATGTTGCCCAACTGTCTATCGGCGTGTAAAGTTGCACCAGCCCTTATGAATTGTTGGCCAACATCGGAACCCAACACCGAAATGCAAGAACCCGAGTCGAGTAAACCGTAATACTGCTGATCGTATATAGAAACGGTTAAATGTGGACGACTATCGTCCGTAGTCTTATAATGTACTGTATCAACCCTTAGTGAATTAAAAAATAATTTTAAAGATTTTAAATAATTGTCCCAATCGGACCTATCAAAATTTTGGCTGTAGTTCCGTAAATTTAGTTTTTTGAAATGCAGGTTGGACAGGACTGCGCCTCCTTCTGCTTTTTACTGCACGTAGGGCACGATGGTGCACGTACACCCTTCTTGCCGCAACGGAAACACACAATTTCCTTTGATTTGCATTGTGATAACGAGTGCCCTTTAACCCTACAGCGAACACAGAACGACGAACTAGAATCTGTTTGCACGGCTTCAATCCTTTGAGAACCTTTCGGGGCTTGGTATGCTAAGTCTGGTGCAACAAACGAAGAGGTTGGTTTGGGCGGCTCATGGAACTGTGCCCTGCTATGGAAACCTAACTCCAGTTGTCTACACTTCTCTTTTAACTCGTCCAGCGTGTTGATAATCAAAATTGACAACCCCGACGTATATTCCGGTCTCATGTTGAATTTGATCCGTGCTAAACGATCGCGTTCTGGAACCCTATAAGAAAGTCTATTGTAAAGATTCTCCATGACTGCTATATATATACAAGACAGCTCAGTCGACCCCTGCGTTCTGTTAGTTATTTCAGAAATGAGACGCATATCGTAATCAGGCGGAGCGAAATCTGTGAGTAACTGCTTCTTCAGTTCCGCCCAATCACCAACCGACGCTTTTATTCCCCGGTACCATAATAAGGCTCCGTCCGAGAAAAGATCCAGAGCAGATTGATGTAAGGAAGCTTCGCTAATACCCCTGGCCTCGCAAAGCTCCTCAAGACGCTCAATAAATGCTTTCACGCAACCTGTACCGTTAAATTTATGATCTAGGGATTTAACAGATTCCTTCTTGCAGGAAATGATGACGTCCTTCGTCTGTAAACTTGACGGTACATTTGGTGTCTCCTCGGCGGAAGTAAATGACTGATGGAAGCTCGCGTTAACCGAATCAATTTTTAATAAATAACCGCTAAGTTGCTTGTCAACGTCTTCGTAAACGGCACTAAGATTAGTTGGCGGAGTAACCCTACTCAAACGATGAAATAGGTGGAATGCTAAAGCCTTAGCGCGGTTAAATTTTTTAAAACTGGAAGGGTACTTATCTAATACTTCACCAATTTCTGGCAACTTGGCCTTAATTGTTTGTAATTCGGTTTTCGGATCTATATTTGTCTCCACTATATCGTCAGAACGTACCAATTTACTAAGTTCCCTAATTTGGACACGTAGTTCCTCTACTGTTGAAGCAGGTTTCGCGTCTCGGACCAGTACTTCATATATGAGCTCGTCTTTGCGAAGTAAATTAAATGTAATGGGTCGTTCCATTTTGTAAAAATTAAAAAAAAAAAAATTAAAAAATAAATGAAACCGAACTAAAGTTATAACTGGCTGTCACAATGTACAATACCGAGCAAAGTGTAAGTATTATTAATAGTAAACACAGTTACATAAATAGCAGTCTTATAGAGTAAGTTTAAATTTTAATACCAGGCTTATGATTTCAAGTACAATAGTCCTGGTGTAATGTTTTGGGACACAAGTAAAATAAAATTGTAAATTGTATATAGCAGCAAGAAGTGTAAAAAATGTAAAAAGTAAATAAAAGTGTATAAAACAGTACAAACATAAACATGAACACGTTAACAAAGGATTCCACGCGACGGTTTCTTCTTAAAATTAGAATAACTGGAAGGCCCACGGAACAGCACTCTGGCTTGTAAGGTACAGCAATAGACGTAACCTCTATCTCCAACCAATACACACGTTGGTCGCCACTGTTACAATTATGATTTTTTATCTGTAGTGACAAACTAGTGGGTATGGTAATATGAAACAACAACTATCTCAAACACTGTTTATTAAAAAAAACTGGTTAAGTAACATTACTAATAAATAAGTTTACTAAAAAATAACAAATTGTTGCCAGCCAGCTAATAAGGAAATATAGAGAGCGAAGGTCGTGGGGGGTTGGAGATAAACCCTGTACCGTTCCGTTTGAAATGAGTATAAGTTAAGAGTTAATAATTATTATAAAACTAAGGAGAAAGTATCCTTCCAGTTATTGATTAATTTAAAATCTATTAAATGGGCGCCAGGGACTTTGAGAGTCCCGGATCCCGGAGCCGACGAAGGTGTCCAATACTATTCCGGACGGGGTAGGATGTCGAACCCGAGATCCACAAATTAAATTGTGATGCAGGCCGGTTTCCGGTATCGAAAACCGGACTCAGACAATCAACTGGTTCCTACGGGAACCGTAATAAGGTATAATAAAAAGTTAAAGTAGGTAAAAGAAAAAACCGTCCCGCCTGCGCGCTATCGCAAGACGGGCTCAGCCGGCCGCACGGTCGTTTCCTCACGAGGCTTCGCCGTGCTCGAGGAACGGGTCTCGCGTCCAGGCCCCAGACGATCTTCTAGGTCCTGGCGGCGAGACGAATCGCTCGAGGTGCCTCTCCTGGAATCGACAATACGGAGGCCTAATAATATGAAGGGAAACTAAGTCACTTTCCTTGAGGTGGCGGAGCTTGGAAATCTATAAGGCTAAAACATTAGCCGGTTAACGAGGCCTTTTTTACAATGACAACATAAAGAGCTACGATTTCGGTTTGCCTAATCTTGAGTGGTCGGACAATAGGGATGAGTTGCAAATAGTCAGCGGGTGAAATACTCACGGTTGTCGTAGGGAGAAAACACTTGACTGCAAGATTCTTGACCGGCTGGAAAGCTGCCTGCGTATGCGCAAATAGGAATCCTGCAATAAATATCCATGGATCACGACAATACCCTTTCTAACAACCAGGGAAGGGCTCACAGACCACTTCCAAAGACTATTACAACCAAATCCTTACCTTTTAGAACGTGTAACAAGTTTAGTGGAATCACCTAAGCTTGTCGTAGGGCCGAAAGATGCCAAGTGAGGTTCCATGATGCTGTCATGGGTCTCAAACCGGAATTAGACGGAGCATTCCAAAAATCTCCCCGATTACGGGTAAAATAATATTAAATCACTGAAGATAAATAATACACCGAGATACTTAAATTCTTGAAAATCACTAACAACTGCACAACATGACGTTTATTCGCTGAAACAATAAGAATCTTCATGATCCAGACCAACAAACAAATTATTTGTCATTCCCAATACTAAACTTGTCGGGATCGTGGAAAATCTCCTCGAAACTTAATTCGGCAAATTAAGAAAGTATTAGCTTGTCACATTACGTCCAAGACAATTCACAGATAAAAAATATATTAACTTGACACGAAGTTTCTAGAAAGAAGTCTATATTGAAAAAATGAATGATTTCCGTTTACGGTTATTTAGTTTATTATGACTTTTTTTGACTAAAAGCTGAAAATAATTGAGGATTGCTCCATACGATATTATTTCGATGGTTAGCAATCAATATGTTAAAATATCGATTTAAACTACAACTGTGAATCGGTGACCACTAGATGTCGCCTTTGACAGATAAAAACTGACGTTTGACGGAATGACATTTGGAATGTAAACAAACGCAACTAATTACAATTCAATATGTTTTAGGATTAAGAAAAGTGATTTATTGTGAGGAAGCCGATTGTAAAACTACAATGAAATGTGTTACTCGGAAACCTCGTAATGTACTACTTATGTTTTCAGGTAAATGCTACTTTACTAAACCAACCCGTTGTAGGTGCAAAAAAACAACGTAACAGTATCATCAAACCTTGGATGACCACTGGCATCCTTCGTTGCATCAGAAACCGCAATAAAATGCAAAGGCAATGTCGTAAAGAACCGCACAATGAAGTTCTAAAAATAACCTATACGAGATACAGAAACTTTTGTACGAAATTGATAAAAAAATTAAAAAGGAAATATGAAAGAGAATTAATTAAAAACTCTATATCAAATAATAAATTACTTTGGAAAAATATTAAAAATATCACCTATACTAGTAAATCAAAAAGCCAAAACTTAGAACTATTACATATTAAATCAACCCCTATGGAATCTATTAATTATATAAATGATTATTTTGCTAAAATTGGTATGCACTTAGCTCAACAAATTCAACCAGGAACTAATAACAATGACTCTACTAGACATTCAAATAGAATAGGACCTCAACTTAATACTTTCGTGCTATTTGATACAGATGATTTTGAGGTCTATAAAATTTTAATGAACTTGAAATCGGATAGTGCTGCTGGTTGGGACAATATATCGACGAAATTCCTAAAACTAATCAGTCATGAAGCTGTCCCTATATTAACTCACCTCACTAATCTTTGCTTCCAAAATGGTACATTCCCAGCTTTGTTAAAACAGTCTGTTATAATCCCAGTTCACAAGGGTGGAGACGGAGATGACGTCAATAATTATAGGCCCATTTCGATTCTACCATCCATATCCAAAGTTTTAGAGAAAATTATTAATATTAGATTGATGAAGTATTTTAATAAATTCAAGTTATTGTCTCAGTCTCAATTTGGCTTCAGACAAGGTTTAAGTACCGAGGACGCAGTTACTGCATTAAGTTCTCATGTAATTGAACAATTGGATGGTGGAAGCACATGCTTAACAGTATTCTTAGACCTTAAAAAGGCGTTTGACACCGTCTCTATCCCAATCCTTGTCAACAAGCTGGAACAAGCAGGAATAAGAGGTAATGCGCTCAGCTTGCTCAGTGATTATCTCACTAATAGGAAACAGAGGGTAAAGATAGGATGCTACATTAGTGATGAAATGGATGTGTCATACGGCGTCCCGCAGGGTAGCGTACTTGGACCTACACTCTTTCTGCTTTACATTAATGACCTTTGTAACATTCAATTAAAAAACGCCAAAGTCTTTGCGTACGCCGATGACACAGCTATTGTTTTTTCTGGTAGCTCCTGGGCAGATATCAAGCAAACTGCTGAAATAGGAATGGCTCAAATAGCTAATTGGCTTAAAAATAACTTGTTGTCCTTAAATGTACTAAAAACTAATTTCATCTGTTTTACTGTAAGTAACCGCACACAACCAGCCGAAGATTTTAAAATAATAATACACGAGTGTGGTAACACACAAAACGATACTTGCAACTGCCCATGTCTTAAAAAAGTTCCACAAACTAAATATTTAGGAGTTATTTTAGATCAAACTTTGTCCTGGTATCCCCATCTTGAACAAGTCAGCAATAGAATCAGGAAACTCAGCTGGATGTTTATAACATTAAGATTTGTGGTTCCAACTAAACTTTTAGTAGAAGGCAAAAATCGTACCAGGAATCTTCTTAATGAAGTATATACTGCTCTTGTGCAATCAGTCCTCACTTATTGTATCCCAGTCTGGGGAGGAGCGGCTAAAACTAAATTTTTTACTCTGGAACGAGCTCAGCGAAGTTTAATTAAAATTATGTATTTTAAAAAAAGACGATTCTCTACGGAAAGCTTGTATCAAATTAGTAATTTACTCTCTGTAAGGAAATTGTACATTGTTCAAGTCGTTCTCAGGAAACATAAGTCTCTACCATATAATAATAGTACTCAATCAAAAAGAAGAAAAGATATTATCGCAGATATTCCCCGAACTAAATTGAAATTCACTAGCAGACAACTACACAAACGTTCTGCTCAATTATATAATAAAATAAACAAATACGTGTATGTTCATAATAAAAATAGGTACAATTGTAAATCAAGCTTAGTAAATTGGATTAAAACACTTTCCTATGATAAAACGGAGGCTTTGTTACAACAGATTGAGTAATCAGACATATCACACATTTTTCATACAACTCATTCTATTTATTATCATAGTCACATCAAATCACAAACACCACATTCACATCACAACATACATCACATTCATATCACAACACACAATACTGTAACTTCACACACACCACTTCACGTCACAACACACACCTCACATCACGCTACACGTCACGCTTAAATTAGTTACCACCATTGTTATGGAAGAGCGGAGCCTTCTAACACAGGCATTATCTGCCTAAAAGTTGACTTCGAATACAAATTTGTAACTATTTGCTGATTTGTGACAATAAACTATTTTTTTTTTTTTTTTTTTTTATAAACCAGTTCATTCTAAACATTCATACTCATACTAAAAATGCGAAAGTTACTCTGTCTATTTGTAACATTTTTATGCCGTAACGGCTGAATTTAAAAATTGTTATGAAATATATCACATTATTATAGTGCGGTCGGCGAGAGAATGCTTTCTTGATATAAAGAAAAGAAAGAAAGAAAATACATTTATTTAGCACAGACTACAACACAGATACATCAGATAAAAAAAACAAAACAAAGATCAAATAAAAAGCGTAAACTTCGATGTAAGTAATTAGCAGGAAAGTGTGCCTCACGGCAGCGCCAAAAAGGCCCAGTTCAGCTATATAATGCCAGACAACTAGTGCCGGACGCTGGTTTTCAACTGGACCTGATGTGTGAGGTGACGAATGTAAATCAGTTTTACACTGCAATGTGACGTGTGTATGCATACTTAAATAAAATACATGTCAGTTTTATACAAGCGAATACGTGTTTTGCGAATTTGATCTTTATTAGCTACAAGAATTTTCGCAGTGACAGGTGTCAGGGACGCATTCTCTCGACGGCCGGACTATTTAACGCAGTCATTAAATCTACTATCTATAACGCAGTCATTAAATCTCTTAGCATAAATGATGAAATAACATTAATTTCTTTTAAGAATTATATGTCGAGTACATTTTTTTTATTCACTTTCTTTTATATTTACGCAAAAACAACTGACATTATCACTCAGCCGAATGTCAATCATTTAATTGGCAGGTGTGAAATTATATCAGCAATGGTAATTATCCATCCAAAGGTTGTCTTTAATTTAAAAGATCGCTCTTAGCGATAAGACCGCCCATTGTTTCACCCATTGTACAGTTTCTATATTTATGTCTGTAATTTATATGGTGTACATAATAAAGAGTATTCTATTCTATTCTATTGTAGTAATGACAGTAATTACCTTCATCATTACATAGATAATTAATACAACTGCTGTAGAAACTAGTACTACTATTTCAAATTCCCGTTAACTAGTAACCTAATCAGAAGTATAATTATATTGTGTAGGTAATATTGATCTAGACAATACAGTAACAATACTACCTACTTAATAGTCATGTGTTCATCAGATGGCGCCTGTTTTGACTTCATCATAGTTGGTGCTGGATCAGCAGGCTGCGTGATAGCCAATAGACTCACAGAGATTGAACATGCCACAGTTTTACTAATAGAAGCAGGCGGAGATCCTCCAATAGAATCTGTGGTAAGTGCCGTGTTTAAATGTTGAGGAATTAACTATTCATTACGCAGTCGTAATAATCACAGAGCACCGAATTGCCGCACCGGTAGTAACAGCGCTGTGAGTAATAAAATACGTGGCGTTGAAAGTGCGTTGAGCGTGCAACTTCTATCACGGACGCTATTCAAAGCCATCGGAGTTCTATACGTCATATGAGCCGTAGTGCGAGTATACGGTGACACACTTGGTTTGTATGGAAAGTGTTGATAATGGCAGTAGTGACGCTGGTGGTGTTGGCAATGTTGTTAAAATGGTCGGATCGCATCATCATCATCAATCAGATTATCTAGTCGTTTTCAACAACCTAAGCAAGGTTATAAATTCCCTAATAGGAGGCCTATTTTTAGAGGACATCCAATAGGCATCGTTCGAGAATTGTCAGCGCTTAGTTTCGGACACGCGGACTAAAATTAAATATTCATGAACTGATATTTAATTTAGACTTTAGTAGGAACATTTTCATGGTCGTCAAGGCAGAAGATGGTTCGTTTTTGAACAATTATAAAAAAATCTTGTAGCCGTTATGTTATTCAGAATTGAAGTGTTTTTGTTTACCAATATTGTCTGTTATCGCAAACGCGTTCCAGAACTAATATTACGCTACGATTGGTCAATATGCATAACATAGTAGGTCGTTAATATTAATCGATTCGAATTGACTGTCAGACATTGCTTCGGGTAAATCAAACACCTAGTGATTTAAATGACAAATAGACCGCAATCATTAAAGCAATTTATATTTAAAGTCTTCAATGTATTGTATTTCTTGATTCCAGGATTTAGCTGCTTGCTTCCACTAACTCGAAAATGGGTATCGGTCTTTGACTCAAGTTATGAACACATCCCAAACGTACATTTTCGATATTTTTAGAGAAAAGTATGAAATACACGCGAATATATACGAAATAAAGTGTAGCGTTAATTCATATTTATAATGGTTCTCACCACGAGCTCTCATACACAATCTCTTTCTGTAACCCTATTCTTAAAAATAACAACATAAATATCAATCAATTCCTTAATTATCACTTTCATGCAAGTCTGTATATATTTATTTCTTTGTTTTTTCTGACTAACCCAATATTTGGTAACTTAATAATTTTCTACCTTTTTTTGTCAATCTATTTCAGATACCAGGATTGTTTGGCTTCTTAAAGAACACATCGGTAGATTGGAACTACAAAACGGAAGACGATGGTTACAGCCAACAGTTTCACAAAAACGGTGGAGTAGAATGGACGAGAGGAAAAATGCTTGGGGGCTCAAGTTCTAACAACTATATGATTTACACGAGAGGGCATCCTCATGATTTTAACAACTGGGCGGAGATGACTGGCGACGTGTCATGGAACTGGGAACACGTACTTCCATATTTTAAAAAAAGTGAAAGGCTAGTCGACCCTATGCTTCTTTATTCCGACGCAGGCGCTTTTCATGGCGCTGATGGGTATTTAGGCACTACCAGATACTATAATGATGAGGTTCTAAAGTACTTTGAAGCTTTTAAAGAAGTTGGTCATGACATTGTTTTGGACACGACTGGTGATACTCCTCTTGGGTACACTGAAAATATGTTTAACATTGCTGATGGTGTGAGACAAAGCACTGCTCAGTCATTTTTGCATCCAATCAAAAACCGACCCAATTTGTTTGTACTTAAAAACACATTGGTATCGAAAATCCTCTTCGATGACGACAAGAACGCTGTTGGTGTTGAAGCTATCTTAGAAAATATTAAAACTGTCTGCTACAAAGCTAAACAAGAAGTGATAGTATCGGCAGGAGCTATTAACACCCCGCAGCTGTTAATGCTGTCTGGAGTAGGTCCAGAAGATCATTTATTGAATCACAACATAAAAGTACTTTCTGATCTCCCTGTCGGACAAGATTTACAAGACCATGTTATGGTTATTGTGGCTCAAACAATGGGAAAATCACTTCCGTCTAAGCCAGTGGATCCCAGAAAATTTCCATATCCGCTCATAATGGGGTTTGCCACCCTAAACAAAAGTCAAGACAATATAGATTATCAAACCTACAATACTTTAATGGACGAACCCTCTGAATTGTTATACTTTTGTTCTGTCTTCTTTTCCTTTTTAGATGAAATATGTTATCCGTTGTTTAACGAGAGTATTGGGAAAAAAGTTTTATACACCTTGCTTTTTTTAGTTTATCCAGAATCTCGTGGAAAAATCTTATTGAGAAGTAGAGATCCCAAAGAACAGCCAATGATATACACTGGTTATTATTCTAACGATGAAGATTTAGACAAGCATGCGATGTATATACAAGATTTTTTGAAAGTTCAAGATACAGAGTTTTTTAAAAGTGTTCAAGCTAAACTGGTTGTTCCTGAAGCTTGTGGTTGTGGAGATTTGAATTCTACCCATGAATATTGGAAATGCTATGCGTTGTGTATGATGGCCACAGGATACCATTACGCTGCTACCTGTCCTATGGGGGTTGTAGTCGACTCTCGTCTCAATGTGTTTGGGGTACAGAGGCTAAGGATTGCAGATGCTAGTGTCATGCCAAGGATAACTGGATCCAATACCAATGCTGCGACTATTATGATAGCAGAAAGAGCGGCTGATTTTATCAAAGAAGATAATCACTTAGTTTAACGATGTATGCTTGGATGGTAGATGATTAAAATTGGGTGGTAAATTTCTTTGAAATGGTTTATATTTATTTATGTTAAGTATTAAAAAAGATATTCACTGTTCTTTAGAATTGTTTTTTTTTTAATTATTTTGAAGATAAAATAAAATTCTCCTCAATCTAGATTTTTGAGATCTTTGAAAAAACAACTTATGTAGATTAGTATAGTACGGTAGAACAAGCAATTTAGTATACAGGCAGCTAACTTGCAACTGCTTTTAAACAATGGTGTGCTGAGGTAGTGAGGTAGAAAAACATAAAATAAAAATACAGATATATAAAATATTCTAAAATAATTATGTACATCTTGCAGATATAATAATACATAAATAATAGATAAGCGAAATGTTTAGAATATATTATTCGTGATCTACTGACTCGGATTATAATTTAATAAGTAAGTTAAAACTAGTTCCTACAAAACAATTATCTCCAAAAACAGGGCTTCCTCTCTCCTACCCTTTTTGCTGTGCCCTACAGGGTCCATAATGATCTTAATTACATATAAGTTACCACCTAAGTACACATTATGGTAAAGTAATAAAGTATTGAGTAGTCAATTCTTTTATAACACTATTTAATTAAGGATGTCATAAGCTGAAAAAGTTATAACGCACAAAATAATGCTAAATATTGGCAGTGTAGTGGAAAGATGAATATTTTAGCCTGTATACCAAATAACTTGTTCGACTGTAGGAGTAAAAAGAAAAATTAAAATAATATGGCGCCAAAAATCCGCCACTTTGGTTTTTTTTTTTTTAATTTTGATATACTCAGTGTCACTCGTACAGTAAATACGAATCTAACGACACCTCTCAAGCTTAAATCCATCGAGCCGTTCAGGCCGCAGAGCGTGCCAAACAATTATACATATACATACTCTCGAACATAACCCTCCTTCTGGCGCAGTCGGGTAATGACTAAGTGCACGACTGCAAGTCAAGATATTTTTAATTGTCTAGTCAGTAAAATGTCACATTATCAGCCAAAAATATTTGTGATAAAACGTGGTTTGATACTTTGTAGAGCAGCGACAGGACCGTTATAGTAACATTAGCACATAACACACATACGCATCGTCTCGGACGTTACCGAGGTCTCCTGCGCTTGCACACACATCCACAGCTACCGCACGAAATGCGCGCGTCACTTCGTGAGATAATAATACTATAACATGACGTCATTTAGTATTTCAGCGGGAATATAACAGATCACATCTTCTGAGGGGCAATTCTCGTAATTTTAAGAACGTTCACAGTCAGATCAACAGGCAGCAGCAGCAGCAGGCAGGAGCAGGGAAATTAGAGGTATTTTTGACAGATTGAGACTGATCTCAATCTGTCAAAAATACCTCTAATTTCCCTGCATTTTGACCAGTTTTTGACTTTTATTTGTCTCCGAGATGAGACTGCGACTAGATTTTGAACGTTTTAAATTACGGGAATTGGCCTTCAATAATTCGTCTTCTTCTATTTTTCTTCCTAAAACAAGTTGCGATGTTTGATGACGAATTGTTCCGATATGTCAGTGAGTGATGGCAAAGTATTCTGTTTGAGTTTTGTTTAGACTATTAAAAAAATACACACGTAATTGTTGAAGTTTTCACTTCTGTCGGCACTCCCGGAGTGCCATTTTTTTTAGGATTCCGTACACATAAGGGGCCAACTAGACAGGGACCATTTCACTAAGGCTCCGCTGTCCGTCCGTCCGTCTGTCTGACAATTACGTTTTGTTTTTCAAGTGTAATAACGATTCAAAAGATAAGCCACAATTCTAAACGGTAATTGGTAAACAATTGAAACAACTTTAGCCGCTATGACTACGACTAATAGAAATCCACACTAATATTATAAATTCGAAAGTAACTCTTGTCAGTCTGTCTGTATGTATCTTACCCTTTCACGCCTAAAACACTGAACCGATTTAGATAAAATTTTGTATAGAGATAGTTTGAGTCCCGGGAAAAGACATAGGATAGTTTTTATCCCGATACTCCCACGGGATCGAAACTTATGCTGGTGAAACCGCGAGGCGCAGCTAGTAAATAATAGTTAAAACTTAAAACCCCACACAAGAAACCTAATTAAAACCTGATTATGTTAAAATATAATAATAAATAATAAATTGATTTTAATTGATTGATTTTAATTGTGGTTTAAATAAATAAATAATAATATAGTTAATTTAAAGATATTCTTCTCATTTACAAAAAAAAAAAAAAACACATGGAACGCTAAGTATTACTTCGTCGCCCACGAGGTATAAATATTATTTTTCAACCGAGTTTTGATTTAGTCGCGTGTTTGTGTTGCAAAAGATACCTGTTTTTTTTCTCGTACAGATTAAGTTTTTGTATTCAAATAAAACGTGAGAACCAAAATATCTATAATTAATAAAAATAGCGGAGACTCCATGTATCTAACATAATAAAGGTAAGTTTTTATATTATATTTATATATCAATTATATAATAGTGCCTAAATACAAGTGTGTTCAGTGGTAAACAGAGATAGTTTACGAAAAGTATTGTACAGACGGCAGCAAATTAGGCTACCCGAAATTGTAAATTTTTCCCAATCAGCTTTGAACCTAATACTTGAGCAATAAAGTTGAAAATCTATTAAAGTTTGACAGATTAGCTTCATGTGCTGGCGTCTGTCTGTACGACTGTGGTTTCATACAAAAGAAAATATTATTTTACAGAATATTTCCAAAACTCCGTTATTGATAATTTGAGATGCTTTCGAAACGGCCCTAAAAGCTACAACTGTAAGAAATATCCAAAAATGAATGCAACTACAGCGGTACTAGGAATCCAGAACATACAAGGAGCCTTCAATATACTGGCTGCGTTACAGCTGACCGCATTTTTATGGCCGAAGCAGGCACAGGTTCAAGGTACTGTTCAAATTAGCTAGTTATTATAAACTAGTTTGATAGACTAGAAACTAATTCATACTAAACATCCATACTAGACATATACAGACATATTTACTTTCGCATTTAATATTATAAATGTGAAAGTAACTCAGTCTGTCTACCTGTTACTCTTTTACGTCATAACGGCTGAACGGATTGGAATGAAATAATAAACACGGGCCCGAGCATACCCGCACTGGGCCCGCGTGGTGGATTACGGCCCACTCCCTCTCACAGAGAGGAGGCCTGTGTCCCAGCAATAGGAAACATTATAGGCTGACTATGCTTATAGCACACGGAAGAAATATGACCTGTGTTACGAAGTAAAATATTTATTACTACAATCTGTCAAATTTCTTTAATAGATTTTCAACTTTATTGCTAAATCATAAGGTTCAAAATTGATTGGGAAAATTTGACATTTTTGAGTAGGTTAATGTGTTAGCGTCTGTACGTTACCATAGAATAGATTAAGTCCTCCACGCGGGTGAAACCACGGGGAAAAGCTGTTGGAATTTTGATGTAGACTGAATGGTTCATGTTTCTTGGGGTCAGTCAGTCTGGAGACCAGTTTGAAAGTAGGTTACGGTCAATATAAAAATTGTTATGAAATATTTTACATTATTATGGTATGGCCGACGAGAGCGAGATACGTGTTTTGCGAATTTGATCTTTATTATGTCTGGTAGTATAAATGATGAATATCATTTATTTCTTTCAACTTTCACTTTAGTTGGTTTAGTCTATTTTATACTTGCGCAAAAACAACTGACATTATCACTCGGTTGTGTGTCAATCATTTAATTAACAGATGTGAAATTATATCAGCATCACAGATATAGATACACCTAGATAACGCAAGAGCAACTACTTCGCGTGCCAAAAATCGCACCAGCTTACGTTCGAAAATCGTAAGCCGCCACTTTCGCGCTCAGTCCTGCGTACTGCTGGCTGCGTGAGCTTGTGACGTCATAGTAGGTAGTCAAAAAGTGGCACGCTTAGTTTTCATACAGTTCGTGATACTTGCGTTATCTAGGTCTATCTATATCTGTGATCACCATACTCCGGCATTTCCTAGAACCAAAAAATCGAAGATATGTGACATCCGCCAACCCACACTGGGTCCGCGTGGTTGATTATGGCCCAGTCCCTCTCACAGAGAGGAGGCCTTTGTCCCAGGAGGCCTGTGTCCCAGCAGCTGTGAACACTAAAGGGTGATTATGCTAGTATTTAATATTTGCTCATCAGATGGCGCCTGTTTTGACTTCATCATAGTCGGTGCTGGGTCAGCAGGCAGCGTGATAGCCAATAGACTCACAGAGATTGAACATGCCACAGTTTTACTAATAGAAGCAGGCGGAGATCCTCCAATAGAATCTGTGGTAAGTGCCGTGTTTAAATGTTGAGGAATTATCAATGATTAAATCAGTAGCTATAACTATTCATTACGCAGTCGTAATAATCACAGAGCACCGAATCGCCGCAACGGTAGTAACAGCGGTGTGAGTAATAAAATTCGTGGCGTTGAAAGTGCGTTCAGCGTATACATAACTTCCGTCACAGACGCCATTGAATGCCTTCAGTTTCTATACGTCATCTGAGTCGTAGTAGGAGTGCGCGGTGATATGCTTGGTTTGTATGGAAAGTGTTGACAATGCCGCTTGTAGCACGAGACGAGACGACTCCGAGACGTCTCCGTGGTTATAATTTATAGACATCTGCATAAATATATCCACGTGATCATTAATTAGACTAACAAGTGCTTCTCAACCACAGATATAGATAGACCTACATAACACAAGTATCACGAACGGTATGAAAACTAAGCGTGCCACTTTTTGACTACCTACTATGACGTCACAAGCTCGCGCTCTCTCGCTCACGCTCACCCAGCCAGCAGTACGCAGGACTGAGCGCGAAAGTGGCGGCTTACGATTTTCAAATGTAAGCTGGTGTGATTTTTGGCACGCGAACTAGTTGGTCTTGCGTTATCTAGGTGTATCTATATCTGTGTTCTCAACTACCTAAGCAAGGTTACAATTTCCTTAATAGGAGGCCTATTTTTAGAGGAAATCCAATAGGCGACGTTCGAGAATTGTCAGTACTAATTTTCAGACACGCCGACTAAAATTGAATATTCATGAACTGATATTTCATTTAGAACTTAGCAGGTACATTTATTGTCGGCAAGGCCGCAGAGGGATCGTTTTTTAACGAAGTCTTGTAGCCGTTATGTTATTTAGAAATGAAGTGATTCCCTGTAGAATGTTACGGAAAGGGTATATCAATACAAACGGGTGGAAGAGTGTATCTGGTCTAGAATCTCTGTACAAAATTTCAGCTCAAAAGCATTAACTTTGAAAATGCTTAATATTTTTTTTATTTTACATTAATTAATATTTATAGTGGTTGTTTTCACCACTAGTTCTCACACACAATTTTTTTCTCAAACCCTATTCTTAGGAATAACAAAAAAAAAACATTTCTTCCCTTGAAGCTTTCATGGATGTCTGTATATTTTTATATCTTTCTTCTTTTTGACTAATCCGATATTTGGTAACATCATAATTTTCTACTTTTTTCTTGTCCATTATATTTCCAACTCTATTTCAGATACCAGCATTTATTCCCTTCTTAAAGAAGACACCAGTAGATTGGAACTACGAAACGGAAGACGATGGTTACAGCCAACAGTTTCACAAAAACGGTGGAGTAGAACTGACGAGAGGAAAAATGCTTGGGGGCTCAAGTTCTAATAACTTCATGGCTTACACGAGAGGGAATCCTCGTGATTTTGACAACTGGGCGAAGATGACTGGCGACGAGTCATGGAAATGGGAACACGTACTTCCATATTTTAAAAAAAGTGAAAAGCTAGTCGACCCTATGCTTCTTTATTCCGACGCAGGCGCTTTTCATGGTACTGATGGGTATTTAGGCACCACCAGATATTATAATGACGAGGTTCTAAAGTACTTTGAAGCTTTTAAAGAAGTTGGTCATGACATTGTTTTAGACACAATTGGTGATACTCCTCTTGGATACACTGAAAATATGTTTAACATTGCTGATGGTGTGAGACAAAGCACTGCTCAGTCATTTTTGCATCCAATCAAAAACCGACCCAATTTGTTTGTACTTAAAAACACACTGGTATCGAAAATCCTCTTTGATGAAGACAAGAACGCTATTGGTGTTGAAGCTATCTTAGAAAATAATAAAACTGTCTGCTACAAAGCTAAACAAGAAGTGATAGTATCGGCAGGAGCTATTAACACCCCGCAGCTGTTAATGCTGTCTGGGGTAGGTCCAGAAGATCATTTATTGAATCACAACATAAAAGTACTTTCTGATCTCCCTGTCGGTCAAGATTTACAAGACCATGTTATGGTTATTGTGACTCACACAATGGGAAAATCACTTCCGTCTAAGCCAGTGGATCCCACAAAATTTCCATATCCGCTCATAATGGGGTTTGCTACCCTTAACAAAAGTCAAAACAATCTAGATTATCAAACCATTAGTTTTGTGTTGAACGAACCAATTGTTTTGTTGCAGTTTTGTTCTTTCTACTTTTCTTTTTTAGATGAAATATGTAATGCCTTATATAACGGTATTATTGGAAAAGAAATATTGTTTAGCTTGGTTCTTTTAGGATACCCAGAATCTCGTGGAAAAATTTTGTTGAGAAGCAGAGATCCGAAGGAGCAGCCATTGATATATACTGGCTATTATTCTAACGATGAAGATTTAGACAAGCATGCGATGTATATACAAGATTTTTTGAAAGTTCAAGATACAAAGGTTTTTAACAGTGCTCAAGCTGAACTGGTTGTTCCTGAAGCTTGTGGTTGTGGAGATTTGAATTCTACCCATGAATATTGGAAATGCTATGCGTTGTGTTTGATGATGCCAGGCTACCATTACGTTGGTTCAGGTCCTATGGGGGTTGTAGTCGACTCTCGTCTCAATGTGTTTGGAGTGCAGAGGCTAAGGATTGCAGATGCTAGTGTCATGCCAAAGATAACTGGAGCCAATACCAATGCTGCGACTATTATGATAGCAGAAAGAGCGGCTGATTTTATCAAAGAAGATAATCACTTACAGGCTGAAGATATAAGCTGAGATGGAAGATGGCAGTTAAATTTTATTATTTATATTAGTTTATGTTAAGTATTAAAAAAGATATTCACTGGTATTAACAATTGTTTTTCTTAAGTTATTTTTGGAAGAATTTTAAAGATAAGAAAAAAATTACCTCAAACTAGTGTTTTCTGGGTTATTGAAAAGGCATAATATGTTGGTTTGTGTAGTAAGAGTAAAAAGATCAAATTAAAATGACTGTGCACGACTGCACGTCAAGATATTTTTGACTGTCATAATAGTGAGTAAAATAATGCGTGAGTGCGTCGCTTCGTGAGATAAAAATAATGTTACAAGTCATTTAATACTTGAATGAGAATATAATAACAGGCCAAGTCTTTGTAATTTTTCACTTCAATGTTAATTATTACTAAGACAAAAATACAATAATTAAATTATTTTACAACTGACTACATATTTGCACTATGTACCTACTAAATATTTTTTTACGTACAATTGCATGATACACAGCTCAATCCTGGCTCTTCTAATTCAGGAACTCCTAGTACAAGAGCCAGGGCTACACGTGTTTGTGTCTTGAAGTGAAAATAAGTAAATAATATTATTAAAAAAAATACAGAACATTCGCAAGTGACAGTCCTTTGAAGGCCTATAATAATAAGAGGAGCCCATGACACACAAGTGACAGATTGTATTATAAAGCAACAGCTAAAGCTCCCACAGGAACACTCAACGTTTACAGTTTATTTTCTTTACTTTCCCTTTGTTTACCTTTTGTTAACGGTAAAAGGAGGAAGTTCGAGTTTTCAATGGATTTTTCTCTATTGTGCTACTCCTCTGTACCACCATTGTTGTATAATATAATAAATTTGAAAGAATTTTTAAAATACTTTCAAATAACACTCACCTGGCAAACAAATTTGTTTAAAGAAAAATACATTGGGGGGAAAATTGCTTGGCAATTGAGAGAATGGATCTATTATTTTTCAATTTAAATTTTTTTTTTGCAAGTCACTTTACCTCCATTTATTTTGCATAATGCCTGTTGGAATGACAGTTTTACTTTATTTAATAACTTTTTATAAAGGAGACTGGTCGATTTTGTATAGGAAGTGGTCTGGCCTTACGACCCGTCCGGACGGGTTTTTATAATTTACAGGATATATGTACATTCGGACGCGTCCGTATTAAAAGAAAAAATATAAAAAAAAAAAAAACTCAAAATTGCCGGGCCAGATGTTGATGCCACTTTGCACAAAGGTAAAGATGAGGTATCCTTACACAAATATCACAACCATATCGCTAATCTTCCATGAGTAACTTTCGTCCAGTCTCCTTTGTCGTAATAAAAAGTTATGATTTAATAAAAAATCTAGATAGTACCTTCTCGCTATAATAAAACAAGATACGACATCTGATGAGGAAAAGACTGTGTTAATTTCAATACAGTTACTAAAGTTATTAAACAAGAGAGTAAATAAATAGTTTAAGTTATTATTTAAGTAGTTCAGCAGTAGTTTCATTATAATTATTAGGGATTGAATAATTTTATTCAATCATTAGGGGTGTGGTGGCCAAGTGGTAACGGCCGCGATTTACGAGTTGTAGGTTTGAACCCAGACAGGCGCTTTACTTTTTTTAAAGTACCTCATCTTCACTGCTCTCAAAACGGCGAAGGAAAACATTGTGAGGAGACTGGCATGTGCTAGAACCAAAAATTCTCAAGACATGTGACATTTACCAACCTCCACTGGGCCCGCGTGGCCCATTTCCTCTCTCATCGAGAAGAGGCCTGTATCCCAGCAGTGGGAACATTATAGGCTGATTATGCCATGCTTATGATAGCATGAGCATAGCATAAATCAGCCAAAATTATGAAATGAATAGTGCGATTCCGTCTTATATGATTAAACTAGCTGTGCCCCGCAGTTTCAACCGCATAAGTTTCGATTCCGTAGGAATATCGAGATAAAAGTTATCCTATGTCCCTTCTCAGGATGCAATCTATCTCTCTGCCAAATTTCATTGAAATCTGTTCAGTGGTTTAGGCATGAAAAGGTAACATACAGACAGACAGACAGACAGAGTTACTTTCGAATTTATAATATTAAGTATGGATAATAGATTTTAATTTTATAAGACGGAATCGCATTATTAATTTCCTAATTTCATCAAAAAGAATATACCATAGGTACACCAGAAATTCTATCCCCTCATGGACTCTTTTTCCCCAAAAGAAGCTTGGCCCAAAAAAACTAATACCGAAGAAAAATATGCCAGACAATAATAATCTTAAACAGTTATGACGATAATCCGGGGTACCAGGGACGCATATTAACATGGAACTATTCCAGTCACGTCTATAGAAGGATAAGGAGGAACACACAATGTTACGCGCTCACAAACTTTCTACTTTTTGCTTGCTTGCAAACGCTTGAATAAGGGCTTTGCTGTATTGGCGCGGTACGATGCGGTGTTGGTATTTTTATTGGCAAAGCAACCATGTTATGCTACAAAATGTAATGGCGAGTGCTTCCTTTAATCCAATCTAGGTTAAAAATTAGTTGCAGTAGGCATCCGATATAATTGCACATTACGTGAGGATCGCTCGTTAAATAAACTTAATTAAAACTAATTGCACTATGAACTCAGTAGGCAATTACTATGCTTAATTAAGACGCTACATTATCAGTTAAATTAGAAGTTAACTGTTATCGTAAAAAGAAGATTTAGATGAGTTTAACCTGAGCCATTTTAAAGGATGTGTAAGTGTCGTGCAAATAGCAATTTTATTTGAATTAAGAATTTGAGATAATTTTCAAGTTGTGGGACAACAAACTTAACAAAGTTCAAATTCTATTGCAACCAAAAACTTATTAGGACTTTTTGTTACAAATGGTCACCCAAAATTCAACTTAGAATATATTTCACTAGAGCCGATAACTGATTATTTGGCGACGAGATTATGAGATTATGAACACTGCTATAGAAATACCAATGAATTTCTTGGAAGTCCATGGCAAGGGCATCCATTTAATTTTGTAAAATAAAGTTGAGGTCCCAATTTTCCCATCTTTTTTATTATTGATAGGCTCGCGTATGACCAATATCTCACCCGATTTGTATCGTATCCAAGTAAAGTCGTACGTCGTACGACATAAATCGCATCTGTGTGAGAGAGCCTTAAACCAATTTTCCGAACGTTTTAGTCGTCGCGTGTGGGTTCGTGGTGGTTTTTAAATGTTAGCGTGTCGGGTGTTAAAAGTAATATGTCTTAATTAAAGATTCGAACCCAGACAGGCGCTTTACTTTGTGTGATTAATTTCATTACGACTGCTCACAAAGCGGTGAAAAATACATCGTGAGGAAACCGGCCTGTTCTAGAACGAAAAATTTGAAGACATGTGACACCTACTAACCCGCACTGGGCCCGCGTGGTAGATTACAGCCCACTCCCTCTCGAAGAGAGGAGGCCTGTGTCCCAGCAGTGGGAACAATATAGGCTGATTATACTTACAAAATATCAGTAGATAAATATTAATAACCATTGTGGTGGGGCTTCTGGCTAAGTAACAACAGCCACACGGGTCGATCGATCAGGTTAAGCTATCTTAGCTAAGTCCGTAGATGGGTGACCATCTTTACATACGAAGACACTGCGTGGTTAGGAAAGCACTTTAAGCCGTTGGTCCTGGCTGTCATTCGTAGTTCTTTGACAGTCGTTACGGGACTTACGGGTCGTCAGGAGCCTGAAAGTCTGACAACCAGTCTTACCAAGGGGTATCGTATTACCCAGTAGCTGGGTTATGGTGGTGAGATAGGCAGTCGCTCCATGTAAAATACTGGTATTCAGCTGCATCCGGTCAAACTGAAAGCTGAATCCAACGTAGTTGAGGAAAAGGTTAGGCAGATTGATTTGGTAACCATTTACTCAACCCTGTTCCTGATTGCGGTGCTGATGTCGTTATAAGTAGGTATTTTATTTAGTGATCAAATTCAATACTGGTTTGATTATTGTCATTAGTGTCTCAAGACAGGTCACTATGTTTCCAACATAGATAGTTAAATAAATTGCAATTAGGGCATGAAAATAACGTTGACGTGGGACGTGAAAGACGTTGAAGAGAGGTTGGCAATAATTCCTTCTGCACATGTGGCTTCTCTGGCACCTCATTAACGGCATAACTACGTAAATGTCTATTAACTGCTCCAAAATTACGATGTGTATTTTTTATTTATTTTTTACATACTTCTTTGACGTAATCTTTTTATTATTTGATATTATATACAGACAATTTGAATGCCATAGATATAGAATTCCATAGATTGGTAATGTCAACAATCAAACGAGACCAAAAACCATTGATCTAAGTATGCGTAAAATGTAAGTGTGTGCGTAATACATATATCTATATTTTATTTTGTTTGTTTGTTTTAGGCATGCTAATTCATCTAAATCGTAAGTATAATAATGTTCTCATCATATTTTGCTTATAGCCGGCTTATTAGTGCATTGTTAATGCAGAAATAACGATTTAAAACACATTGTAAACTTACTGGTGAAACGAGTAATCCTGGGGGTTTTTCTTTTTGGAAGATTCACATCCTGGTACTGCACAAGAAACCATCGTATTATGGTTATTTAATCACAGGTTATCACTCTAGTTCGCTTAAATAATTGCCGAAACGCTCACGTAAACAGTCCCCGGGGCCGGTATGGGCCGGTAGCAAATACGTGTTTGACCCTGTTAACAGTGTCACTTTCTCTCTCTTTCTAACACAGCAAAGTTCCGTTAAAGCGGGAGCTCTCATTCACTCTCATACCCAATCTACGGAATTCTATATCTATGTTGAATGCCATCTCTTCATTAGTGGTTGTAATGGCAATCATATCTTTTGGTTTTAATATTTTATTTCTTTTAATGTTGTAAATGTGTGGACTTTGTAGGCCTTATAAACTTTAGATCTGTAGACTATTTTTTATTTTATCAAAATTCTGAGGAGAAAAGCGAGATAGCTCCGACACAAGTAATTTTGTAACTTGCTGTGATATAATGTATAAATTGAAATAAATATTTTTGTATTTTGTACCTGGTACTTGTTTCCAAGCCTACGCTGTCCTTTCATACCTACTGTAATTTGAAAAAATTATAAAAGTCAATTATTTTTAAAAGAGTAACCGTGGACTTTCTAGCCGGCTCTTCTCCATAGGAAACGACCAATTGGAACCATGCACTTAGCTTCTTCGTTTCATAAGTGCCCATATAGGCTTATGTAAAATAAAATATTTTGATTTTGAAAGATACTTATATGTCGCATCCGGTCATTCGTTTGACTGTTCGGAACAGAGTCTAGCCTGAGTTGGTGGGGGTTCAACGACAGCGTGACAGAACAATGTGGAGCTCTCTTGGACATTGGACATCGTACGGACGACATGTGCTCAGAAACTGTCCCGCGTGCCGTATCTGGTTGTGTCGTGTACCTACTGTGTGTGATTCGCTGGTGTGATTAATTTGCTCGTGAAATTATTACCTGATTTGAACTGCAAACGGTTTTTCTATTGCGCAATAACCAACACTACCAATAGTACGCCCACAGTAGTTAAAATATGGCTGATAATAACTAGACACATACCTTCTCCATCATATAAATCTTCTGCTTCTACCCCTTCGATCTTTAGATGATAGTTTATCTGGAATTGATGTTTCTCTTAAGAAAAGTAGCAAACTTAAACTAGGTTATGAAATTATATATAAAAGTTGGCTCATTTGTACTAGTCGGAGAAGTTGAACATAAAATTACCTGCAGGTAGATTTTACCAGAAGTTGAGACTTACAAACAGAAAGTTCTTCTTGCAACCGTAACTAACGATTCTGTAGAAATAAAACATGCCCATGTTGCTGTGCAAGCTTTTTTTGCGGAGAGTTTATTTCTGAATAATGCTTTATGATGATACTAGAATTAAAGAATATTTATAATATAATATGTCTGAAAAAAGTAAATTTTGTCTTCTAAAGTTATATTGTTTATTTATGCACTAAGTATAATTATTATTGTTGTAGTTGGATACCGAACAAATTTGTTTCTGCGGTTGTAAAAGAAAATGTCACATAATTCAAAAACTATTGACTAACAAAGTCAATTAGAAACATCATTTTCTTTACAATTATGGGATCTTTCTCAAAATTAATCTTAATCGTGAATTAAATCAAAGTATGTAGCTTTTACCTACGACTTCGTCAGTATGGAAAACAGACCAAGTACAGATTCTGATGATAGCTGCACCCGCGACACTGACCGCGTGGATGTGAAAACAACATTGCATTGAGTGTAAGTTATCTACGAAGTTATCCGTATAACAAGAGCATATTCATATGCCTATATATTGCCTGCATTTGCATTTGCATATGCCTATGGCATTAAGTCCGCCTCTATACATTTATGTGCTTGAAGTATTAAATAAATAAATAATAAATATTTACAAAATAACTTAATAAATCAACCTTCACTATTTACATACAACAATAATTGGATCTTAAACAAATTATTTTTCTTTAATATTTTTTGTTCGAAGTTCATTCAAAAATATGCATTACTTTACTTATACTGTAACAACGATAAGGTATATGTAGATGTACACTTGGTGCTGCTGTTAGGCCGTGTTTAAATTTTTCGTTACATAGAATCCCTGCAGTTCTTGCATCTCAGTAATGATCTTCTTTAATAAAATCAGCTGCTTTTTCTGCTATCATAATAGTCGCAGCATTGGTATTGGCTCCAGTAATCTTTGGCATGACACTAGCATCTGCAATCCTTAGCCTCTGTACCCCAAACACATTGAGACGGGAGTCGACTACAACCCCCATAGGACTTGAACCAACGTAATGGTAGCCTGGCATCATCAAACACAACGCATAGCATTTCCAATATTCATGGGTAGAATTGAAGTCACCACAACCACATATTTCGGGAACAACTAGTTCAGATTCAACACTTTTGAAAAATTCCGTATCTTGAACTCTTAGAAAATCTTGTAGATACGTCGCGTGCTTATCTAAATCTTCATCGTTAGAATAATATCCAGTGTATATCAATGGCTGTTCCTTTGGATCTTTGCTTCGTAATAAGATTTTTCCACGAGATTCTGGGTATACTAAAACCACGCCGCTAAATAAAACGGATTTCCCAATACTTGCCTCATATAGAGCTTCACATACTTCATCTATAAAAGAATAGTAGAAAGCACAGTATTGCAACACACCTGTCGGTTCGTTCATTACATAACTAATACTTTGATAATCTGGATAATCTTGACTTTTGTTTATTCTGGCGTACCCCGTTATGAGTGGGGACGGAAAATTAGTGATGTCTACTGGCTTAGACGGTTCTGATGGTCCCATTGTTTGTGTCACAATAACCATAACATGGTCTTGTAAAGCTTGACCGACAGGAAGGTCAGATACCACCTCTATGTTGTGACAATTTAAGTGCTCCTTTGGACCTACCCCAGACAACATTAATAGTTGCGGGGTGTTAATAGCTCCAGCCGATACTATAACTTCTTTTAAAGCTTTGAATCTGACAGTTTTATCGTTTTCTAAGATAGCTTCAACACCAATAGCGTTCTTGTCGACATCGAAAAGAATCTTCGATACCAGTGTGTTTTTAAGCACAAACAAATTGGGTCGATTTTTTATTGGTGACAAAAATGACTGAGCAGTGCTTTGCCTTAAATGGTCAGCAATGTTGAACATACATTCAGTATACCCAAGAGGAGTATCACCGTTTGTGTCTAAAACAATATTATGACCAGCTTCTTTGAATGCTTCAAAATAATTAAGAACTTCTTCATTGTAGTTTCTGGTAGTTCCTAAATATCCATCAGTACCATGAAAAGCGCCTCCGTCATGTGCTAGAAGCACAGGGTCGACCAGCCTTTCACTTTTCTTAAAATATGGTAGTGTATTTTCCCAATTCCATGAATTGTCGCCAGTTATGTTTGCCCAGTTATTAAAATCATGGGGATTACCTCTCGTATAAAGTAGGAAGTTGATAGAACTAGAGCCTCCAAGCATTTTGCCTCTTGTCAATTCAGCTCCATGGTTTTTGTGAAACTGTTGGCTGTAACCATCATCTTCAGTTACGTAGTTCCAATCAACTGATGTATTTTTCATGTATTGAATAAATCCTGGTATCTGAAATATAATACATTCACCTATTTTTATAACTATACAAGATAAGAGAGATCTTAATAATATAATATTGTGAGTGTAGTAAGTTGCCAATTACCTAGTTAGTTCGAAAGAAGAAAGACAATTTTCATCTAGACTTTCATGTTGGTGAATTCATCCAGGCTATTTGGCTGAGTGGTCATTACTTTTTATGAAATGATTTGATGCGTTAACATATATATACACAGTGAAATTAAATTCATGGGCATCCTTTTAAGGGGTCATTGTACTCATCATTATGAACAACTTTTACTATGGGACTAAACCTAAAATCGCGAAAAAAAATCAGCTGTTGCTTGCATTTATGTTCACATAACTCGTCAAAATATAAGGAAGAGCTGGTTCTTTTTCGCGATTTCAGGTTTTTCGTCTCATAGTAAAAGTTGTTCATAATGATGATTACAAGGACCCCTTAAAAGGATGCCCATGAATTCAATTTCTCCCTGTACACAATATATCGAAAACTAAGTAGTCACTTCCTACAAATCACAAATAGTGTATTTTCTTGATTGTATAAGTTTTTTTCTTTGATTGCTCAAGAAATTTGCACTTAATCTTATTGAAAACACTGAGAATCTTTGATCTCGTGCAAAGTTTTTGCAGTCTTACATTATTTACCATGACTATATGTATATATATTATTGCAAAGAATACCTACCACAGATTCTACTGGTGGATCTCCGCCTGCTTCTATAAGCAAAACTGTAGCATCCTCATTCTCTGTGAGTCTATTGGCTATCACACTGCCTGCTGACCCGGCACCCGCTATGATGAAGTCATAATAATCGTCATCTGAAACATAATACATTTAATATTTTTATAAAAACACCACACACATTAAATATAATTATTATTGTTCATCTTGATAATGATCTTGATTAGTGATTTAAGTAAGTATATGACTTGGTTCGGCATTCATTATAGACTTGACAATCACAATGGCTGAAATTGAATATGAAATGAAAAAAAAAACCGGTTGGACGTGGAGTTGCGGATACCCGTTAAACTAACTACTCGTCAGCCTTCAAAGCAATAGTGAACATGCATTTTCTGGGCACACTCCTTCTATCATAGACCTCATCTATCGCTTTTTGTATCAGGCGTGATCGTGGTTAAGAAAAAGCATAAACAGCAATAAAAAAAAATCCGTACGTCTTTCCATAGTTTTTTGAATATCTACAAGTATGTATTTTACCACCATTTAAATTTCTACTGTTCATAAAAATTCTAAATTGTTTTGATAATTATTCTTTTCATGCTGTCTGCAATCCCAGTTAAGAACTTCGAGCATTGCTAGGTTTATAAGAACAGAAATCAGTGGCAACACTGCCTGTTCAGAAGAACAGGCTGACTTAGCAAAGATAGACCAGTTAAAATTTACGTCACTAACGCAAGTCAAGACTATTAACAATACTATATTTTTTCCAAAAGTCTACCATCTTGTAAGCCATGCCAAGCTATTGGCAGCCTTGTTCCACCCATTCCTGGTCTATGAAAGTCACAATCAAAATCCAAAGTCATTTATTTTAACGTTAAAATCAAAAATTATATAAAACAGTCCACAACATACGGTGCTGAAACGTGGACACTGACGGCCGAGCTAGTCCACAAATTCAAGGTCGATCAGCGCGCTATGGAGTGAGCTATGCTTGGAGTTTCTTTGAAGGATAAAATCAGGAATGAAATTATCTGGAAAAGAACCGGAGTTACCGACATAGCTTGCAGAGTAAGCAAACTGAAGTGGCAGTGGGCTGGCCATGTCTGTCGTAGGACCGATGGCCGGTGGAGCAGACGAGTCCTGGAGTGGAGACCGCGTACCGGCAAGCGTAGTGTGGGACGTCCCCCAGCTAGATGGACGGACGACCTAAAGAAGGTGGCTGGAGTAGACAGGATGCGGAAGGCGGAGGACAGGGTGCTGTGGCGCAGTCTGGGAGAGGCTTATGTCCAGCAGTGGACTGCGATAGGCTGAGTTGAGTCCACAAAATGCCCGTCACCACATCCTAGTGCTTTAGCTGGGAAGAAGAAGTGGCGCAACAATCTCCCCAGCAGTCAGCTCGTTCGCAAAAATTAAATAATTGGAAGAAATTACCTTGAACTTGTGCCTGCTCTGGAAATAATATCGAAGTCAGTTGTAAGACAGCCAGTGTATTAAAGGCTCCTTGGATTTGCTGGACTCCTAGTATTGCTGATGATGCGTTCATTTTCAATGTCTTGGTCGTTTTGTCATCTCCCTAAACAGTAACGGAATGTTGAAACTAATGTGTAACGTTAATTTTACTGATAAAATCACAATCTTTACGAATCACATTGGCTTATTAAGAAAACGTTCGATACAAAAACGAACCTAACTTGGATTAATTTGATAAAAAATCCTTTTTTATAAATTTTGATGTAATAAAACAACAGATACCTTTTGTAACACTGAAACTCGCGAGTGGGCCCAAATTCCATCGTAGCTTAATATTTATACGTTATCCCCCTTACTAATAAACGTATTATGTATATCAGATGAATAATTACACACCAATTTCTCTCTTTCAGTCGTCAGTAATTTGATTTTCGAAAGAAGAAGTCAAAGCGTTGCGTAACTATACATTCATTACGTTTATTAGTAAGGGGATATAAGTATACGACATTACCTATCGATGTAAAATTAAAATAAACTTAGGGTTCATTTGCATATTCATGAAACTCTTTAATACATTTTTTTTTGTTCTGCCTGTACTGTCCTACTGCTGAGTATATCATAAGCTTTCATGATTAGGTACTAGTTCTAGAGGTAGGTAGGTAGAATCCCTGTTCCTTATATCCCTACTAATATATCCCTACTGATATATCTCCACTAGTAGGGATAATTGGAGATTTTTTCCAATTATAGCTACCGGTAGGGACATCTTGTGATCCATCCAAGTGACAGCTATGTAAACAGAACCCAGCATTGCATATATATGTTAGCTGTCACGCCCTTTATACCTGGAGGCTTTTATTTGGTCAGTAAGTTTTTTTTTTGTTTGGTTATATTTTTTATTTTATTTTTTTTTGCTTGAGTACGTATAGTGTTTATTGTATTTGTTGGTATATTGGCGTGGCTAGTTAACCTATGGCAAATAATTTAATTTAAGGTTCTGTGTCCTGTAATGTTAATTACTTTGCATACTTAGTATTGTATAAAATTAATTATTTTCTAACTGAACAGACAGCTGTGCTGCTGGGGAGTTTGTTCCGCCACTTCTTCTCCCCAGCGAAAGCACTAGGAAGTGGCGAAGGGCGGGCGTTTTGGGGGACTGTCTTTTGTAATTTTGACATTTGAAAAGTGCTGATTCTCAGCCTAGTTTGAATAAATGACTTTTGATTTTGATTTTGATATATCCCTACTAATCCGCACTGGTTGGGATAGTTGGGTAGGTATGGTTATCTAAGTACCAATAAAATTTCACTTTTTTTCACGTACTGCTATTGAGAAACTGATTAAAAACAAAGCAAAAAGATTACAAAAAAAATCTTCATTTGTTACGAATTCCAAAATTTCGTCTACTTAGTTGGTTATTATTAAATAATGCTAATATAATTATGTTTAATAATCGATTCCTATTACGTCTATTGAGTTACGCTAGCTAATATAATTTGACTCTGTATATAATAACGTCCTCCTTATCGATTTCGATAAGAAATTATAATTTACTAGCGTGCGCCCTAATATGACTCGTCAAACCGAATTTTGTTTTACATACCCTCTGACAACGAATGCAATAGACAAATATATTAAGTATTAATAATTCATATTCGAGAAATTCGAGCCTCTCACATTCTGTGACCAAAATTTTAAGCTTATTAAAATTCGCATAAATTAAAACTCACATACATACTTACCTTGGAAAAACACTTAAAACAACAAAATTAAAAATTAATTAATTCCTAAAAGGTACTACTTGTCTTGCGCATGGTATAGTCAACCACACACCTTCTTATTAACAATTTGTCTTTGACAGCACCTTTATTATGTCGCAGTTAGGGCAGTTTTCTTAGTTCAAATGTTAACAATACGTGGTTGACTGTACGTACACGTTATTCGTACAATGTACTTATACATCCTATACAGAACATGTTTGTTGTATGAACAACTGTCACAAAATTAATAAACTAATTACGTTCCTTTGCCGACTCGTAGTCACACCAGATTATCACACCAGTATGACAAACAGGATTTTTTTTCTCGTTTGCCTTTTCGGCTGCAGTCGAGGATGCAAATAAAACCGATATAATTTACTTAAAGAATTTAATTAATTATAATTATTACAATTACATCGGTAAAACTAAAATGCGTGGCAATTGTTAGATGTGAGAAACAAGGGTGATTCACCAATATGCTAAATCAAAATTAATGACTGCACAGTCTTCGGTCTCACGCCATCGGATTGCTGAGAAGGCGAATCTCACGGTGTAGATCGCAAAGCCACAAAATGCAGAGAGTACAGAAGTCAATAACATGTATGTACTACACTTTTCATACCTACGCTCGGCGGTCGCGCTAGGGTTGTCAACTTTGACTTATGCACAAAAAACTATCGTGGTAATGGCCCTCGTATCTAGTTGTTTGATTTATTGTTGAGAATGAAACAGGAAGAAAGGAAATAT
Source organism: Amphipoea oculea (assembly GCA_945859645.1). Taxonomy (NCBI): domain Eukaryota; kingdom Metazoa; phylum Arthropoda; class Insecta; order Lepidoptera; family Noctuidae; genus Amphipoea; species Amphipoea oculea. The sequence goes on along the minus strand of OX243878.1, from coordinate 19,782,472 downwards.
AAACCAATAATAACTAAAATATTATAGAACAAAAACATACAATTTTACATTTGTCAATTTTCGCTATCGAAAATCCCTCATAACTTCTAAACGGATTACCCTATTTACACAATTTATTTTGCCCTATCCGTATTAGACCTAAACCTATCAAATGACATTAAAAACAACACAATATCTACACAAACAAAAAATATGTTTTCAACTTACGTAATATTTGGTGGCTTGAATTTACATTACAAAAAAGTTACTTCGTTTATACTGATTCAAAATAGGAAACTATTATATAAATCGAGATTAGATAGCGGACTATGAGAGTGAGGAAAGAGGGAGTTCACCTGTGTCTGCGCACACACTTGTGTAAGTACTGGAATATCTCCCGCACCAAAGGCTATTTTCCGTTGAAATCGGCCGCCGTGGCCGAAATACGGCCTGGACGACTTTACTCAAAGTCACAAGTGACTTGAATTTTAATGAGCCAATATTGATATTTGTGAAGAGCCAGTAATGATATTTAAACACGAATTCATGATAATATAATTATTTATTGATGGCATTAAATAAAATGACTTGACCGTAAAATAAATTAGGTAGGTATGGGATTAGGTTTTTGACAGCTTTCAACAGCATCTTTTTGGTAGTGAAATACGTAGCTACATTTCAGGGAAGCGTTTTTATAAGGTAAACTTTTTTGGGGTTCTAAATCTTGGACACCTGTGGCTACAGAGGTTTTTTGAAGTTATTCTTTAGATTTTAATAGGTTTAGCTTAAGTAAGTATATCATATTTTCAACAAAAGAAGGGTTTTTTACCTACGTAATACAGGGTGTCAGAGATCGGCGCGCAACGTGTTACCATGGATTCATATTTTATGTTGAAACAAGAAATTTCGTGGGCAGAAGCTAGTTTTACGATATTATATTATTTCACGCAGTAATTCACAGGGAACCCTAAGTTTTTGTTTATTTATTATTATTATTGTGTATTTGTGAATTCACATCACTTGGTATAAATAACATTTTGGTATCCATTTTTCGTGTAATTGCGTGTTTCAGTTTTAGACAAGGTAAGTGTATTTTTAACAAATTACCTGTTGTATTTTTATCAATAGATATTTTCTATTGATAATTTTTGCTAGATAGCTGACGTGGCTCAAAAGGCTGCTAAACTTAAATAGGACTAGGCAGGACATGTTTGCCCCATGCCGTACAAACTGTGGACCCCAGCAGCACAGAACGGCCACGCGGGCCCAGTGCAGGTTAGCAAAAGGTAAAAGGATGCGAGTTCAAAACTAGACAAACAGATGTATGAAGATACTTTCTAAGTTTATCTTTTTTCTGAAAGAAAGAAAAATAGTTTATTTGGGTTACGCACAGGTTTTTTTTTGTTCGTCTATATTGTCACACTGCTGAGTAAAGGCCTCCCCATGTTCTTCTCCCTTTCCTTGTGCTGTACCTTCTCCGTCCAATCGGTTAAGAACTAGTCCAAATCGTCACGTCAGCGTTTCTTAGGCCTGCCTCGGTGACGATGCCCGTCTTCGCCTGAAGACTGTGTGACGACTTTGGCCCATTTGTCAGGATGCATCCTATAAGTGTGACCCGCTCAGTCCCCAAAAAAGGAGCATTTAAAAATAACAAAACCTCGACTGCCTGACATACTTAAGTTCATATCCAGTGTCCTAATTATATTGACCATCGTTATCTATGGTAAGAATCTCTCTTAGAATTGACTATGGAATCACCCTGAAATGTTACTGTGAGTTGCTATGAAACGTGAAAATTAAGCCAATTTGCTCAATGTGCATAGAAATTGATATAATTAATTCGGAACTTAATAAACATGGGAATAAACGGTTCCTGGAATTTGAGTTGAATGAAATTTAGGATACGAAAACGCTTAATTTTATATACCAACTGAATTAATGATGTAACAAATATTTTGTAACAACAGTTTTGTTTGTGTTTTGTTTTGTTGTGTTGTTTTGTTGGGTATTTTGTTTTTGTCGTGTTTTGTTTGTTTGTAATATTTAAAAGAGTGTCCATGGAGTTTCTTGCCCGTTCTTCTCCATAGGTACTTACCTACTTAACTACGCTTTGAAACGGACAACTAGCTTCAAATTTCTGACTGATCGACTCGTTGACAGTTAAAAAGTGCCTGTAAATAGTTTAATTGAAATAAAGACTTTGAGAAGATTAAATGGTATAGTGCGATATCTAGATCTGACAATTTCATTAGCATAATCAGCTTATAATAATATTCCCACTGCAGGGACACTGGCCTCCTTTCTTCGAGAGGGAGTGGGGTAGTAATCTACCTCGCGGGCCTAGTGCGGATTTGTCAATATCGTATGTCTTAAAATTTTTGGTTTTAGGACATGCCGGTTTCCTCACGATGTTTTCCTTCACCGTTTTGAGACTAGTGGTGATCCAATTATTTACACAAAGTAAAGCGCCTGTCTGGGTTTGAACCCACGACGTACAACTCGTAAGTTGGGCCGGTTACTACTGAGCCACCAATGCTCGGTCAATTTCATTATTCCTCTCTTAATCACTCTCCAAAAAAGGTACCTAATATTTTCGTCCGATGAAAGTAAATCAATATCTATGTTACTGAGCACGTGTTCGTCGAATCCAATCAGCGGGGTGTTCCATCAGCCAGAGTGCTTAAATATCTAATCCATCACCTAGAAATTCATTAAGTCTCTCGTTCTACCCGGGAGCTACTGCTAAAATTGTAACTGATATAATAGGACACGACACGATTCGTCTACTGAAGGCATTTTCGCTTTCGTTCGTTTAGAATAGGTATTCATACACACTTTTAGGTAATTACAAAGGCCTCTAAAAGTATGTTGACATTTTTCCACTTCAGCTGTGGTACCATATCACGATTTAAAATTTAAAAAAAAAATCAAGTACTCCTAAGAGATTACTTGATTATTTTTTTTAATGATAATTCAAAGGTCTAGTAGGAATTAGTCAATAAAAACGTTATAGCAGTTCAGAGAGGATCACCAGAATTTTAAATAATAATTTTTGGTGTGTTGGAGGCCATTGTATGTAAGTTACCTGTGTTGCTTTGCGATAAAGGTGCAATACTTACGCGGTCAAAATGTATGGAACAGCAAATTATTTTTTTAGTTAGAAAATTTCAACGCAGGGGTGTTCAGAACTGGGCTGCGGGATTGTCCGAAAGGGTTACCGCTACCCCGGAACATAAAGGGCTAAGGAAGGAACACGGATGGGTTTTAGTCAGTAAGAGTCTAACACTCTCTTCCGCTCCACGCAGAGCGGGAGGGGTCATTTGATGATTTCCCATCCAAAAATAAAAAAGAGGTGTCCAGAATCATGTACTGAATCCATGTTAACAGGTTGCGCTTCGATATGCCTGCCACCCTGTATATGTAAACACTGTCTCATTCACACAAGTAGTGAGGTAGTTGCTGTCACTAATGACATCTGTCAGTCACCACAATTAGCGGGAAAAGGTCCAAATTGAAGTGGCCCTGCACTGGAAGGCTTGTTGTGGTAGTGAGCCTGTGTAGTTATACAATAACTTAATTACGGGATCAGCAGGATTCTCCAATCACCATCATCATCATTTCGCAGAAAGACTACTACTGCTGGACATAGGCTTTTCTCAAGGATCCTCGAAAAGATCCCTGTCTTCTTCTTAGCGTATACAGGGTGAAATTAAATTCATGGGCATCCTTTTAAGGTCATTGTACTCACCGTTATGAACAACTTTTACTATGGGACTAACAATAAGCCTAAAATCGCGAAAAAAAATCAGCTGTTCCTTGCATTTATGTTCACATAACTCGTCAAAATGTATGAAAGAGCTGATTTTTTTTTTCGCGATTTCAGTCTTGGTCCCATAGTAAAAGTTGTTCATAATGATGATTACAATGACCCCTTAAAAGGATGCCCATGAATTCAATTTCACCCTGTAGATGCAAAAAAGTTCAAACATCTTTGGCCCAAAATTTAGTTGCGTGAACTCCGCTCACTGACGCAGTCATAAGAACATCAAGTTCACAGGTGACAGGGTATGTGGCGCAGGATGGATGTGGGGCCATTGTCTCTGGAGAAGTGCCGCATACACACTTGAGGTCTGAGCCGTCCGTGTAACCTCATCTATGGAGATTGTCTTTGCTCCGGCCGAGTTGGGTTTGAAGACCAATCCCCGTTAACAATGCAAACAGATTATTTAAACATAGAATCAGATGTTAACGTCCAAAAGAAATCTACCCTCATATTCAGAATCTTATACCGTTACAACATCTCCATAAGCCCTTAACTACACACAAAGGCGTTACTAAATCGAAACGGAAGATATAAAAATATATTTCATATTCATGTTCTGTAACGCCCCGCGAGAGATATGAAAAACAATGAAAAGAATGAAAATATACCTCCTGTATGTTGCTTGGTTTGTTATAGAGGTCGTAAAATAAACCGCGGGTACGTATACCTAGTAAAAATGTTATTAAAAATCTGAAGAAGTATGTACGTTTTTTGTAAGAAAAATTTTGATATTTTCTCTGTGGTTTGAGTGGTGCGAGTAGATGCAGAGTAATGACTTTTTTTACGTTTCTACAGAGGGAATGTTAACAAATGCCAAAAAAAATCAGTTCATGGTTTTGGCAAAAATATATTTTTTTTATTTTATTGCGGCCTGCTCTAGACCTCGATCATGCCTGATGGAAAGGGATGGATGATATACATCCTTATTCGACTTTAAAAGGTATCGTCGTGGTTATTTAATGATACCTTTCCTCTATAGCGTTGTATTATTTATTTACGGAGACGAAAACAAATTAAACTGCGTATGTCTAATGAGTTTCATAATTTAATCAAATATATCCAATAGTTAAGTTACTATAGCTAGTCGGCTGATGGGCAAAATCAAAGTCAAAGCATTTATTTCAAACTAGCTGCGCCCCGCGTTTCACCCGCGTAAATGTCGATTCCTTAGTAATATCGGGATAAAAAGTAGCCTGTATGTTAATCCAGAGTGTCAGCTACGTCTATGCAAAATTTTATCAAAATTGGTCCAGCCGTTTGAGCGTGAAGAAGTAACAAACATTAAACACACACACAAACTTTCGCCTTTATAATATTAGTGTGATGTCAAAAAAAAAAGAATAAAAACAATTAAATTAGCAACCAGTTTGATTTTGTCTAGACTCTAAATTGCCCTATGGAGCAGGACCAGCATGTTCCCAAGCGTTCTTATCTTGGAATCCATAGTCGACTCATCACTAATTGAATTCGTTTGAACAAAATGCTTTTTTTATTTCGATGTTAGGATTTATCTGATAGTTCCAAAATACTCTTATGCATCAGTATTGGCAGTATTTTCATTTACTATCGTATTGTCGGCTCCATATTGCATAGTAATGATTTTAATTACACCGCAATATCGACACAACTTGCCGCTCAATTTCAACTCGTTCCGAGTACCGCTCAAAGTGACCGTTTCCACTGAAAACTAATTTAAATCTCTTCGAATATCAAAGTACTTACTGGAAGTGATATAATTAAGTCCGGATACACGAATGGATAAATATTCAGACCAGACATTTAATTTGTACAGTCAGCGAAATTAATTGTTTATCAAATTAACACACTCATCAATTTACTATGTAATTTTCTGCAACTGTCAAAAAATGACATTTGTGATTTGAATATAGGTACGGACAATTTAAGTTCGTAAGTGGATGGGTGACCATCTTTACATAACCCCTCCGTACTTCGTAAAGCACGATAAGCCGCTGGTTCCGGCTGTCATTCGAGGATCTTTGACAGTCGTTACGGGTCGTCAGAAGTCCGGAAATTTCTCAACTAGTCTAATCAAGGGGTATCGTATTACATAGTAACTGGGTTGAGGAGACCAGATAAGCAGTCGCTCTGTGTAAAATACTGGTATTCTACTGCATCTGGTTAGACTGGAAGCCGACCTCAATATAGTTGGGAAAAGACTAGGCAGATGATGAGTCAATGTGATGAACGATTAATATCCCTGGCTTGACGAAGATTTAAGACAGAAGTTTTTAATACAATTACTTGGAAATAACTGTCTGTTTGGTACAATCTTGCTTTTTCAGTGATCTGTTACATTGTATTTTATGGACAACATTTGAAGTTTGCGTAGTAGTAAAATTTTAAGTATTGTGGATAATTAAATTGTTTGGAAATGTCAGGTTTTAGACTTCTAAGCCGGTGCTTTATTTATTAATTGACAACATACTTGTTCCATTGGCGGCCAAATCTTCAATTTTTCGCGTGCGTGGCAGAATTTGTCTCTGTTTTAATAAAAGATAATTCTTAGGTTATGGCACAGTTTGTTCTTAGCAGTTTTGGTGAATTATTTTTTAGTAAATATACTATACTATATAAATACTGGTTGATTATGAAATATTTGTATACAATAACATAGTTTTTATGTGGTTAAAGGATAGGTATATAAACATAACCATAATCAGCCTTTATTGTTCCCACTGCTGGGACACAAGCCTCCTCTCAGTGAGAGGGAGTGGGCCATAATCCACCACGCGGGCCCAGTACGGGTTGGGATGTCACATGTCTTTATTTTTTTTTGATAATTTAACTGTTTGTTTTCTATTAATTAAATTAAATTTCATTCGAAACCATCTATCAGTTTCTTACTAAACTTCAACTATATCCGATGACCCTGTTTACTTATCTTCTTTGGTGACTGTACAAAAGTGATGCTTATTTCCTATGAAATCTCTTCCAGCATTCCTGTGATAGGAGAGTAAAGTGAGTTATTCAAAGAGATAGTCTTGACACCGTCAATACTCATTTCAATTCGATTGTTTCATAACACCTATACCTATTTTTTTCTTTAATAAACCTATTCGCCTCTTTTAATTTGGTGTATTTACTTGAAAATTATGCGCATTTTTCGCGTTTATCAATTTCCTGCATATACTTTGTAGAACGCGAAAGAACATTTAATATTCTTCACCATGTTGAGCGTTAGCCCAATATTGTTCTAAGAAATGAAAAAATATTTTTCTGCCTACGAGTCAACCTCAACGCGTGTAAGCTATGAACATATTACTACAATATGTCACGATCCCTATTATTTATAAGTTCAAAACCCACGTCGAATCAGTTGAAATACCGTTCAAATGGGTTACACTCGAATAGGAACTCTTTCTATAGAATTCCCATCGATATCAATGTTACAATACCTACATACGATTTATTTGAACCTCATAAATCTCCGAATACTGCCATGTCAACAGCCGGTCATAACCAAAGGTTTCTGACATTTGGAATTTTCGGATTGTTCAAAATATTAAATTTAGGAATTTTGAGATGAAATCGGGTTCGAATAACTCCAAAATGTTTCAGGTGTAATATGAAGCCGGTTAAAAACATTGTCAATTTTAGCACAGGTAAGCCCATTATTTTCAATGTGTATTTGAACAAACTCAAGTGTACTTATGACCAGATTTTGTCTTAAATTGGCAATAAGTTGTGTATCGATTTTTTTTTAATAGATAGGGTGTGTTTCGGGGGTGTTCTCATATACATTTTATTAACTTAGCGTGGGTAGTTTTTGAGTTAGCTTCAATAATACGTTTTTTTTTCCACTAAGTTCATATTGATGATGTTTTAATAACTTCCTTTTACTAATATTTACATAGAAAGTAGTGTTATACTTTGTGTGGATAACTAAAAAGTGAAAAATAACTTTAATTTTGGAATTCGGTGGCATAAAACTAATGACACCGAAATGCTATATGCGAACATGTCATACAAAACACAGGATCCAAAAGCTTTTTGTCAAGTAACAACTTATTATAGCCCATTCAACAAAAGAGCAACTGATTTTCGGAATAAAATTTAGAAATAAATCGAAACCAACGAGCGTTCCTCTAAATCCTTGAAGCTCGAAATAACTTATCGGTAAAAGAATTCAAAGAAAGAATGAAAGTAACCTTATCCAAATCGGTACCCAAGAAATATGAGCGAACGAAAATTCAACGAAATTTTATGTGAAGTTCCGTTGCAATTGGGATTTTCAGACAAATCATTCGGTTAGTCAACCGAAACGGTCGCACTTCGGAATAAACGATCCATAAAGTATCCAAATATTATCTAACTTATCGGAAAATAAAGGGAGAGATAGTGAATATAATTTGGTGTAATAAAAACTTGTTCGATTTAAGTGCAAAGTTTGCAAGATCTACGATTGAATCAGACAATTGGAGAACTTTGCCAGGAGACGTTTCTTATTCTTTGTAACTTGGTTTAATTTCAATTAAAAGCAAATGAAAGACTTTTCTTGAAACTTGATTAGTAGTCATCTATAATATTATTCACTATTTCTTTTTATTGATATAATTATGTCAGCTTTACATATATGTTTCTTTTAAAACATATCTACGTCTTAAAGTGCTGTCTGAAAAAAAAAACGGAACAGAATATTATTTTAGTTGTTGAAACATTTATTTACTTGAAGAAATTACTGCGACAACAACGCCATAAAAGTAACTCAACAAAACAGTGACGAGTTCTATATAAATATAGTCTATAACTGCCCGAAAATCCATACAAAAATCTTATAAACTAGTAACAAACCCCATGCCTTGTACCCGGTGAACTCCAATTTATTACAATGAATAATGCAAGCCCAAACCATCTTCCAAGCCGGCCCGGCAGCCATCTTCCTATTCCTTATTATTTTAAGAGATTTGCGCAACGGCGAGTCGGACCGGTTATTACGTATCTTGCAGAAGCCTAGCAATAGCAAAATTTGCGCAATTATCGCGCAAATTACGCACTTATACGCCACTTTCCGCTGATACGGACCGGAGTGACGCAACTTATGTGAAACGGGAGGTTCCAGTTATGGCCTTATTCGAAACACCGTGTTATAGAAACCCGCTAGAGGGACATTCTGAAAAAGCAATGGTGTTTGTAAGATCAAGGAAGCTCTAGGGATTAATGAAGGCATAAGGAAGTTGGTACAAGCAGATATTTTTTGTAAATAAAGTTAAGATGATGGCTATTTTGGCTTATCGTTACACTCGTTTTTTGTTATGGGGGAAGGAGATTTCATGTACGATACACAAGGATATTCAATTTACTGGACTTGAAAAACAGCGAGACGCGATAGTGATCTCTAAGCAATCAGGAATTAGGCTTAAAACTAATTATGGTCTTCTGGTGACCACTGATTGGTTAGTAGCTATGGTGTAATTAACTGTCTCATCTTTGGTTGACTGCGTCAATTCTGATGCTACAGTAAACAGTACAGTATAGAATAGTAATAGCCATACCTTCATTGATCAGTTGAGGAATATGTTATAGACCAAATTAACATTTATGTACAGTCAACAAAAGAGATAAGTATGCAGGATCGTCGGATATATTTGAAGTTTAGTAAGAAACCGATGGGTGTTGTCGACTGAAATTTAATTTGATAAATGAGCTGTTTGTTTTCTAATAATAAAATAAAATTTTGTTCGAAAACATCCATCGGCTTCTTAATAAACTTCAATTATATCCGACGATCCTGTATACTTATCTCTTTTGTTGACTGTACCTTATTTTTATTTTAAGACCTATCTTTTCTATTAGAAGCCATTAAATTAAAATACATAACTTCTCTATTTTTATTTTAAGACCTATCTTTTCTATTAGAAGCCATTAAATTAAAATACATAACTTCTCTAAGTCCCGACGTATAAAGCCACATACAATTGACTGTGTCGTGTTTTGTCGTGATTCGGGATACACCAATCAAACGAATCTGTTCAGAACGACGTCAAATCACAACGAGTTTGGATTGGTTAACACTGCGTCAGAAGACGTCACGACACGACACAACACAGTAATATGAATCCGGCTTAATGGCGGCACTGAGGTATAAGATAGACGAAGGAGTTAGGGAAATATTGGAGTGTACTTATTCAAACTCAAACACAAAGCATTTATTTCAGTTAAACCATGTAGGCACTTTTGAAATGTCAAAATTAAATCGATCAGGTAGTCAGAAAGTTAAAGCTAGTTGCCCATTCCAAAACGTAGATCTCTATGGAGAAGAACGGGCAAGAAACTCAGTGGACACTCTTTTAAATCAAGATATTACGAAATCCTGGGTACATTATTCTTGTTGCTTCTTTATGTGAAAACAATGTAAAAAAAACACAAATGAAGAAACAATTCAAAATATAAGATTAAAAACTTTTTTACATAAAAAAAACTACCGACTTCAAAAAAAAAACACTAAAAAATTATAAATAACTTTAATTTCGGAAGTCGGTGTCGTTGATTCCGCATTTTCGTTTTTTGACAGATTTAAACTGAGATCAGACTGTGAAAGTTCTTAAAATTACGAGAATTGCCCATCAGTTCAACAATAAAATATTCAGTACCACCATATTGCTAAGATTTTCATTCATCTCACCTTTCACCGCATTGGGACCTACAACCATTTCAAGTCCAATAATGTCTTCCGAAGTAAATTACGTCGTAGACGACTTGAACAATTAAATTGTTATTGCAACAACTAATTGCTCAATAAACACAGGCGAAATGTTATTACAAGATTGGTTTACGACTGCTGTTGTAGCGGCAGTCATTATTAACTGAAATTCGGAACATAATTGTTTCCTTTATAGTGTTCAGCTGCTATGTTAGACTCTGGTGAAATTGCTGGCTGGTTGGTACACCATAGACTACCTGCAGTATTGTCTCTTCTTTCTCCCTTAATCCATCCAATGGTTGTCCTTAAAAAAACGTTAGCGATAAGACCACCCATTGTGTCACCCCTAGTAAAATTTCTAAATTTATATTTACGTTTGTAATATTTATGGTGTATATAACAAAGAGTATTCTATTCTATTCTGGTTTTGGGCTCTAGGTTATTCTGAAGTATTATATCTGGGACTATTATATACCTACTACCATATCTAGTACATATTTCAGCTATCATACTGACAATGAGTCGCTTTAGTCTACTCTAAAGGGTAATAGGCAAACCTTTCAATTTGTCTCTAACGTTGGCAATCCAACGATGGTCACCAAGATTGACAATCAGTTGGGTCCATTCTTGTGAACTACCATTAATATTGATCGGGAAGGGGCTTTGTCCAGCAGAGGCCGTCTTTCGGCTAAATGATAACATAACATATAATTAGGTACGCCTGTTTGATGGAGATGTTAATGTTAATAGTTAGAAATTATGACGCTAATATATATCTTTCCTTCTTTCCAGGTTGAACAGTCATCAAGACGACGATAAACTATAACAGGTATGTCTTGTAGATCAATTACTATACATCTTTTTAAAAGGATTGGAGGATTGGACTGTAGATATTATAATTTAGAACGTTTTCAAAGTCACCACCTTTCAAAACTTACCTTATCTCCGCAAATCCATGCAGTCTAAATTCTTCACAAACTTTTCTCATTTCTTTCATCTTTCAGCACAGTTCGAAAGCCTTGATCTTCCATTAACGAAGACTCAACGATCCTTGAACAATGTTCGAGAAATAAGTTCACGTATAATTGCTTTAGCCATTTTAGGCCTAAAACAATTTTGGGCTTCATGCCTACGCGGAGAAAGCATTGGCTATCTGAAATTGTATCTCAGATGATTTATTTTTGGCTATTTTCTGTAGCTAATGCGATTTTTTCGTCTGTTAGGCAGACTTTTTAACACGTTCATTATCTGTGACCCACATGTGGATAATTTTGGGTTGGAACGAAACGACCGTGCCATACATGTGGGTCACTGCACTTTTCATCATATATAATTTTTTTAGGACTTACAAAGCTTTGAAAATTGTACTTAAAATGGGGTTTTAAAAGGGCTCCTTCAATCTTTATAGCCTCTAAGGACCTGAAGTGGTGTACAGGCAAGTACCTCAGTACATAGGACCGAAAAAAGTAAATTGGACGTGAGAGCTAATTTCGACATTTTGGCTGGACAGTGAACGTGTTAAGTTCGGTAACAATAGAAACAGTGGGTCTCATTAGTGGCAGTTGAGCTCGTTAACTTTGACATTTGGGACAAAAAGCCATAAATAGCATAACCAGCCTATAAAGTTCCCACTGCTGGGACACCGGCCTCCTCTCTGTGAGAGATACCAAGCCATAATCTACCACGCAGGCCCACTGCGGGTTGGGAATGGCAAAATGTCTTCGGATTTTTGGTTTTAGGACATGCCGGTTTCCTCACGACGTTTTCATTCCTTTCGAGAGCAGTGGTGATAAATTATTGACATTTGGGACACATTTTATTTTGAACTGCACTACATTCTGAGAGAATATTGTCGTATTCATGAATCAAAATTGTCCAACTTGCTGTCTAAAAATGAATTATATACTCGTACATATAAAGGGTTATTGAAAAAACATTAACAACATCTTAAGAGGTCATTGCACTCATCATTATGAACAACTTTTACTTTGGGACCAAACCCGAAATTGCTAAAAAAATCAGCTGTTCCCTACATTTATGTTCGTAATAACTCGTCAAAATGTAGGGATCAGCTGATTTTTTTTCGCGATTTCAGGGTTGGTCCCATAGTAAATGTTGTTCATAATGATGAGTACAATGACCTCTTAAGAGGTTGTTCATGTTTTTCCAATAACCCTATATAACTTATATAAAGAATAAAATCCAAAGCATCAAATATTGACTTGTGTACCAACCTTCCAAATTCAAGTCGAATTTGTGCAATGACCCGAGAACGACCATACGTTTCACCTGCTACCCTTCGCTTTGACTTACAATATCAGTTGAACGACCCCGAACGTTACGCTAGAAATAGTTTTGATACGTCACATTTCACCGAGGGTGAGACAGAGGTATATTTTTCATCATCATTTCAGCCGAAAGACGTCCAATGCTGGACATAGGCCTCCCCCAAGCACCTCTTCTTCAACCGGTTTTGTGCTTCTCGCATCCAACGGGTTTCTGCGGCCTTCACGAGATCGTCGGTCCACCTATATATATTCATATCACTCATTTTGCCAGTTATTTTTAAGTCTTACATGAGAAAATTCGAAGACATGTCACATTTTGACATCTACCAATCTGCACTGGTCCCGCGTGGTTGATTACAAACCACTCCCTCTCACAGAGAGGAGGCCTGTGTCCCAGCAGTGGGAACGTTGTAGGCTGATTATGTAAATATGTTTTTTGGGCTACCCTAATGGAAAAACCCATCAACGCGTATCCTGACTTGCAGCTCGAACCAAGATCAGCAGATTCAGCAGTCAGGCTTGCGACCAACGGGACAGTTAACAACAGTTATAATACATAGGTTCAAAATAAATAAACGAATGCCTAGTTGATCTAGTGATCGCAAGCGCTACTGCTGAGCACGAGATCCTGGATTCGATTCATTGGAAATTTTTCCAGTCGCATTCTAAATGTGTGATGGCCCGGTTGATGGAACTATGGATGAAAGAAAAGAAAGAAAAACATTAAATTTAGCACAGACTAAAATACACACAATACACCAGATACATACATCAGATAGCAACAAATAAAAAACAAATAAAAAAAAGTGTAAAGTCCGATGTAAGAAACAAGAACATGGGACTTAAGCACTTAGACTTTTATATCTGACACATATTTTATTTAAGTAGATATGCATACACACGGCACGTTGCAGTGTAAAACTGATTTACATCCGTCACCTCACACATCAGGTCCGGTTGAAAACCAGCGTCAGGCACTAGTTGTCTGGCATTATTGCCGAACTGGGCCTTTTTGGCGCAGCCGTGAGGCACACTTTCCTGCTAATTACTTACATCGGACTTTACGCTTTTTATTTGATCGTTATTTTTTCTTTTTTACCTGATGTATCTGGTGTATTTTGTGTCTTTTAGTCTGTGCTAAATAAATGTATTTTTCTTTCTTTCAAACATAACTGGTGAAAGGGTGTTAATAATTCTGCCCAAACCATTGGTGAATTTAGGCGTGATTGTAATAAGTTATGTTATAACTAAACTGCTGGTAAGACAAAACGTGCCACGATCGTTTCGTTCAAGTTTTGCATCTATCACGGTAATGCGTTTTATTGCAGGTGCAATCATTCTACCCATTTCAAATTCAAGGCACATAACCTGTTTGAAATCATATTAGATAAATCAGAAGTTTAGGTTTAAAATAGATAGTGTATAGTGTATTATTTTATCTACTACTATAGGTGTGAGAAAACAAGGTAAATAAAACGTATTGTGGGTAGGTAAACATTCAAATCACACATTTATTAATTCCTTTTCACATCATTTGCACATAATACTTAGTATTTTTGAAATATAGAACATCGTACATATTTGCTACTTAAGTTCCACAATCTAGCAATAGTTACACAATAGAATCCAACATTTAAGACAAAATAACGGTCACAGTCTATAACTTAGCATGATATTTAAAGAATAGTTATTAAATCAGATTGACTTACAATAGGTCCCTCACTTGATACCTGTAAAACTCTAGGAGTATAATAATTGACTTGTTCTCTCGGTGGTCCGTGCTCGAATGCCACCGAGCCCCGATGTCCTCCACCTCCTTGAGATACACGTTGTCACGTGACAGGCAAAGGAAATGTAGGCAATCAGCCAATATGATTTTAACAAAATTAAAAATTCAATAAGCTAAATGTACTTCTTGTAGAAAAGTGATAAAATTAAATCTTAATTCCCTAACAATCAGTATATCTCTTGCAATAGTTTCCTTTCTCGGTATTTCTTGTTCCATCTACACTACATTTATTTTTATTTTTTTTTTTTTTACTACATTTATTATTTTACTAGCTGACCCGGCGAACTTCGTACCGCCTTAGAAAAAAAATAATGTGACAAAGTTCAATAGACACGTGGCGCCATCTATTATCATAATAACGTTATTGTTGTTTTCCTCGGAAACAGCACTTTTTTTCGGGATGAAAGGTACTCTATATCCGTTTCTGTAAACCTGACAACGTGTATGCATTTCAGGATGATCGGTTCATGGTTTAGGCGTGAAAAGGTAACAAACAAACAAACTTACTTTTGTATTTATAATATTAGTTAGGATTATAAGTTAGGAAGTTAGGATTGGCCAAATAGGCTTCTTAAGCATTTATACTTCTTGGGAATACAATTGTTGGATTAAAACTTATTCCGATGCAAATTTGAATAAATATGCACTTGCACCCGATAGTAAAAAAGAATTTAGCTTCTGTAAGAAGAACTTACAAAATTAGAGTTGAAATAATTAAATATATTTTGATTAAAAACCAAACAATTTAAATACAGAAACGTACAAATAGTAAAAGCTTTTCAGAAAAACAGAATCAGTAAGAGATAATACAATACTTGCTACCAATACGTGGAAATGGGAATTGTATGCATGTTTTGTATACCACGGTATTCAGCTGCATCCGGAAGCTGACCCCAATATAGTTGTGAAAAGGCTAGGCAGATGGTGATGATAACGAGGAGAAGGTAAAATATTTAACTGCGTGGAAAACAAATTTTTGAACTTCAAACGATGAGGACCTTTTTTTAATTATAGCTTCTCTTTCAATTTTTTTTTAACTATCTTTACTTTTAAAGTTGGTCAGCGCAAAATTCCCATCGTGATCTCTTTATTACGCGGTGCTATTAATCTATGTTTTTTTTGACGTTAGCAAAAAGAGCCGCTATGTTCAAAATTTTTAGGAGCTCAAAATGGTAATTATTAGAGATACGAGTACGATTAAAATACATGCGCTAGGAAAATGGCAGATAGCAAACTAAACAACCTCAACCTCGCAATTCACCAGCATCAAATTATTTTTGATGGGTACCTTAATCCTCAAATCTGTAGGAGGTTCCAAAAATCACCTACAAAGGCTTAGCGTGTTTTAATTAAAATTCAATCTCCCATCATGAGAATCAAAGCGATAATTACAAAAACCGATTTCACGACAGTACCTGGATTGTGACATAATTTATCGGGTATCGGAAATTTTATATATTTGGATAATATTTCAGATACATGAATGATAACTCTGGGGGAAATTGCTGTTGCATTTATAAAGAACGTTGGTTTTATTTTATGTGCTGGCCATTTGTTTTACATTCTCGATGACGTGGAAATGAAAGTAGCAAAATTTATCAGGTTTATTGTTGTGTTTTATTTGCTCTTTCTCTCGTTCTAGTTTTTATTTCATATGTTAGTGGGGTTAACATTCGTCGTCTTTTTTGTACGCTTCGCACTGTTTTTTGCTTGCCGACTTTGTATTTCATGCATTGGATATAACACTTGTTATATTGCTGTAGGTATGAAATTTATTTATGAAACAGCGGGGTAATTGCGTGACATACTAACTGTAGCAATGGCTTTAATTTTGACAGTTCAACAACATTCATTGCGTTATTGACGTTTTCGAGCGGATACATTTTTTGAACATGTGAAGCAATGGGTTAGCAAAATTATTCAGACTATGATTGAAAGTGATACAGTACACATTATCAGCCACCTATTAAATAATAACAACAGCGGACTTTTTGACGAAATAAACTATTAGTACCGGAGAAAGAAAAAACATTTCTGCTATATAGAAATTGATTTCAACTCAAAGTCAAAGCCAAAGCATTTATTTCAAATAGGCACAAAAAAGGCACTTTTGCACGTCAAAAATTACATTAGAATAGAATTGATTCTAGTCGCCCCTTCCAAAAGGTAGTTTTCGTATGGAGAAGAATGGGCAAGAAACTCTATCGTTACTCTTTTAAAACGTTTTACAATTTTACTACTCGTAATCCACATGTCATTTGATTACATGAGTTTAATTGAATTAGAATACTACTACAAAAGACTTTTAAACACTATTTTCTAAGTTGCTATTAGAATCCAAAAGTATCTTTTAAAATGATACAAGTTAAATTGATATGGCACAAACAATGCCCTACGAACGTGAGACGTTGAAAGGAACAAGACAAAACAAACTCCTCGCACGAACTTTGACAAATTTATACTTCTAAAATGTATGCCTAACATGAAAACCCTGATACACTGGCACACGCAACACGACAATTTCTTCAAGTAACAAGTTCAAACTCGGCTCATAATTAACATGTTCAAACAAGTGTGAACGTTTCCGTTTCTCTCAATTGGCAGCGCTGAAAAAACAAACACTGGAAATTATTTGAAAATGAAAACAGCCTCTCCAAATATATATATACGAATATAAGTACAATAGCATATATTTACTTTATGTAATGCAAGGGGGAACTCGCGAAAAACAGTTCCGTAAGAACATTTACTTTGAACATTATGGTGGTAGGCAACCCTTTGTTTTCTTGTCAACGAAAATCTTGTTTTGTATAATATTTTAGGGAGATGAGGTACTTGATTTTATTACATACTCAAAATATTGCGTGAGATTTTTGGAAGAGCATTTCCTTGGCTTCTAGCTTAATTTTCGCAACGAACAAGAATCGATTTTACTTTGGCGAATATTTTGCAACAGTTTTCGAAAAATAAAATCACTTTTTGCATACTCTCTCTCACATAATCTAAAGTTTAGTGGTTCTAAGTATAATATGAATCTTCTTCATTCTTTTTCATTTCAAATTTTGAAACAATAATCTCATAATATAATATTCTAGCCAATGGGACTCTGAACTTGGGCCTCGGGATTTAGAAATTAACATTAGGACCTAGAGGTATGAGACTTTGGGAACTAAATAACAAAGTTAGCTGCCCTGAAGCAAGTACCATCTGGTAATGATCTGGAACAGAAACTTATAATGGACTTTACCAAACAACCAAATGTGTAGGTCGAAATAACAATTGTTCCAATGATTGGGAACAAGGTATTTTAATGAACTATTGAATGTAAAGAAGAGCTTCTTAGTACACAGATTCTACTTTGGTTCCCACAGACAAATAGAGGCTGTCCAGTAAATAGTCATAATTCAGTAGTGTCGGAGAAGATGAGACGGAACTTTTTGTCTTGAACGTCGATCTCTCTCTCGTCTATATGATGAAAATGAATATCCAACTAATAGAGCAACCATTTAGGAATAATTCGATGTAAAATAGCTTCTAGGAACGGATATTTAAATAATCTGATGCATGGTAGTGAATGTTCGATATATCACACTAATACTATAAAGGCGAAAGTTTGTGAGTGTGTGTGTGTGTGGGGGGGTGTGTTTATATATGTTTGTTACTTCTTCGCGCTCAAACGGCTAGACCAATTTTGATAAAACTTTGTATGGATGTAGCTGACAGCCTGGATTAACATATAGGCTACTTTCTATCCCGATATTCCCACGGGATCGACACTTATGCGGGTGAAACCGCGGGGCGTAGCTAGTTTTGTATAACTTAAAAACCGAACTCTTCGCGGAACTTGTATTGTGCTCTGTTGATGGGTAATGATTGCGCAGTATGTCGCACTATTTACCGCATATCCTGTACATACATTACTGATCTTGAAAAACATCGACATAACTATATTCTAATCACAACTACGATGATAAAATAAGAACAAAAGACCAACATTTTTGCAGCTCAAACTTGACCTATTCCAAAGCTGGAAAATAAATTGCAAGTCTCAAACTAAAGACTTAGGAAAATGTTTAAGCAAATTCTGCAAGAGACGTCTAAGTCACATTGGTAGCAATTTATAACAATTCGCGGGAAGACCTCAGCCTGTCAGCCGCTAATGTTGATGAATTGAACAGTGCTGTACGACTAGATCCAAGAATTAGCGTTGCTACAGAAACACGAGAAGCGAAGGTTTCTCTTAATTTCGATGTAAATGATGCTAAAATAAACGTCGCTTTGATTAGAGAGGTTTTGATATTCAAAACAACAAAAAATGAGGATGAAAGTAAAACAAACTTGATCTAGTAAAATACTGAATTCGTGAATGTTCTGCGATTTCTAAACGAAAATTTGTAGTTTCTATTTATTATTAATGATGCTGCCAATTAAAAGTTCTAAACTCGAATTCTGGATTAATTAAAAGCAGAGTTGAGAATCCAACCAACCGCACGAGTTTAGAAAACTGAATGTTTGACCCCAATTATGATTTAGTAACTTGATAATGATTCAGAAGGGAAAAGAAGCCATCATCAAGCAGGGGATGGTTCCGGGATAAAATTATCATGATAATTCTAAATTACTTTTGTTTATAATAATGTAAGCCCAGGTTCGTACGGGCGATTTGTTTCCGCGTACTGGATTTTCAACGCTCAGCTCATCCCACCGCGCCATTAAGAGTAAATTAGTCGCGAGCTCGAACTCACTGGTGGTCATGGCCAAAATCACGCTGTCTAACTTGGCTTCGTGTCTGACGGAGCTAGTATCAGTGCTGAGCAGTTAGACGCTAATCTACACGCACAACATCTAGTTCTCACGCACAGAAACACCGTTCCGAACTGATAGGCGCATAAAAATATTTGAAAAGTGCTTTGGAAAATCGAGTTCTATGAAAAATCCACTACATATATCAATCACAAATAAAGTTTTTAGAACTCTTCAATAACTGAGCTTTGTCGGTACGGATTTAGTTTTTAAGATTTTTCAGTTCTTTTATTACTTATTTACACCCGAAGTTACGTTAAAAATAGCAAGAAAAACGAATGTTTGTTGGCTCATAACTTTTTAATGGCTTGTTATTTTACAATTCTGCTTCCGTACAGACACAATTAATAATTAGACAAAAGAATACAATTTTTAACTTTGGATGTACATGTCAAACAATGGAGTAATACTATCCCGAAATTTGTATGGAAAAAATATCGAATAGTGGCACCTGTTACAAAAAAAAATGCGCATAGATGCAAGATTTCCTCGTTGAAATTGAAAACTATTCGTTGGTTGGTATTAATAACAATTAACTGGTAAAGATAGTTCGTTTTCTCTCCTACAATAATAATAAAGCTATTTTTTTATTAATTGTCTATTTATTTAGCAATAAACGTTTTTCTGGTGCGTGTTTAGGCAAAAACTCATAGTGAGCTGATTTAAGAGCTCTAATTTGCAGATTCTGTTGAATATAATCTATCGAAACAATTTTTTTCATATCATAATTATACTTTTATAATAATAGAATACATTTTTGTTATATGTCTTATTAATAAAAAAAAAACCGAGTGTGCTTATGACCACACGACTGAAGTGAAACTTCAAACGTATTTGGCTATGAGAGGAAGAGAGAAAGAAAATGAGCGCGCGCACTGCTTTCTCTTCCTTATATCCCCCACTCAACTCCCGTTCGCCTCGCCCGATCACACTTTTTGTAACGCTTACGTCACCCGTTCGCCAGCATACTCCCCAAGTCAAGCGTGCGTAAAGAAGTTTCACTTCAAAAAACGACTGGACCTAATTCAATATCAATTAAAAAAAAAAACAAATATTAATTTTTTAATAAATAAAATAAAAGTACTCTTAGCACTGCGCCAGCGCGGCGGCGATGCGCGCTCGCCCTGGCTGGGGCCTTAATTTATTGAGGCATATCCACAGGCAATCCCAGTTAAGTAAACAACAACCTCATAGGTTGATCTGCGAGATGCCATTTATAATAAAAAAAAAGATGTGCGCTCAGTACCAAAAAGAAGAGCATTGAAAATACATGGCGAGAAAAAATTACGCAGCGATAATATTTCGCCCTTGCGAACTTAGACTAAATAAAGCCTATTCTACCAGATTACTTTTTATATTAGATTTACCGCCAATTTCTCTTCAGATGACACAATTTGATTGGCAATTCAAGTAACTAAGTTCTCAATCGAATAGTGTGGAGTAGGCTAGAAGCTTTGAGTAAAAATATGAAGTTCCGAAATCAATATCTTTATCTACAAAGGACATGGTCCAAAATGTATGGACCAAAAACCCAAGATCGAAACGTAATCGATACGGTCAAACTGTGTGCACAGGAATTTTCTAAAACTATCCAAATAAACTTACCCAAGTTGCAATATCCTAATCCGTGGGATATCGGAGCTATGGGCTGTCAAAGTATGCAAAAAAACAACTTTTTGACTGGAGATTTTCACAACTGTGGTGCCAAAATAGTCATGCTGTCGATTGTATTATGTACCAACGACGCCATAGATGCTACAATAAAAATCGTTCTTCCTTATCCAACTGTCCGTTCGGACATTAGCATAAGCATAAGCATAATTAGCCTATAATGTTCCAACTGCTGGGACACAGGCCTCCTCTCGGTGAAAGGGAGTGGACCGTATTCCACCACGCGGGCCCAGTGCGGGTTGGCAGACCTCACATGTCTTCGAATTTTTGGTTCTAGGACATGCCGGTTTCCTCACGATGTTTTCCTTCACCGTTTTGAGAGCAGTGATGATGAAACAATTTACACAAAGTAAACAGTCGTGACACACACTAATGGTTGATCGCATCGTGAGGAAACTAGCATGTCGTAGAACCAAAAATTCGAAGACATGTTACATCTGCCAACCCGCACTGGGCCCGCATAGAAGATTATAGCCACAGATATAGATAGACCTAGATAACGCAAGTATCACGAACTGTATGAAAACTAAGCGTGCCACTTTTTGACTACCTACTATGACGTCACAAGCTCGCGCTCTCTCGCTCACGCTCACCCAGCCAGCAGTACGCAGGACTGAGCGCGAAAGTGGCGGCTTATGATTTTCGAACATAATCTATTGCGATTTCTAGCACGCGAAGTAGTTGCTCTTGCGTTATCTAGGTGTATTTATATCTGTGATTATAGCCCACTCCCTCTCGAAGTGAGGAGGCCTGTATCCTAGCAGTGGGAACATTTTAAGCTGATTATGCTAAACAGTAGGATATTACGTTATAATAATTATGACAGCCTTCCTCAATAATTATATCGATAAACCGATTAGCGAGTTTTAACGCTTCTTTAGTTTCTTCAGCGTCTTTTAATCTTATAATATTGTATCCTCTTTTAGTAAGCACTTCCTTGTTATTTTGTTCTCGCTTTAAATCCTTAAGAACTCTCAGAGAAAGGATTTCTAAAGTCAAGTAAAGTACTTAAAGGGATTTATTTGCGTTAATAGTGTTCAAGTTTTTAGATTTCTTTTTATTTTCTTCAACAACATGCTTTAATTGTTCCATTAGGAACTATTTTGAAGTCAAGTTTGGTAATGCTAGTTTTGACCTAATTCTACTTTTGTATGTATGCTAATGCACACCTACTTTTGTTTTTATAGTTTTTATACTCTCGTGTATTTTAGTGTGGCTTTAATGGATGTTTATTTTTAATGATTTCCAAATTCAGTTTTCAGTTTGAAATTACTTTAACCCAGATAGGTTTTCGTACTATTACTGACTGCATTAGGTTTTTTCTTTTAACAATTAGTTCACGTTCAGCAACTTGAACTGCTATAAGAAAAAGTCATGAAATCTCAAAATACTTAGTTGAAAACTATACAAAAACAACAAAACTTGCTTGTCAGCAAATTAAGTAATATAATTTCGTCGTCGGAGAACACATCTGGCTGTTATTTTCGTATACCTACACTCCTCACTGGTACACTTCCGTGCCATTGGCAAATCCAATAGACATGAGGAAGGTCTCCTATAACCTCATTATGAGATAAACTATTTACTCCGATCTGATTTGTCAAAGCCAAGGGTACATTTTGCCATTTTTGGGCTTCCAAGAATATATCTTTCTGCTGTGGTTGAAAACAAATATGATGTATTTGTATAATATTTTCCTTACACAGGGAAAATGAGTATTATGTAACGTTTCTCGGTACAGGAAAGACTTGGAATAACAGAACATGGTTCAGGATCTGTCAATTACACAGCTTTGGGTTATATGTTTAAGACGTTTCAATTTCTCGAGTTTATTTTGCGTTATTACAAATACTATTTGGATGCTTTCAAACTTATGGCTCCTTATACAAAGCATATCTCTCTCACTCCAAGATATTTGGGGTATGAATACACCCAATTAATATCAGAATACAGGGAGACCTTAGCATAGCAAGCATAGTCTACAATGCTGGTGCATCGCTCGAATCAAATTGAATCTCTGTGCCTGCTCCAGATCATGTTATGTAGAATTGAATTACAAACGAATGAACGGTGTTGTTATTGGATATATGCTGTTTGAAGACTGCGCCTTGGGAGAATGAGATGCTTATGTTTTGGACAGACCTCTTAAGAAATTTAAGAGAAGAATACACGTAGTAGTAGAGGGGTAAGATGGATGAAAACTTAGCATACTTTAAATGGAGAGTATCCTCGAAAGTTGCGACTTTTTTGCCCGTTCTTTTCGATAGGAACATACCACGCTTTGGAATGGACAACTAGCTTCATCTTTCTGATTGATCGACCCACTTAAAAGTGCCTGTAATTGGTTTAATTGAAACTAGATGCGCCCGGTTTCGCCTGCATAAGCCTCGAACCCGTGGGAATATCGGGATAAAAAGTAGCCTATATGTTAATCCAGGGTGTTAGCTAAATTTTATTAAAATTGGTCCAGTCGTTCGAGCGTGAAGAAGTAACAAATGAATAAACTCACACACACACACAAACTTTCGCCTTTATAATATTAGTGTGATAAATGCTTTGAGTTTGAGTTTGAAAGATGTACATAAAACAATAAAATATTTCAGAGAGAAAACACCCTGTTAAATCTAACAACCGACCGTATAAACTCTAAATAAACTGGAACGCAGTTTGATCCAAGACAACGGATAAGTAAGACAGCTGGAAAATCTAGCGACAATTTGGAACCCGTATTAGACCCAATAAACGGGGCCGGGGTGTCTACGCCCCAATCGATTCGAACCGAGTCCATTTGATCGGTAGCTTAAAATATTTACTGTATCCCTTGAACCTTTCCTATACATTATGGAACGTTAAATCTGGGCGAATGGCTTTTATCTTAAGAACTACTGAACCTGATTTTATGGTCGAGGTTTTTGTTTACTGGCCCTTTGTATTTTTACATGATTGGTCTTTAATAGTGTGTAGATTTGATATTCAAATCATTTTTAAAAGCTTTTTTTCAAATAATTATATTTTTATTGGTACCTATATAACTTGTTTCCAGTCAAGCGGCGCGCGTCGCTCATTGGCGACGAAACAATAGAAAATCAATTGTGTCTCATTAGCGGAGCTTGACAGATTAACATAACTAATTATACACTAAGAAGATGCTTAATTAAATGACTAACTAGCTATATAAATAATTATTAGATTGCATTTAAATTAATCAAACAATTCAATCAATAAATCTTTATGTCATTGTAAGTAAATATTTTACCAATTTTAATACTGATTAAAATATTTATTTCACTTTTAAAACAATAAGTTAATCATTTAGTTATTTTAGAGGAGAAAAGAGCACATTTTCTCAGCAGTGGCAACAAAAAATACTAATAAAGCAATATTTTTGGAACGAAGTTGCGGCGGAAAATAGGTCCTAGGTTGGTAGAAATCGTCACTTACGAAAAAACGTAGGTAATGCCCATTCCGAGAGACTTTCTCTCTCACTCTCTTTTGATACTTTTCGTGGGTGCTGAAACCAATAGTGAGATGAAAACGAACATCCAAGATGGCGAAAATTTTACGAAAGCATCTAAAAAGCTATACGAGATGGCACTGTATTAAAACGCGTATTAATTTCACATTATTATCTACTGTGTGTGCGTGCGAAGATCGCGTAAGAAATTTCCTGCCGCCCGACCGCACACTTTTTATTTTTAAATCAGGTATTGGTGCATAAACTCAAAAATATCTTAGTTCAGAATTAATCTTAACAGGTTAAGCACCGCGCTTCGCTTATTGGCGACGAAACAATAGAAAATCAATTGTGTCTCATTAGCGGAGCTCGACAGATTAATACAAATACTAACGAAAGAACTACACAAATGCTAAAAATCAATAAGACATTAATAATTGCCCTGTCTAGAACATGCACAGCTTAATTTTATACTGCCAGTTGACATATACGAGTAAACATTGAATGATGACTTCGTGTCCGCTGCAGCTGCATAATTGATTGAGTGCCACCAAATTAAGTCAATTGTGCAGTTTGCATAATACAAGCAATAATACC
This sequence comes from Amphipoea oculea, assembly GCA_945859645.1. NCBI lineage: Eukaryota > Metazoa > Arthropoda > Insecta > Lepidoptera > Noctuidae > Amphipoea > Amphipoea oculea. The sequence continues at coordinate 19,757,407 of OX243878.1, read as the reverse complement.
TGGCAAACAAACGATTTATATTCAACTGTTTTGTGATTCTCAAGTGATTTGGAATGAATCCATACTAATATTATACTAATATTATTATACTTTATATTATTTATTTATACCAATATTATAAATTCGAAAGTAACTCTGTCTGTCTGTATGTTACCTTTTCACGCCTAAACCACTGTGCCGATTTAGATGAAATTTGGTATAGAGATAGTCTAAGTCCCCGGGAAGGACATAGGATAGTTTTTATCCCGATATTCCCACGGAATCGACACTAATGCAGGTGAAACCGCGGGGGGGAGCTAGTATAAAATAGTGAAAATGGAACTTAGCTTTTCTCGGGGCTTTCTAGAGACTCGTGGGTAAATATTTACAGCCTCACAGGTTTATCAAAGGTTAAGCTACGCTTGACGAGGTCGGTCCGTGAATGGTTGACCATTCATTACAATTTCGAGTCCCTTCAGTGCCTCAGAAAGCACGTTAAGCCGTTGATCCCAACTGTCATTTGTTGCTTTTTGACAGTCTTTACGGGTAGCCAGGAGCCTGAAAGTCTCGCAACCAGTCTTACCAAGGGATATCGTATTGGATACTGGGTTGTGGAGGTAAGATAGGCAGTCGATCCATGAAAAATGCTGGTATTCAGCTGCATCTGGATAGATTGCAAGCCGACCCTAACACAGTTGGGAAAAGGCTAGGCAGATGATGATGATAATTTAACGTATAAAGAATTAACGTATAAAGTGAACATATAAAACTTTTTACAAAAACCGACTTCCACGAAAAAATTTCCGACTTCAAAGTGAAAAATAACTTTAGATATCGGAAGTCGGGGTCTTTAGATGTGTAGTTTAGTTTTGCCACTGACTTTCGAAATATAAGTACTTATTTTTTTTGGAAGTCATTTTTTTTTTGTTTTTATTTATTTTTATTTTTTTTTTATTATTTGTTTTATTATTATTTTTATTTTTTCATTTTTATTCCCGTTCGTCCCACCGACTTCGTCCCCGTCGTGGGACGAACGGGAATTTACAAAAATAATATTAAAGGGGTTAGAAGATTTTTGTATGGAGGGTGGCCCTAAGGTCGGCCGCCATTTTGATTTTTTTTCAGAATCGCGGTGCACAACAAAAGTTATATATTTAGATAGAGGACGCTTATACAAACAAAAAATGTTACCTAACATAATATCCTAAAGCGTCAGGTTTCGGAGTTATTCACCGAAATATAAGTCGAAAACAACAAGGATTTTTTTGTTTTTTTTTCCCTTCAGGTAAGCATATTGAACTATTGGGGTAATAGAAACGTTATGAAACCGTTATGGAGAAGAAACAAATGAAGAATAGACATTTTTTAAATAAATAATTAAAAACGGCTATTTATAGTTCGTTTTTTAATCCCAGAGACTAATCTGACATTTAAGTCTTTTGTGTTTTCGTTTTTTTTTTTTGTATAGAAGTTTGATATTGTCTTGTCAGATTAGTCTCTGGGATTAAAAATCGAACTATAAATTGCCGTGTTTAATTATTTATTTAAAAAATGTCTATTCTTTATTTGTTTCTTCTCCATAAAGGTTTCATAACGTTTCTATTACCTCAATAGTTCAATATACTTACCTAGAGGGGAAAAAAAACAAAAAATCCTTGTTGTTTTCGACTTATATTTCGGTGAATAACTCCGAAACCTGACGCTTTAGGATATTATGTTACGTAACATTTTTTGTTTGTATAAGCGTCCTCTATCTAAATATATAACTTTTGTTGTGCACCGCGATTCTGAAAAAAAATCAAAATGGCGGCTGATTTTAGGGCCAAAACCTTCAAACCCCTTTGTTCCCGATCGTCCCATTCAGGATTTTAGAGGGACGAATAGGAATATGTTCTTAGATTAGTGCCATTCGTCCCACTAAATAATTTTGTGCGTAAAATGTTTAATCGTTGTTTCGTAGTTTACTTTCAAAGGAGAATGGACAAATATGTATAAATATGTATGAAGCCTGGTACTCAGCCCAATAGCTATAATATACTACATTGGAAAGGTCTTTTTACAAGGATTAATGATAACCGAGTGACTTGTCTCTATTTGCTGTCGGAACGGAGTTATTTTGTGTTAAGTATTTAATTCTTTTTTTGTTTTTGTTTGATTACGTTAAGATAATGGTGATATTATATAGTTGTCTTGTATAGAATCATGTGTGTTTTGCTTAATAGGTACTAAAATGAATAAACACTCAGGAATAAAAAGGAAAAAAATAACAAAAGTAAGAAACGTTATTTTTTTTTATTATTAATAATAATGACATTGCTGAGGAACGCTGCAGGAGCAGTGAAGCTTTCATGTCTGGCATATCCTAGATACCACACGATTGAAACTATATGAGCACAAGTGCCGACTGCTCGTCGTACGGTCAAACACGTGCAGTAATAATTGCATAAAATGTTATGGATATTGGTTTCGTTCTCATTAACATTGTTTTTTTATCAATAAATAACAATAATAAGTTCTTGACCGTACGTGACGCGACTGTATGCGTCCGCGTAAAAGCCAAGCATATTCTTTTATCTCATATTCATTTAAATCCTGGAGTGCGCTTTCTCTATACATTTCTAAAATGTATAGTCCATTTGATAAATGCTCGTTGCAGTAGGATCGGGCTAGCTTCAGTTGATAGGTGCCCAAAGAAAGTAAAATAATCTGTTCTTCCGTCAGTAGTGGGAAGTCCTGTATTCCGTGACTTTCTATTCTTTGAAAATCCGCTCTTCGGCTATTCAAACGTTTTCTTTCTACATAATCATAAAGTACATTCGGGGAACCTATTTTCTCTCTGATTATGTTTAGGAAGGCCTCTGAGTGAATTTTGTCATCGATGGGTATGTGGAAGTTATTTAACATAGCTGCGGCGATTTTAAAATCAATGAACATTTTTGGTAACCTTTAACCCTAATAGTATACACGTAAGGTCAACTTTTAAGTACTGAGTACCATTCTTGATGTTCGGTATTTAATATGTTAAAACATGCTGTTGGTATCTAGCACGATGTAGGCTTCACTGACACATCACACAGTTGCGATGTTCTTCCATGACGATGATCCAAATCGATAAGCACAACAATAGTCCTCAACACTAGCCAAGATAAACGCTTATAGCGGGTATCAATGTCCAAAAGAGGCGCCGCGGTCAGTGATGAAAACGGTAGTAACACAATTTACATTTCTCGTTTTAAATAATGTTGTTTAACATTTTTATTTTTCGTATCTTCAATCATGATAGGTGTGTAATATTATTGTATTTGCAATTATGATATCAACTAAAACTGGAACTTTGGGGGTCCCTTCCCGTGGTTTTCGGACAAGGATTTGGGACAAGTCGCCATAGTAAATATTTTTTTTTTCTGATGAAAAGACCTATTCAATGACACCACAATGATTGCTATTGGAGCGAGTACCAAAATGCCCATTCTCCTTTAATATTATTTTTGTAAATTCCCGTTCGTCTCACGACGGGGACCTCTCGCCATAAAACGTAAATGTTTGGCGAGTTTAGAATTAAGTACAACGGGAATACATGAAAATAATTAATAAATTATTCCCGTTCGTCCCATCAATAAAATTAGTGGGACGATCGGGAAAAAAAATAACGAATTCCCGTTCGTCCCACGAGGGGGACGAAGTCGGTGGGACGAACGGGAATACACCTAAAAAAGCTGTCTATTTTCACTTTTTAGCTATAGTACCTACCCCACCAATCTTGCTTTGTAAATAACAGTAACAGGAAGTATTATAACACATCATGAAGATATACCTACAAAGTTGGTTAAATACGTATTATCGAAGCTGACACTACCCAAGCAAAGTTAATACAATTTATAGGTTTGGGTGGTCCCATATAAATTTGAAAACTCGAAAACCCTGAGGCCTGACCTTAATTATCCATTAAAAAAAGAAATTTTGAAATCAATCCAAAATTGCCGGAAATATCTATTAAAAAAAAAAACCCCGCCGGCTGTCGCTGAAAACCATCGCTGGGTCTCTGCCTCGAATAGGGTCTTAGCAATGTGCTGAGCGATGGCCGTTTTGCGTGGATGTGACGCATGTTTTCCTCCAACATGTAATTTTTTTTGTGTTTGTGTCATTTTTACGCGTCATGTTTTCCGTATTTTTTGTTTATTTTTTTTATTGCTGAATGGGCCCGCTCTTGACTTCGATCACGCCTGATGAAAAGCGATGGATGAGGTCTATGATGGAATGAGCGTGCCCAGAAGATGCCTAAGACACTGGAACTCCCACGCATCGACGAAATACAGCAGGCTGCTTGACGTCGGACTCCGGTGAGAGGGTGGTCGCTAACCAGGCGGGCGTTAGCCCTACCACCGCAAGGGAAGAATTGGCCAGTCAAATATGGTATTGGGTGTGACTGTCCAGGATGCGCCGAACGCTCGGTTCAGTTGAGTAACTGGCATTCTTCATGCATCCCAAAAAAAAAAAAAAAATGTATTTCATTTCTTTTTTTTTTCGTTAAAAAAAAATACAGTAGAATTGAGAACCTCCTCGTTTTTGAAGTCGGAGCTGAAATACACAACTTATTTTGTGTTGTAAACTTAAGTTCAGACGTTGTCCTTTGATATGAGACAAAGCCAAGAACACAAAAGGCAACTTTTTTCAAAGCATTCAGGTTCTTTTTCTTTCCACTGGTAGATGTTATTTTATCTCTGTCTTGCACCATATCCCACCAATCTTTTGTTACTGTATTTCGTATTAAGTAACAAGTCAGGTTGACTTAACATTGTTACATCAAAACCTACAAAAACTCTGGGAATGCTGCGCTTGTTACGGCTTCGAAAAAGCGTGACCTCATTTCAGCAACCCCGTCAGTAACAATGTACTGAAACTAACTCAAAATAAAAATAAACATTTATTCAAATAAGACTGAGAATCAGCAGTTTTTGAATGTCAAAAATTACATAATGCAGTTCCGTGAAGAAATCATAGTCAAAGTCAAATCATGTATGTAGGAATGAAACGTTGATGAATGCATGATTGTGTGAAAGAGCTGAATGCTAAGGTGCAAGTGATACAGATGACGTATGCCAAAGACGTATATGCTTGGGATGACGGAAGGTATTTAAAAAGGCAGAATGATAGTTAGCTTTTGAATGACGGAGTGGAGACGTAATTTTTTAAAGATGTATTTTTATTTACTTTATTCTTTTTATTTTATTTTACCCTTTATGAACACACATATATAAACAAACAAGAAAAAACAGAACAGAAAAATAGGTACAAAGGTGATGCTTATTTCATGAGAAATCTCTTCCAGCATACCTGCGATAGGACAAGAAATATAGAGATGTAGACAGCGTGTTAAGAGTAAAGGAGACAAAAAAAAACAATTCACTTGATAAAACTAAACAAATAATATGAGAATATACTTAAATATACTTACATACACAAATTTATGTGTATTACTAGATTATATAACAATAAACCAGTAAACCATATTCATTTTACTTTTCTTCTGACCTCAGCCCTTTTATTCCCACATCTATATCAATTAGGCATATAAACGCAATTTTGAATTTAAAAATTTAGAAGAAAATAGAGTTGATTCTAATTGCCCCTTCTTTCCGTCTCGTCTTGGCAAATACTCCCACCCTTCACTTGCATGGTAAACCACTCAAATCAGCCCATAATTATCCCATAGAAATACTTACCATACTGATAAGTGTAACTGTACTCATTATTTGCGCTTTCCACCCCCAAATATCAAGGATCATCGAGAGGATGGCACTCCAGAGGGTCGTCGAGTGCTCATTGTGTATGAGCACATACGTCATTAATTGTCTCTCAATTAATGAGATTTCGGTGAACATATCATTTGGGAAAGTCAGACTATAATAGTTATTATTACTGTTTATCAGTATGTAGGTATATTTAATTGTATTTTTGTTATAAACTCAAAAGTAACTTTGTCTGTATGTTACCTTTTCACGTCTAAACCAATGAACTGATTTCGATAAAATTTGGAAAAGAGATAGATAGTATCCTGGAGAAGGACATAGGCTTTTTGTCCCGGTAGCACGTTCCCGTGGGATGATTTCCGGCATACACACAAGCGAAGCCGCGGGAAGAAGTTAGTAAATAATACATATATTGAACCTAAGATAGTAATGGCATTAATGCTAAAATTAACCTTTTTGGAGCAGCCGTGAGGCACACACTATTGTTGTTTAAAACATTATTTTGTATTTTGTGTTTCACGAAAAAACTTATTTAACTTTTTTCATTCTTTCTTTCTAATATTTCCGATTGAAGTGTTTTATTTTGAGATTTACACCGTCTACAACTTTTTTCTTTCTTTCTTTCTAATATTTCCGATTGAAGTGTTTTATTTCGAGATTTACACAGTCTACCTGATTTGACTGAGTTTTTAAAGTATGCATAAACATAAATATTCCGATATAATTACCGATCTTATTTTATAACACCTTATCACCTCATCATTGTGTGCCAAGCCTTTTCCAAACTATCTTGGGGTCCGGCTTCCAGTCTAACCAGATGCATCTGAATAAAAGTACTTTACATGGAGCCACTGCCTATTAAGCCTCCACAACCTACTGGTACTGGGTAACACGATACCTCTTGGTATGACTGGTTGTCAGACTTTTGCTCATCTGACGAACAATAACAACTTATAACCTTTATGTAAAAATATATGAATTAATTTGATTCAAATGTCAAAACATTAAATGATCAAACTCAAACACAAAGCATTTATTTCAATTAAACCATGTACAGGCACTTTAATTGTCAAAATTAAATAGTCAGTCAGTTAGTCAGAAAGCTGAAGCTAGTTGCCCATTCCAAAACGTAGATCTCTATGGAGAAGAACGGGCAAGAAACTCCATGGACACTCTTTTAAATTAAGATATTACAAAATCCTGAGTACATTATTCTTGTTGCTTGTGAGAACAATATAAAAAAACACAAATGAAGAAATAATTCAAAACATAAGATTAAAAGTAATTCTTGGCAGTTAATAGATGACCAGTTTCAACCGATCTTGACATTTCATCGCCATTGCACAATTTTAAGAAAATTGGCTACCGAAAATCAAGTTACGAATACCCAAACATATGGATTGTTTGTGTTACTGCTTAGAACCTCCAATCATATCTACAAACTTTCCAACACTTATGTTGTATATGCTAACACCTTCCCTAGAGTTACTACATCGCAAAGTTCAACACCAACACAAACTTCTAATTTAATCCAAACTTAATTTCCCAACAAAGTACATATGCTTTACTAAGAAACGTTTCCATATTATGATTGTTTGCTTATTATTAATTCAGAGTAACTTCATAGATAGACAATATCATGTCTCCGTACATTATATTATAGCCAATATTAATTATATTGTGCGTAAGATAAACAACATACTGTGCATAGTAATCAGTACATGGTTTGAGATCAACATAATATTGTTTATAGACAATGGTTCAATGGAACGGATATTTAGTAGATAGTAGTTGCCGCTTTTTGCAAAAACATCATTCTTATTTATTTAATAATGTATGTAAGTACACACTAATATATATAAACAGGCAACAAAAAGAACAGAAAAATAGGCACAAAGGTGATGCTTATTTCTAAAGAAATCTCTTTCAGCATACCTGCGATAGAAAAGTAGATAAAGAGATAAAGACAGTGTGTATTCGAATTGACAATGTTAGTATTCATAAATGGCTTATCTTAATGATGATTTGTAAACCGAGAAACTGGTGTAGAATGCTATAGTGTATTCTTGTACTAAAATCTAAAACCACCCTGAAAAAGTCCACCAATTTAATCAATCTGCCTATTCTTTTCCCATATATGTTGGGGTTGGCTTCAGGTCCAACTGGATGCAGCTGAAAAGCAGTATTTTTTATGGAGTGACTGCCTATCTGACCTCAACAACCCAGTTACTGGGTAACACGATACCCCTTACTAAGACTGTTTTTCAGAATTGTGGGCTTCTCTCTCTCATAAAGACCTGACAATATCAACCAAATCCGTGCAAATACATCCCACTTTGATAATACCCTTAATCCAAACTCAACTAGCACTATTTCTATGTTGCTGTTTGATAATCCGTTGCAACGAGCGCCTGAATTAGCATATCCCCGGCCAATAATATTGCACGACACACTATGGACGTGATATGCATCAGGTTAAACCGTAATTATAGTGGCACAGCTATTGTGGGGCGTTCCACTGGTTTATGATCTGAGGAGACAAGGCTGGTTTATTACTGGTATTGAAGCTAGTTTAGTGAAATGTTTGAGATTAGTGGGTTTAGCTTTTCAGAAGGTTTTTTTAGAATTTAAGTCACAATTGTAGTAGCTTTATATGAATGTATTCTATTACTAACTTTTGCTTACTTGGAGGTTAGAAATTATCCCAAGGGAATGCACTACCGTGATAAAAGTATTCCATATCCCAGGTCTACTTGTGTGCCAAATTTTTCGAATCTCGTTTAGCCGTTAATGTGACAGACAGACTGATAAAGTTACTTTCCCATTTATAATATTAGTATGTATACTCGTATGCATAATTATCTCAAAGGTAGCAATAATAATTAAACATCGTTCGAATCTAAATTTATAATTTAATGAGAAAGCATTTAGAATTTCTATTTTAATAGTCTTCAAATGGGTGAAAATTCTATTTAATATCAAGTTATATGTCTACGAGTATATCAAAGAGACTTTAACTTAAAAAGATGTTATGGTATTTACCTAAAATATTTTCAAATTAAAGTAATCATTTGATGATTCAAAGGTATTCATAAACTGCACGTGCCAAACAAGTTAGTATTTGCAATTCCTCATATACCTACTCATTTTTGAACGTCCCACGTCGGTAATCGACCATGAAAACACCCGAAACACGTGCAACCAAAATAAAATTTTAGGTATGTACTTAAACTTTCAGACGTCACAAAATTCTTTACCGACTCCATTGAAGAAAAATCTCTTAAACGTTAGCAGTTCGTGTTTAACGTAGCGTGCACAACATGCCCCGACATGGCTCGTTTCCGGTCCCACTAAAAGTATAAACGGTAAGTGCTGAAAATGTTCTTAAGTACTGTACTGATATTTATTTGCGTAAATTAGGAAGGATTTTTAATGGAGGTAAGATTTTGCTACGTGATACGGACTTTAACTGGTTATACTTTATTATTATGAGTCTTAATTTATTAAAACTTTATGCACAAGAAAAAAAAATACTGTACAGAGGCGGACTTAATGCTTGAGGCATTTTCTATCAGCCAAGCTTAGGGTGATGCAGAGAAAAAACACGGGAGGTGCAACATACGGAATGACGTCGGGATAGGTCGGAATAAAGTCTTTAGTAGAGCCTCTCATCCATTTTTCCATTTTGTTCTCTCTTTTGCAATTTGAGTTCAATCCTTTAGAAGGAATCACGCCATCTATTTCTGGGCCTACCGCGTCGCCGATTTTATTTATACTTAGGAAATTCTAATTAAGTTATTCTTAACTTAGGCAAGACTTAACTTTCAACCTCATTTGCACAATCATAGACGTTTTCCACAGTTGGAGTAACAATAACCTTTTATTGCCAATTTACGTAATACCTTAATCTAGGCATTAGGTAAATACCAACAAACCAAGCGTGATAACTAAGTTTATTAAAAACCGACGAATACAACGCGCGAATACGTGATGCGGATTAATTTTCTGATGCCCTATGATTCCTTCTGCCTTGTACCTATATGGGCTTATTATTATTATTATTTTAAACTTATAGCTTTATTTGTTTATTCTCCTACTAGAACGCCATACCGCACCAAGCAAAGAAGCAAAAAATTACTTTATATGCTGCTTTCCATCCATCCTGTGCGCGGTGGACGTCCAACGGGCAGCGATGGAACACACACGCTCACACTGCGTCAATTCCATAGTTCTATAATACTCCATCCAAATAGCGCACATTCTTTGCGAATATTTTGGGACTATATGAATTTTTCAAAATAAATACATTGAAATTGTAAAAACGAAAAATGTTGATGTGTCGTCCTGCCTGACAGATGACAGTAACCCTAACGTATGTATGTGTGTTGGTTATATTTCAATCTATGGGCAATTGGGCACATCATATTTTCCTTGGTTTGTTTATTCTTTCTTGTGTTTTTATTTGTATGGATTAACGGTAAGTACACCGAAATTTTAGAATACTTTCTGTCTTTAAGAGTGAATATGTGAAAGTATTGTGATGTCTTTATAAAAATACATTTTGCTCATTTGCTGTTCTACAAAAAAAAAAAAGATTATTATACGAAAAGTAATTGAATAGACCACCCTTGGGTTTCGTAAAGGAATCATTACAGTTAAAAAATAAGTAATGTATCTAATGTATTCACAAAAACCACAGTGACCCAAAACATACCAAACGCACTTTTATAAACATTGAAACCAATTTATTATCCATCCTTACTATAAATATCACGATATAATGGTTTGCAACTAAAACCAAAATACATTAATACATGTCAGTCCAGATCTTACCCAAAACATGTGTACAAGTTTCCTGAAGGACGCGGGCCCACGACAGACCCTTGAGGAACCCTTTTAGTGTCGTCGCAATAAATCAAGTCCTAATGACAGTCACGTTTTTTTCAGCCAAGAATACACTTAGAGGTAATCAGAAAATGGCTGAACAAAGTGAGCACCCCTTTGCAAAGGCACAAAATGTTGTCGACTTGTTTTTCTATGTTCGAAGCAGTCAAATGCTTACTGTAGGCCTTTCAGACGAGGGTGGTTCGGCATATTCGGGTCACGTTTTAACAAAAAATGAGATGATTATATTAAGTTGCAGAAATTTTACTATTATTGCGAGCTGAAATGTTTGGTTGTTAGGGTTTTGGGAGCCAAAGAAATTGTCCTATTTAGATAAGAACAATTTTATTATGATAATAGCGTTTATACCGCTTCAAAATCTGCTACTACAGTTGAGTCTAGAAAATAGTCAAGCGTTTCTGAATTTTAATATGCCCAATTTATGATGATTGTATATTCTTCTTGATTTGTTATCAGCTCACGAACATAACTAGTCAAGCAACTCAAAAATATGCCCAAACATGAATGTATTAACAAAATCATATTTGTCTCTTTCAAAGGCAAACGAGCGTAAGACAAGTAAATATAAGTTAAGCAAATGAAAGAGACGGATGGATAGTTTCACGTATGGATTCTAGTCACGTTCATGCTAAGAGAGAATGATATGATTATATTATTAAACTTTGGAAATTTTCAGCTTCCAAGCTAGTTTGCGACTGGATTTTAATTAAATTTTAAATACATATAAGGCTATTTAGTGCTTATGAGTTGCTTTTATGTAATTCAAACTGCAAAACCGATTCGACTAAATGTCTACAGCGAATCGTCGTTGTGGTAGTCTACCTATGTAAGTAGGTAATTTTCATATGTGATACCAAGAGTCTAGCTAGTTGTTTCTTTTAAAACCAAAAGATGCATCTTAAATTCTTTGTTCTTAAAGTTTTTCTCCAAACAAAATAAAAATTACCGACCTTCCTGAACAAAACAAAATTACCGTCATCATTTACTTCGACCATAAAAAAAACTTAAAAGCATTATTAATCTCAACGTTACTTGCTTATTAAACTCCAGGGATCGCCCTCTTGCATACATAATATCCAATAAGTAAGCTAAGTTTCTTCATCAAGTTAGTAAAGGAGATATTAGAAATAATTACAAAAATAATCGTCCGCTTAACATGCAAGGAGCGTTGGGCCAAGACGATCCCCGTAATATGCAATGTAGATTTCATTACACGTTGTGCATGATTTTATGAAAATGCAACTCAGTACGAACAACTTAGTTTATTAAAGAATTCAGCTTCGAAGAAGTTTTCTTTTTAAGTTCAAAGAAAAAGGATGTTAGAAATTTTAAAATTGTTTGTTGGTTTTAAATCCTTACAGCCGGTCGATTCTGTAAAAATCTCACCGTGAAAACTTGCGTGAAGTGAGCTGTCAGTGTCATCCCACTGATGCTAGGGATTGACCAAGCAAACATTTACAATCATAATCGAGATTTTAATAATAGATTTTATGCTAATTCTATTGATCATTTTATATAATTTCAAAGCTAGTATTTTAGTGGTCAAAACATTAATATTATTATTATTTATTTATTTATATATACTTTATTGTACACCACAAAAAAAAAAATAATAATTACAATCATTAATACATCTTTTTAAGTTAGATTTCTATCGTTAAGAACAAATCTCATATATGGAAAGTGTTTATGGTAGAAATCTAACATAAGGAGATATATTAATGATTCTAATGACTATGATTCTGTAAATACATGTCTATTATAGTCGCAAATCACATTTTGATCAAGATACAACCTGACACTGATCTGCAAATTGCAAAAAACGTAAGAAAATTTAAATTTCGCGGTCTGCCATGTCACATTCACCTTAACCGGTCAAGCGGCGCGCGTCGCCCATGATTGGCGAGTGGCGACGAAACCGTAGCCAATGAGCGACGCGCGCGAAGTGATGTTGCCATGGTTACCGTGGAGTGAAATATGGAACATTCCGAATCGCACTGTAATCGATTACAACGTGCTTACACTTTAACCCCAATTATTCTGTATGGTATAAATTACCTATTATTCCCCGCATAATCTTACCATGCCGTACGGTTGTCAAGAGTGGTATTTTGACAGTTCAAACCGGTTTCGTTAAACTAACGTGGCATTTTCGAAATTGTGCTTCCGGCTACAGTCGCCACCTTACCAAAGGATAAGAAATTCGTGGTGTAAAAAAACAAACAAATAAATAAGTACTATAATCTAACCGTGAATAAATAATCAAGTGAAATAGTTTTGACTCTCAGCTGCCATAGTGGTGATTTATCTAAATGGGAACGCAAATTATTTATCTGAGAGTTGTGGGCGATGATGGCCTAATTCGGAATGATCCATATTTCACGCAGCGCACTGCGCATGCGTGTCGTCGTAGTGTTATCAAGTGAACTTTTTTTTTGCTTTCATGCCATTGACGACCATGTACAACTCGTTTATAGAGAGTAGTATATTCCTTGGTGTAGAATGTACATAAGCCTGTACGTATTCGAGTACAGTGACAATAATTAGTTCCTAATTATTTAATGCTGTTAGAGATTTTAATGTCTAAATCCAACTGTTTTTGTACATCGAAAAAGTCAATTTAGTCAGCCTACATTTCAGACAATATAATATAAGAAATCGTGCTAAGCAAGTATTCAGTGATTGGTGTAATGTTCGTTTTCATAAGTACTTACATAATACGTAAAAGCATAGGTTTTTTTTATATCATCTCTAGATAAACTACACGTACAATATACAAACCTTATACCATAAATATTTAGGCATATTATTAATCTAGTGACGATTGCTGTTAGGACACACAAATTGCATTATTCATGTATACGCATGTTTTGGGCTGCCTAATTTTAGTTTTGCTGTATACTGTTTACACACTGTGTCTACGTTTCTCAGCCAACTCTCCTGTCGCAGATCTGCTGAAAGAAATTACTAAGTAAATGATGAAAGCAGTTCCTCTATCTTTATGTAGTTTACTTTATTATGTATTTAGTGTGTACATAAATAAATATATTACATTTTTTAATTTGTATCACATTAAAAAAAATTGCTAATACATTTTTTCTACTGAGTCGGCTGCTTCCTGAGGTGCAACTTCTTAATGCCGGGAACAGAGGGACATTGGATGTGTGTCGGCTGCACCCCCACTGCAAAAAGCTGGAAATAATGGTAATAATTTGTTACTAAGTATTTGATTTACTTAATTCCTACACATCAGGACATCTGCAGCTAATGTATTTACTTTCAATAAGAATAGCGGTATGATTTATTAAGAACAGCGTCTGATCAAATAAAATCAATTGAATGGGCCAATATTATTACTATATATTTAGAGCACAACGAGTTTCTACATTTCTTAATTCCATGCTCCGTGCCTGTCTGTGTCCCAATTTATTTGTTCCCTATTGTGTTTATCAAAAATAGTGTGTGAATTAATGAATACTTGCCTCAGACCGCCACGCATGACACAGCCGGGAGCGATGTGATCAAATCAAATAGAGGCAGTGTTCTTTTATTGTCTTCTGTCCCTTTAATGACTTAGCAACTGCAGGGTCGATAAGGCTCATCTGCTGAAAGATAGAATATATATCAGATTAATAAAATTCACTTGCTTTTGTGTGCCTATACTTTTGTGTTTTTATTTTAAGTTATCCTATGTTGTCCCACAGCTGGGCACGGTCTCCCCCATACTTTTCCAGTTTTCCTTATGTTGTGCCTTCTTCGGCCAATTGGTCAGGAACGTGTCAGTGACGACGCCCGCCTTGTCTTCAGGCAACCTTTGTTACTGAATGACACACGTCTGTGACATGCCTACGTCTTTTACATTAGTTACATATTATTATCATCAAGTCGGTACTATTTTGGCATACCTGACAGACCACCACTCGTCCTTGCAAAGCTAACCACCTGACTGATCGTCTAATTCATATACCTAATTATGAACAGTAACACAGGAACTGTGGAGTAGGTAGAGTTCATTTTTAAATTAGAAAAACTTTCACCAATAGGTACATGCCAACATTATGTCATATTACTATTACATTCACCATTATAATATCGTGCTAGCCATTGTCACTGAAAAACTAATTCAAAGTAGGTACTAAGATAAAACTTTCATTTGTTTATTTACAATTATTTATTCTGAAACTGCAGACAAAAAGTTTATTTTGTATCGGAAAGCCCCATAGACAGCAGTAGACAGCACATGTTCACCACAGATGATGAATATTAGTTAGTCATTTTTTTCTATCGATAAATAGAAAAGTCACTGACAAACTATAATCACAGAATACTTAAAATTCAAAGTATGACGACCCACTGACCTAAGTACTAAATTCAAACTAAGAACCAACAGTATTGTCAAAATTTTTTTGATAAAAGAGACGTTCAATAGATGTATGGGGCTTGGTACTAAAATAATTGAAAATTTAAACAGCTTTCTGAGCTTTATAGGCTGAAAGAGGGTAATTATTTTAATGTCTTATGGCGTTTTTTTTTAAACAAGTGTTGAAAAATAAAATGCATCATTACATTACATTTAACCGTTCGTGGGCGAGCGTCCCCATTTGTCACCTACCGGCGCGCACCCGTCAGGGGCTACCGACACCATTTGTCACCACCCGATTCACGCGGCTTCAACCTCTATTATTACTGTTAAATACGGTCTAATATCCTGTGCAACAGTTTGAGTCTATGGTCCGGTAGATAAACTAATCGACTAAATGATTCAAAACGAAAAATATGGGTTGGCAATATTGGAAAAAAAAAGTTAATTAAACTACAAACATTATTTATATTTTAGGGTTTGCAGCCCTGTGGCAAATGATGTGACAATGACAATGTCGGTCGGCACGGCACGGCTGACTGCAAGGACCATATTTACTCGCTGACTGACATTGACATTGTCATTTCTCATTGTCAATATCATAGAAATAAGTGGCTATGTACATACTTGTACTTTATTATGTACATGCTTGTGCATTTGTCACCAGTGGCTATGGTGTTTTTTTTTTTAATTCAACCTTATTCTGACATTACACTTTTGAACTTTTTTCGACACGTTTTGATATTGCATTGCCATAATAATCAATATTTTTGTCTCATTGTCATGGAGCTGCAGCTGAAATTATAATAAAATCTCAAAGTATTAAATAGAAACGGAAACTAATCAACCTACCCAAAACTGTCAGATTTTCCCAATCAACTTTAAACCTTATGCTTTAGTGATAAAGTTGAAAATATATTAAAGAAATTTGACAGATTGTAGTAGCTTGATGTGCTAGCGTCTGTTCGTCATAATATTTACCTACCAATTTAAAATGCTTAAGACCTCATATTTATAATAACATTGTACTTACCTCATTTTTGCAGAATTCACTGTTTTATTCATCATCATCATCATCATCATCATCAGCCTATAATGTTCCCACTGCTGGGACACAGGCCTCCTCTCTGTGAGAGGGAGTGGGCCGTAATCTACCACGCGGGCCCAGTGCGGGTTGGTAGATGGCACATGTCTTTGAATTTTTGGTTCTAGGACATGCCGGTTTCCTCACGATGTTTTCCTTCACCGTTTTGAGAGCAGTGGTGATGAAATAATTTACACAAAGTAAAGCGCCTGTCTGGGTTCGAACCTACGACCTACAACTCGTAAGTCGCGGCCGATACCACTGGGCCACCACTGCTCTATTCACTTTAAGTAAATTTTTAAAATTTTCAAAAGGGCTAATTCGCGCGTTTTGTCAGTTGTCTAACGAAGAAGACATTAAAAAAAAATTCGCGGCTGCTCTTTGGTCGCACCTTCGGTGCAACAAAGTCAAAACAGCTCATTTTTAAATTATTTTGTTTGCTATAGTTTTACGTTAATAATCTTATAGTTTACAATTTGGCATACTTACCCCAATTTTGCAGTTTTGGCTATTTGTGACTTAGTTGCACCGAAGGTGCGATTTTATCATCTGTGTTTAAATAATTGTAAATAAACAAATGAAAGTTTTATCTTAGTACCTACTTTGAATTAGTTTTTCAGTGACAATGGCTAGCACGATATTATAATGGTGAATGTAATAGTAATATGACATAATGTTGGCATGTACCTATTGGTGAAAGTTTTTCTAATTTAAAAATGAACTCTACCTACTCCACAGTTCCTGTGTTACTGTTCATAATTAGGTATATGAATTAGACGATCAGTCAGGTGGTTAGCTTTGCAAGGACGAGTGGTGGTCTGTCAGGTATGCCAAAATAGTACCGACTTGATGATAATAATATGTAACTAATGTAAAAGACGTAGGCATGTCACAGACGTGTGTCATTCAGTAACAAAGGTTGCCTGAAGACAAGGCGGGCGTCGTCACTGACACGTTCCTGACCAATTGGCCGAAGAAGGCACAACATAAGGAAAACTGGAAAAGTATGGGGGAGACCGTGCCCAGCTGTGGGACAACATAGGATAACTTAAAATAAAAACACAAAAGTATAGGCACACAAAAGCAAGTGAATTTTATTAATCTGATATATATTCTATCTTTCAGCAGATGAGCCTTATCGACCCTGCAGTTGCTAAGTCATTAAAGGGACAGAAGACAATAAAAGAACACTGCCTCTATTTGATTTGATCACATCGCTCCCGGCTGTGTCATGCGTGGCGGTCTGAGGCAAGTATTCATTAATTCACACACTATTTTTGATAAACACAATAGGGAACAAATAAATTGGGACACAGACAGGCACGGAGCATGGAATTAAGAAATGTAGAAACTCGTTGTGCTCTAAATATATAGTAATAATATTGGCCCATTCAATTGATTTTATTTGATCAGACGCTGTTCTTAATAAATCATACCGCTATTCTTATTGAAAGTAAATACATTAGCTGCAGATGTCCTGATGTGTAGGAATTAAATAAATCAAATACTTAGTAACAAATTATTACCATTATTTCCAGCTTTTTGCAGTGGGGGTGCAGCCGACACACATCCAATGTCCCTCTGTTCCCGGCATTAAGAAGTTGCACCTCAGGAAGCAGCCGACTCAGTAGAAAAAATGTATTAGCAATTTTTTTTAATGTGATACAAATTAAAAAATGTAATATATTTATTTATGTACACACTAAATACATAATAAAGTAAACTACATAAAGATAGAGGAACTGCTTTCATCATTTACTTAGTAATTTCTTTCAGCAGATCTGCGACAGGAGAGTTGGCTGAGAAACGTAGACACAGTGTGTAAACAGTATACAGCAAAACTAAAATTAGGCAGCCCAAAACATGCGTATACATGAATAATGCAATTTGTGTGTCCTAACAGCAATCGTCACTAGATTAATAATATGCCTAAATATTTATGGTATAAGGTTTGTATATTGTACGTGTAGTTTATCTAGAGATGATATAAAAAAACCTATGCTTATACGTATTATGTAAGTACTTATGAAAACGAACATTACACCAATCACTGAATACTTGCTTAGCACGATTTCTTATATTATATTGTCTGAAATGTAGGCTGACTAAATTGACTTTTTCGATGTACAAAAACAGTTGGATTTAGACATTAAAATCTCTAACAGCATTAAATAATTAGGAACTAATTATTGTCACTGTACTCGAATACGTACAGGCTTATGTACAGTCGCCAGCAAAATTGCATGGGTACCTTAGTGTCTATTTTCCCGTGAACGTTTGAATTCAAGTTTTCGAAAATAAACTAGATGGCGTTGGTTTCTTCACAACTATGACTAATTTACGAAACGTAAGTAAGGAGTTAGGAAGAAACGTATTAAGTAGGATTGAGCAAAGAGTTACAAGGCTAATACATTTATCTAATTATTACATTACATTTACCAGCATACGTAGCTTAAATGATAAAAATAATAAAAGAAACCGATAGGAATATGTTTATTAAGCTAACGAGTGGGTATTTTAATAATTAATTTAATATTCGAATTAGTAGTTACTTAGCACCTACTTATAAATTGATATTCAATTTTAACATAGTAGGTTAATAATTAGGAACAATTTTCTTTAAAAGAAACTATTAATTATAAATTGTTTGAATGTTTGAAGAGACAAAAAGAAACTACAAAAATATTTTATCATATAAAGCAAAGCAACGCCATCTAATAACAGCATAATTAAATTTTGTTAGTCGTTAACTGGTTTTACGCTAGATGGCGTCATTTCTCGCTTCATACGATTTTGTTTCTGTACTACCCATGCACTTTTGCAGCCTACCGTACATTCTACACCAAGGAATATACTACTCTCTATAAACGAGTTGTACATGGTCGTCAATGGCATGAAAGCAAAAAAAAAGTTCACTTGATAACGACTACGACGACACTCGACACGCATGCGCAGTGCGCTGCGTGAAATATGGATCATTCCGAATTAGGCCATCATCGCCCACAACTCTCACATAAATAATTTGCGTTCCCATTTAGATAAATCACCACTATGGCAGCTGAGAGTCAAAACTATTTCACTTGATTATTTATTCACGGTTAGATTATAGTACTTATTTATTTGTTTGTTTTTTTACACCACGAATTTCTTATCCTTTGGTAAGGTGGCGACTGTAGCCGGAAGCACAATTTCGAAAATGCCACGTTAGTTTAACGAAACCGGTTTGAACTGTCAAAATACCACTCTTGACAACCGTACGGCATGGTAAGATTATGCGGGGAATAATAGGTAATTTATACCATACAGAATAATTGGGGTTAAAGTATAAGCACGTTGTAATCGATTACAGTGCGATTCGGAATGTTCCATATTTCACTCCACGGTAACCATGGCAACATCACTTCGCGCGCGTCGCTCATTGGCTACGGTTTCGTCGCCACTCGCCAATCATGGGCCACGCGCGCCGCTTGACCGTG
The DNA here is from genome assembly GCA_945859645.1 of Amphipoea oculea. Lineage (NCBI taxonomy): Eukaryota > Metazoa > Arthropoda > Insecta > Lepidoptera > Noctuidae > Amphipoea > Amphipoea oculea. Next base: position 19,737,853 of record OX243878.1, on the reverse strand, counting down.
CATCATAAATACGGATCTTAGTTATTTAGTATCTATCTACAATAATGTTATATTTGCACGCGTTACAGGTTAAATAAGTAGTATGTAACTAGTTAATACAAAATCTGGTTAATTGTTGAAAACAAAATGCACACAACTGACTTTTTAAATGTACAAACACGGTTGGATTTAGACATAATATCTAAAAGCGTTGAAATAAATAGGAACTAATTTCTGAACTCGATTACGAACAGGCTTACGACCGTGGTCGTCAATTATAGAAATAAATAAATAAAAACTGAATTTAATATTAATGACAGCGCCTAACGCGCAAGCACTTCACGCAATCCACATCAAAATAATCTACAATGTGATAATGACAGTGACTAACGCGCAAGCGCGGCGTGAAGTGTTCACTTCACTCGATTCACGACATTAAATGTCGTGAATCAGGTGAAGTGAACACTTCACGCAATCCACATCAAAATAATCTTCTATGTGATAATGACAGTGACTAACGCGCAAGCGCGGCGTGAAGTGTTCACTTCACCCGATTCTCGACATTTAATGTTGTGATTCGGGTGAAGTGAACACTTGCGTGACGCGCTCGCGCCTCAGGCTGTATTGACTACCTAGTCAGTCTAGGAAAAAAAGAAAAAAAAAACAACATTGAGTTTCTGGCTAAGTTTCTGTTTTGCTATTTTATTGTAAAACCCCACGAAATATTAATGTTTTGACCACTAAAATACTAGCTTTGAAAATATATAAAATGATCAATAGACTTAGCATAAAATCTATTATTAAAATCTCGATTATGATTATAAATGTATGCTTGGTCAATCCCTAGTATCATGTGGGATGACACTGACAGCTCACTCCACGCTCACTTCGCCTAAGTTTTCACGGTGAGACGGTTACAGAATCGCACGGCAGGTGCTTTATTTTTATGCTAAGTGTAGGTATGCCAGGAATTTACAAGAGAGAAAGAGTGAATAAAATATTATAATATTTATTTGGACATTTTGTAGCCAGAGGTTTGAAGGTTTTCACAAAAAATTGCGTCTCTCATGTTTTTTTCGTTATTTTTGAAGTGAAAACTTCTTTAGCGGCGTTGAACACTTTTTGTAATGGGTAAAAAATGTTAAACTCGCGTCAGGGCATCGCGTCAGGACACGTGACCGTCAGGAGAGATTCCCCCCCCCCCTCTCTTTCTACGGCGGCGCCAACCGAAGTGAACCAAGTTTAGTGACACACGACAATGGATGGATGGATGGATGGATGGATGGATGGATGGAGTGGAAGTGGAAGTGGTAGTGGAAGTGGAAGTGGAAGTGGAACCGGAAGTGGAAGTCGAAGTCGGAGTCGGAGTCGAAGTCGAAGTCAAAGTCAAAGTCAAAGTCAAAGTCGAAGTCAAAGTCAAAGTCAAAGACAAAGTCAACGTCGAAGTCGAAGTCAAAGTCAAAGTCAAAGTCAAAGTCAAAGTCGAAGTGGAAGTGGAAGCGGACGTGGACACACTGCTGTGTATTCGTATCATTCGTGTATATAAAGTGTTTAAAATATGGAAATTGAATGAAGTGCGTCTATTAATGAAAAAAGGGACGCAGAAATAGTGAAAAAAAAATGAATTATTATAACTCATTTTTTTTTTCATAAATCAATTATTAATTGAATTAATATTCAATTAATAATTGATTTATTTCAACGTTAATATTCAAGTTTTCACTTCTGCCGGCATTCCCGGAGTGCAACCCGTCTTTTTTTTTTTTGTTTTGTAATTGAGTATTTATGGAGAAAATATTCTATGATATCTATTAGAAAACCAACAAATTTCAAACCATTTTAAAATAACTAGAAACGAACGAACGGTTTCCTTTTATTGGAAAATAAATGTTGTATGACAGCTAAAGATCAATAAGATTAGTAGTCGTAAGCAATATTCTTCGAACAAAATGGTAGAATTTATTCTTATATTATTCCGTCTAACATTTCTAGATAAATTGCAAAATTTCCAGGCATTTCATTCAAATGTTACAATTGTAATAATTTTCTGTATATTTAAGCATAAATTAACAATTTTTTCGCAATATTATTTTATTGATGTTGAATTGCTTTAATATCCGGCGTTTTGTGAGGAAGAAAGAATGGAAAATAAAATATTAGATTTTATGAAAAGATTGGAGTATTTTATTCTTGTTGAAATTTTAGACTACGCAGACGATATTATGATCTTGCCGAGTCCATCAATCAGCGTGCTCAGGAAGTTGTTGCCTGTTTGTCATTCCTTAGCTGCGTCACATGTAGGATTCACATTATAAATATAATGTCAAGAAAAGTGAGCTTCGATTTTCAAATCTAAGTCTAGCTCTTTCGATAATGTTCGTCCAGTGAATTTAAGCGGAAAGTCGCTACAGATAGTCACATAATGTAGTCACGGAGGACATATCTGACGATGCTGCGTTGGCGGTTCGATGTAATACAATAGCCCGCAGGTTTACGCGTTGTTGTAAGCATTCAAGGGACTCTCCACTTTGTCTAATAAAGTAAATATTTTCAATCTTACGTAATTTAAAATGTGTTACAAGTGACGAGTACGAATGATAACCGTTATCATCTTCCTGCTTTTGTACCATGTTACTTGGGGTCCGCGCAACACGCTTTTTTCTTCCATTCTCCTGCTTGTATCAGTGTTGTACGTCCCATCACTATAAACTGTATGCAGGTGCCGTTCGGGGACTGTAAATAATATTTTAATGAATTGTTCCGCCGAAACGCACGTATCAAAGTTTTATTTCAGTGCGGTTAGTGGAAGTGCTCAGGTGCGGTTCGGTCAAGTGGTGTTGAAATCAGTGCTCTGAGTGGAATACCTCTCTAAAATAATTCCGTTAGTTTAATGTTGCTTCATAAAGGTAAATTTTACCTTAGGTCAGCCCTTTTAACTTTGATATACTTAGTTATTTAATTAAAAAAACTTTAGTCTCAAAACCTTCAATTAAAGTTTAAAATATAGGTTAATATTTTAAAATTTGTAATATATATATTTCTCGAATGTTCTTTAACAAAACCAATATTATTTTCGAGCAAGAAACTTACTTTCAACTCTTAATACTGTTGGCAAGATTCAAGACATTTTAATTGCTTTCTATTGTTAGGAAAGAGTTTGTTTAGCTTTTGAAAATAAAATCAAAATAGTATTCACACTGTTCTGAATTTATATTCAATTTTAATTTTGAGACGGGTTATTTCGTTAAAGTTTACTTTTTATTATCCATGATGATTTTTTTCAAGTTATAAAAAAAAACGTAGTTTATCATTTTTGTATATTTTTTTATTAAACCTTTTTTTCTAGAACCCAAAATTTGAAAAATGTGACATTTACCAAACCGCACTGGGACCGCGTGGTGGATTGCGGCCCAGTCACTCTCACCGAGAGAAGGCCTGTGTCCCAGCTGTGAGAACATTATAGGCTTAACATGCTTTATACTTAAACCTTTTTTATTTCTGTACCTATATAAGATATTTGCCATTAATTCATTACGTATTATTTTTATATATGTTTACATATCTCGGGACCATGTGGTCCGGGGCCACATGGGGCTAGACAATTTTAAATAGGATAAAGCACTATTAATATTTTATTTTCTTTATTTAATAAAATATTAAAAAAATAATAGCCTACCGCCATCGGGAACAGGTTCCAAACTACCAGCGATCAGGGCTCCAAAGAGAGGAACCTCCTAACAATGCGGCCAAGCAGTTATTACTTACATTTTTACGGTGAAAGTAAAATTCGAAGCTGTTGTTTCAAATTAAAATATTTAATTATTATTTTTATGACTGTTTCTATCTTCACAAAATTGTAGAAACCTTTAGACAGAATTTAATGAGACCTCTCCTTTACAGAGTCGCGAGCACCACAAGTAGTAATAATAATTCCTTGTGTGCCATTAACTACCAAGTTCTTAGCTAACATTTCTACGCTTAGTATAATATAATACGTCTAGATTAACTGACACTTAACCACCGTACTGTTTCAAGTGTTAGCGGGGTATTTTGTATTTGTACTGTTTACAGTTACGTTGCTTACCTCGTCGGTAAACGGTATTTCGGTGAGTGTAAACACCTGCTTTATCTAAGTTCGTGTTTAGAAACTAGTTGTGTTTCCGGTTCCTACATTATTATGTTCGGTTTAAAGAAATTTATTTCTAACATCGATGGTCCCTATTAACAATGTCGTTTCTGCAAAATGACTAATACCGTACAGTAGAGCAGTTCAAAGTTTGAAAAAAAATTCAAAATTAAAATGAATAAATTTTAAGACTGTGGGTGGATGTTCAAATTTACTCTGATTGTTTTATGTATTGTTTACTATGTACTGAAATAGACAAAATATAGAATTGCCAAAACAAACTTTGAAATGCTCTACTGAACAAAAGTCTTTTTGCAGAACCGACATTGTTAATAGGGACCATCGAATCGCTCATTTGGAGAAACATCGACGCAAATGTATTTTTTGCTAAAAATGAGTTAAATATACCAAAGCATTTAGAAAGCGTATTTACGTTAGCAAAGCATAGACGTAAAAAAAAGTACCAGTTACGTCGATGTATCTCCAAATGAGTGATATATAGTTCACTTAAATATGAGAAACTTAACAAAACATGTTAATTACTAAATGTAATCCTTTGATCTATCGAGTACAAACATTAGAGTGAGTAATGATTTCTTATTGTTGGTTAGCCAAATACAACTATATCCGATTTTTTTAAATGTTTACTGATGAAGAAATGTTCGAGTATAAGTCCTACTCATTTTGTAATGCATTTATGTAGGTAATTGTTTTCATTTTAGATATTATTATCATTGACTCTGGCTTCACTCTTATAGAGGTATGAGGAACAGAGTGTATAGTTCACTCATACTCTATAGTAAAGGGAGGATCCTCCGATCAGGCGGGTGTCGTGTCGGGTGGGCAACTGCCTGATGATTCATGTCGAGTTGATGTAAAAATTCTGCATCGCGCAAGCAGAGTTTGCGGTGCGACTATTTACTGTAAATGCCGCTACACTCTAACCAAATGCAGCTAAAAGGAGAAAGCTTTCCTTAAACTAATAGCAAAAGCACGACTTTAATTTGCAAATTATATTGATCTACGGCTGTTCTAATTTTAACCACAAGGCCCTCTCTGCCAAATGGCAAGGGACAGGAAAACCTGTCCCTTGAACATTCTTGCCAAAACAACAACGTTAAGTGGACAACTGCCATAATACCACCTGACTGACTTTGGTCGAAGTTATTACAAGTTTAAATGACCTCTTTAAATAACCCGCGCTTTCCACACAAACCCATCTCGCTGAGGGTCTCTTCCTAAACAAGTTCTTAAACTCTGAACTTTACCTAAGATTAAAACATGGCTTTTTGGCACAAAATAAATTTAAGTATCACCGTTTTGGTTTATTTAAATTTCTGAATTGTTTTTTTTTTTGTTTTTATATTTTTTATTGTGAACGCTTTTAATCAAGTTTTACATCGTTCTCTTATGTATAATTTCAACATGAATGATGTATCCAATATTTTGTACCAATTTTATGATTTAAAAGTGTTTCTGTGGAGTTTCTTGCCCGTTCTGCTCCATAGGTACCTACTATACGGTTTGAAATGGGCAACTGACCGACCTCTTGACAATTCAAAATTACCTGTAAATGGTTTATTTGAAACTAGCAGCGCCCCGCGGTTTCACCCGCATAAGTTACGATCCCGTGGGAATGTCGGGATAAAAAGTATCATACTATCTGTGTGCCAAATTTCACCCAAATCCGTTTAGTATTTTTTGTGTAAAAGAGTAACACACATCCATCCATCCATCCATCGTCACATACTTTCGCGTTTATTACAGGATTTATAGTAGGATAATTGGTTTGAGTTTGATTTTTATATAATTGCTAATATCCCTTAGTTACAGGAAAGTCTTAACTATAACAAAATTTGACTTTATTCCAATTAACGTCTTTCTTTTTTGACATTTCTGAAGACAAGGGAAAATTAATAATAGTCTTAATTTATTGCAGTACCGAACATTTTCACATTTTCTTAGTTAAGATTAGGTACAAATAGAAAGTAACAAAGGAGTCTTCAAGTCGCCTGTCTTAGAATAGAATAGACATTTATTTTGCAAATATGGGTATCAGGTTATGGCATACATAATAGGTGTTATGATGCATTAAAGCTTATCCATATTTCACAATTCGGTATGCAAACATTTATATTGTGTCGTTAATAGAAATGTTTGTTTGTTTCTTCATTCCGGAGCAATACAGGCAGTTCTTTTCTCTGATAAAAACTCGTTCAGACTGTATGTGTTACATTTAATTTTTATCCCAAACAAAATTATGTAGTCTTCTCTTAAAGAGCACTTTTGTCAAGTCTTTCCAAACACTTGGTAATTTATTGTAAATCTTTGGGGCCGTACTAAACACTAATTGTGCGCACCAAAGTAGTTTGACACGTTAAATGATATACTTTACAATTGTCACGCCTATTTTTACTTGGGAATACTTCAGTTGGATTTTGCTTTATAAACATAGATACTTCTAAAAAATAGCTTTATCGATTTCTCTCTAGTTGAAAGAGATCTGGATGACTGGTAGCAGCTGGATGAGAGTTCCCGAAAATCGAGTTGAATGGCGTGCAATAGGAGAGGCATATGTCCAGCAGTGGACTGCTATAGGCTAATAATGATGAAAAAAGACCCGAATTACTTTACAGTCCACCGTTCTTACAACACGAGAAACAAACAATACAGCCTGTTACTCCTAACTTTTAAATTGGAAAATTTAAAAGCGTACTAACAGCAACATTAATCCCCTTGCTCCCAGGCGCAACATTATTTACTCTGCAAATTTCTTTAGCAACGCCCTGAATTTCCCAGGATGGCAAACTATAATCTCTTGGCCAGTATCCAAGGAGGTGAGACGCTAAAAGTTAAACGAGGGGCTGTGGAGCCAAGCAATAGTACTGGAGTTGGCTAAGGGGTTTCACCAGGTAGCAATTGCAATACCAATTTGAGGTGGTTTATAAATTTGGCATGTTTTTTAGTGTAGATAAAATTATTCGGACAAAAACTTAGCTGTGGTGAACAATCCTTAAAAACAAAAGGTTATTTTAATGCTGACGTGATTGCAGACAGCAAAAGTGAACCATTCATTTGACTTTCTGTTTTGAGACAAACAAACATTTTTCATTTTCATTTTTCATTTTCTACTTCAATTGTGCATTACACTCAAAAATATAATCTTATTTCAGTCAACATTTTTGTTTAGTTAACCCGTATAAACAATTTAATAATTCCCAAAGCTTAATACTCTGCAACCAAGCATTTACCCAACATTATCCTTTACTCCCTTCAGAGAAATAACAGAGGCTCTTAAATTATTCCAAGTCTTCAAGCGAGTCGAGTGGACCGGTGCGAGAAATGACATCCTTAATCCACACTTGTCCATCCATGCCCTTGTGGTTTGGCCGTTGAAAGGTCCCCTGTGTGGACACTATAAACATGTTAATGCGGTGTCCGATGTTTGTCCCGAGGGCCGCCAACTAATTCCGAACGGGCCTTGCCTTGATTAACATATAATGTCCTCGTGTGGTGTAGACTTGCTGGGTCGGCGTTTTGGAGTTTCTGACGTCAGAAGTGTCAGCTGTTGTTGAAAATTTAAATAAGAATGTTTACGGGGACGTTGTATGGCTTAGGGTTGGGTTTGAAGTGTTTTATAGCTCGTGTTTTGTAGCTCGTGTGCTTGGATGATATGACTGTGTTGTTTCGAAAGAACTGATATGTTTTGTCTATTGTTGGAATTGCAAACAAAATGTGATCTTTGTTCAAAAACTTTTATTGATTTCGTGAGTCACAGAATAAGTACTAAAATAATTTAGATTAAACTCTCGAAAAGTTAACTCTGATAGTAAAAGTAAAATAAATAGGTATTCGTATTTTCACAGAAGCGAGTCAATATTAGTCTTGTTATCTTCTTGGTCACGCATTTCATTATTGAGGGTCGCGTCCCTGAAAGGTCTTCATGACTTTGTGTACGATGTTCTTCCAGTTTGTTCGGTTCTCAACTTCTCTCAGGGCGGTCGTAACAGAGAGTCCTATGAAGGCGGTTAATTAGTCTGACCAGCGTGTAGCGTGACAAGGCGCGGGGTTTTCTCCCATCTACCTCGCCCCAAGCTGCCTTTAAGGTAATATGGTTCCCGACGATTCTTGTTATAACGAACGGAAAATATGAGTTATTAGCTGTTAGTAGCATAAGCATAGCATAATCAGGCTATGTTGTTCCCACTGCTGGGAAACAGGTCTCCTCTCTTCGAGAGGGAGTGGGCTGTAATCTACCACGCGTGCCTAGTCCGAGTCGGTAGATGCCACATGTCTTCGATTTTTTTTTTCTAGGACATGCCGGTTTCCTCATGATGTTTTCCTTCACCATTTTGGTGCAGTGGTGATGAAATAATTTACACAAAGTAAAGTGCCTATCTGGATCCGAACCCACGACCTACAACTCGTAAGTCAAAGCTGATACGACTGGGATCCCTTCTTTTCGCATAATGTTCTTTTTCCTAATATACTTTGGCATAACTATTTTGGTATAATTTGTTTTGGCATAATAATACTGTGCCATATATTTTTTGGCATACAGTTTATGTTGGCATAATTATCTTGAAGGCTAATACTAAACGACGTCAGGGGCATCCCGAGGTTCGGTTTGGTTAGGTTCCTTTAAACCCTGCAGACAGAAATAGGAGCCCCGCGCAGCGGGGCTCCGACGACCTGACGCGTCGTTAGAAATAAAACGAGAATGCTAAATGTATGCTTTAGAATGTTATGCTTAATCATTATTATGATAAGAGAAATTATGCTTAAAAAAATTATGCGTAAGCTGTTATGCGTAAATAATGTTATGCGAAAATATAATTAGGAGAGACAAAAGTATGCTAAGTTATATTAGGTTTTAAAATTTTATGCAAATGGATAGGGAACCGATACGACTAGGCCATCACTGCCCCCTTTATTAATATTCTGCTTAAATAAGCACGTTTTATTAATAATATAATATTTAGTAGGTATACTTTTGCACGACCTGGTTTTTTGGTATCAGAAACTAATTAATGACTTCGTTAATAATTAGAATCTCATTACCTTTTGCAAATACAAACAGTACCTTTCCAGTACCTGTGTTTGTATAATTACCAGACCAGAAACATATTAATAGTTATTTTCCTAAACTTTTGTTCGGAACAAGTCAGAAGATGGAATCATGCTGACCGCAATCCAATTTCATGTAATGCCTATCTATTTTTCCAGACAATGTATCACTCAGCTATATTGAATGGAGCCTACAACCAACGAAGAAAAATAACACAATTTTATCTTTTATTATCGAGAAAATTTCTTCGCCAAATATCAATGATCCTGATGTTTGGTATTGACAGAATCATTTCATTTAACTGGCGTTTATATTTTAGGTTTTTGGACGGAGTTCAATCACACTTTTTAAAGAAGAATCATCTGAGAAAATATCTTTACTGCTTTTCCATTAAAACAATCCTCCCCTTTGTATCAAAAACTTCATGCTAATACAATCAGTAAACCACTTACCAAGTCTTAGTGTGGTAATTACGACAATATCTCTAGAGGATCGTTCATTGTAGCGGTCTCTGAGAAAGCGTTCCCAGTGCTAAGCATTCACGACTTGATTATCGTCAATTCTAGGGCTAATTCAGTGAGCTACTTTCACAATTACCGTTTCTGAGACTCGTGTAATATTAATTATGTTAACAGGATTCTTCATAATTTTTACTTCTATATTTTTTAGTTTCATATCCCAGTGGTGTTTGTTATTCATTAGGTGATTTACCTTTACAACAAATTCTGTAGATATATTTACTCTTCTATTATCTTGTTTTTTTTTTTTTCATCAATCTTCATTTTATTTCTTTAATCTATTAGTCCTGTTTAAATAAGCTTTTTATTGGATATCTGATGATGAAAGGTATTTATCTTCTTATTAGGATTTTGTTTACATACATTTTTGTGTACGTAGACATTTTATTAAATTTAGTTATAGAAACCACAAAAAGAAGTCTTAGAAAAATATTGGGAAAATTTTTAACTCGGGAGGAAAATAAAGTATACAAATATTGGCAGTGTTATTGGTTGTTGGAATAGGAGCTTTCTAGAGTATTTGTTCTCTTTTTATAGAAAGAAAGAAAGAAAATACATTAATTTGCGGTCGATAAACAAGACGCAGAGAAAGAACAAAAGCAAATTAATGAATGGCAATTGAATTATCCACTACCACGTGGGAGCCATAACAAAGATATACCTATATCTTTTCATATCTTTTTCTCAAACATGCTTGGAAATTTGAGCATTATTTTGACAACCATCTTCGAGATAAATCGAAATTGCTATACTGGCCAAATACATGCGAGCAGCGGCCGGCAAAAGTTGTCGTGATTTGGCGGCCAAATAAATTTCATAGTAAACTCATATCTGTCGTGTAATTTAAAAATGGGACGATATTTTACTCCGAAAGATGGCAACCAAAGAGGTAACTTACTTACTTTTATTTAAATTTCAAACTGGCTTGCAAATAGAAAGCTGTTTATTGAGAAAAAAAAACAAGTAAACATTTTAACGCCGGAAAAATTATTGTTAATTATTTAATTATCGTCATTGATTTTGAAAAGTAATTGTATTTTCAAATAAAAAGTTCTGCCTAGGTACTACTTAGTTTTAATTTCCGCGCATTATTTGAGAAAAGTACTATACAAGGCTTGGCCACACCTAGGCATTGATGGATTTTCGTAAGTCCATCAATGCATAAGTGTGGCCAAGGCGAAGCCAAGGCACACATATGTATGTTTGCCTCGGCTTCGCCTCGTCCCACATTTACACGTTCGTCCATCAATGCCTCTTTTGCTGGCCGCTGCAGTAATGTACTATTATTCTTCGGGGAATATATTCCTGATCTTGTATGTATAATAAAAAATGTAAAACTCCAGACGGAATATAATTTTTCCCAATCGTAATTCTCAAAGCAAACACATGACGAGGCATCCTCATTTTTCATTCACCTCTTCACCAGCATGTAATCTTAAATCCAACCCTCGAAAGCTGAGCTTATAACTTGTACCATATAAAAGGTAGGTGACAAGCCCCAACGTTTCACGTGTGCCTTTTGTTAAATACAATGTCCTTCTTTATTTGCAGTCAGTTGTTTTAAGAGTGTTATATGGAATGGGACTGGTGACAAAACCCAAGGTTTTTTGGACCCTTTTTTCGGAACAAAGGCTTCAATTTACATCAAATTGCGTGGTTCAGAAAATTCTTGTAATTTACTTTTTGATGGGAATAATGTGTCTGGTTGTATTGTAGGTTTATTTTATCTATTGTGTGAGGGACAGTGTTAGTATTAGTGGTTTTGTTTTTGATGAGAACGACCAGCTTCATGTTTTGATGTGATGGGATTAAAAATGGCGACTGACTGTCAGCGGAATTGTACAGACGCCAGCACATCAAGCTACCCGAAACTGTCAATTTTTCCCAATCAACTTTGAACCTTATGTATTAGCGATAAAGTTGAAAATCTATTAAATAAATTTGACAGATTGTAGTAGTTTGATGTGCTGGCGTTTGTACGCATACATACATAAACTCACGCCTTCTTCTGTGTTTGTTGTTGTTGTAGTTCTGTTGTTATGTAGATTCTGTTACACAATACCAACTGCTACGATCCTTATAGACTACCAACTACATCTTTATTACAGAACTAGCAGCGCCCCGCGGTTTCACCCGCGTAAGTTTCGATCCCGTGGGAATATCGCGATAAAAACTATCCTATGTACTTTTCCAGGACTCAAACTATCCCATACCAAATTTCATCTAAATCCGTTCAGTGGTTTAGGCGTGAAAAGGTAACATACAGACAGACAGAGTTACATTCGAATTTGTAATATTAGTATGGATTGTGCTGTTTAATATATTCTTAAATTAGTGTCAACAAAGTTAATGTAATTATCCTTGAGAAAAAAACAAGATTTTCTTCTATTGTGTATTATAACCGCGTATTACGAAAGGTACGTAGGAAATTCATGAACGAAACGCCTCCAAAACCATAACTAGAATTATTAATTCACACCTAAATTAAAATTCATGGTGCCACATTAGCGATTCTGTCCATTAAAATTTCAACAACATCTCTATTTGAGATAAAACAGTTCTCTAAGAAATTAATGTTCTTTCCTAACACATTTATGGGCCATCAAAATTTCTCTTGCTACCCGAGATAAACTCTATGTTTTTGTAATGAAATCGAGCTCTTGTTTGAATGATAATTTCGTAAGGAATATACTTTTCTCTGTTTAAATCATTTTCAAGAATGAGTAAAGCAAATATTGGACGATAAAATAATGTCGGCTGTGTAATCAAATTCTCAATATATTATAACAGATATAATTATTAGTAATCCATTATAATTTCATTGACGATTAAATATGATTTAATACGATGATTTTCTGACGTTAAATAATCAACTTTATAATAATTATTATTATTCTGTTGTTCATCAGTTCTGTTTTGATATGACAAGACAAATTGATTGAAAAAAATTTACCACTTTTTTTTGAAGTGTAAACTTCTTTAGCGGCGTTGCATACTTTTAGTAATGGGTAAAAAATGTTAAACTCGCGTCAGGGCATCGCGTCAGGACACGTGACCGTCAGGAGAGATTTCCCCCCCCCTCTCTTTCTACGGCGGCGCCAACCGAAGTGAAGTGACACACGGACACAATGGATGGATGGATGGATGGTGGATGGATGGTGATGAAAGTGGAAGTGGAAGGTGATGTGGAAGTGGAAGTGGAAGTGGAAGTCGAAGTCGAAGTCGAAGTCGAAGTCGGAAGTGAAAGTGGAAGTCGAAGTGGAAGTCGAAGTGGAAGTCGAAGTGAAAGTCGAATTGGAAGTCGAAGTGGAAGTCGAAGTGGAAGTCGAAGTGGAAGTCGAAGTGGAAGTCGAAGTGGAAGTCGAAGTGGAAGTCGAAGTGGAAGTCGAAGTGGAAGTCGAAGTGGAAGTCGAAGTGGAAGTCGAAGTGGAAGTCAAAGTGGAAGTCGAAGTGGAAGTCGAAGTGGAAGTCGAAGTGGAAGTCGAAGTGGAAGTCGAAGTGGAAGTCGAAATGGAAGTCGAAGTGGAAGTCGAAGTGGAAGTCGAAGTGGAAGTCGAAGTGGAAGTCGAAGTGGAAGTGGAAGTGGAAGTGGATGGATGGATGGATGGACAGCTGATGGCTCGACCGTCTGTGTAGTAGCCACACTGCTGTGTATTCGTAAAATTCGTGTATATAAAGTGTTTAAAATATGACAATTGAACAAAGTGCATCTATTAATGAAAAAAGTGACGCAGAAATAGTGAAAAAAAATTAGTTATAAATTAATAATTGATTTATTTCAACGTTAATATTCAGGTTTTCACTTCTGCCGGCACTCCCGGAGTGCAACCCGTCTTTTTTTTTTTCTTTTTCTCACTATTTTGAGGTCGGCTTCCAGTCTAACCGGATGCAGCTGAGTACCAGTATTTTACATGGAGCGACTGCTTATCTGACCTCCACAACCCAGTTACAGGGTAACACTGTTAAGGTTCCTTTGGTAAGACCGGTTGTTAGACTTTTGGGCACCCGTAACGACTGACAAAGATCTATGAATGACAGCCGGGACCAACGGTATAACGTGATTTCCGAGGCATGGAGGGGTTTCGTTACGTAATGGATGGTCACCCATCCACTAACTGACCGCGCAAGCTTAGCTTAACCTTCGATAAACCTGTGCGGCAGTAATCATTTAGCTACGAGCCTCTTTAATCAAGGTTTTTATATGTCAACTGTGTGAATCAGCCTATACTCTTCCCACTGCTGGGACACAAGCCTCCTCTCTGTGAGAGGGAGTGGGCCTGAAACCACCACGCGGACCCAGTTGGGGTTCTAAGATCAGGTGAGGTGAGGTGTCTTCATGAACGGTGAAGGAAAACATCGTGAAGAAACTACTAATATTACTCGCACATTATGAGCGTTAAACTATGTAGCTCAAACAAAATTGCTTAAATATCTCGCCTAAACTCAACAATTGACCAATCATTGTTCTAATTAAACGCTCGATGCACTCGTTATTATCAACAGCAAAAGTTACAAAATTAACCACTTAAAACGATACTAGAAGCAATCAAATTGGAAACTTTTGTAATATTAATATTGATTGGTCCATACTTGGTAATAACGTATTTCGCTCACCAAGCTCAATTTGCATTATATTAAAGTTGCTTGTGGGGTATTGATGAAGTATTGCTATATTTACATGACATTTTTATCGAAAAAGTTAGAGTAGATGATGATGCTAATTTTTTACAGAGTATTATGAAAATGGCCTCTTTAACTGGTGAAACCAAGTACATAATCAGCCTATAATGTTCCTACTGCTGGGACCAGGCCTCCTCTCGGTGAGAGGGAGTCGGCCGTAATCCACCAAGTGCGGGTTGGCAGATGTCACATGTCTTCGAATTTTGGTTCTAGGACATGCCGATTTCCTCACGATGTATTCCTTCACCGTTTTGAGAGCAGTGGTGATGAAATTATTTACATCAAGTAAAGCACCTGCTGGGTCGAACCCACGACCTATAGCTCATAAGTCGCGGCCGTTACCATTCGGCCACCACTGCTTTATACAGAAAATTATGCATGAAAATAGCTTTTGAATTGGTGAAACCAAGTAACAAGCCTTAACCTTTCGTATGCCGGAACGTAGATCTACACGAGACACAATGGCTTTTTAATTGTGTCTGTAATTACGGCATTCAACCGGTTAATATATAAGATTAGCCAGTCGACAAGTTTGGTAGCGTAGCCGACTGCCTGGGGCATGGTTGACATACTTGTGTTCGAAAATTGATTGATACTGGTATATTAATGAATCTTTAACAGCCTACGGGTATGAAAACAACTCTTGAATTGGTGAAAATATCAGCTAGGCAGCAAGTGTCATCCTCTGGCGCAGATCCACTATTTTAGAAATCGTTCAATTATATCTTAAAATGATGTACGTCAAACGTAGATGATGTACGTATACCGTTATCGCTGTACGCGCATTAGTTAATGATAAAATAGACATTGATTGTGGATCTGCTGCAGAGCATACTCTCTAGCAGAGCCACAAAGAACATGTACTCAGGAAAGATAAACGCTACTGTTTTTTAATGAAAACTGTTGTACGAATAGTATTTATTGCGTACGTGTTGAAAAATATTAGTTAAATTATTAGACAGCGATTTTATTTATTTTAACATTACTAAAATTTTCATAGGAAGCGCCTGGTTATTTTGTGTCAAAAAAATGTTTTGTAGCCATTGCTATATTTGTGATTAGGCGCACAATTATAAATATTATGATAGAAGAAAATTAGCATGTTATTATTACATAATATTACTAGATTCATTTACTTTTTGAATGTGTACATATAGATTATATTCAATCTATTTTCATTTCAATGGTTTTGAAAAAAAATATTGCATGTCCAAAATGCCCCTGGTGAACATAATGCAGCATTAGTAGTTACTGCATTATGATTATTTTCGCCATTCGTCCTTCTTCAATATTATAATCAACCTCTTTTTGTACTGGCCCTATCAAAAACCTTTATTTTTATAATCATTTTGAAATTATTTATTTTACGTCAGATGAGATTTTTTCCTGGTGACATACTTCACTTATATCTCAATTTTCTCTCATACGACGTCCGGAATTTTTATTTATTGTGAAAGAAACACCAAAATTTATTGAATAAAACAACAAATCATAATTAATTGGATCGTGCATGTTCATCGTGCTATTAATTATTTGATTCGGGGTATGTATTTTTTATCTTTTTGGCCTTTCATAGCCTTTCGTCATGTTTCAATTTATTAATCCCATCCGTTCTGTGCTAAAGGTTTCCCCACATCTTCGACGGAAGACTACCTACATTTCACGTTTTGATTGAATCCTATTGTCTGATAGAAGTCCGAATTTTCTGCGAGCCGATTTATTCGGCTCCATCCACCCACCCAGACATCTTATATTTGGACTCCTGACCGGCTGACTGCTTTCTGATCACCTGAGCCACAGGCCGCAGTCCGCAAGTATTCCAGGACCAAGAGCGATTTCCCAATTACCTTTTTTTTTACCTTTTTGTTATAGACCTAATATTTTTATCCTTTAACGCTATAGCAGGTTGGTATCTTTTTGTGGACTTATTTTCAACCACGTTGGCGTGGATCGGTATTGATTGCAATCGATATTAGACTCGTCGCGTCGTATTGAAAATCAATTTTTTTTTTTTTTTTTGATACTAAAACCTAAATGTAAAATGTAATGCAATAGTTTCCTATTATTTAAAACCCATGTGACAAGTTTTCATATTTAGTTTTTCTTTTTTGTATTTTTATATTTTTTCCTATTTGTGATTTCGATTTTTTATTCAAAAATGAAACGTGTTTGTCGGTGAAATGTCTTTCCATTACATTTCGCTACAATAAGTACGAAAAATTTATATATTATTTAGCTTCCGCCCACGACTTTGTACGCGTCACATCCTCCACGCTACTACTTCGTTTTCGCATAGCCTTCTTTTTACCTTAGAGTCGTAATGTGATGTAAAATAGTCTTATAACCTTCCTCAAGAATCGGCTGAACAAATGCAAAAATAATTTTTCAAATCCGGCTGGTAGATGTAGAGATTAGCGCGTTCAATCAAACCTCAGCCTTATTATCTCTATCCGGTTAGACTGGAAACCGACCCCAACATAGTTGGGAAAAGGCTAGGCAGTTGACGAGTATCGTATATTAGATTATACAGAAGTAGAAACTTGTATAATCCATGTTGCTCAGAATATACCATTTCCTTTACCAGATAGTTGAACAAACACAAAACACAATTACAAACTATTATCAACACAAGCTTAAATACTGACATTAATTTAATTCACGGTTCAAAGGGTCAATTGTAACCAAGGATTGTACCAGCCAGAAGTTATGGGTTATACCTTCTAAATGACAAAAGACGAATACCGTCATTATAACAATAGTGGCTAGGTACAATTCTCCTTAGCTTCGTAATGAATGTATATAAAGAAAGGGAACCGTAACTTTCAATTAGTTTTAAATAAGACCTCTACGTCTTGAACTCGGTTGAAACATTGTTTCATTTTGTTTCAAGAGGAGCCGAAGTAACTCCATGTGGATTGATTTGCATAGTACTCAACTTTATTCGGAACATTGCTCTGGAATTTTATAGTACCTACTCAATGAAGAAGACTTTGATATTCAATGTTTCTGTAGTGCGAGAATTTTTGTCGATTCCGATTGGAAAAAAATTTAGCGGCCATATTATTTTGCATACACGGTGTAAACATACCCATACATTAACTACGCATTTTGTACATCAAACTAAGTAACTTTGTGCAAAAATAATTACTGGAAAACGACTGTCATTTTTGGTGAAAAAAATCGCTATTTATGGCAATGCGCACGCAAAACATTGTGCTTGTAAGTTGTGTCATATCATTGAAAACTTATTTTCGTACAAAAACGTCATTTAAAGTTGAAATGTCCGCTACTATAAGGTTCCCAGGTATGGTCCAGTACAAAAAAAAATATGATTACAATGACGTAGATTACAAGTGACAATTTAAATGTGACAACAATTTGAAAACAAATGAAAGAGAAGAAGATGTGTTTCACAATTAAAATAAACAAAACAAGTACATACAAGATTTTGGTAAGTACAAACATTTAAGATGACTTTAATCAGAAGAATAGTGCAGCTAAAACAATAGAAACGCTGTCAGACAAAGTAGTGGAAACTAATATATTCCAGACGGTAATTCTAGAGTCTGGAAAGGTTCAGAGACAAAGGGACTATATAATATATGCTATATAGTTGACAATTCTCAATTTAGATTGAGAGTTCGACTGACGTTCCAAGAGCTCTTTTGGCATGGGTTGGGTGGGTTTGGTGGGGTTTTGGCGTGAACTTAAACCCAAAACGTTCCACTATTAACGTAAACATAACCCATGCATGTTTTTGAGTGGTTTGCGTATTATACCAGCAATGTAAAAAAGAGATATTGCTATTAATTACCTATTAGTAGATAAAAAACTTGGATTTAGCTGTGGTAACGTTTCTGTTGTGGGCTTGTGGCTAAGTAACAACAGTCGCACGGGTCGATCAATCAAGTTAATCTACGCTTGCTGTGGTTGGTCCCTGCATAGGTGACCATCTTTACATATCAAGACCCCTCCGTGCCTCGGAAAGCACGTTAAGCCGTTGGCTATCATTTGTGGATCTTTAGCTTCAGAAGCCCGAAAGTCTAGGGCTATCTTATTACCCAGCAACTGGGTTTTGGAGGTCAGATAGGCAGTCGCTTCATCTAAGATACTGGTATTCAGCTGCATCTGGTTAGACTGGAAGCCCCCAAAATAGCTGAGGAAAGGTAAGCAGATGATGATGAATGTCTCTAGATAAATAAGACGTTTTACAACTTTCTTGAGTGCAGTTATTCAAATTAACTTTTACACCTAGTTATTATATCCTTGAAGAGTATATCCACAGTAAAAGTAAAATGCAACAGCCCGTACTTACATTTGATACCTTCTGACATCGTTGACCAATAAAAACAGACGATATTGTCTTCCTTAGCTATGAAAATGCAAACAGCTGTGTTTTTATGGCGTATGGTGTAATATCGAAAAGAGTAATTTTCATAGAAAGACTTGGAACGCAAAGACAATATTTGTAAGGTGTTATGTGGTTAAGAACTCATGCTCCAGGTTTTTAGTGTCTTCATTTTATTAAGTGTGGGTTGTGATCACACTGTCACAACTTTTGATGGGTCGTTTTGAGGAATGAAGTGTCTTGATTACTTGAATCGTTTCTTTGCAATAGGGGTCGCAACGTCTTCGAAAATTAGACTGAGATTTAATTATAGTTAATTCTAGACATCGGTTGGTGTAGTGAGTGAACTATAATTATTTGGAGTTTGCACTATATGTCGCGTCACCGGTTCAATTCCTGAAGGTAATTTTTGACGTGATAACGTCTTATAAATAGATGAACGCCGGTTGCACGCACGAAAAAGCATGACTCATTGTCACGTTCCGCCTGAGCCGAGCGTGCAAGCGAGAGCGCGGAACAAGCGATAGAGAGGCACGATGACAATGTTTTCTTATGACGATATCTCGTAAAATTATCGTCCGTAAACCGACTTTACAGACAACCAATTTTTTTGTTTTCGATAAAAAGGTGGTTGTTATGGATTTGAGTATCTTTGCAACCGTAGTTAGTAGTAACCCAAAATACAAAAGACGCTCGCTCAGCTCCACTTCAGCTGTACCAAATCACACATTAAGATTTAAAATTCTAGTTTCAAATGTGTGAACTGTACACTAAAACATTTTTACTGACTAATTCTACTACGTTATAACAAGCGATTACCAGAGTTTATTTTTTATAACCGTGTTTCAGTTGGTGTCATAATGTGGTATTGCAGGTGAAGTGAAAAAATGTCAACTAACTTTTAGAGGGCATTGTACGTCAACGTTTAAAAAAATAAATTGCTTAACAATTTAATATTTTCATCGCACGGCTGAACAACAAACAGTATTTTACTAAGACCCTTCTTCGGTTACTCGTACAAGTTATTTAAGTAAAGGTTACGCTTGCTTACTGTGGTTTCCCATTTCGGAGGCCGCATTTGACTGACTTCGGCTATATTCGCCAGATTTCACCCCTGTGGCCTACTATGAAGCACTTGGATGTAACAGCGGTGGAGCAATCTTTTCTAACCGCTTATTATATTACAAGGGATGAAAAGGAACGTTTGCTTTAATGCGTGTCAAAAGTTAGGGAGTGTATTTTGTCGTTTGTGGGTGTGGTTGTAATGGTGTTGTGTGATGAGATTTTATGGCAGTGGCATTCGTAATCAAACAAAAACGAAAAAATAATATGTTTTTTTAATAAAACGCTTGATTTATATAAGCTTACTACTTACACCTCTTTTACAAAGCTATACTATCTAGTTCAGTGCAGTTTTTTAACTAATCTTCCTCATGGTACTTTCCAAAACTATATTTACATCACTGTTGTTCTAATTTTAAGTCTTATTTCTATTTAGCAGATGTTTGTAGTTAAACAGTTCTTGAATCAATCAACTCGAAACTGCTGAACATTCTGTAGCGGTATCTACAACGCCACATGCGAGCAACGCGTCATACTGACGTCACGCAAACCCTGCATCTCGCAAGCAGAGTTTACCGCGCAACTAGTATAGATACAACAGCCCAACATGAATCATAGGGCAGTTGCCCGCCAGACACAACACCAGTCTGGTCGGAGGATCCTCCCTTTTCTATAGAGTATGAGTGAACTTTACACCCTGTTCCTCATATCTCTATAATTCATAATTTAATCTTCAACTATTTTTGCCAAAAATCCGCGCCTAAGACGTCAAACTGACCGCCAAATTACTGCTGATGATTCTAGGTCAACGGGAAGTACCCTTTAGGTTTTGATTTATTTGCGAGTGTCAAAATATATTGCATATGCAATATATTTTATTATTTATTTATTTTTTTAGAAGCTTAACTTCTTTTAGTGCTCCAAGGGAGTTTATATCTGCGTAGGTATTTGATATTAATTTCAACTTGATACCTACGTTCCTGAGAAAAGGGTCTTGACAGACAGACGGATAATGAAGTGATCCTATAAGGGTTCCGTTTTTCCTTTTTGAGATACAGAACCGTAAAAACAATAATTTGGCGATTTCATTCAGCACAAATACGTGAGTTATTTTATTTCTAAACTTAGAAAGGTATTAACCGGTCAAGCGTCGCGGTTCACCGATCGGCAACGAAACAATAGAAAATTAATTGTGTCTCATTAGCGGCGCTCGACAAATGAAAGTTGTAAATAGTAGCGTCTAGTCTAAAAAATTATCGTTGAAAAAATTAAAGCATCAAGTTATAGAAATCAAGGCAAAATTTTAATAGTAACATTACACGACAAGTTGTCTCAGATAACTATACAAAAACCCTTTAACACATTACAACAACATTATACCAGTATTTTTTTAAAACCATTACATAGTTTTTAAGGGCACTTTTTGCTCCACTTTGTCGTTAATAGTCAAACTTTTCATATTATGAAGAACGTCTACTTAAACCCAAGTCCGTTTAAGAGGTAGACCTTATAGAAACTTTTTCTTTTGCCTTCCTCAAAACAACTGGGACCCTAATCCTTTTCAATATTAAATGTGAATGGGCCTAAATTGCGAAAAGTGTCATTAATTAGCTTTTGAATAAGAAACAAAACTTCTTTAGCTTCATGTTCAGGATGTTTTGTGTGACCGCGTAAAACAGGGTCTTGTTATGACAAGTATTGTCCATTTTCCATTTGCAGGGTTTGCAGATTGTGTGTATGAATATATTATTAGCGGCACTGAATAAATCATGAACTTTAATTTCCAGTATTATGTTCGCGCTCGATTGGCACTTTTCATGTTTGGAACTTATTATGAAAAATGGTGACGTACATATTATTTTGCTTCATTTTATCTTGGACTAACTTAATTGAAAGTTTCGTTGTCAATAAAGAGAGTTTTTATTACCATTCTAATTCATGACGGTCCTCATTGTTCCACTGGTTGGCCACTCTCTTATTTGTGTCTGTCTTGGGTCACTAATTTCCACCTACGACAGTGTCATTTACGAATAATTATATAAAATTGTTTAATTAATGAGTGTTTTTCTTTTTATTGCAGGTAAGAAAGTAAACACTATCTACGAAAAAATCTGGTAACGTAATACTCGTAAGTATAATTTAATTTAAAACTCAAGTTCTAAAAACTTTAACGCTATGGGTTTTTTGTTTCTTACTCAAACATTTCAAATATTAATTATAATTTAACCTCTAGACTCGTTAAAAGTTTTAGTTCGTGAAAGCTAAGAGCGTTATTACTTAAATTAAAACTTTAGTTCTGCAACTTAATACAATATCGATAGACAAAAGATATCATTTTAATGTAAAATTCATTTGACATTCATATTTCACGTGGTGACACTGAACAACACCCTAATCGCCTTTCAGACACATTCTGAACACTTTTCTTATCACAAAGTCACACACATAATCAATAAAAAAGCGACCCCATGAATAAGCAAAAACCTAACAAGAGAAAACTTTCACATTTTCGTCCAATCATTCTATGTAATGCTTACGACAATGTCAACATGGGATGCCATCAATATTCTGGCCATTTGGGTCGGTTCTATCGTTGCCTACTGTAAAATTCGAAAATATTATGCGCCCAAACCCTACCAGAGGCTTACACACTCCATTAGGGTTTGATTTATTGGTGCCCACTAAAAGGGTCCCTCAAGGAACTATCCTTAGACCCTTACTGTGTATCACTTACATTAGACGTATGGAAATTTTGTCCTGAAATATTATTTGCTTTGATCGTGTTATATGATAGGCAGTCATCGATTTCCGTGATATATCAGATTTAGTTTGAGTGCCTACTTATGGAAGGTTATTTGGCAGGTTTATGGAATATCTTAGTGAAATGCTATGGGGATGATAAATTCTTCTTTGTGTTTGTTATAAGGTATTTGATCGCAATCTTCAATATGATAATAATAATTTAAAATAAAGCAGCGTAACTTATGGATTTGACTTCTTACTAATTGGTCGACATTATATGCGTAATAATGTCGAAATTGATTATATACAAATCTCTTTGTTAATTGTTTTTATTAATACTAGATCGTATTCGCTTCGCCAGCCTAGCTAATAAATGTATGTATCCAATACTACCTAACTATAAAACGGTTTTAGCAATTTAAGTTTATTGAAAAGTAAGGTTTCAAGTAAAACTTGAAACTCGTTATTTATATGAAAGTCAGTTAAATATTAGCTTTAAAATATTTCATGCACTTCAAAGTAATTGCGCTTGTTCAAGCTAACTTTCAAAGTGTAAAACAAAATTATATTAAAGTATCGCTAGAGAAATTCAAATTAACTATAGC
Organism: Amphipoea oculea; assembly: GCA_945859645.1. Lineage (NCBI taxonomy): Eukaryota > Metazoa > Arthropoda > Insecta > Lepidoptera > Noctuidae > Amphipoea > Amphipoea oculea. The sequence continues at coordinate 19,714,725 of OX243878.1, read as the reverse complement.
TCAACTTACAGATATAGTGACGTGTAACGAATGAGGAACTTTGTAAACTTTTGGTGCACGAATAATATCTACTGCCGGATCTCTGTCTCAGGCTTCGTTCTGGGTGAAAAGCTTTTGCGGGTGCTGAGGCGGTTGAAGTATCATACATATGAAACGGCCGTTCGCGTCCATCTATACTGCTACATCCATATTATCCATACTAATATTATAAATTCGAAAGTAACTTTGTCTGTCTGTGTGTCTGTATGTTACCTTTTCACCCCTAAACCGTTGAACCGATTTAAATGAAATTTAGTATAGAGATACCTTTAGTCCCAAGAAAGGACATAGGATACTTTTTATCCCGATATTCCTACGGGATCGAGACTTATGCGGGTGATACCGCGGGGCGCAGCTAGTTATAAATAAATGCGAAATTACGTAACACTGTCTGTATGTCTGATACCTTTGAGCCTAACAGTTAAATGGATTTCGACGAAATTTGCTACACCGGTAAACCATGACCTAGATTAGGCTAGATTTCATCCCAATAGTACGTTTCCGTGGGATAATATCCGACCGAAGCCGCGGGTAAAAGCTAGTAATATATATGGTAGGCACCGGACCTATCTAGCAAGCGACCGTCTATTGTTTTACCCTGTGGAAACACTTTTGCCCTCTACTGCCCGCTTCAACTCCGATGATCTGTAATCTAATCGCGCCCGCCACCGCTCCCGCTAGTCATTGCGTATTCACTCTGGACGAAGCCTCAATGGATACTTTGGAAAGTTAACGTTTTGAAATGCAAGCAACCGTGGGTAAAACTTGAAATGTCGAGCATTTTGTTACTTGTACAGAGATTTTGAACTGTAAATTTTGTCCTCCAGATTTCGTTTCATTTTACTGACATGGTAAAGTATAAGAATTAATGTACTGTGAATGTACTGCAAAGCGAATGAATGAGTGAATCAGTGAATGTGATCTTTGTAAAGGAACTCATCCGGGGAAGTAAGTATAATTACCATACCTGGTATTTGAAATAATTTCGTCGGGAACAGCACTGATTTGATCTAGGTATATATTTATAGCCACGCACTTACAATGCATCGTTATGCAGATGGTATTATACCCAATAAAAGATCTGTATAACATTAAAATTACTACCATTTTCATTTTGTATAAGATTGATTGATGCCAGAAGCAGACACTAATGACCTTCAAATAATAAACCATCTTTTTTGCGGGTACCTATTACTGAACATCAGACAGTTCGTGCTAACCTAGCGAATGACTAGTTTATAAGATCAGAGGACATTACCCCACTTTTACCCACACATCAAATATATTCTAACATACTTTCTTACCAGAATAATACCATCATCATTTGATGCGGCTACAAATCGCTGTAGTTTGGCAAATTGCTCTTATCCAAGTTTTTTTCAGTTTGCCAACTTTGTTGATGTTGGTTTATAGGGAGCTATTTAGTTAAACGTTTTTCTTCTTTTTATGTTGGACGAAGATTGGCTGTCATTGGTTAGGCGCTTCTGATGTATGGCGGGGAAGTCTTGATTTAACCTGCGTGTGTTTTTGAGACTTTGAAACGGTTCAATATTTTAGTTGGTTAACGTATTAACGCAAAAAATGTTCAAACCATTGAGCTCCAATGTTCAAATCAAAGAAACGCTCAAATTGTGAAGGACTATATACAGATGTTCAATAAGGTTCATTACCACGTCTCTGTAAATAAATATGTTTTTAAAATGAAAGTCATTTTTTGACAAAATATTTTAATAGAAGCTTATTTTTTCAGTACATTTTAAATGACCATTAAAAAAATGATTCTCAAGGCAAATAATTGAATGTTTTTGATGAATGGCCAAATTGAACTCAAAAGCTTCTAATAAAAAGTCCGACGCGGATCGACGAGACAACTCGTGTTTTCTTTTATGTGTGCAATAAAAGAAAATTCTGAAAAGGCGACTTTACGAAATTATTCAGCATATTCACTATTGTCATTATCCAAAAATAATGTTAGCTTTTTATATTCATGCACTCTCTTTTACACAATTTACTTTTCTACTTTAAGTTGTTAACTTATAATGGTGCATAAAAAATATCAACAAATGTTACCATTTAAGTGAAACATAGCTCATTTTTTTACTTTTAAAACTTTCGCGGTGGCAAGCAGCTGAGGGTCTTCGTTTTTCTCACACTAATCAAATAGTTATACCACTCGAAAAAACAATTTTGCTGAAAGACAGAATTGCGCATCTTTTGAATAAACTCTATCTAAAACTCTTAAAGAGTCCACGTTATGCAAAGTTGGAACACCATTTAAAACCTTCACGTCCACATTAAACTAAGAAGATAATAAAAAAAAGTCTTGCAATTCTTAGAGTAACTTAGACGTACTCCGTAGACACATCGCATTATGCGAAAGCTTGTAATACCAGAGAAACTGCATAACCACGCCGTAACTTGGGACTTTTAAAAATTATGGCTTATTTAATTTGAATATAGCTGATATATGTTTATTCTGGGGAAGTTTCACCCGTGTGAAATATTTCAACGACGTAAGAGCATACGTTGGTGGAGTTTTTAAAGAAATGTATGTCGGACGGAATTTCGCTAAAGGAAATTCGGTTGTGCGGGACTATAATGTATATTTGTGTATCTTGGTAAAAGGAGGAGGAGAGTGTCTCCAAATAACTTGTTTGTAAATTTTGTGAATAATATTTTATACACGGTTTTGTTATGTCCCGCCATAAAAATATCTTAGCTTGCTTGTACAGGGTTTTTGGAAAAACACCAACAACCTCTTAAGAGGTCATTGTACTCATCATTATGAACAACTTTTACTATGGGACCAAACCTGAAATCGCAAAAAAAAATCAGCTCTTCCCTACAGTTATATTTGTATAACTCGTCAAAATGTTGGGAACAGCTATTTTTTTTTTCGCGATTTCAGGTTTGGTCCCATAGTAAAAGTTGTTCATAATGATGAGTACAATGACCTGTTAAGAGGTTGTTGGTGTTTTTCCAATAAACCTGTATAACATTTAGTATGAGCCAAAGCTAAATTAAATTAATGTGAACCAAAAGTTATCAAAATATGTAATGAATACGTAATTGAAGCAAAAAAAGTATGTAAGGATCGTTAGTTGATGGTGTTCTGATGTTTTTGCCTTCCCACATGGGAAGAAAGCGTCAGTTCATATAATGTATGTAATCAATTCTGAATGCTTTAATTTTTCAGTACGCTTATATAAGATGACATATTTAATGCTCCATCTTTCGTCACACCCCCATCAGCGAGGAAGTAAAAATTTTACGACCATATCACGCACCAGTCACCCTACACTTCATCATACTAACTTCAAGCCTTTACTCAAACAGGTATAGCCTCGTTGTAGTTTAATACACGTTCATACAAACATGATGAGTTTGCTGAGCAAGTTACGACCTTAGCACGCCATCAAAGTACGGTTTAACGACATATTTATCACAGTTGGCAGCTTATCATTAAAAGCTAAGTCTTGGGGAATGGAGTTCAAGCAATGCTTCAAACTATCGCTAGTAGTACTCAATTTTGTGGGTAAAACGCAAATACGAATTTAAAGTACAAATAGATAGATTTCCAACAAATATTTTGTTTGTAGGCCACACAAATATTTGAGTCTACGAGTATTGATCCTTTGATACGATTTCATTTAGGGTTTTGTTGTTGGACACAGTTTTATGATTGGCAATCTAGAGTACTATCTAGACACGTGGTCGCTCACAATGGGCTTTATTAGAAGGCTAAAAGTCACCCAAAGGGCAATGGAGAGGACTATGCTTAGAGTTGCCCTGCGTGATCGAATTAGAAATGAGGAGATCCGCAGGAGAACCAAGGTAACCGAAATAGCCCGAAGAATTGCCAAACTTAAGTGGCAGTGGGCAGGGCACATTGCTCGCAGAACATATGGCCGATAGGGCCGAAAGGTTCCGGAGTTGCGACCGCGTACCGGAAGACGTAGCGTTGGAAGGCCTCCCACAAGGTGGACCGACGACCTTGTGAAGACCGCAGGAACTCGTTGGATGCGAGAAACACAGAGCTGGTCGAAATGGAGGTGCTTGAGGGAGGCCTATGTCTATGCCTATAGGCCTATGCCTATGAAATGATGATGAATCTGGAATTGGTCGGTATCTGTTTTGATGTCACTATCGCTACCATTTTCAGGCTTACTTTCACCTCTGACAAACTAGCCTACTTGATTGTTAGCGTTAAGATTTTCTCATGAGTTTTTCCATGTTTCAGGGCTGATTTTGCAATAGTCAGATAACTTATAACTGAAGAATAAATATGACAGTTTGACATATTTTCTATACAAAATCTGTCAAACCGCAACATTTATTCCTCAGATAAAAATTATCTGACTGTTAAAAATCAGGTCTAAGTAACATAGAAAGTGCACGATAACTAAACTTGTACCACCCGATAGAGTACGCATGGGTGTAAAATACTCCCACATTTCTCCATTAGACTGCTTCGTTGGTCTAGTGGTTGCAAGAGCTACTTCTAGGCATGGGGTTCGATTCCCGGATCAGGCACTGTTATTGGGTTTTTGAATTGAAAACTTCTTCAGGGGCGTTGGGTATTTTTTGAGATGGGAAAATACCATTGAATTCGCGCCACTGTTACCGTAACCGACACCGCTTCGGATGTGTTCGGCTATCCTCCGGATGTGCTTGGTTTTAATATATGAGTATATCCGATATGTCAGTGAGTGATGGCAAAGTATTCTGTTTGTGTTTTGTTTTCACTTCTGTCGGCACTCCCGGAGTGTTTTTTTTTTATCTGGGATTTTTCAGTAGCAGCTCGAAGTATGGATTCGTGCCTGATTGATGGCATGAGGCTTGGCCCCTATTACATGGGACCTAAATTAAAGTGAAAAAATGTGGGTTTAGGTACAGTCAACAGCAAAAGTAGACGATGAATTGAGTTTATAACTTTTGGAGTCAAAACTGATCATGAATATATGGCAGCTGTACTAGTAGTAAATGTTTGGTATAATTTACAATCAGAAACTTTTGAATCACTTCGACGCCACACAGTTCTGACGCGAACTCCGTTCATTAGTATTGAATTTCTGATTTTTATCATCTACTTTTGCTGTTGACAGTACCTCTGTCTAACCCTTCGCGGAATATTGTTACTAGCGTGATGTTATGTTACGTTATTTCGCCATTAAATAAATAACTTCCATGTAACAGTGGGTGAGCTTATTGCCATTAAATACATAACAATAACTAGAACCGTACTCGTAATCCCATACATTTAAACCAACACGATCGGCATCACAGTTCGCTATCAAATTTTAAACTGTCCTACATTTTGAGCACTCGCACAAAATCCAACGACAATGTTTGTTCAAATCGGTTCGCTTTACATTTTATTTTTACCGTCCGCCATATTTGATTTCCATTTTACTAGTGACGTAGGTACCTTCGTCGGCGTAACAATGCGTTTTATTCAAATCAGTTTCGCAGTTTAGTTTCGAAACCAATGGCTTTGGCTCCAGCACGTTTGTTTTTCTGAATTTATAAATTCATCAACACTGGTGTTAGGCAAATCCAATGATTATTCTTTTGTTTTATTCGTCCGGGCATTTAACACTATTAATAGTCAATCAATTAATCAATCAACTCTGCCTATCGCAGTCCACTGCTGGACATAGGCCTCTCCCAGACTGCGCCACAGCACCCTGTCCTCCGCCTTCCGCATCCAGTCTACCCCAGCCACCTTCTTTAGGTCGTCTGTTCATCTAGCTGGGGGGCGTCCCACACTACGCTTACCGCCGCGGTACGCGGTCTCCACTCCAGGACTCATCTGCTCCACCGGCCATCGGTCCTTCGACAGACATGGCCAACTCACTGCCACTTCAGTTTGCTTACTCTGCGAGTTATGTTGGTAACTCCGGTTCTTTTCCGTATAATTTCATTCCTGATTTTATCCTTCAAAGAGACTTTAACACTATAGTACGGTCGAAAAATTCTGGATTAGGTACATATAAATCAATAATTACAATACAATATACAAATTTACAATATTGCATTTATTCAAACTAGGCTGAGAATTTACGAAATAACATAAGACAGTCCCCCAAATCGCCCGCTCTTCACCACTTCCTAGTGCTTTATGTAAGAAGAAATGGCGCAACAAACTCCCTAGCAGCACAGCTGTCAGTTCAGTTAGAAGTACTTGATATTATACAATAGTAAGTAATTAACAATATGTTGAACAAAACATTAAATTAAATATTATAAGGGTACAATGGCGGTCTTATCGCTAAGAGCGATATGATCTACCAGATAACCTTGGATGGACTAAAACAACAAATAAACCAAGAGACATCAAATCCGTACATAAACTTACTGTCTAAGCTCCAGTACCTAGAAGACCCATAGAATACTCTTTATTATTTACACCATATAAATTACAGACATAAATATAGAAACTTTACAACTTACACTACAACAACTCAACAACTACAACAATAACAACTTACTTTAACTTTTTTTTTACTTTACACTTTTTTTTCTTACCAAGTTACCAAGTTACTAAAATCAATAAAAACAATAAGGCATTCATCAAACAATAATAATAAACAAGTTATTACTGGGTTGTTCCACTGCGCTCCAAAACCCATTGTTCTCATAATGTTAATGTCCATAATTACATTCATTCCACTGCGCTCCAAGAAATATTGTTGAGTTGACATTATATTACATATCATAAAAAAGATAACAATGCATAAGTATCAAATATGTTTATTCAGTCACACTAGGGCCGTAAAGTGTGAAACGGCCCTGAGCATTTTTGACACACGAGATGAATCCACGGTAAAAAATACTACCCATATTTATATTTGTGTATAACAAACAACTTATGGTTTGACTTTTATGCTGACTCTACATATTTTATTTTGGAGCGCAGTGAAATGCATTCCTGGAGCGCAGTGGAACAACCCTTATTACTTGAACTAATTTTAAAGGTCAGACAAAAAACTTACATGATTAGTGTCCATACAGCCAAATAGTGGCGTTGGTTATACGGTAGCTTCCTTTGAACTGGCCCTCGGAACTGGAGCGTTAAAACATCTGTCTGAACTTAGTAAGTAAAAAAAAAAACAGAAAAAAGACGGGTTGAACTCCGGGAGTGCCGGCAGAAGTGAAAACTTGAATATTAACGTTGTGCATTTTTGATATTTTGGAATGGTTAGGGAATAATTTTGCACGAATTGCTTTAATTATCAGTATAAAATTACTATCATTTATGTGGTAGAATACAATATTTATTTATTGCGCTATCGTACACAAACGTGACAATTAAAGTAAAGTAGCTATTTTTTTGTTTTATAATAATTTTACGAATACACAGCAGTGTGGCCACTACACAGACGGTCGAGCCATCAGCTGTCACCATCCATGGATGCGCGTGGTACGCTGTAACATAAACACACACGAACATTCGGCCAAGCGCCCTGCGCCGCCTAAACGAAACAGCAGGCATACATTTTCGCCGCGCCGTAGAAAGAGAGAGGTACTTCCTCTCCTACGCCGCGCCGGCTGTCTACTCTCCATCCGTCTTACGAATTTTCGATCAGTGTCACGTGTCCTGACGCGAGTTTAACATTTTTTACCCATTACAAAAAAAGTGTACAACGCCGCTAAAGAAGTTTTCACTTCAAAAACTATGACTAGGTACAAGAAAAAATCATGCTCATAAACTATATCGCCTCACAAGATGATATTAAAATAATATTACTATAACCAGCACATCTATTATCAACAATATTACAAGTTGGTATTTACAAGTAATGCGTGGTCTAGACATTATTTATTACCTAGTCCGTAAGTCTATATATTATGCCGGTCTTACTTGTCTCGGGAAACATGTTTAATGTTTTCGTAAATCAGGGTTTAGGAAAACGGCCATGAATCTTTGAACATTCAGGATGACCTACTAATCTTTTAGTGGTCGATGCTTTAGTATTTGTAGCTAAACATTAATTAAGTAAGTGTTGTGCAGATCGTCTGATCTGGAGATCTTTCTGATAAAAGAAATGGATATACTTTTTCAGCCCGATATTATTTTATTTATTTAGGTTTGCTAACAATTATTGTTTACACAATACATTTAATAGATAATTCACTAAATAGTACATTTATAAGTGCAACAATTACTTACAGGCTAACACAACATGCACCATTTATGGTTTTGGACTCCTTCAAAAGGATTGGCCCACAATTACAGTAGACCGGGAAAAGTGGAAACAGGGAAGGCGAGCCTTGTAGAGTCAAAGCATTTATTTCAAACTAGCTTCTGCCCGCGACTTCGTACGCGGATCCTGTTGCTTATGCCAGCGACAACGGGGCGTCAAAATCGAATATCTGAAACGTCTGATGTCGAATTCTAAGAGCCCGGGGACTGGAAAACAACGGGATGCGCGAGACGATTCGAGAGGTTCCAGATCTTTCATTTTTGTAAGCCAATAGGAAATGCCCATTAGACTAAACAACTTTTGCTAAGACGTGGGTCATTTTCAGGCAATAATGAACCAATAAGTTGGTAAACTTGGCCTTGCACTTTGAACGTTGGCATAAATGAGCCTTCTGAAATCGGTTTCGCACCAAAAGATGTCATTTGAAAGGTTTTATTGCACGAACGGATGTTGTCCAAGAAATGTTTTGACTGTGGATGGTCACCGATTAGCAGTGATCTTAATATTTCTGGAGGATTTTGTAATATTTCAATTTACGTACTTTCCCACCTGAGCACCACATACCGTTTGTTTCTTTTTGCCATTTAACAGCTTCACAAAAAGTACAATTTTGAACCATACCTCCGATGGCGGAATATGTGGCGTAGTCAATCATAGGAGTATACGTAAATGCACTCTGTTCCTTATCAACCCAAGGAAGGTCGCCATGCTCTATAGCTATATCTTGAGACACATCCGATTCTTCAGATGATATCGACATTCTGTTCAGACGTTCGTTGTGCTCTTCTTCTGTCTCTTCATGCCGTACTCCGGCAATTCTTTTTCTCTCTTACTTTCTAACTGATTATGAATATTTAGTTGTGTGCGTGTTCGGGACTATGTATGATAATCTCGATCAGTAGTTAGTCGCGCATCACGTTCATAACTCGTTTCAAAAGACCTCTTAGTAGATGTGCGAATATGCTGAGCACTCAAGCGTGATTCTGTATCGGTAAACGTTTCCGATTCGCGAGACAATAGATGTCGCTCACGATCAGCGGACAGTCACGCATCACGTTCCGCACTTGTCTCTAGAGACCTAGAAGCAGGTGCGTAGATATGCTGAGAACTCAAGCGCAATTCTCTATCCGTGAACGTCTTCGACTCGCGAGACAATGCGTGTCGTTCACGATCAGCGGTCAGTCGCACATCACGTTCCCCACTTGTTTCTAGAGACCTAGAAGTCGATGCGTAGATATGCTTGGAACTCAAGTGCAAGTCTCTATCCGTGAACGTCTCCCACTCGCGAGATAATGCATGACGTTCACGATCAGCGGTTAGTCGCGCATCATATTCTTCACTGGTCCCTAGAGACCTGGATATAGATGCGTAAATACGCTGAGAACGCAGGCGTGCTTCGCGATCCGAAGAGGTTTCCACGCAGCGAGTTGCAGCCTGATGTTCTCGAACAGCATCAAGTCTCTCCTGACGCTCTTCGGTAGATTCTTGGGATCTTATGACCCTCAATCTTTTAGCTCCTTTGGAACATCGGGAAAGATTTGACCTCTTTCTAGACATGGTTCTAGTTTTATTGTGAAGATACCTGATCAATTAAAATCTAAGTGACTGCTCCCCTGCGTTACCGGGTAGGCTACCGTGTTACGAAGATAAATTGAAAATGAAATCAAACACTCAAATAACATAAGCCCGATCATCATTTATTCGATAAAATAAAAAAATAAATGGGAGTTTTGGCCAGTAGAGTCAAATTTTCAATGATATACCATCGTCATCGAAAATCAGTCCTAAACTATTACCGCCTTCACCGCGTGGAGGTACTCCCAGCTTATGTTATTTTATAATTATACAGTGAAATTAGTGATAGCTTTGATTCCACATCAGATGTTTCTGATCTTCGATTTTTATAAGCCAACAGGAAATGCCCATCAGACCGAACAACTTTTGCTAAGACGTCATTCCTATATGTGTTATGGTGTAGCTGGGCTCTTGAAGTTCCATATCAGGTGTTCCAGATCTTCAAATTTATTCTCTCAGCAGAAAATGCTCATCACGTGGAACAATTTTTGCTATGGTTCCATTTTTGTATCTCTTATAGTTTAGCTGGTCTGTTGCGGTTCTGCATCAGGTGTTCAAGTTTCCAAGATAAATTATAGCCTATATGTTGCCCAGACATAATACCCATACAACAAAACAAAAATCATTCACATCAGTCAAGTAGTTCCGTAGATTAGCGTGTACAAACAAACAGACACACAGACAGATTTTTTTTTTTGGATTCGTGCCCTGTTGCTGTTTCTAAACCCCCCTCAATAATTTTTTTTTAAATATATTAAATGTACAGACACAGTTTTTTTACTGTTTTATTATATGTATAGATAGGCACATAAAAGGCACTTTTGAACGTCAAAAATTATCTTAAAAAATAGAATTGATTCTAGTCGTCATTTAGTGTCTGCGCAACCTGCCTTCTTCTTTATTATTTACTAGCTGCACCCTGCGGTTTAACCCGCATAAATGTCGATCTCGTGTGAATATCGGGATAAAAAGTAGCCTATATGTTAATTCAGGGTGTCAGCTACCTCCTTACAAAATTTTAGCAAAATTAGTCTAGCCGTTTGAGCGTGAAGAAGTAACAAACATATAAACACACCCGCACACGCATACACACTCACAAACTTTTGCCTTTATAATTTTATAGTGTGATAGTGTGATTATTATAAATGATAAATGATTTATTTTCTGTAAGTAGGTGTAGTAGTAGGTAGGGGTACAAACACTTTTACACGTCAATTGTATTTTTTTTAAGCTAGATGAGGTCGGCGTTTCTTATCTGACTACTCTCAGAAGAAAGGCCGAAACAAACTAAGAGGTCACAGTCTCTTTTAAAGTCCAGACAAGATCTTGGTCATAAGCATGTTACCCCTACCTACTACTACACCTACTTACAGAAAATAAATCATTTATCATTTATAATAATCACACTATCACACTATAAAATTATAAAGGCAAAAGTTTGTGAGTGTGTATGCGTGTGGGGGTGTGTTTATATGGCGTGCCCCAGGGCAGTATTTTAGGGCCACCAATGTTTTTGCTCTACATAAATGATTTTCCAGAAGTTATAAATCATAAATGTGTACTGTTTGCCGACGATACTACAATTATAATCAAAGGACAAGATAAAAATTCGTATGAACAAGAAATAAACATTGCTCTTCAAAAAACTATAGAGTGGCTAGAGGCTAATAATTTAAAAGTTAATATTAATAAAACAAAATTTATGCAGTTTCATACATGTAGATCAAAACCGCTGGCCCTGAATATATCTTATAAAGGGGTCGCCCTGGCAGAAACTGACTCGGTTAAGTTTCTTGGAATAAATTTAGATAAATTTTGTTCATGGAAAAATCATATTAATGACATTTGTACTAAAATAAATAATTTTATATACCCTTTAAGGCGTATAAGTTGCGAGGTATCTAGAAATGCGGCAATAACGGCTTTCCATGGCTATATAACCTCCACTCTAAGGTATGGTATTATCCTGTGGGGTCGTTGTGTGGAGATTGATCAAGCATTCGTTATGCAGAAAAAGTGTCTAAGAGCTATATTTGGATTGAAGCAAATAGAGTCATGTCGTCCATTCTTTAGGAAATATAAAATATTAACTCTGCCATCTATTTATATATTAGAATCCTGTATATTTGTTTCTAAACATAAGAGACTTTTTCAGCAAGCGACAAGCTACTATGCCCCACGATCTATGTATACTAACAAGTTATTTCAGCCGAGGACAAATCTCGCATTTACAGGCAACAACAGTTATATTATGTGCATAAAATTGTACAACAAAATACCAAATTCTATAAAAACGCTACCATTTTCTAGATTTAAAAATAATTTGACGAGGTTTTTAATTGAGAAATGCTTTTATAGTGTACATGAGTTTTTGGATTATAAATTGTAAGATTTGTAAGTTTTATAAACTGCACGATTATTTTAAATTATTATTGTATTCTTATTACTATTGTGTGGCGAATCTCTTCCATTATTGACATGATTATTACTGACATTTATGATTATTATTTTTACTATTTTTTTTTTTATTTCATTATTATAGTGACATTTATTTAAGTCAAAGATACAAATTTAACGGGATTATCTGTTTACTGACTGCATGGCTATGAGCAATAATTAAATTCAATAAAGTATGTAACCTTATTTTATATTTGCACGCCGAAGTTAAAGGCAGAATAAGAGAACAATAAAATTATGTACCTACATTTTACCAACCTTCTGTACCTTATTTATGCAAATAAATGATTTTTGATTTTTTGATTTTTTTAAAGTTGGAGCAATTCATGTAATCACTAATCAGAACTTTAGATAAGACTTCTAGGTACAAACTGTACAGAAGATATTTACTAAGCCTTTGGAATTTACAAACCTTCCCTTTAATTTCGTCGTTTTAGAGTAAGTAAAACTGCTATTGAAGATTTCAATCTTCTTCTGCGAATGGATTGAGCGTAAAGATAGCGCTATTGAAAACACAGGGTATTAAATCTTGTCCGCTAAACATGGAATATTTATTTTCCATGATTGCTTTAGTTAAAGAATTTGTACTTAAACTGTCTAGGTACACAATAACATTAGGTACACAATAATTATTATTTTCCTCTTTATTCAATATTACTTCTCAATTTTTGAAGTGAAACTTCTTTACGCACGCTTGACTTGGGGAGTAAGCTGGCGAACGCGTGACGTAAGCGTTACGAAAAGTGTGATCGGGCGAGGCAAACGGGAGTTGAGTGGGGGATATAAGCAAGAGAAAGCAGTGCGCGCGCACATTTTCTTTCTCTCTTCCTCTCATAGCCAAATACGTTTGAAGTTTCACTTCAGTCATGTGGTCATAAGCACACTTGGTTTTTTTATTCTTATCCTGTCTGCACCATTTGCAATATGAATGCCCCAAGTAGCAAACAATTGTCTTAAAAAGGTATTGTAGATATCTTGAAGACAAGTAGACTAATTCCAGCTGTTGTCTTGGCTAAAACTATTATGTCCCTCAAGATATCTTCTAGATACACTCCAAGAAACAGTTAAGTAAAAGTGGGCACAGTATTTAAGAACTTGTTAAGAAAGAGTTAATACTACTGTTTAGATAAACTTTAACCCTACTTAAGAGAGTATGGTTTTGCAGAACTCTTAAACACTGTCTTCAAGATATCTTGTAGGTTGACTTAAGATAAAGAAATAGACTTAAAGATATCTACAATACCTAATTAAAACTATCAATTTTGAAGTGCAGATATTCCATCTTGTCTTAGTGAAGTATAAATAAAAACTTATTTTGCTTTAAAGTGCTTTAAGTAATATTATTTTAGAAAACATGGTGAACTTTTAAAGTATTTTAAGACTTACGAAAATGGCGGTTTAACAACATTTTTTATGTCTAGAAAAGGCTTTCTTATGTCGTTGAATGCATTGGAAATTTAAAACGCATGATGATTTCTCGTGTAAAATCTATAGATAGTGCTATAGAACAGACGGGCTTTTAAAATACTAGAAAACAAACAAAAATATGTGGTATAATAATATTGCAAATTAAAAATTTTGTGCCATTTAGTGCAGAGTACTACATTTTTTATAAATGTGTAAGTTATTAATGTAGTTAGAATGACTATGACAAAAATGTAAGTTCAATTTACTCTGGTTTTTGATGACGTATTGTTGGAAAATGTTTAATATTTTTTTCACTTGTAGTGCAAAATGGCGTTAAATCTTATTTTTCTTAACGAAGTAAGATTTTAGACAATAATGATTTTGTAAGGCTAGTTCAGACAAAGTTAAGACAAGTTACACTTGAAGTAGTGCTAGTTAAGAGATATTATACTTAACCTTTACTAAAAACAGTATTGGTGAAGTACTATTTAATTTGTTTGGTATTAAGTGATTCTATAGTTTGATTTAGTTAAAACCAGATTACGTCTTAATGTTTTCTTAACTTGTCATTTATTGTTATTGTGTGGTTCTTGTTTATTTTGTGGTGGAAACAGGTTTATGTAAGATAGTCGAAAGAATATGATTAAATTAATATAGGTAGGTACCTCCTAATGTTTGAATTCGACGAAGCATAACAGAACACAAGGATTCAAATTCAGTGCTATAAGTAGCTTACTAATTGATATGTCGCAGGGAAATGAGGATATCAGGGATATCACGAAATCCCGGTAGATGTCGAATATTCTTGTTTATTACGTCTTTTTACTAAAAGTATGTAGTGATATGACAAAATACTAATATAAAATCAGAGATATGTCATTTCACTAAACTAAATGTAGTGAAATGAAGAATACTGTTGATGAATCAAGTAATAAAACAAAATTACAAATTAACTGGTGCATTTTTATTAGAAAATAAAGTTTTAATCAACTAAACAATAATCTGACAATGATATCAGGTATTATACCTTTTTCTATTACCTATGTGGATTCGTTCATTAGGTATAAAAATATAAATGTAAATAATAAAAAAAAAATTACTTGCGAGGCTCAACAATTAAGACAACGACTCACTCCTGATGGAAAATGGAAAATCTTGTTATTTATTTAAACAAAGCAGTGACTTGTGGCACCTTGAATTACACAAAACATTTAGCTTCTTGCAAATACATCTTTTGGTTTTGCACTGGAACTTTGATATTTCACAATTACGTTGTAGAAGTACAAATGTAGAAATTCTTCCAGCTAATGCATGGCTCGATTTTTATTCGGCAGTATCCGCTTTTCTAACATTTTACTAGATTTAGTTTAGTGAAACGACATATCACTGACGATAAATTGGTATTTTGTCACATTTATTTATTAAAACTTTATGCACAAGTAAAAACTGTACAAAGGCGGACTTAACGCCTTAGGCATTTTCTATACCAGTCTACACAGTCAGTCAGTCAGTATATCACTAGATACTTTTAGTAAGAAGACGTAATAAACAAGAATATTCGACATCTACCGGGATTTCGTGATATCCTCATTTCCCTGTGACAGATATATTGTTTAAATAACTTAAACTATCCAATTCCAATTTTCTTAGAAGCCACCCAAACTCAGGAAATAACTTCTGTTCTGCTTATTTGATAATCTCGACTCGGCACATTGGTTAAGTTTAATTTTTTATATTTTACTAGCTTCAGCCCGCGACTTCGTTTGCGTGAAACTTCTTGTTTCCCCCCAAAGCCACCCCGTCGTATCGCATCACCCGCCCGCGCTATCACTTAACGTTCTTTTTGGCTTTGTTTCTTTTTGCCCGGCTCCTAAGGGTCATAGCGTGCCTTCCTCAAGAATTGGGCTATCAAATGCAAGAATAATTTTTCAAATCCGACTGGTAGGTAGTTCCAGAGATTACCCCCTACATACAAACTTACAAACAAATTTTACCTCTTTATAATATTAGTATAGATAACACGCCGATGAAAGCTAACAAATCTTTTTAATTTTTCCACTTTATCCATATTTTGGTTCTGTTTGAAGAGAACGTCCCGTTAAATGTATTTTTACTCTAAACTTACTAATTTTAGTCAAAAAGGAATAAAAATATACTCAGGAAAATCAGTTTCTAGAAATTGGAATTACAATTATCTTAATTTTATCTACAAAATCAATTTCTTCTTTGTTTGTCTAAAAAAGTACTTCAGTTATTCAATTGCGTTTTAAGTGAGCTTTCAAATATTCTGAGTATAGTAAAAAAATATTTTTAGTATTAACTGTAGGCATACTTAATACAAACTAGTTTTGAGAATACTTAACTTGGTTTTTGGTATTCCTAATTTACTTAAGTAGCGGTTGTTTAAAACGATTTAGTATTAAAGAAAGAAAAGGCTTAACGAAATCCTTTTTGATTTAGCTAAATCCAACTTTAGATAAAGTATAGACATGTAAGATTTAATCACTATTCTTGTTTGCTACTTGGGGCTCAATCTTGACGTGTTAATTTAATTTTTTTCCTTCTGTTTTTATAATTTATATTCATCAGTCATTTACTTTCTCTATTTTTATTGTCTTTACTCCTAGTTAGAGCACACGTAAAAGAACCTTTTGTAATATTGTAAATTTCTATTGTGTGTGTGTATCCTCTGTTGGAGATCATCAAAAAATAAATAAAAAAATAATAAAACATTGAACATTGCTCGTATTTATTGACATTGACGAGTTTGCCGCGTCTCGCCGATTTACAAAGTCGTCACTAGACCGTCAATCGAGTTATTATAAAATCACTATAAACTTGTGTGTATCGATCACAACCTTATTTAGTATGATATAATGTTTGATTTTGATTGAAGTTTTTCCAACGTTTGCGTTATAAGTCTACTGATTTAGACACTTTATAATTGGGTATCATTTCTGCTATTGTTTATTTGCAAAGAGCTCTGTGCACATTTTTTTTTATAATTATTTCTACAATCATTATCATAATCATCCTATAACGTTTCCACTGCCACACAGACCTCCCTGTGAGAGGAAGAAGGCCATAATCCACCACGTGGGCCCAGAGGGGGTTGGTGGATGGCATATAACTTCGAATTTTGGTTTCTAGAACATGCTGGTTACCTCACGATGTTTTCGTTCACCGTTTTGAGAGCAGTGGTAATGAAATAAATTAATAGACAAAGTAATGTGCCTGCCTGGGATTGAACCCACGACCTTCGACACGTAAGTCGGGGCCGAACCACTGCACCACCACTGCTCGAAGCTCTTTCGACAATAGTCCAGCAGTATAAATCTGCCCTTTCTCTACCAACCCGCACTGGGCCTGCATGGTGGATGATTTACTGCGCACTCCCTCTCGAAGAGAGGGTGCCTGTGTCCCAGTAATGGGATCATTATAGGCTAATTATGATAAATCATCTAGATAAGTATCAAAATAATCATGTAGCGGTATCTACAACGTCATATTCGAACTACGCGTCATACTGACGTCACGCAAAATCCTGCATCTCGCAAGCAGAGTTTACCGCGCAACAAGCGTAAATAATACAACGGCCCGACATGAACGGCCAGACACAACACCCGTCTGGTCGGAGGATCCTCCCTTTTCCATGGAGGTTGAGCGAACTTTACACCCTGTTCCTCACCTGTACAATCACACTGGCACTAGCCTGTTTTCAAACGTGCAACTCGAGCTATTGACCCCTGGGTCACCACAACTTTCTCCACCAAATATTTAACACAAAAATCCAAAAGCTTTTAAGGCGCAAATTGCTATTGATATTGGCTTATCTCGACATGAAAGCAAACGTAGCACGAATGTTTGCTTTCTTTATTATAATACCTGGGAATATTTCGATTCCCACCCAGGACAAATGTTTGAGTGATGAGCACGATCATTTGTTCTGTGTCTGGGTGTAATTTATCTGTAATATGTATGTATTTAGAAATATATAAGTAGGTGTGTTTGTCAGTTGTCTGGTACCCATAACACAAGCTCTGCTTAGCTTGGGACTAGATGGCGTTGTGTGATAGTTGTGGAATATTATTATTACATTATTATTAATATGCTGATACGCGTTTACTTATAATCTACATACATACAGGGTGTGGCGTAAATAGTGGTCCACCGTGAAGGATTCGATATACCAAATAATTTACTCTAACATATTACAATTTTAACCATTTTATTAGTACATTTTTTTTAAATAAAAATCGTTCTTGAATTTGCACGAATATGTTAAAATATAAAAAATACTTACTTCTTATCAAAGCTCTAAATTTACATATATTATTATTATTATTAGCCTGTGACGTCTCACTGCAGGGCAAAGGCCTCCCTACTCTCTTTCCACCTCTCTCTGTTCAAAGCTGCTAAGGACCAGTTCTTGTTGAAGGAGTCCAGCTCATCCCGCCATCTCCGTCTGGGCCTGCCACGATGTCGTTTGCCATTAAGAGGGACCCATTGGGTCATAAGTTTGGCCCACGGTTCGTCTGACATGCGGCAGATGTGTCCAGCCCAGTTCCATTTTAGCGTGGCAGCTTTCCAAGTGACATCAGTTATCTTTGTGATGGAACGGATGGTCGTATTCCTAATCCGGTCTGTTAATTTGATACCCAGAATACTCCGTTCCATAGCCCTCTGGCAAACCTCGAGCGTGGACCTCTGCTGATTTGTCAAAGACCATGTTTGACCACCATATGTGAGGATGGGAAGTATGCACACGTCAATGAGTTTTCTCTTAAGGGACAAAGGAAGATCACCCTTCATTAGGTCTTTCATGGCCCAATAGCTCCTCCAGGCATTTCTGGTGCGTCTTGCAACTTCTTTGTTTTGTAAATTTACATAAACAACCATAATTTTACACGATAGCCCTAGTATTCAGCAGTAATTAACAAAAATCAAAATGAAAAAATAATGATTTTTGTTGAAACTACAACCAAATTTGTAACAAAAGGTAGAAATTTCGTAAATAAAAAAATATATATTTTCGGAACCCTTGGGTAAAAATGGTTAAAATTGTAATAAATATGTTATAGTAAATTATCTGGTATATCGAATCCTTAACGGTGGACCACTATTTACGCCACACCCTGTATACTTCTACGGTCATATACCAAGCTGTCTCTCTGGTATCCTTGTGGAGGTATGTGGATATTATACAGGTTGAAATTGAACACATGCGACAAATCGAAATGGGAGATTATACTCATCATTATGAACAACTTTTACTATGGGACCAAACCCGAAATCGCGAAAAAAAAAAATCAGCTGTTCCCTACATTTTGGCGAGTTATGCGAACATAAATGTAGGGAACGGCTGTTTTTTTTTTCGCGATTTCAGGTTTGGTCCCATAGTAAAAGTGGTTCATAATGACGAGTACAATCTCCCATTTCGATTTGTCTCATGTGTTCAATTTCACCCTGTATAGATTTTTTTGGTCTCATATGATTGAGCCACGCGTAGGTTCTTATTTTATTTAGTTTTGTGTAAGAACTTATTGAATATTTTATCAGCAATGGGAATTGAATGGACTGCTTGTCTTTCTACGTCGGTTTTTCAATGTTGATTTCAATTATCTTTTTGGGAGGGGGAATTTAGCAAAATAGCCCGTCTTCAATTTGTTTTTTCATGAAATTGATAAAGCGTACTGGAAGACGTAGCGTTGGAAAGCTTCCTACAAGGTGAACCGACGACCTTGTGAAGGCCGCAGGAACCCGTTGGATGCGAGAAGCACAAAACCGGTCGAAGTGGAGGTGCTTGGGGGAGGCCTATGTCCAGCACTGGACGTCTTTCGGCTGAAATGATGATGATGATGATGATAAGACTTAGGTTTAAAATAAAAATAATATTATTGTCCGCGCGGAACAAGGTGGCCGCGCCTTAGGTATGTGAGGGGTGGGACGGAGGGGTGGGAGCGCATTACTCAGTACGTATGCTGCGAACCGCCTCACCCCTGTCCCCACCTCAGCGTGCGGACTGTAGTAAAAACTTTTTATGGAACAGAAACACAAAATATTTAAAAAAAACATCGCGAAGTAAAATTTCACGTATTTTATATACCTTCTAATTAAGCCCTGTCACTTTTTTTTCGATATTTATATCTGAAGACTTGTATTACCAAGGGGTATCGTATTACCCAGTAACTGGGTTGTGAAGGTCAGACTGGCAGTCGTTCCATGTAAAATACTGGTATTCAGCTGCATCCGGTTAGACTGGAAGCCGACCTTAACATAGTTGGGAAAGGGTTAGGCAGATGAGATGTGATTTATATCTGAAGATTCATCATCGATTATAGGCTTAAATCGATGTTGACAAAGTTAGAATTCACTAACACTTGGAAACTTTACGAAATATTTACTTACTTTTGATGTGTTTAATAAACAAGTCTGAACTATTTAGTTTAGATTAATGTATAAATTATTTTGATTAGTTTCGTGCTCTATAACTAGTTCGGCTTGTAGTATGGTTATGTTAGGAGTTGGGACAGCTGAATTAAATTAGATCAGACCGCAGAAGCATAAATTATTATGTTGCGGAACTTGTAGCAATATTGGTTTATCTAAAGAAAGAAAATACATTTATTTAAGTAAAGTAAATAAGTAAGTTGTCTTAGCTAAGTTACTAACTTGCTTATTTATTATTAAGCTCACGAGGATTCTAGAAAGAAACAGTTTGATGTTCATCCATACTTAATATTATAAATTCAAAAGTAACTCTGCCTGTCTGTCTGTATGTTACCTTTTCACGCCTAAACCACTGAACGGATTACGATAAAATTTAGCAGAGAGATAGATTACTTTCCGGGGAAGGACGATAGTTTTTATCCCGATATTCCCACG
Source organism: Amphipoea oculea (assembly GCA_945859645.1). NCBI lineage: Eukaryota > Metazoa > Arthropoda > Insecta > Lepidoptera > Noctuidae > Amphipoea > Amphipoea oculea. Next base: position 19,694,155 of record OX243878.1, on the reverse strand, counting down.
CGATCGACACTAATGCAGGTAGTAAATAATAATCAAGTACACAAAACGGAGGCTGATGATTGGCAAACACGTTTAATTTCTTTTTATATTTTTTAAGTTGTGCGATTTCTTTTATCTTTTATTTTAAATACATTACATTGCACTACGAATACTTCAGCATACATTTCTAAAACAACTTCCTAATTGAAATCTTTATTTTATTGACCACCGCTGCATGCAATGTTTCACCTGCAAAATTCACCTACCAATTTACCGAAAAATGTAGCCATCCTTTTACTCACAAATATTTCACTTAAATCTAAAAAGTGCAGGTAACCAAGATAGTTTGCTGTCGCTCCACGGTTCAGCATTCACTTCAATTGATCACGAACGCCGCAAGCAACTCGGTTCGCGTGTTATTCGATTTCTCTCCCCAATGCCGAGTGGTTTGTTTCTTAGTGCACAATAAGAAAAAGTGAATTTAATCGTATTATTCGAAAACTTAGCTTAGTCTTCGAAATAGAGGGAGTTAGCAATTTGTAGTTGTCGGGTAATTGGTATATTCTTATCAAGAATGAAATTGGCTTGGAAAATAATTGAAAGAAAAGAAAGAAAGAAAATACATTTATTTAGCATAGACTAAAAGACACACAATACACCAGATACATACATCAAATAAAAACAAAAAGTAAAGATTAAAGTATAAAGTCCGATATAAAAAAAAAATTAAAAAAATAAGCAGGAAAGTGTGCCTCACGGCTGCGCTAAAAAAGGCCAAGTTCAGCAAAAATGCCAGACAACTAGTGCCTGACGCTGGTTTTCAACTGGACCTGGTCCTGGTCCTGGCATGGTTGTTAAGTTTTTACTTGAAACTGTTTTTCTTTACCACTGTCAATTCCATTGTATCGTGATCGTGAGCGCGCTGAACACGAATTTTATTATTAGGTATCTTCTGTTTGACGCTTTCCAAGATTGTAATGTTATTCTTGCTTACTTTTTATCTCTTAACTAGCTTCTGCCCGCGACTTCGTCCGCGTGAAATTTCACCCTCCCTCCATTCACCCTCTTAGGGTTGGAATTTCGAAAAACACTTTCTTAGTGGATACCTACTCTTCACAAAGAACACACCCTCCGCGTAACCTACGACAAACTTATTATTTGCGGTTGGCACAGTAATCGGGTCTAGAGATCGAACCGCAAAATTAAGTTTGTTTTTTATTGTATATACTTTTCCGGGATAAAAAGTACCCAGTGTGGTGCCCAGGATATTAAATACCAAGTTTTATCGTAATCGAACCGGTAGTTTTTGCGTGATACCTGAACAAACAGACAGACAAAAATTTTTTAATCACATTTTTGGGTTCGGTGTCGGTCTAGTAACACCCCCTGCCATTTATTTTTTTTTATATTTTCAATGTATAGAATTTTCACTTCTACAGATTTATTATAAGTATAGATAAAATGCATGTCAATATTTTGCATTAATTAATTCTTCCACAAAAAAAAGTGGCACTCCGGGAGTGCTGACAGAAGTGAAAACAAAACACAAACATAATACTTTGCCATCACTCACTGACTTATCGGGTATACTTTAAAACCGAGTACATCCCGAGGACAGCCAAACATATCTAAAGCGGCGTGGTTACGGTAACAGTGGCGCGAATTTAATAGTTTTTCCCATGTCGAAAAATGCCAAACGCGCCTAAAGAAGTTTTCACTTCAAAAAATTGGTTTATTACCATTAAATGGTGGATAAATGACGTCACAATGACTAGTATTTTCCACTGCTCATGTTTCTAACAGAAACCCTTATTTAGGTCTTACGATACCTCAGGGATTCATTCGTTACCTGACCCATAAAACATTATACCAACTTTAGTAGTATAACACCAAAATTTTGTAACGAGAGCAGCTTGATTTCCACTTTTGCCTACATTCGGTATTTTCATCCTAATGCTAGCAGAAACGTTATCTCGTCTAGACCGAATATTGGTAATGGATGTATAAAACTTTATTGAACTTCGTACAAACATGATTAATGATACTAAAACGTCGATGAGAGGAAAAACCATGTAGCAGTTTCTTATCTGAATAAGGCGATTGAAGGCTGTGGATACTGGGTGCGAAGTTTGAAGACAAACTTTAGCAATTACGTATTAAAACATGTTTTTTTTTTATTAACGTCTTTAAAATTAACTTGGATGTCGAACAAAGCAATTTGCAGCGGCATTTTAAATAATTATCTCGGCAAAACGCTCATGAAGCCAATATAGCCAGTTCTGAAAAACTCAATTCAGTCCATTTATTAATTTTTTGAACTTGTCATGTCTTGAAATACAACTTGTTTTTTTTATATCCCATAACTCTAGGGGGTCATTGTGCTCATCATTATGAACAACTTTTACTATGGGACCAAACCTGAAATTGCAAAAAAAAATCAGCTGTTCCCTACATTTATGTTCGCATAACTCGACAAAATGTAGGGGACAACTGATGTTTTTTTCTCGATTTTAGGTTTGGTCTCATAGTAAAAGTTGTTAATAATGATGAGTACAATGACCCCTTAGAGTTATGGGATATCAAAAAAAAAACACGTTGTATATTTATATCCCTTTTACTTTGACACTAGAAAAATGTAATTAATTGTAATACGACCCGGGAACACATGTATACTTAGTAATATACACAAATTTATACGGGTATAGGCGGTTTGTCTGTTTTGACTTAATAAAATTAATCGCATGGGGGCGTAGCATCATAATATCAAATCCGAAAAAACTACGCCTCCGGCCGTGACGTCAGTGAAAGTGTTAACAAAAATCTATTTTTATTTTAAATCACAAAAATGACGGTAAAGATTTTCATATAACTCCGCACTTGTCGTACCTTATAAACTCAATAGCACCCACGTCCGATCAAGACGAGGCGAAGATACAATCGATCAAATATTCGCGAAGCTACGCTATCTCCCAGCTTACCGTAGATATCCAATTATAGAAGCATTGTGCCTGACAAGTCTATTGAACTTCCTCTAGCTGAAGTGCATAATTTAGCTAGGTCTCAGAAACTGGTGCGTTCAGTTATTGATGTAGATCGATCAACATAGTTAAGGGAGTCCGTTCAAGTCCGTGGGTTGGACTTAGGGTATCTGTTTAGTGTTGTGCTGTTGTTGTCGACAAGTTTCTGTCCATTAGGTCTGTGATAGATGTTGGGAGCTCATAAAGTGTAATACTCACATTGGCCTTATCAAGATTTATTGCACTAACTAGCTTCTGCCCGCGACTTCGTTCGCGTGAAATTTCTCATTCCCTCGACCCATCTCGTCGTATTCCATCACTTGCCCGCGTCTCCTGCTCTATCACTTCGTTTCCCCATAACGATTTTGCTCGGCTCCTAAGGGTCATAGCGTGACGTTTTATAGCCTATAGCCTTCTTCAAGAATTGGGCTATCAAATGCAAGAAGAATTTTTCAAATCCGACTGGCAGTTCCAGAGATTACCCCATACACCTCTTTATAATATTAGTATAGATTGGTAATACGGCTTGACTTAGTTCGTTTTTGAAACGAAATATATTAATTCTCTTGTTATCCGATATCGCGACAGCAAAAACAAGCTTACATTTTTTTAATTTTTGAGTAATATTTCCACAGTCATCGGTAGTCAGATAGGAAACGCCGACCTCATCTAGCTTAAAAAAATATGATTGACGTGTAAAAGTGTTTGTACAAACCTACTTACAGAAAATAAATCATTTATCACAGTCAGTATAAATGATTACTTTTTAATTACACATACGCAGGTACAGTTTTTAGTTTTTAACTAACAAAGTAGTTGCAATGAGACTACATCAACGTCCATTTTAATCATTCTTTAAAACAGAAAGTATTCCACCCTCAAAAATAGTAGGTATAACAAAAATATGTTTTCTTTTGACCAACGTTAATCTACGGCGTTTGCCAGCTGACATTTATCTTTTTTTACGCCTAGATTTTATGTCGCTGTAAATTTTACTTTTTATTCGTTTTTTGTTCTCTCAAATTACGCCACTTGTATACATTTGAACAAAAACGCAAAGAGACCTTGTTCTTGAAAATGGGTCAGGATTTTTTAGTGTAAATAGATGTGAAAGTAAAAGCTCTCTTAGTTAAATTAACCACATTTGAGAGTGAATTTTTTATCAATTTTGTTTGAATATGTGTCGTCGTGGTTTCGGTTTTTACTGTTTTACTTAATCTAGGGATCCCTACTTAGCAGAGGGAATTCATATTATGTGGACTGAAAACTTTGAAATGTTAGTTCAAAAAAGAACACACTATACCTAACAGTGCATAAAAAATGAAGACAACTTTTCATCTTCATTAACCTTTTATAATATCAAGTGTATAATGTAGTTTTGCTCTTAAAATCAGAGCGGTTGATAGATTGAGAAACTGTGTTGTTTATGAGCAAAACTCATAATCTTCCTGTTTGTCCGTTAACCATAATAACTTACATTTTATATCTGCAACAAATAGGGCAAAAATTGTCTCTTTATAGACTACACATAGTTTCTCAATGTGTATTTTTCTTCGTAGTGTCGATGGCACGACAGTGAATTAAATTTTGATGATCCTAAACTTCGCCACAATGTGTATTATAAACTAGCAATGTGTGGTACCTAGTCGATAAGCTTAGTTAGTTGATTATACCGGCACACGATCTGTATACGATGTATTATTTTTATTTATTTTATTATTAGCGGCCCGCCCCAACTTCGGACAGGTTCAATTATTTTTGTAGAATTTTCAAAATTTTCTTTCATATAAACTTTGTCCTAACAATACCGAACACGACAAAAAAAGTATTATCCAATTTGGTGCAATCGTTCGGAAGTTACGTGCGTACATACATTTCGACGATTCATTTTTATTTATATAGATTTCTGTACAAACAGTAAAATATGTACTTGTGATACGATAGAATTGTAATTTGAGTACAAAGGCACTACTTATTTTTTAAGAATTTTCATTCAACAGACGTGCGAAAGGAGAAGTTATTGTGATATTCACAGTTATGAACTTATGAGGAAATGTAGTGTTCTTTTAGATATATTTTTTTTATTAAATTTTCGCTTTTATCTACTAGGTACATAATACAGGTTGAAATTGAAAACATGCGACAAATCGAAATGAGAGATTGTACTCATCATTATGAACAACTTTTACTATGGGTCCAAACCTGAAATCGCAAAAAAAAAAATCAGCTGGTCCATAAATTTTTACGAGTTAGCGAACTTAAATATAGGGAACTGCTGATTTTTTTTCGCGATTTCAGGTTTGGTCCCATAGTAAAAGTTATTCATAATGACGAGTACAATCTCCCATTTAAATTTGTCGCATGTTTTCAATTTCACCTTGTATATCTGGAAAATATAATATTAAGTCCAATTATTCCATTAAATTTCATATATTATTCCAAGAAAAACGTATATTAAGCAATCAAAACCTAAAGCAACAAAGATGATATCTTATTCACTCAACAACATAATACAAAAAATGGCCACAAACATCAAACATCTACCAGAGAATCATATCTCGGAGCTTTTAATCTAAAGAATGGAGGCACTAAACAAACGAATAAATCCAAACTTCGCTTTTGTCCTGTTTATTGTCGTATCATGACAAATAGCGTTACACAGACTGGAAGATTACACGGATTACTCACGAATTGAAGCTATGACGGAAATAAATTTGGAGGAAATTTTATGGAGTCAATGTTAATGCCAGTGCAAATCATAAAATGATTATTAAGCGTGAATGCAGTATTTGAGTTTGATTCCCAGTTCAAACGTTTTAGAGTCCAGTTCTGACAATGGTTTAGTTCCAATGCGAATAATTATGTAAAAGTGATAATTGAATAACGATTTCTAGGTTATGGAATTTTATGTCAATTCAATCCCAAATCTCCATGTTTTCTGTTTTTACAAACGCTTACACTATAAATTAGTCCTTACAGCTTCTCCGGGCATTGGTATGAGTGATATAAATAGGAGTTATTTTATTATTATTAGCCTGTGACGTCCCACTGCAGGGCAAAGGTATCTAGACAAATTAACCCACCGCGCTTGTCTAGTGCGAGTTGGTGGGTGTAACAGTGGACCGCCTGACTGGGTCCGTGGGCGCCGCCTTTGACGTGCTAGATGTTCATCAGCTGCCGCTCTGAGTTGATATCCTGCACTAATATCGACTGTTCCATCCGAGCCTATTTGGGTGTATTTATCCCATAGCCTACGGGTGGCGTTCTACATTTAGTTCAATACTAAATGCACGACAGTTTAAAGTCATATCGAGGACTTATAAATATGATTGGTTTGTAATAATCGAAAACTAATGGCTTAATTAATTAGTAGAAAATGCCCAAGGCATTAAGTCCGCCTTTGTACAGTTTTTTACTTGTGCATAAAGTTTAAAAAAAAAAAAATTACAAGTACACACCTACCTACAACACTCAGAAAATGGACAACCAATTCCACTTGCGACCTGTGCAATTTAATCTTACAGAATCACTTACTATCTATAACTTCTAAAACTCGGAACTCCTAGGCCCACAAAACTGCAGTTTTACTACAGTCTATCAGGCAAATACCGCAACACCTCTAACTGTGTCACTTAATTCATACCGTTCACATAGCGATTGAGGTGACCATTGTTCAGAACCGCCTGCCTATGAAAATAATCCCAGGCATGCCTGCTGTTTCATATAGCATCGTTAATACCCGAACCAGGTATTAACGTATTACATTTTTCTCGTTTAAATCGGCTATCCCCATAAAATTATGGGGTCAATTTTATTATGTTAGGCTCACGTGTTGGGTATCATCAGATAGCGATAATTATGATAGATGTTTTGAATGAGCTTTTGTGTATGCCCCGTCGTATGTAACGTCTGAATACATATTGTTTGAAATTTATTAAAACTTATTCATAATTATTAATCAATGTTTTTTAAATTAACAATCAAAGTAATTAAGTTCATTAAAAATGTACATAGACGATGTTATCATTTATCTATTTTGAAACTCGATGTGATCTAAAAAGTAGTTCTACGGTTATATAATTTAATGATCTACTGTATACCTACTATATGCTTCAATATCCATTGAAGCATATCGTAGGTGTACTTGTCCTGATACTCCTATCAGGACAAGTATACCCAAACATTGAAGATCCGATTGAAACGAAAATTTAATTATTTGGTCCGAATTTTCCGTGTGATGACAGTAAGTTTTAATCGGATTTTCGTGTTGATTCGAGGATTAATGATGGATGTGAATCTCATTGGATGCCGTTTTTCCGTGCAAGCTGTTGTTCATATTAAAATGGATTACATAATTTAAAAGGAAAATGTTTTTAATCAGTCAGATACAGAGCAATTCCTTTGTCCTGTTGATCTGAATTTCTCTGAAATGGATGTTGCGAGCATTTCTTGTATAAGATACCCATTTTCGCCTAAAGCTAGTTCTGCAAGAAACATAAGCTCGAACGTATTTCTCACAAAAGTTGCAATAAAAAAATGCTTATTAGCATTTTTCCTGGTAAAAGAGCTGAACAATATGAAAGAAAGAATATCAGAAAGTCACATATGAAATACTTTAAATATCCAACTTTTCGAGAAGCTCAGCAAAAAGCTGTTCTATCGCGTCGCATATCTAAGTGTAGGTTTACGAAAGTTACAATGTAATATACTACGAATATGATAAGAAAGTGGGACAAATATAATTTATAGTCTATTATGATATGGAATATTTCTGGCAACTCCTTGGCATTTTGGGTGTGAAGTATTTGATTTGTGTGCCCAAAATTTTTGTAACAGGTCTTAGCATTTCTAAAGTTATAGGAAAACTCCAGTTTTGTTCGTTCTTTACGATCTTGCTGGTTTATCCGGTATAACGTCACTATACGTTTTTGGTTTACGTTAGTTAAAAGGTCAGTTTAATTTGCAAATAATTCTTGTTCATTTTCAAGGTTTTTTTTTGTTCAACAATTTCTTTTGAGTCCAGTAGAAATAATTTAGTAAGGTCGCTGAATTTGAACAGAACTGATGTAGGCATGTTCCATACAATTCTATCCCAACCAAATGGTGACGATGCGAAGGGTTTGTTCAATTTCATGGCCCACGATCTGTGAAAGTACAATTGTTTAGGATACGATGGGACTGGCATACGCTGTGCGTAAAAGCCCCTATAAATAAATAAAGAAAAAATAAATTCTTTACCTAACGAACTAGAAAATTACATTCAAATAAGCTCCTACCAAGCTCTTCTATTAGGCTTATAATAAGCTTTCCCTTTGAAAATGTATCAACCCTAAGCCACCTTACGCTTCCTTCCCCATAAATGTAAAACCGTCAGAACACATACATATTCAACAAAAATAAATTAATTCTATGTTTGCATAGGTTCTGAGCAGTGTGAAAATTCTTTCCAGACTTAATTTGACATTTCTTCTACAAAGGTCTCGTGCCCTGTCCTTTTGTACGGACTAAAGCGTCTCCACTGAGTAAATATTGGAGGTCCAAAGCCGCATATTCAATATACAAATGTAAGGTAATTTAGTCGTCAAGGGATTCCATTTCGGGAGAGTGGAAACTCTTTGGTATTATGTAGACAAAACTTTTCTGCGTTTTCTATGGATGAATTTTAAATCAGAAACATATTTGCACTTATGCACTTTGCCATACAACGTTTCGATCCTGCCAGCCTTTTGGGCAATGTTCCTGTTGACAGCGATGCGGACGAATTCTTTGATGCCCTATAATTATTTTGTTTATTTTTTCATATAATTGTACATATTATTATAGTTTATATGTTAGCTTATATTATGTAAATATCTATACAAATAAATAAAGTTTTATCTTTGCACTTATTAATAAGCACCTTTTTAAATTATATCAAAACTGGTGAAGCGCGCTTGAAACTAAACACATTAATTTGTTACTTATCTAATAAATTCATGAGAACTTTTTCTGTTCATCCTATAAAGGTTTTTTTGGAAAAAAATGTTGATTGCGATAACCCTACATTTTACTACTTTTCCGGTTTTTTTTTTTTATGTGTGCAATATTGGACAATAATGAGTATTCTATTATAGATCTATACTATAACAAACTAGCGTTCCGACCCTGCTTCGCACATGTGCAATGAACTGATGTGTCCTATATCTTTGTTAAATATTAATGTTTTATATACATAAACCATCCGGAATAAAGTCTTTTAAATGATGGTGAAAACCTAATAAAAATCCATTATAATTATAGTTTAGAACATCAAAGTGGTCACATACATAGACATGAAAAGAGACTTTGATATTTATACAACTTAGACCAGCACCCTAATTGCATAACTCACTAACAAACGGAATCTGAAACATTTTGAAGCCAATTGCTAATCCATTGCTTCATAAGTTCGAAAAAATTGTTTGCTTAACACGTAAATAACGCAATGAATGTTGTTGAACTGTCAAAATGAAACCGATTCCGATTGATAAAGTGTTACGCAATTTCCCCGCAGATGGCGTGTCATGACGGCTTAATGCCATCATGATTCCAGTGTAAGAGAGAGACGGAGCTATACATGACCGATAGCACCATCCCTTTTTCGCACTGAAATCATGATGGCATTACTACTTCGTAATACGGCGGCCCCAGACTTAGAAAAAAAATGGATCGAAAGCGTGTAAACAGTTTCGATCCATTTTTTTTAAATAGCAATACAAACATTTTTCCTATTACGAAGTGGAATCAGCATAATATGATTCAAGGGCCTATCCCGCAATGCACTCGAGGGCCACTTCAAAACATCGAGTTCCAACCGACTTTGTGAATAAACTTACCTAATTTGCTCCCATTTTAGAACCAATTTTTCCGTCCTCTTCGGTGAAGGATGTATATTTTTCATTTTATCTTTGAAGGAAAAATAACTTTGGAAGATAAAATTACAGTAGTTTGATGAATAAAATGTTTTAAAATTAAATGACGACCTATTTTATTTTTAACGAATGCTTGACCTGTATTATTACAAATAAAAATTATACCAGGCTATTGTCGTCAGCTTTTTATTATCATCTACCAGCCTACAAGTACACAGATCTTAATACTTCTTGAGCAAAGAAAGAAAGAAAATACATTTATTTAGCACAGACTAAAAGACACACAATACAACAGATTAAAAAAAAAAAAAAAAAACAAAAAATAAAGATCAAATAAAAGCACACAGTCCGATGTAAGTATTTAGCAGGAAAATGTGCCTCACGGCTGCGCCAAAAAGGCCCAGTTCACCAATAGTGCCAGACAACGAGTGCCTGACGCTGTTTTTCAACTGGACCTGATGTGTGAGGTGACGGACGTAAATCAGTTTTACACTGCAACGTGACGTGTGTATGCATACTTAAATTAAAAAAAAAAAATAGTAACGAATCAGTAGATACCTACATAAATAGTGTGAGTTGAATAACATTCCAAAAAATAAGCAAATGAGACGACATGTATATAATATGATATGATAATTATGATCGTACAAATGAGGCTGATAAAAAGAAATGAGTTGAACTAATCTGGAAAATGACGTCAGAATCCCTTTATCCTCAAATCTGCATAGGACATTACATTACTCAAACCCCAACGACTAATCTGCGGATTAAAAACCAAACGCACAAAGAAGGCGATCCGCATTATCCTTCAGACTTCCTATCGAGAGGAAATATGAGACGAAAGATAGAAGGAAAGTAGTACCTATATAGTTCTTAATACCATTGACATTTCATTCCGTTCCACGGAACCACAACAACTAAAACTAATTTATTTCCTCGGAGATAAAGATTCCGCTTGTCTGTTCCGGGAATCGAATCTCGGTACTCGTGATTGCATTCAGGCACTTGGATTGCGATAGAAAAGCTAAATGGGGAATTTAATTTTACCCGCCAATTGGTTCCTATTTATAAAAAACGGATTATACTCAAGGCAGGTTTTGGGAAACGAGTGTTTATAAAGAGTCTTTTGAAAATATGTTCGTGATGATTCACTTGTGTTTTTACTTTGGAAAACAAGTTTTTAAATTCGCTATCTCACCCATTTTGTTCATTGGGTTAGGTATAACTGGCGAAATGTGTTTTTTTTTATACAGCTCAGCCGGCATTTTAGTCGGCGATGTGTGCGAATTATTTTAAGTTATTTAATAATATCAGTTTTACAGACCAACGTTGTATTATTTCACAATAAAAACATATATAGGTTTATTTTATATTGACTAGCTAAGCTGGGTGTCAGCTACCACTATATAAAATTTTATCAAAATTGGTCCAGCCGTTTGTGCATGAAAAAGTAACAAACACGCAAACTTTCGCCTTCATAATATTAGAGTGATTTAGCACAAACGAGTACCTGAAATTGGGGTGGTCAAATGAATGTGATTTACATTTCGAGTTTCGAGCCCCAATGAATACTCGTAATATTACCTGGAGACCGAACGATATTAAAAGCTGAAATAAATTACAGAATTGTTCGAATATTTCATCGAAGTAGCAACCGGGGATCTAAACACTTAAAGTAATAGCTCCTTTGAAGCTTACTGGCTTAAGCACTGGATTGTCGCTCGAGCGTCCTACATTAGTGGCAAGTCTGGTCGCTTGAACTAGATGGGTACTTGAATTCGCCAATAGTACGATTTCTCTAAAATTGTTTGGCGTTTTAGAGTGTTTTGATTTTTTGTTAAGACTATTGGGTGTATTAAAAGTATTATTGAAGTGAAAACTTCTTTAGACGCGTTGGGTATTTTTTGAGATGGGAAAAAACCATTGAACTCGCGCCACTGTTACCGTAACTGACACCGCTTTGGATGTGTTCGGCTGTCCTCCTGATGATGTTTTAATGTATATCCGATATGTTAGTGAGTGATGGCAAAGTATTCTGTTTGTGTTTTGTTTTCACTTCTGGTGACACTCCCAGAGTGCCATTGTTTTTATATGCTGGTGTCTATACCACAAGGCAAAAATGCCGAAAAAAATCCATTTAATTTTTTACTTTATTTTTGTTATTTATTGTTATCGCTATAAGCAGCAACAAGGAAAATACACATTCTGAGAAAATTACAACTGTCTACCTGTTACGGTTCATGAGATACAGCCCGCTGACAGACAGACGGACGGACTGACGGGTGGATGGACTGACGGACGGACGGAGAGCGAAGGCTGCCCGTTGGCCCCATTAGATACGGAACTCTAAAAACGATTTTCTCCTAAAGCGTTGAGACATAATGGTGTTACGAACCCAGTTTTGTTGAAACCATACTAGGTGTAAGAGGCATTGTGAAGGCCGCAGGAACCCGCTGGATGCAGGAAGCATAGAACCGGTCGAAGTGGAGGTGCTTGGGGGAGGCCTATGTCCGGCAGTGGACGTTTTCCGGCTGAAATGATGATGTAAGATGTCTTTTCTCAACGTTGTAATCGTTATTTCACGAGAAATCACGTTTGAATTTCGCGTAAGTATAAGCGTATAAGGTATGTTCATGATTGTACAAATAAAAAAATGTCTTTCAAGCTTGCTATAAAAAACTAATAATTTCACAATGTGCAGACGCCAGCACATCAAGCTCCTACAATCTGACAACTTTCTTTAATAGATTTTCAACTTTATCGCTAAAGCATAAGGTTCAGAGTTGATTGGGAAAATTTAACAGTTTCGGGTAGCTTGATGTGCTGACGTCTGAACAAACATTTTATATTTATGTTACCATTTTCCTTTGTTAGCCAGTACAATTGAAGTTTGGCAAATAAAGAGAAAATATTTAAATATTACACATCTAATCCCGGATACTATCACTTTGCCAAATTCTGCGTGTATACAGGGTGTGCCAGAATGGTGAGGTCAAATTTCCGCCTCTCCGCCAAAAAGTCCGCCTTTGTATTGTACCTTTTTTGTGTGCGAGAAGCTTAAATATATAAATTTAAGAGTAACGTACAAACCATCAGACTGAAACTCCAAGGGTCCCACATCGTAACACAAAAAATAACTCAACCGTCCTTTACATTTTGGTCGAGTAGGTATCGAAATTTTGTATGGTACAGTTGCTATTTTTTTCGCTATTACGATGTTGGTCCCACGGAAAAAGCTGTTCAGTTATAAATCTGAATTGACGTTACGACTCTTGAGGAAGCCGATATAATTATATAAGTATAGTAATCGCTATTATTTAAAGTGTTTCAAAATTAACCTAACAAACTTTAAGAGGTGCTTTAGACCATTGAACTGAACAACTTTCACTATGGGACCAACTCTGCAATCACGAAAAAAAAACAGCTGTTTATTACAAAAGTTCAATTTATACCTGCTTGACCAAAATGTATGAAACAGCGTATTTTTTTTTTTGGTGACCATAGAGTTGGCCCCATTGTAAAAGTTGTTCAGTTCGATGGTCTAAAGCACCTCTTAAAGTTTGTTTGGTTAATTTTGAACCACCTTAAATATTAAAGCGTATTCAATGAGCTGGCAATTACTCTCAACGTAAATAAATAATAGATACTAGTATTTCTAATCTGACCTTTGCCTAACACGGAAAAAGATTCGTGTTTTTGGGATGCATGAAGAAGCCTCCTCGTGTAGTGCAATTTGTTCCTACGGTTACTCAACTGAACCGAGCGCGCGGCGCATCCTGAACAGTCACACCCAACACCTTATTTGACTGGCCAATTCTTCCCTTGCGGTGGTAGGGCTAACGCCCGCCTGGTTTGCGACCACCCTACCACCGGGGTCCGGCGTCAAGCAGTCTGCTGTGTTTCGTCGATGCGTGGGAGTTCCAGTGCCTTAAGCATCTTCCGGGCACGATCGTTCCATCATAGACCTCATCCATCGCTTTCCATCAGGCGTGATCGAGGTCAAGAGCGGGCCCATTCAGTAATAAAAATAAAAAAAGATACGTGTTAACGACTGTGCCCTTTACCTAAAGGCTACATTCGTCGACACGTGTATTTCTTCTCATGGCTGTAACACGCGATTGTTCAATAAAGGTCAGAATGCCACAACATTAAATAAGTCTTAGTGTAGTTCTTGCTAAAGTGACATCATTTATTACGTCGGAAAAATGATCCAAGTTATCTGTTAGGGACACTGATGGCAGTAATGGAAATCATTGCTATGATTATACAATAAACTAGCTGCGCCCCGCGGTTTCAGCCGCGTAAAAGTCGACTCTGTAAGAATATCGGGATAAAAAGTAGCCTATATGTTAATCCAGGGTGTCAGCTACATTCGTACAAAATTTTATCAAAATTGGTCCAGCCGTTTGAGCGTGAAGAAGTAACAAACATATAAACACACACACTCACAAACTTTCGCCTTTGTAATATTAGTGCGATAGTGTGATACAGAGCAGTGGTGGTTTAGTGGTAACGGTCGCAACTGACGAGTTGTAGGTCATAGGTTCAAACCCAGACAGGCGCTTTACTTTCTTCTTCTTAGCATGTCGATAGCAATCTAAATGGACTCGGCCCTGAATTCGGCTACTTGTTTGGCGCCATCACAAGCGTCCATCAGTTCCTGTAACCTGCAGCTGACAGGACACGCAGGACACGATATTAAGTATCCCATCGTTGTACACTCCAAGGCGGAGTCGTTTATGAATCTCCACCTGAACAGCTTTACTTTGTATAAATTATTTCATCACCACTGCTCCCAAAACAGTGCAACAAAATATTGTGAGAAAATCGGTATGTCCTAGAACCAACAATTCTAAGATATTATGTGACATCTGAATGACCCGCACTGGGCCCGCGTGGTGGATTACGACCCATTTCCTTTCACAGAGAGGAAGCCTGTTGCCCAGCAGTGGGATCGTTTTAGACTGATTATGCTATACTATAATTGAGATCACATAAATGAGATCATTATGAAAAAAATTTCATTCCGCATACAATTATTAATTTTATTCCATCTTCCCGCTTACATTACAATATTTAGTTTTTTTTTTCAAAGAAAAATAACTAAATATTGGTCTATAAAATAAAAGATTCCGTATACGAAATAAACAATTTGTACATATCCGGTAGCATAGAGAAAAGTAAATACAACCGAGCCAGCACAAAACCGATCGCTACGATCGCGTAGCAGCGTAGCCGTGACGTCATTCTACGACGTAGCTACGGCGTAGCCCAATTTATACGAAGCCGGCGAATTGTACTTTCTACGTTGATAGATTTGGCTATATCGTTATGGCGGAAATATTCGGAGTTATAGCAACTATAAGTCTAGGCTGATATCAGAATATCTAGCTTAGTTTACAGGACTATAAGACCAGCAGTTAAGCTTTATTAAATACTAGCTGCGCCCCGCGGTTTTACTCACATAAGTTTCGATCCCGTGAGAATATCGGAATAAAAACTATCTTATGTCCTTTCCGGGACTCAGACTATCTCTATACCAAATTTCATCTAAATCAGTTTAGTGGTTTAGGCGTGAAAAGGTAACATATAGACAGACAGCCAGAGTTACTTTCGAATTTATAATATTAGTGTGGATTATGCTTATGCAATGATACATTTCTTAATACAAAAATCTTTTGTATTTTACTTACTCTCACAGAAAAGCCTTGACAACTTCCTTTATCAAATTATCTCCTTGTCACCCAAATTCGATTGAAAGTTATTCCGTATTTAATCAATTAATTACCTCCAACTTTTTGTCCAATATTCGGGCCAAACATCTTACTTCTTTCTTCCCTTTGTGACGAACTCCACAATTTCAAACTTCGGATACTGCTCATAGTACTGCAGCTGAGTTAGATTTTGAAGACAGTTGGAGACAAAGACAAAAACTTTCTAGTCTCGGTTATTTTGGGCTCCTTTCATGAAACGTGAGGCTTCGTAGTGCATTTCCTGATGTTGGTGTGTATGAGTTATAACAATTAGGTGAAAACTTAGGTGTATACAGGAATATATATCTATGTTTTCATTTAACTTTAAATGAAACGAGGAAGTTTGTTTATTATTGGTGCTAGTAATTCATCTGGTTTACTCGAAAAGCACATAAAGCCATACCTAACCCATTGAATGTCGTAATTACAGACACAATTAAAAAGCCATTGTGTCTCGCGTAGATCTACGTTCCGACAGACGAGAGGTTAAAAGAGTCACCAATTTGATATTGATATGATTTTTTCTGCATCGTTCTCATATGTATAATTTTTAACATGAATGATGTAACTAAGACTTTGTAACCGTATTATTTTGATTTAAAAGAGTGTCCATGGAGTTTTTTGGCCGTTCTTCTCCATAGGTACCTACGCTTTGGCATAGGCAACTAGCTTCATTTTTCTGACTGACCGACCGACTTGACAATTCAAAAGTGCCTGTAATTGGTTTAATTGAAATGAATGCTTTGAGTTTGAGTTTGATAGCAAGACTGCCTTTTGTACACGGCACGGTTTCATTACGGTACGGCGCATACACGGCGCCGTAGAAAAAAAACTGTTACGAAACGAAAAGGTTTCCATATTGATTCACACAACACTGACTACCGTGCCTAAAGACGGCAAATAAACCATAGTTTTTATTGCCATATATGTTAAGAGTGTAGCGGACGTACCATATTAAGTATTTATTCTTTTTTTTTACTTGTAAAATTAATTAGGTTTATCAAACATTTTTTTTTGTTATTCTGTACTGTCCTGGCAAAGGCTTCCCCCAAGTCCTTCGAAAAACTCTTTTCCCGCGCCATCTCGAACCATCCCTCGCGGTACGCGTCCAGGTCATCTCGTCAACTCTTTCTGGGCCGGCCTCGGCGACGCCGTCCATCTTAAGGCACCCATTGTGTGGAGATTTTTGCCCAGCGGTCATCGTGCATACGGCTGATGTGTCCCACCTAATCCCATTTGAGCCTGGCAGCCTTCTTTCCTACATCCAGTATGCCCGTTTTGGAACGCAGCGTGGTGTTCCGAATTCTGTCCTGTCTTTTGACACCCAGAATGCTGCGTTCCATCGCTCTTTGGCGAAACTCCAAGGCGAAATTTTTGCGACATGAGCGAAGAAACATAATGCATTCTTAAAAATAAAATTACATTGCAAAAATGACCCTTAAGGCTAACAGCACACGCATAATACAATAACAGTATCATAGTTCGAGGAGCTCATTCAAAACACTCTCCGTATCAGCCATTTGGTGAAGACATCGTTGGCGTCTTGAGTGATTGGCTTCGACGTTGCGGGT
Source organism: Amphipoea oculea (assembly GCA_945859645.1). Taxonomy (NCBI): domain Eukaryota; kingdom Metazoa; phylum Arthropoda; class Insecta; order Lepidoptera; family Noctuidae; genus Amphipoea; species Amphipoea oculea. The sequence continues at coordinate 19,676,945 of OX243878.1, read as the reverse complement.
CAAAAATATACAAAAATGTATGCCATAAAAGTTGTTCGTCTAAGAATGTACAGTCAACAAAGAACATAGTATGCAAGATCGTCGGATATAGTTGAAGTTTAGTAAGAAACCGATAGATGTTCTCGAATATTTTTTTTTTATTAATAGAAAAGAAACAGTTCATTTATCAAATTAAATTTCAGTCGACAACATCCATCGGTTTCTTACTAAACTTGAACTTTATCCGACGATCCTCCATACTTATCCCTTTTGTTGACTGTATATGTGAAACATGAATAAATGACTGGAGTGTTTGAAAGCTCCCCTATTCCTTGTATCCACAAATGAGACTGAAATTTAAGATGTCCATAAAAATTTTTTTGTCGCTACAATACACCTTAAAATGTAAGAGGCAGTAGACAAAGATACTTCAAATTAAGTTGCGATCAAGAATTTTGTCGCATCCATACTATCCATACTTACTAATATACTTACTTATATTATAAATTCGAAAGAAACCCTGTCTGTCTGTCTATATGTCTGTCTGTCTGTATGTTACCTTTTCACGCCTAAACCACTGAACCGATTTAGATGAAATTTGGTATAGAGATAGTTTGAGTCCCGGGAAAGGACATACTCGTAGCGCATGCTTAATGGAATACAGACTTAACTCAAAAAAGACGATTTTTGGGACATCGCAAAAGAAGATCTTGCTATGAGGACTTATCCTACTTGTTTTCGCATAAAGTTAAAACTGATTTGATTTGAATACTAATTAATCATGAATGCTTGTATTTAAACGTCTATGTTTAACTATTGATGGGATATGAGTCAAAAAAAAATCTTTAACTCAATTTTGACCTATCTACTAATGGGTCAATGTTCTATTAAGCATGCGATAGGATAGTTTTTATCCCGATATTCCCACGGGATCGACATTAACGCGGGTGAAACCGCGGGGCGCAGCTAGTAGGACGTAAATGAAATTCTTAATGGAGCAACGTTTATAAAAAGCCTCTATTCTTTATAGCAACCCTACAGAGAAACCTAAATTAAGTTCGATAATGTATGCTAAAATACAGCTGCTACATTTCTACTGCTTTGATACCAAAACCAGCCTGGAAAAAGCCTATTATTCAGTTCTTGATAGCCATTTATAAGCTGGTGCTTCCTTAATTGCGGTCTTGGATTCAATTTCAGCGGTCCGAACATATGCTGCCGACCTTTTAAATACAAAATAGTCTCATATTTTATATACTGTTGTAATTTTGAAGTAAAAATACATGATCTGGGTCACGAAAAAGCTTTTCAAAATGTTTTTAGTCCACGTAGGGGATCCTAGGATGTATTTGGAATTCTGGGATTACATCTGTTATCGTCCAAACCCTTTATTAAGTCCGTCCCTAACATAAGTTTGGGTGTTATGGGCAAGAAATATTTTGCAAATATTTTCATATTAACTTTCTTGGTATTACAGAGGCTCGAATATAAAAAACGGGTCTTTCTTAATTACATTTGCATAGAACTGAAGTGGTTGGGCTAGGTCTTTTGAGGTATTTTTCGTGGAAATATTATCATCTTTATTTCATTTTAAAATTACTTATAAACGGCGAAAATATTGCAACCTGATTAGGAGTTATATATGTTCGAGCCGTTTGGAGTTGAAATACTAGGGCCATGGGGTCCGAGTGCCCACTTGGTCTTTCGAGATATCGCCAAGCGGTTAGTCGACTCTTCACGTGACCAGAGGGCTGGCCTATTTCTTTTCCAAAGAATTAGCATTGCCATACAACGTGGCAATGCTGCCAGCCTTTTGGGCACTGTTCCTCTTGACAGCGATGCAGACGAATTCTTTAATGCCCTATGATTATTTTGTTTATTTTTTCATATAGTTTGTACGTATTATTATAGTTTATATGTTAGCTTATATTATGTAAATATTTAGTTTTGGAATAAATAAAAATCAACTTTTAAATTTTTTTTATAACTAAAAATATTAAAAAAGTATTAAAAAATATAAAAAATAGTAGCCTACCGGTATCAGCAACAAATTCCAAGCTACCGGTCAGGGCTCTAGAGTGAGGAACCTCCTGACAATGCGAGCCATGTACAGAAGTACCGCTTTCTGAATAAAGCCCTTGATCCAGCTGCCCGTGCCCAACGAGAGCCTCCTTAGGTATTGGTCGAGGCTTTGCTTCTAAGCCATTGGCTATCAGGACTATCGGCACAATGATCGCTGAACATCCCACATGTCGACAATCTCGCAACCCAAGTCAAGATACTTGATTTGTTTACTTTTACGTGGAATTATTGTTATTTTTGTTAAGTGCTTGTAAGTCATTTGATAAGTGAAATAACAAGAATTATTTTTATGTAACAATTTACCTGAAATGTGTGCTTTAAGAGAAATTGTAACGATTCATCGGATTCATTTTGCAATCCGTACTAAAAAAATTAAAAAGTTGCCCTACGGGACCATCTAAGTGTTTTCATTTGCGTACTTACTTCCAAACAGCATTTTAAGGTGAATGGGTAGTTGTAGCCCGCGAAATTCAATTTTTCTTACGTTTTTTTCAATTTTCAGGTCAGTGTCAGGTAGTATCTTGATCAAAATATGATTCGCGACTATAACCGGTACGTATTTACAGAATAATAATAATTAGAATCATTAATACATCTTTCTAAGTTAGATTTCTACCGTTAAGAACAAATCTCGTATGGAAAAGTGTTTAAGGTAGAAATCTAACTAAAAGAGATATATTAATGATTCTAATGACTATGATTCTATAAATACATGTCTATTATAGTCGCGAATCATATTTGGATCAAGATACAACCTGACACTGATCTGCAAATTGCAAAAAACGTAAGAAAATTTAAATTTCGCGGTCTACCATGGCACATTCACCTTAATACACAATTATAACCCAAGTCAAGATACTTGATTTGTTTACTTTTACGTGGAATTAATGTTATTTTTGCTAAGTGCTTGTAAGTCATTTGATAAGTGAAATAACAAGAATTATAATTATGTAACAATTTACCTGAAATGTGTGCTTTAAGAGAAATTGTAACGATTCATCGGATTCATTTTGCAATCCGTACTAAAAAAATTAAAAAGTTGCCCTACGGGACCATCTAAGTGTTTTCATTTGCGTACTTACTTCCAAACAGCATTTTAATACACAATTATTATTACAATTATTATAACGTAGAGGTTTAAAAATCCTTACATGAATGTAAGTTTTTTTTTTGTATAAAGTGTCTCCGTCGGTGGTACTTTATTCACATTAAAATCTAGCCTATTAGCTGATAAGTACTTAATTTAAATATAACTAAAATTTTGAAGTAACATAACTAAGAATGTCAGATGAAAACTCATTGGATTGGAAATTCCGGGAAGAAAGTGTATAAAAATCTCAAACAACTCAACTAGCACCTCAAGCGGCGAAAATATAATAACCTTGTCGGAAATTATATTTTCGAGCCGTTTGGGGTTGAAACCGTCGAGCCGTGGGGTCCGAGTGCTCATGGTCTTTTTAAGGAAATTTCGAAACGGCTGGTTGACACTTCCCGTGACCGATGGACTAGCTTTTACCTTGGCCAAAGGCTAAGTATTGCCATACAACGTGGTAATCCCGCCAGTCTCTTGGGTACATTATCAGTCGACAGCGATGCGGATGAATTTTTCGACGCTATATTTTAATTTCTGTATAGTTTTAGTTAAGTTAGGATTTAATTTTGTTATTTTTTTATTAATTCATTAGGTATAAGATATTATTTGCTTATAGTTCATTTACGAGCACCAATCTTGAAATTGTTTCCCTGATCGATGGCCCCAGGTCGCCGAGGCACTTCTGGTTTACTTATAGTTCACTTAATGAACTAACTCGACCCATCCACTGGCCCTCTTGGCTCCCTCCCAACTTCGGACAGTTAGGAAAAAAAGTCGGAACCGAAGTTGGTCAAAGAGCTATCAAGTTTTGTTCGCCATTTTCTTTTTAAGAGTGACGTCTTTTTATAATTAGTGATTGTATGACGATAATGAAAGTGGAAATAGAATTTTTGAGGTGAAACTTGGAAGTTTGATTTTGGGGCGTGGAAATGTTTGAAAACTAAACTTTAATATTTAAGTGTAACTAAACTTTAATACTTAAAGTTAAGTATTTTTTTATGGACAAAATCAGTTAATAATAGCGAGTTTTACGAGTCATTTCCTGATTTAAAATAGAAATTTAAAGACCACTTGGCAATTTTTGCAAGAAAACTACATCGAAAATAGAAAAGTTTGACTTTTTGAACTCGGTGCCAAATATAACAAGGCTGAAACTCTAATTATAGAAACGACACACATTGAGTGTCGTTTCGCTAACGCTTTTTCGTTTAGTGACGATTTCTACCAGTTTAACCCTACCGCAAGCCACGTTATTAAAGTCGTTCCAAATATTATAAAATGATGATGAACCAAATCGATGCCCAAACAGGGTAAACTAAAGACCATGATAACTAAAATACAATGGTCAATCTCAACCATTTACGCCCCAATGCTGCAGCCAATCCAGGCTAATAAGCCTGACACATTTGACGCCAATACCAGTACGGTAACCATTAAATCCTCAATTTCAGCAAGTCGACCCAAACATTTGGTTGGTTTATGCCCCTCTTTACATAATGACCTCGCTTAACGCCCATTGGAGTCTATTCCTATTGAATAAACTCATTAGGGTCCCCCATTCACCCGTGGTACCCCAGACAGGTCCGATTTCAATGGCTTTATAAATAGGTACACGAGGAGGATCGATCATCAGTTTTTTTTTGTAGGGTCGGAAACTTGTTAATGTTTTTGCAATATAAAAATTACTTTTAGTTGCTGCTAGCTGCGCCCCGCGGTTTCAACCGCGTAAGTTTCGATCCCGTGGGAATATCGGGATAAAAACTATCCTACGTCCTTTCCTGGGACTCAAACTATCTCTATACTATATTTCATCTAAATCGGTTCAGCGGCTTAGGCGTGAAAGACGGACAAACAAACAGACAGACACATACACTTTCACATTTATAATATTAGTATGGATTTATTATTATTAGCCTGTGACGTCCCACTGCAGGGCAAAGGCCTCCCTACTGTCTCATGAGAGAGTAGGGGATTAGACAAATTAACCCACCGCGCTTGTCTAGTGCGAGTTGGTGGGTGTACATTGGACCGCCTGACTGGGTCCGAGGGCGCCGCCTTTGACGTGCTAGATGTTCATCAGCCGCCGCCCTGGCTTGATATCCTGCACTAATATCGACTGATCCATCCGAGCCTATTTGGGTGTATTTATCCCATAGCCTACAGGTAGCGTTCTACATTTAGCTCAATACTAAATGCACGACAGTTTAAAGTCATATCGAGGACTAGTTATAAATTGTTTTCAAAACCGTAACATTACGTTCGCTCGCTTATTATTAAGCTCTCTTTTACGTCCATCTTTCCTATTTTAGCTAAAATCTTGTCCAAGGTTTTCTCACAATTATAATAATTATGTCTTCGATCCATCTTGCTATCCATCATCCTGCGCTCACATTTGGACATCAGCAATATACTGAATACCTATATATACCTATACTACTATTTATACTTATTTTAGGTTATGGTTTTATTTACATGCTTATTAAGACATCTTCATACAATATCCAATCTAGTACTAAAATAAATATCTAGGAATGGAACGTTGGTGAATGTATGATTGTGTGAAAGAGCTGAATGCTAAGGTGAAAGTGAGACAGATGACTTAGACCAAAGACGTATGGTTGAGATGGCGAGGAAGGTATTTAAAAAGGTAGATGCTTTTGAATGACGCTGCAAAAACGTTAAGACGTAATTTTTTACTAAGATGTGTTGTACTAGTTTATATAACAATAAACATTTTAATTTTTCTCTGACCTCATCATCTGCCTAGCCTTTTCCCAACTATGTTGGGGTCGGCTTCCAGTCTAATCGGATGCAGCTGAATACCACTTTTTTACAAGGAGCGACTGCCTCTCTCACCTCCACAACGATTACGACTTTAATACGATACCCCTTGGTAAGACTGTTTGTCAGACTTACAGGCTCCTGTCTACCCGTAACGACTGTCAAAGATCCACGAATGACAGCTGGGACCAATAGCTTAACGTGCTTCTGAGGCACGGAGGGGTCTCTGTATGTAAAGATGCTCACTCATCCACATACCAACCGCGGCAAACATAGCTTATCCTGATCGATCGACCCGTGTGGCTGTTATTACTTAGCCACAAGACCCCCCCCCCCCCCCCGCCTATAACTTTCCTCTGAGACCTCAGCCCTTTAATTAATACATAAATGGTATGTATAAGTTAATAAAAGAATAATTATAAAATTACCAATATAGAACCGACAGATAGTTGCAAGCCTTACTTTCAGAAACACAAGATCCTCACCTTAGTTGGTATTTATATCTTAGAATTATGTAAACTAGTCCGTAAATATCCAGATTCTTACAGCACACGGGGAGACATACAAACAAATTATTCGTTGCGCCATAAAAATAGACTAAACTTGCCCCCCTCCCGCCTTAAACTACATTCATCTAGTCCATATTCAATGTCAATAAAAATATATAATAAATTACCAGAAGACATAAAACAACAAAATAAAACCAGTATATTTTTAAATAAACTAAAGCAATTCTTAATTAAAAAAAGCTATTACACAATACAAGAATATCTAATGGATAAATTCAATAATAACTAAGAATAACAGACATATTATAATAAGTAAAATAAAAGTAAATTATACTATAATACCTAATAATTATATTACAATAATAACAACGAACAATTATTAAGCGAGTAAAGAAATAAGGAATATTAAATACAATGAAATAATATATTAATAGATAGACCTGCATATAAAATATTAATAGAATAAGTAAATAAATGGAAATATAAATACATAGATAATAGAACGTAAAATATTTTTTATAGTTAAATTCAATAATAATAATAAATAATTTATGAATAACAGATATATATTATATTAAGTAATAAGTAAAATAAAAAAATGATAACATAACACTATTTAATTATACTACATTAGAATATAATGAACAAATCTTAAGTGAGTAAAGAAATGAGCAATATTAAATAATATAATAAGGAAATTTAATAAAGCGCTCTTCCTCTCTCTTACCTATATAAAAAATTGCTGTGCCCGACAGGGTCCATAATTGTTTCCATTATTTTTATTTACCACCATTGTACTACATTATGGATTGCAATAAACAATTTGAGATTTGAGATTTAAAAAAACCGAGTGTGCTTATGACCACACGACTGAAGTGAAACTTCAAACGTATTTGGCTATGAGAGGAAGAGAGAAAGAAAATGTGCGCGCGCACTGCTTTCTCATGCTTATATCCCCCACTCAACTCTCGTTCGCTTCGCCCGATCACACTTTTCGTAACGCGTTCGCCAGCTTACTCCCCAAGTCAAGCGTGCGTAAAGAAGTTTCAGTTCAAAAACTATTAAATACTCAAACACATACCTATCAAAATTTTATATTTTATATTATTATTTATTATTATTCGCCTGCAATGGCAGGCGATAGCAGTGGTGGCCCAGTGGTAAAAGGCCGCGACTTACGAGTTGTAGGTCGTAGGTTCGAACCCAGACAGGTGCTTTACTTTGTGTAAATTATTTCATCACCACTGCTCTCAAAAACGGTGAAGGAAAACATCGTGAGGAAACCGGCATGTCCTAGAACCAAAAATTCGAAGACATGTGACATCTACCAACCCGCACTGGACCCGCGTGGTGGATTACGGCCCACTCCCTCTCACAGAGAGGAGACCTGTGTCCAAGCAGTGGGAACATTATAGGCTGATGATGATAGCTATTTCGTACGACTTTTAGAGAATGATTGATAATGAAGCTGTAATTTGAATATACGGACAATTGAATTTGTTCATCAATTAATTAAAATTCCAACCAATTTCCAAAATAAACAACATATCGTAAAAAGCCGATTTCAACACGTGCGGTCCACATCACATCAACTATTCGCAATTAAACTGCTAGCAAATTTTAATTACTACCTGTTATATTATTAAAGTTAAATTATTACAGTATTCTGCTCGGTAGTGTTGTATGACCAACATAATAATAAAAAAACAACCACCTTCAAAAAAAAAACAGTACAAAGTGATAAATAACTTTAATTTCGGAAGTCGGTGTCGTTGATTCCGCATTTTCGTTTTTGACACCGACTTCCGAAATTAAAGTTACTTTTCACTTTGTAGTATTTTTTTTTTGTAAAAAAGTTTTTATTTTTCACTTTTTAGTTGTATCTACCCCACACAAATTCAATTAACACTAGTGCATTGAAGAATTGAAACACTGACTAGAATAATCATCAAAATTCGCATAGAAATGCCGGAGATGCAGGATATTTATGCATATAACTTCGTACATAAGAATAATTACCTAATGTATTATATACTAAAACCTTCCTGAAAGTATGTAGATCACATCAGTGAAAGAATTATCAAAATTGGTACTTTAGTTTTTGAAAAAATCGCGGACATACATACATACGGGTTGAATACAGAACCTCCTTTTTTGAAGTCGGTTAAAAAAGTTCGGAACACCATGCTGCGTTCCAAAACGAGTAGGTACAATCATAGAAATGTAAAAAACATTCTTTCTTATATCTATGAGTACAATCGACGTAGGCAAGAAGGCTGCCAGGCTCATTTGGGAATGGGCGGGTCACATCAACCGCATTCAGGATGACTGCTGGGCAAAAGTCTCCACCACACAACGGGTGCCTGAAGATGGACGGCGCCGCCGAGGTCGGCCAAGAAAGCGGTGGCAAGATGACCTGGATGTGTACCGCGAGGGCTGGTTCGAGGTGAAGCGGAAAAAGAGTTCCTGGTAGGCCTTGGGGGATTTGCCCAGCAGTGGGACAGTATAGGCAAAAAAAAATGTTCCAAGTACCAACGCTACGTGATAGATATAAATGTCTGTATTCACATCCACGATATACAAAAAATCCTAGTGAATGCAAAGTGAAAAAAAAACGGCAGAGTGTGTGTCGGACTACGCACAATGAAGGGTTCCGTAGTTAGGATGAATTTATTCCAAGAACAATCTTAACTTTGTAGTTGAAAAAATGTACTCCCATACTTATGGTCGATAAAACGTCACATTCAATAATTCTCCAACTGCAATTAATGTAAGTTAGTGATCGCAAAAAAAAAACGTGATGAAACTAAAAATGAATGATTTTCGGGCTTTTTTCTTGTGCTATGAGACCTTGTTTCTTGACAAATTTAATGATTCTACGTCAACGGGAAGTACCCTATAAGTTTTGATTTATTTGAATCAAAATATGTCGCATAAATGACCGTATTCTTGTATTTCGTTGACTTAGAACCTTGATTTTTTTAGAACTCCAAGGGACCGTGGACTTACGTATTTGTTTTTAATGTTAACTTCATATCTCCACGCGTTCCGCAGATGGACAAACGAACGTACGGACAATGAAGTGAGTGTTTCGTTTTTCCGTTTGAGGTACGGAACCCTAAAAAACACAGACCGTGTGATGCAGGTATAAAACCTATTTACGAACTAAAAAGATAATAACATGTGTCGCATATTCTATTCATGTCATCCTCTAAACAATATCCTACCTCCACGATACGCATAGGCACACTCCACCACCAACGACCAACACATTGAAAAATCAACTCTAAGTTCTAAACAACAGAGTCTATTATCTATCACTTGTGATTTTGTCACACGTCAAGCTTAAAATAGACTTAAACAGTGTGTTAATAAGGTTTATTTTTGTTCGCAGGCTGCGGTGTATACAGGGTGTTTTGAGCCGTGAAAGTGGGATTATGCATGGGCACGTGAACTAGCAATGTCTGCGGCTTTCCTCTTCGCGGCGCTCGGCGCTTTGGCACTCGTCAGCCGCACAGGTGAGAAGGGGTTTTTATTTATGTGAAACCACGAAGCGTTAATACGGATAGTTAAGTCAGTCTGCAGCACTGTATTGTTCGGCTTAGCCATTTCTAATATTTAAAAAAAAAATTTACCTTAGGGCCAAAGCGATTCAGCTGCTTTTTAAAAGCTAAATTGCAGCGATCAAGCATTCCACACCGCACACTTAAAAACGCCAAACGCGGCGATTCAGTCGCTTTTCGGAAGCTCGATACAGCGGCTGAACGCTACACTCCGCACAAATTCGGATGCCGGTCGCAGCGATTTGGCATTTGCGCCAGCATCGGAACAGTCGCTAAAACGCGCGATTCCGATACCACGTCCGAACGCAGAGAGTCGCCAAAACGCGATGCAGCATCGGAGCAGTCGCTAAAACGCGCGATTCCGATACCGCGTCCGAACGCAGAGAGTCGCCAAAACGTGATGCAGCATCGATACAGCAGCAAAATCACCGATCGCCGATGCAAAAAGTAGCGTGTGTGCTTTGGCTCTTAGTTATTCGTTCCAAAGCCAAAATTGTAGGTGCTGTAACCGTAGTCGGCTGGTCACATTTATGTTACTTCTAAAATTACAATCAATTAATCTGCCTAGCCTTTTCCCAACTAAGTTGGGGTCAGCGTCCAGTCTAACCGGATTCAGCGGAATACCAGTATTTTGTATGGAGCGTCAGTCTATCTGACCTCCAAAATTACAATATCTACCTAGGCAAAATTAAAATGGGAAGAAAGGTTCTTGAACTGTGTTCAAAAGGTTTTCTTCTTGTTGTTTGCTGAAAAACTAACTGCTTGATCCAAACGAAAGACTTTAAGCTTTAACATTGATTGAAACGATATTATTGCAAAATTTATGTTTACAAAAACCATAAACCCAACCAATATCTACCAATTTTATATTTTGGTATTGAAAAACACAGAAAAACGTACTAAAAACAGTAATAAAACAGGTTCTGAAGCAAATGTAAAAAATAAATATTATTTAGCAATAAATAAATTGTCACAAACCTCACATTCCCGATAGTAAATTGAAATATTTTATTTAACAGCCATTTTCATTGTAAGTGCTTTTATTTGTGTTGACGAGTGTTCTTTTAAAAATAAATGCTATTCAATTATTACTATTAATTTTATTTACAAAACATGATTACAAAATAACTGCAGGTTATTTCATTTTTGCGCGTATTAAAGCGGCTTTGCACGAATTTACTCGCCCGAAATGGGCGAATCATCACTTTTAAATAAAATTAATTTTCTATAGGTGACTCGCATGAAATTAATTTATTTGTGGACGAGTTGACTACTCCTTAAATATGTATTAGGCAATTGGCACATTTTGAATTTAATGCAATGAAGTTATTAAAAAAGGACACTTGCGCATAGAAGTCATCATCATCATCATCATCATTTCAGCCGAAAGACGTCCACTGCTGGACATAGGCCTCCCCCAAGCACCTCCACTTCGACCGGTTTTGTGCTTGTCGCATCCAACAAGTTCCTGCGGCCTTCACAAGGTCGTCGGTCCACCTTGTGGGAGGCCTTCCAACGCTACGCCTTCCGGTACGCGGTCGCCACTCCAGAACCTTTCGGCCCTATCGGCCATCTGTTCTGCGAGCAATGTGCCCTGCCCACTGCCACTTAAGTTTGGCAATTCTTCGCATAGAAGTGATAAGAGTAAAATGTTACAAAACGTGTACTTTTTTCTACCCGTTTCGGGCGAGTAAATTCGTGCGAATCGACTATAAGCCATTAAAACCATGCAAAGTTTTAGCAATACCAGATTTACCTTTGACCTTTTATTTAAAGATATCTAGACAGGCGCTTACTTTCTGTAAATAATTTCATCACCACTGCTCTCAAAACGGTGAAGGAAAACATCGTGAGGAAACCGGCATGTCCTAGAACCAAAAATTCAAAGACATGTGACATCTACCAACCCGCACTGGGCTCGCGTGGTAGATTACAATAAGTATAATTGTACACCACTCCCTAATTTCCCTACCATCCACTAGCAGCGCCACTGTTTTCACCATATTTCACTTACACTCAGTATATTAGAAGTCAATCAAAATCAAAATATTTTACCTTCTATCTATCTATATATATAAAATTCCAAGTCCTGACTGACTAACTGATAAATATCAACGCACAGCCTAAACCGCTGGTCCTAGAGACATGAAATTTGGAGGGTGTGTTCTTTGTGAAGAGTAGGTATCCACTAAGAAAGGGGTTTTCGAAATTCTACCCCTAAAAGGGTGAATGGGGAAGGGTGAAACACACGCGGACGAAGTCGCGGGCAGAAGCTAGTTTCACATAGAAACGTCAGAAGCTAGGTTATATGGTTCCAATTAGTCGTGTCCTATGGAGAAGAGCCGGCAAGAGACTCCACGGTTACTCTTTAAAAATAATTGGCTTTTACATTGTTTTCAGAGTACAGTAGAAGAAAGCATTTAGTTGATTACGCGACCGTTTTAAACGCAGCTTTCACAGTCCTGTGACGTAATACGCCGTCTAAGCCCACCCGAATTCTTTGACAGTCGTTAGCGGCATGAAATTGTCGTTTGCTTAAGCTGCTTCCTGCCTGACCTCGTTTAAAGCCTTCAAAAAGAGAACCTTTGTTATTGAGACGAATAACGAGTCCCGGAAAACTGACATATTTTTTCGTCCCCAAAATCGTTTTCAATCCGAACAAACGATGTTTTATTAAACAAGGACAGTTGTTAATATGAAAAGGGGGATTAGGGAGCGTTTGGGGCTGACGGAGATAAGTGGTGAGCTATCAAACCTGATCGATTGATGGATGAAACTTTTCTGCCCAAGTGACTCGATGGATAATGTTTTCGATTTACGGCAGGCTCGCGAAATGAAGCTCTCGGTGTGAATCGAAATTGTTCAAGTGATAAAGTTTAACTACAGTCTCATTATCAAGATTTATATTTAATGAATAAATGTTATAGAAGTGGTATTTGCTCCTTCATCATCTGCCTAGCCTTTTCCCAACTTTGTTGGGATCGGCTTCCAGTCTAACTGGATGCAGCTGAATACCAGTATTTTACATGGAGCGACTGCCTATCTGACCTCCACAACCCAGCTACTGGGTAATACGATACCCCTTGGTAAAACTGGTTGTCAGATTTTCGGGATTCTGACGACCAAGATCTACGAATGACAGCCAGGATCAACGACTTAACGTGCTTTCCGAGGCACGGAGGGGTCTTGGTAAGTAAAAATGGTGACCCATCCACGAACCTCTATCTAATCTAGAGAACTGCAGTCTACAGTCTGCCGCGACGCCTTCTGGTTTTATCAGGGCTCCATGTAGTAGTTATTTTGGCCCACAGCTCATTGGGCATACAGCAGACGTGGCCAGCCTAGTTCCACTTCAGCTTAGCGGCTTTTTGCGTAACGTCAGTAATCTGTGTTTTCGAGAGCTGCGTTTAATCTGTCAAGCTCCGCTAATGAGACACAATTGATTTTCTATTGTTTCGTCGCCGATCGGCGACGCGCGTTGCTTGACCGGTTAAACAATATCAAAACAAAAACCTTTTTTGTAAAAAGGCCTCAATGTTTCAACCCGCTTTAGCCACAAAATGTATCCCAAAACTTCGCAAATTCAGCAGTTTTCCAAATTCCACCCCTAGAGATGAAAACGAGGTCGCGAACAACACCTCCTAATACTATAAAGAAATATACTTACCATACATAGAACTATAGGTTCGAAAAGGGTCTGTACGGTTTCCGGGGAAGAGTGCGCATTTAGGTTACGTACCTACTCGAGGAGAAAGGGAGCTATTAGCCTAGGGGCTTAGGAAACGACACCTACATCCTATACTTACGGCTTTGATTTGCTATTGAAAGTCGCGAAAATGTGAACACGAATTATGGTGTGCTTGTATAGAAATGGTTATTAAATGATAATCGAAAGTTTATGGTTGATGGAAAATAAAGAAGTAAAAAACCACCAACATAAAAAAAAAAACACTACAAAGTGATAAATAACTTTAATTTCGGAAGTCGGTGTCGTTGGTTCCGCATTTTCGTTTCACCGACTTCCGAAATTAAAGTTATTCATCACTTTATAGTTTTTTTTTTTTAAATTGGTTGCTTTTTTTTGGAAAAAAGTTTTTATTTTTCACATTTTAGTTGTATCTACCCAACACAAATTCAATCAACACTAAATGCACTGAAGAATTGAAGACACCGACGATGCAGTACATTTATGTTTATAACTTCGTACATAAGAATAATTACCTACCTAATGTATGATATACTAAAACTTTACTGAAAGTACGTAGAATACATTAATGAAAGAATTATCAAAATTGATTCATTAGTTTTTGAGAAAATCGCGGACATACAAACATACATACATACGGGTCGAATACAGAACCTCCTTTTTTTTTAAGTCGGTTAAAAACAATTACTAATTACATAGGACTTAACATAACTGGCGAAATGTGGGTATACAATAGGGTACACCTGTGCCTAACCCTTCGAGAATTACAGGCTGATGATGATGATGATGGGGCTCCCTTTTCCGCACTTAGACTTCCATTTGGTCCGTAGTGCGTAGGGATTCTGGCTAACAAAGCCAGCCTAGCTCCATCCAGAAGCACAGAAGCTTCCTGGGAGCTTCGCAGGCTTCACGGAGCGACCTCACTGTTCCGAGGATTTATTCACGTTGGGAAGCCACAGCCTCTCATTCCAGGATGACGTGGGTGGCTGAGAGAATTACAGGCGTGATGATAAGTAATTATCAACCAACCAACAACCAACCAACCAACATATCAACATCTGTCTTATTAAACGGAACCGCCATCTTTCAATCCAATTAAAAATCTCCAATTACTACAAAAATACTAACAAAAAAAAACTGTATACGTCAAACAAAAGAAAACCGGACGAAAGCCCAAGATGAGCAGATGGAGGGATAACGTAACATTACTCGAAGCACCAAATTACATTTTGTCATGATCCATTTTAATCAAGACCCGCTCCCATTAACGGACATTACAGAAGATTTCTCTTTATATTTGAAGAAAAAAAAAATAAAAAAGATGGCCGCCGAAACTTGAGCTAAATGTCTTAGAGACAATTGCGGGAGATTCGGTGATGGTTCGATTCGTTCAGATAGAGGGATCAGGGCGTCGGACATAACCTTGTCAGATGGGAAAGTTAATTAAGGGAATTGTTATGAAGGTGCCATAAGCAATGGTATTATGTTGGGGCTACAAATTGGGAGCGAGACGTTTGGGAAGTGAGTACACTTGGGTATTGTATCGGTCAACATTTTGGCCGAATTATCCAATTTTTTTGGGATAGGCGCAGTGTTTTTTTGGAGCGATGTTCTTTAACGAAGCTTGCGGTAGGAGTTAACTGGTAGAAATCGTCACTCTCTCTTTCTTTTATATATAATAGAAAGAGACACAGAGAGAGATAGTTTTCATGGTTTTCTATGGTGCTAAATCCTACAGTAAGGTCATAATGAAAATCCAAGATGGCGCTGCGGATTTTTTTTCTCATAGTTTTCGAGGGCGCTGAAGTCAATAATGAGATCAAAATGAAAATCCAAGATGGCGGCTGCGAAAACTTTCATACAATTTTGTTATAGGTGTCGTTGTCATGGTTTTCAAGGGTGCTAAAGTTCATAGCGAGGTCAAAATTAACAATCCAAGATGGTGACAATTTTATAAGACCTTCTAAAAACTTTACCTACTAGATGGCTCTGTATTAAAAACGCGTATTAAATTCACACATTCTCTGTATCTTTATATTGTATACGAGTGCGTGCGTGCGAGTGACGCGTAAGGAACTTCGTTCCTGACGGGGTCCCCTGACCGCACACATTTTTTTCGTTCGATCTCGTTTCTTTAAAGAAAGAAAGAAAATACATTTATTTAGCACAGACTAAAAGACACACAATACACCAGATATATCAGATAAAAAAACAACAAAACAAAGATCAAATAAAAAGCGTAAAGTCCGATGTAAGTAATTAGCAGGAAAGTGTGCCTCACGGCTGCGCCAAAAAGGCCCATTTCAGCAATAATGCCAGACAACTAGTGCCTGACGCTGGTTTTCAACTCGACCTGATGTGTGAGGTGACGGATGTAAATCAGTTTTACAATGCACCGTGATGTGTGTCTTTATGCCGTCATTTTATTATTCATCCACGTTGATGCCATAATATTTTTTTGAAAAGTGGTGTAAAATATTGATACTTTATTATTATTGGTATCGGTATAATTTTGTTTGGTGCAAAAAGAGTGAGAAGCAAATAACTTGTGTGCCCAGTAGCACAAGACACAGTTTCACAACACAACTACCTATTATACTACTGTAAAATATATCTTCCAAAAAATATTAACTGCAACCAGCTTCAAAACTTCCCCAGAAAATTAGTTCCATAACTCAAAACAAACAATAGTTGTCTTTGCCAGCCATAATGTCATAATGTTACGAAGACAAAACTGTTCGCCAGATAGCAGCACTGTCTTCGATATTAAACTTTGTACACGATATTTATCGCGACGCCCCGACAATGTTGGTTCCTATTGTATTTTTAGTATGTTACGCTGACATTCTATAGTGAATTCTTGCTTTATTTACTGAATACAATTTATTTCAAAATGTTTGTGGAGAATGGAACGTTTTTTCATATTTTTTGTTTGTGGTGTTTTTTTATTGAGGAAAAGTAATTTTTATAAGTATAGCTAACATCGAATATTGTTTGCTGATGTGATAAATATTTTGGCAGCGTGTACCAGAAATGTGTGGTACATACCATCGAACAGAAAAACTTGAGACTACGAGTTGTCGATGCATTCCACCAGTTTCTAAGATAAATCTTCTACAGTTCAAGCAGTACGGTTATGGAATGCCTTGCCCGTGTCGATAAGGCGTGCTCAATCTTTGTCCATTTTCGAAATGATGATAAAAACACAATCTCTCCACTTTTTAGGGTTCCGTACCCAAAGGGTAAAAACGGGACCCTATTACAAAGACTACGCTGTCTGTCCGTCCGTCTGTCTGTCACCAGGCTGTATCTCAAGAACCGCGATAGCTAGACAGTTGAAATTTTCACAAATTATGTATTTCTGTTGCCGCTATAACAAAAAATACTAAAAACAAAATAAAATAAATATTTAAAGGGGGCTCCCATACAACAAACGTATTTTTTTTAAATATGTAGTGTTAAATATTTTACGGTGGTACGGAACCCTTTGTGTGCAAGCCCGACTCGCACTTATTCGGTTTTTTTCTTTGTTCTGTGCACTTGTTTCATAATTATTATTGTACTGCTCTTATGCCAATTTATTTGGGGTCAGCGCAATATGTATTTTTCTTCCATACTTCTTTATTAGTCGCCATCTCAGCAGTCACCTCCTTTCTAACCATATTGTCATTCACACAGTTCACCCATCGTTTCTTTGGTCTTTCCCAAGTCTTGTAGCCATCGACAATCGACATTCATACTCAAAATTTTCCTCATTCCTCCGTAACACATGCCCATACCATGACAACCGATTTCCACACAACTTTTCATTCACCGATGCTACTTTCAGACTTCCTCTAATGTAGTCATTTCTCATTCTATCCATTTTTTTACATACCAAGAACCCTCCGTGCCTCGGAAAGCACGCTAAGCCGTTAGTCCCGGCTGTCATTCGTGGATCTTTGACAGTCGTTACGGGTCGTCAGAAGCCCGAAAGTCTGACAACCAGTCTTACCAAGGGGTATCGTATTACTCAGTAACTGGGTTGTAGAGGTCTGATAGGCAGTCGCTCCATGTAAAATACTGGTGTTTAGCTGCGTCCGGTTAGACTGGAAGCTGACCCTAACATAGTTGGGAAAAGGCAGATGATCCATTTTGTCACCACACATACCTATTAGTTCTATTCTCATCTCTACTGCATGCAATTGCCTTTCATTCATCCCTTTTGTGGCCTGACATTCTGATTAATCATTTTTATTGTATATATTATAATATATAAATGGTACACCATATACTACCTGCAGTATTGTCTCTCCTTATTCCATCCTTAAATTGGACCTACTTACGCAAGACGGAACAATCCACACACATGCCAGAATCGAGATAAGTATACAGAAAGCTTTAAAAATGCACCTTCTATCGACCCTGTAAAGATCAAAATGATCTGACAATGTCAGATTATTGAGATGAGAATAGATGACGACAATGTCAGATCATTTTGATAAGATAAGATAAGATAAGATAAGATAATTTTTTATTTGTTCAAACATGAGTATACACACGATAATAAAAATCGGCATGCAAGTTGTTAAAAGTATTATAAACAGGTCGTCATGCTTGCCTTATACAATGGCATACAAATATTTAAATAGGTAAGTATAAGCAAAAAGTTTAAGGCATTCAAATTATACAAGCTAATAAAATTATTTAAATAGAAATATATAACCACAATTCAATTATCCAAATTAAAATATTTAACACTCGTAGTCAACATGGAAAACTATATAAAGTAAGTAGTCAAAACAAATAGGTCAAAATTATAATAGTCATTCAAAATATTTTTCAAATAAAAAATCATTGATGGTGTAATAAGCTCTTTCTGCCAAAAATTTTTTAACTTTCAGTTTAAACTGCACGTCACTTAAAAGCTTCCAACTTTTTGGCAATTTATTATAGATTATTGGAGCCATGCAAAAGACACTCTTCCGCATAAGAGTTGTTCTGGCTTGTTGTACACAAATCTGAGTGTTGTCACGTCTGTTGCGTGGAAACATCTCAGCCATGCGAGGAAACAGATTAGGATTCGACCTTACAAACATTGCATTTTCTATTATATAAATGGACGGTAATGTCAAAATATTATATTTTTCAAAATAAGGCCTACAGCTCTGAGTGGTTTCTAGTTTGAACATAGACCTAATACATTTTTTTTGTGCTTTGAATATAGTGTCCTTATCAGTTGAGTTACTCCAAAAGATAATCCCGTATCTTAGGATAGATTCCACCAACCCGTAGTACGCAGTAAGTAACGCATCTACACTAGTTATTTCGCCCAGTGTGTACAGAGCATAAGCTGAGGAACAAATTTTCTTAGTTATGACACAGTCTAAAAATCATACAGTCGTCCAACGAAGACGTCTAGACAGGGCAATCGTGCGGGGTGTGAGGGGCGAGACGCGGGTGAGCCGATCCCGAACTGCGAACAAAACGATGTTAGTAGTTCGGGATATATCATTGAGGGCTGACGCATGCTTGTTTTTTATTTGTTAATTTAAAATGGTGCATACGACGTGTGCTGTGACTGATTGTAAGTCTTCATCTCATATAAATAAAGATCTGCGGTTTCATCAACTTCCACGTACAGAAGAAAGGTAAATAAAATATCTATTTTGTTATTGTAGAGTGCATAAATAATTTTATTTGTAATGTCGTGCCATGTTGATAACGCTAATAAAATGGCCGACCAGCGCACGGTAAAAAAAAATAATAGGGTATCACTACGTATGATTCCTATGTTCTGTGTTTATCACACAGAGCATCTGTTTGGAAATCCTACTAATATTATAAATGTGAAAGTGTTCGTTTTTATGTTCCGTGTCAAGATGGTGGACTTTTTTATTATTTACTAAGGGTGAATTTCGAGATGGTGGCCGTAATTTTTTATAATAAGATATGAATCTCAATTTTGAGTATAATTGGAGTGCTTATTACGAAAAAGCCATCCTTTTTGAAATCCAAGATGGCGGACGTCATTTTTTTATAATTTGATATGGGTGTCAATTTCGAGTATATTTGGGGTGCTTGTTACGAAAAAGCCATCCTTTTTGAAATCCAAGATGGCGGACGTAATTTTTTTATAATTTGATATGGGTGTCAATTTCGAGTATAATTGGGGTACTTGTTACGAAAAAGCCATCCTTTTTGAAATCCAAGATGGCGGACGTCTTTTTTTTATAATTTGATAAGGGTGTCAATTTCGCGTATAATTGGGGTGTTTGTTACGAAAAAGCCATCCTTTTTGAAATCCAAGATGGCGGACGTCATTTGATTTGCAATGAATAAATAATTATATAAATATTGTTTATTTGTGACAACCCTGGCCGATGCGTTACTGTCTAGACGATGTCGGCATTTTACACGAGATCAAAGGCGTCGTCCTACTGTATGATTTTTATACTGTGGTTATGATCTCTATATGTGCTTTCCAATTTAATTTCGTGTCAATAATTAATCCTAAAAATTTTGTTGTATCAACCGAGTCAATGTTAGTATTCTTGTATTTTATGTCCAGTTTATTAATTAATGTCAATGGTCGTTGTCTGAAGTGCATGATTTTAGTCTTAATTAAATTCATTTTTAAATTATTATTATTTAACCATTTTATTATTGAAATTAGGGATTTATTAATATCATACTCATATTGATTACTATTATTACATGGAATCGTCACAACACTATCATCAGCAAATAGGCTCATGGGTTGGTCTGTGGACTTAGGCAAGTCATTTATATATAATGTAAAAAGGGGAGGACCTAATACACTTCCCTGTGGAACACCATACACTACTTCACGTTCTTGGGATATATGGATTTCTTCTCGTTTTGTAGTCAAATTTATCCTACTAACTTCTGTAATTTGCGTTCTGATCTTTACAGGGTCGATAGAAGGTGCATTTTGAAAGCTTTCTGTATACTTATCTCGATTTTGGCATGTGTGTGGATTGGTCCCGTCTTGCATAAGTAGGTCCAATTATTTTACTATCGTTTCTTCGGTTTAAAAACGTCGTCGCCTTATAGTGGGTCAGAGAAAGAAGTGGAAGGCGTTCAGCTAGAAAAGTCTCATATGTAATAATCACACTACACTAATATTATAAATGCCAAAGTTTGTGTGTGTGTGTGTGTGTGTTTATATGTTTGTTACTTCTTCACGCTCAAACGGCTGGACCAATTTTGATGGAATTTGGTATAGAGATAGCTTGAGTCCCGGAAAAGGACATAGGGTACTTTTTACCCCGATATACCCACGGGATCGAGACTTAAGCGGGTAAAACCGCGGGGCGCAGCTAGTATTGTTATAAACTAATGTAAACGTGCTAATAGTCTCCTAATAACCCAGTCACCTAATTAGTTCCTCACAACCTTAACGAAAGAGTTTGACAAAGTACCACTAGGTACACTATGTGGCAACGTCGCTTCATTAAAAGGACATTTACATACTAAATTCAAATTTTCTTTGTGTAAGGAAGTAAGATTTAGAGTTGGAACGTGAGCGAACTCAAATAATTAGGTAGTTACTTACCTAGTTCGAAAAAATATACTTTGTAATCCGAAGCGGAGTAGTGATGTGCTTTGAATTTTATTCTGTTTTGTCGATAATTTAGTCGGGTTTAAAGGTCATGGACAAAAAAGTATACGTCATACAACTATACTTAAGTAAATTTATGGTTTTTTTTTTGAGTTTTTTACCTCTCTGAACTTGTCAGTTTTTATTTCAAAATATTTAGTAATGCAAGATAAATTCAAAGTACCGTTTGTCAAATTCCGCCATAGAGAAAAATAAATAATGGACGATTTTGTAGTATGCATGGTGAGGCATACTACGTACTGATTTGGACGAGAAATGCTCAAGAATTAGGAACATTTAGAAGTAAATTATTTTTAAGACGTGATCGGGCGTAGGTATATGAGGAAATTAAGTGCTTAATCTTTTGTTAAGTGCTTATTCACCCTCAGTGAATGAAATTGGAAAGGTTTATTTATATCAGCTTAATGAATGAATGGGGTTGGTTCTACTGGAATTTGCAATTTCCGCCTTTCAAAAAGGTTAATTGAATTTTCCAGGCTATTGTTTTATCTATTCATACAATAATTAGTTAATTTTATTATAGTGGTTGGACATTACTTAGGTATTTGTCTACACCGGCTGACATTTTTTACCGTCTCGACAAAAACAGGGTATACAGGGTGTTACGGAAAGGGTACATCAATACAAACGGGTTGAAGAGTGTATCTTGTCTAGAATCTCTGTACAAAATTTCAGCTCAAAAGCATTAACTTTGAAAATGATTAATATTTTTTTATTTCGACATCACTGCGCTGCACTGGCGCGCGGCGGCGTGATGTGCGTGTACTAGGAGCACAGACACACTACAAATAATGGATAATGACCCTCGTAGTGCGGTGATATGTTTGTCATGATTTCAATTTAATAAACTATCGAAATAAACAAATATTAAGCATTTTCAAAGTTACTGCTTTTGAGCTGAAATTTTGTACAGATTCTAGACCAGATACACTCTTGAACCCGTTTGTATTGTTATACCCTTTCCGTAACACCCTGTATAAGGTCAAATAAGTAGAAACCAAAGGCACAGAAATATCTTATTTTATCACAAAAAAGCTTTTTTTTTGGCACATTTTTATACTAAAATATATTCAATTGTTTGAATATTTACATCATATAAGCTAACATATAAACTATAATAATATGTACATTTATATGAAAAAATTTGCATTTAAATGTATATAAATATTATTATGTTCACTTTTTGTTTTTTGATAAATATTTATAGGACTACAAAACAGTAAATTGGAATAAAATATTTTTTGGGACCTCAAAATGAAGACTCGATGTCTATAAATCGCTTTGCCCTCATGATCACATCACTAAAACAAGAAGAAGTGAACTTTGAACAAAGAGTGAGCAACTTCACGATTTGTTCTGACGACTTAAGTGGCTCCAACTTGACTTCCTGGTCGCAACTCGTAACGTGATGAGTTTTATAAGTAACATGTTTTTTGCATTTAATTTTGTCGGCGTAAGGAAACATTTTTAGGGCTTTTTTCATTTGTAAGTTTCAAGATTTTGGGATTTAAATTCAATCAATAATTATTGACAAATCTTCTTTCTTTTGATTTCTAAATAAACACATAGACCCTTTGTTCATACACGTTTTTCTAACAACGGTTTATTCGCCGTGCAGGCACGGTAGTCAGTGTTGTATGAGTTATTATAGAATAAGCTTTTACCCAGACAGGTTTTTTCTCCGGCACTGTTTGTATGCCGTGTGCAGGCACGGTTCGTTAGTGTTGTTAGGATCACTATGGAAGCTTGTAGCCAGTCACGTTTTTTTCTACGACACGTAAAGAAACCATGCCGTGTACAGACACTACAACCTGTCAAATTTCTTTAATAGATTTTCAACTTTATCGCTAAAACATAAGGTTCAAAGTTGATTGGGAAAATTTGACAGTTTCGGGTAGCTTGATGTGCTGGCGTTTGTACAAAGTCCTTAAGTACCCTATACAGTCACGTCTAAAAGTATGTATACACTTGGCTTTATTCAAAGGCGATTTTCTCCTTTATTTTTGAATGAAATTTTTTGTCATTACGAAAATAGTATTTACGAACCCGTAGGTTTATGTTAAGTGTCGTATTTCAACGTTGCATTCGTTATTTCACGAAAATATCGCAATTGAAAATTGCCAAGTGTATACATACTTGTTGACGTGACTGTACACATCCTAGATGCAAAGGTGCTTTAGATTTATATATTTATCTTATCTTTCTGCCAACAGGTTGCACGGATAACACAAACGGTCTGGGCACAGACGGGGTCCAAGAGTTAGACTACACAGACGTAGATCTAGGGTTGACACAGCGGGGTCCTCGCTTCGATGTGCCACACTCCAAGAATGTGACAGCCCTAGTCGGAAAGACGGCGCAACTCAACTGCAGGGTCCATGATCTTGGGAATAGAACAGTGAGTAATCTTGAATTTAATTAATAATAGATAAATATCATCATCATCATCTGTCTAGCCTTTTACCAACTATGTTGGGGTCGGCTGCCAGTCTAACCGGATGCAGCTGAATACCAGCATTTTACATAAAGCGACTGCCTATCTGACCTCCACAACCCAGTTACCTACTGGATAATACGATACCCCTTATTAAGACTGGTTGTCAGACTTTCGGGCTTCTGACTATCCGTAACGACTGTCAAAGATCCACGAATAGCAACTGGGACCAACGGATTAACGTGCTTTCCGAGGCACGGAGGGTCTCGGTATGTAAAGATGGTCACCCATCCACAGACCAACCGTGGCAAGCGTAGCTTAACCTGATCGATCGACCTGTGCGGCTTTGCCACGGACCCCTCAATAATAGATACATATCTACCATTCATTAAAACTCAGTCATTCTCAGTTATTTTGAGGAAAAACTGATAAAGTTAAAACCAAGAATTGGTATTGGAAAATAATTCGACATTTTCCACTTATAATAATAAAATAATAATATTCCACAACTATCACACAACGCCATCTAGTCCCAAGCTAAGCAGAGCTTGTGTTATGGGTATCAAGCTAAACATGTAATTTTTGAATAGATGACGTTTCTGATTAACATTAAACTACGTTAATTTAATGTACTTCAAAGAAATAATACTTAATCAGCCTATAATGTTCCCTCTGCTGGGACAAAGGCCTCCTCTCTTCGAGAGGGACTGGGCTGTAGGTAATATATTGTTCATCGCAGTAGATAATTAGATAATAATCTAACACAAATATGTACGAGTATAATCCACATAGAATTATAACTTAAATAAGCGAATAATAGACACATAACATTACAATTTCATGCTTGTTGGTCACCAGAAAAACGATACTAATTTTATGTCCAGACAAATCACTGTCCATTCCAAGCGATAAGGCCCACCCATTGTATATTTTTAATGATCGATATATATGACGGAGAAGGCATGTGTGTCTCGTTATTATCAGCGATATTTTAACTGGTGTGGGCGAACTATGGGTATAGTATTGGTTATTGCGAAATAGAAAAACGGTTTGCAGTTCAAATCAGATTATAATTTCACGAACAATTTAATCACACTAGCAAATCACACACTATAGTTACACGATACAACCAGATACGGAACGCGGGACAGTTTCTGAGCACATGTTGTTCGTATGACATCCGATGTCCAAGAGGGCTGCTCCATCTCGCTGCACGCTCTCTTGTACTCCCTACAAACTCAGGCTAGACTCTCGAGTGCCGCGATATGGCGCTGGCGTTCCGAATAGTCAAACGAATGACCGGATGCGACATAATTTTTTGTTATCTATTTTTGTGGTGTACAATAAAGTACTAATATATAAATAAATAAATACTCGGACGATTAAAAACTCTTTACAAAATAATTTCTGTATATTACAGCTGAGTTAAAACTTCAAACCAATTAAATCGAGCAATGAGTTACGTAGTCAATCATTTGTGCAATTGGAATGTTAATAAATTTTATACCTGTGCAGCTATGTTTTCAATTAGGAATTAAATGTAGCGTTGAACTACGCAGTAAATAAATTGCAATGTTATTTTTAAAACGGTTCTCCATCATTTTGTTGTACGAGTAGGTACTCACGACGAAATTTCCAGTTTTAGCTAACCTCGCATTGATGAATTGGTTTTTTGTACAATAAGGAGTCAACTTGTCTAATGTGCTTTATCTAAGAGTTGTTAATTAATTATTTTTATAACAGTTTTATTTAAAAACTCAAGGCCCCAATTTAATTGAAATATAAAGTGTTGGCCTGAAACTCAGGTTTAAATAAAATCATTCATAAAAAATATTTTTTTCTCATAACTCATCTTTAAATCAGTGTCCATTCAAAATATATATTTGCGAACTTAGATATTCTGTAATCCAATCGAAATAAATACACAATCAATAATGTTTGATTTACAATTTATTTTGAAATTACGTTTTTATGAACTACGCATGCTCCGCCAGCCCTTAAGCCAACGTTTAATATAATTATGCTATGAAATTTCAAAGAATTTTTAACACTACGTTTTGGACAATCAGAAACAAAATGGATACCGTCATCTATGTACATATAAAGCTAGGTCAAAAATAATCTAGGAACTTGTGACTAGCTATCAATCAAAAACAATCCGTAGCCCCGCGAAAACGAGCAAAATAACCCATTAATCCATCCAATCCATACAAAAGGAATCCATACAAAAACTGTGAGTAAAAGGCTTTTTGCCGATAACAATGATTTGCGAGAAGTCCTATCAGGCATAAAACCATACCAATCCTGGAATTTATTAAACCCAGATAAAGGGATATTTGTTGTACGTGTGTGTATGAGATCGTACGTAACATTATCTTCATCCAAAAATAATTGTTATTGTGAGGACTGATTTAAAATGGCTATAATCGTAGGTACCCACCGATTAAATCTTCATCTGACTAACATTTTAACCACACGAAAGCATTTTATTTAATACAATTGGAAGATAAGAACGTGCTTTTGAAATAATAATAATAAGAGTATACTGTTGCAATGAAAAACTTTTATAAGTGGGTAAATAAAAAAAAAAAACTATAAGTAAAATTTCAGTTAAGATTTCATTAGGTATTTAGTCTTTTTAAACTCTCTATCTTGAGGAGCTTGTGGCTAAGTAATGACAGCCGCACGGGTCGATCGATCAGGTTAAGCTACGCTTGCCGCGGTTGTGTCGTGGAAGGGTGACCATCTTTACATACCAAGACCCCTCCGTGCCTCGGAAAGCACTTTAAGCCGTTGGTACCGGCTGTTATTCGTGGATCTTTGACAGTCGTTACGGGTCGTCAGAGAAGCCCTAAATTCTGACAACCAGTCTTACCAAGGGGTATCGTATTACCCAATAACTGAGTTGTGGAGGTCAGATAGGCAGTCGCTCCATGTAAAATACTGGTATTCAGCTGCATCCGGTTAGACTGGAAGCCGACCCCAACATAGTTGGGAAAAGGCTAGGCAGTTGATGAAACTCCCTATCTTCTTTCCCTCGACTGTCATCAAGAAAAATAATATCGATGGTCTGAGGGTTGATTCCCGTATTATAAAGACTGTTTGTATCTCAGTCTCAATCTGTCGAAAAAACCCTCAACTGCAACCTCATCATGATAGGCCATCATACGCTGTAGAGCAAAGAATATGGTACTTCTCTCCTGTGGAGTACAGACGCCAGCACATCAAGCTACCCGAAACTGTCAAATTTTCCCAATCAACTTTGAACCTTATACTTTAGAGATAAAGTTGCAAATCTATTAAAGAAATTTGACAGATTGTAGTAGCTTGATGTGCTCGCGTCTGTACACAGCGAACAACTGAACAGTACCTAAATGTTTTTTTTTTTTACGGCAAAGATTAAGGTCTTGACTTTGATTGTCGCTGAGAGTAAGTAGATTGCGACTTGAATTTGGACGGTTTTTAAGTACAAGAATTATATTTCTTATTATATAATATAATAATTTTATTTCAGACATAATCCCAGTCCATAGTTTCAGATCATGAAATTAAAATTACTTATGTTAAATTCCAAAACAGCTAAAAACCCAAAAATACAATTGTGACTCATTTATTTTAAATATTCAACAACTCAAAAATTATAAAAATGACAGAATCGTATAAAAATTATGCATTACCTTACATTTATATTACATTTTATACATTTATTAATTTCCCCAGGTATCATGGATCCGACATCGTGACATCCACCTGCTGACGTCAGGGAGAATGACGTACACGTCAGACCAGAGGTTCATCAGTGTACACAATCCTCACACTGAGGACTGGATACTGAAGGTAAGTTAATGATAAATACTTCAGCTATTGGTAGCATACACGTAAAAAGAAGGAGAAAGAAAGAAAGAAAAAGTATTTATTGCGACTCGTACAGGAAGATCACAAACTTAACTAAACACAGTAAAAAATAAAAAAACCAAGTCATATAAAAAAAAGTAACAAAAAGAAAAATGAGACAGAAACTCCTATACGAGGCCAAAAGGCTCATATCTCAGCATGATGCTGCGACATTTAAAAAATAAATGTCGTAGCGCTGGTATTCCGATAGGGCCCGCCGCTGTGATGTCACGGGCAGTTACAGAAATAAATAAATATTAAAATAGATTTAGTATCATGTAAAATATTAGCAAATAAAATAAATTTTTAATCCGCGCCAGACGTAACCTCATTACTTGTCTATGCCTTGAGTGTCACAGGCACTTTGGTGTGTCTGTGGCATTGCTGAAGAAGCATAATCAGCTTATAATGGTCCCACTGCTGGGACCAGGGTTTCCTCTCTATGAAAGGGCGCGTGGCGCGGGCCGCGTGGTGGATTACGGCCCAATGGCCGTAATCCACCACGCGGGCCCAGTGCGGATTGGTAGATGTCACATGTCTACGAATTTTTGGTTCTAGGACATGCCGGATTCCTCGCGATGTTTTCCTTCACCATTTTGAGAGCAGTGGTGATGATATAATTTACACAAAGTAAAGCGCCTGTCTGGGTTCGAACCTACGACCTACAACTCGTAAGTCGCGGCCGATACCACTGAGCCATCACTGCTGACAAAAGCATACTCAGCTTATAATGTTCCCACTGCTGGGACACAGGTCTCCTCTCTTGCACGCAATCCGACTCGATCGAAGAGAGATCAGGCGCTGGACCAACGGATTAACATGCTTTCCGAGGCACGGAGGTATCACACCGCCAACATCCAAACTCCAGGCTGTTACTAAAAAAATCATAATGGATAACCCAATAACACTTTTGCAAACCTGGGAATCGAACCAGGACCCCACGCTCAGCAGTCGCGCTAGCAACCACGAGACCAAAGGGACAGTTAGTCAACAAAAGAAAATACGTTTAATTGCGGCAAACATGACGCATCAATCAATCAATCAAAAGTCATTTATTCAAACTAGGCTGAGGATCAGCACTTTTCGAACGTCAAAATTACAAAAGACAGTCCCCCAAAACGCCCGCCCTTCACTACTTCCTAGTGCTTTCGCTGGGGAGAAGAAGTGGCGGAACAAACTCCCCATCAGTACAGCTGTCTGTTCAGCTGTCATCCAAAAAAAACAAAATAACAATTTGGGAGAAAACATGCGTCACATCCACGCAAAACGGCCATCGTAATGCTAATGCTAAGACCCTGTACGAGACAGCTCCAGTGCCGGTTTTCAGCGACTGCCGTATGAGTTCAATTATCAGCCTTAATCATATTTTCCAAGAAATACAATACTTAAATACCTACGCGTATAATAACATACAATCTGTGAACTACTCGTAAATAATGCTATACAAGGTCGTGAATGACAATATTCGCCTTGACGTCAGTATCTCGAAAATGGCAAAAATGTCGCCACCCTCGCCCCCTCCTGACTTATCTCATGAAGTGAGGTTATACCAGAATGTGTTGTCTCATATTACATTGTGTTTCGTACAATGACTCAGAATAAAGTCTGTGGGTGTTGTTATAAAAGATTTGGGGAATGTACTGAACCACAACAATGTTTTGTTTTAGGTAGAATTTTAATTCACTCGACTTAATGGCGTGTAGGGTGTTTCTATCGAAGATTAGAGCTGGAATATAAATAGATTAGTGTTTATATTTTTCTTTTCTCATCTTGGTATGAGCATCGAATGCTGAAAACACTAGAATGAAGCTAGTATTATATCTGTATTTTTTATGGTGTACAGTCAATAAAAGAGATAAGTATGCAGGATCGTTGGATAAGAAACTGATGGATGTTGTCGACTGTTTAATTTGATAAATGAGCTGTTTGTTTTCTATTAATATAAGTTTAAAAACTAAAACCCGACTACTGAAAGGGATGAAACAAGAAAGTACCTTCCCGTGGTCGCATGCTACCATAGCTTATTTAGTACAGCGGCATTATTTTTTATTTAATTATTTTGGGGCTTATTTAGTAATATTTATATTTTTTAAATGTGCTAATTAAGCCCTTTCATTTGATACCCAACACGGCATGATAAAAAATTTTTTTTTTTAGATCTTGACTTTATGTCTGATAGAGGGCGCCATGTTCAATTTAATGAGACGTCACATAGCCTACAACCAGCGGACGATCAAGACACTTTCAACGATACCTTATTTGTGTAATTATGACAATTAGTTTAGAAGTTATGAGGGAACAGATGAACATACATACATACTTACATACATACATACCGGTCAAAATCATAACCCTCCTTTTTGCTTCGCCGTAGTTGGGTAAAAATTAAATTTTATTGGAGAACATCCATCGGTTTCTTACTAAACTTCGACAATATCCAACGATCCTGCATACTTATCTATTTTGTTGACTGTAAATAATAAAGAACATCCTATTCTACAGTCCAACCGTCGAGAGAGTGCATTTCTGACACCTGTCAGTGCGACACATCTAGTAGCTAATAAAGATCAAATTCGTAAAACACGTATTCATTTGTATGAAACATACAGATGTCAAGAACCCATAGACGGCCGTACTGTAAGTAAGATAATCATATTATGCTAGTCAGTTAGGTGGGTACCAGGGAGCATCGTTATAAAATAGTGTCATACCACAGAATACTTAAAGTACTACGTACAGAAAGGACACTCCCTTCCCCGCACTAACATCAGTTACCGCACCTACCCCGCACTTCGGCGTATTCGTCGCAGTTCTTTAACAAGAGCGCTCGCAAACACAAGTACCTCACGCACACATTCATACGTATACAAACGTCATTTTTTAATGTAGTAGTAGTAGGTAATTATTTTGCGAACGTTGTATGGAGTGTCCGGGGTGTGGTCATACACGATTTAAAACAAAAAACAATTTTTTTGATGTGAAAACTTCTTTAGGCGCGTCGGGCATTTTTTGAGATGGGAAAAAACCATTGAATTCGCGCCACTGTTACCGTAACCGACACCACTTTGGATGTGTTCGGCTGTCCTCGGAATGTACTCGGTTTTAATGTATATCCGATATGTCAGTGAGTGATGGCAAAGTATTCTGTTTGTGTTTTGTTTTCACTTCTGTCGGCGCTCCCGGAGAGCCACAGTTTCTTTTTCCCTTATAAGTCGGTATTTTGTCTGAAAACATTTTTGTCACAAAATGCAGGTCCAGACAAAACCGCGAAGTTTCAAACCAAAAATACGTGTGGCACTCGGGGACTCCATAACATTTTTTATCAACTTATGCAATTATAATATTTATGCAATTTTTTTTTTTTTTTTTTTTCTTTGATATTCATCATCATCATCATCATCATTTCAGCCGAAAGACGTCCACTGCTGGACATAGGCCTCCCCCAAGCACCTCCACTTCGACCGGTTTTGTGCTTCTCGCATCCAACGAGTAATTCAATTAATTAATATTTGATATTAAGTCAATTTTTTCTTTGATATTAATTCAAGTTACGAAGTTCGTCTCGATCCGTGCGAGCTTCGTACAGTCTACACGCATACCTACGTCTAGTCGCACGCACACAAACACCGTGCCGAAGTCTGCCGAACTGAAACGACGTTAGACGATGCACGGCTTTCAACGCCGCACCCTGTGCCGGTCGGAGTGTGGGGTGTTAGGTTTATTTTTGTTACGGAATTTCTTGATTCGTTCGCCGCGCTCAAAGCCCGCGATAGAAGCTATGCAACAGCTTAAAAACATACTTATCAGCTTACCAGCTGGAGCTAAGACATTAATCATCTCAGCATATCGCAGTTTTCAGCAGCTTGCTCTAAAGCTACTCATCCTGACGTAATAGCTACCTAAGTCGCCATTTGCGACACCAACACTGGAGAAAGAACAGCTAATTCTCTACAAAAACGCGACTATTTAATTATGTAAAGTCTATTCAAACTTATATTATTTCAAGTTAAACAAATGTCAACTTTATTTCAAAGGTAATTAAGTTGATTTCGGAGTGACTAGCACTATTGAAAAAGTTATAAAAACGTTTGAAGTGGTAGCGTAAACTGAACTTTATTTTGTAGGATTTAAAGTTATTTTTCCATAAACTCATATTTGTTTATATTTTTGGCAGGATATTATTGCTGAGCGTATTCTTGGCTTTGATTCCCAAAACGGCCAAAATGTCTATAGGGCTTTTCCATTATGAATTTCTCATTTGTAAACTGGTGTCTGGATTTCTGCCTGGTTTATAACAATAGGCTCACCTTATGTTACATGGGCCTTAAGGCCCCAAAAATCTAAAATCCTCGAAAACCTACTAAGCGAGTGAAAGTGATTCAATTACTTTTGAAACGCAAAAGAACAGGTGGATATAATGTGCGTGCGCTCGGAATAAAACGACTTATGTGCCAAAACGAATTTACTCCATTTTTAACAAAATAAATGAATTCAATTTAAAACTACTTTGAGTAAACTTTGATATGATAATTCCCGGTTTTAAAGTAATAAATTCTATTGACTAACTCTTAAGCGTTACGCCGTGATGTCGAAAAAAGTAAAAAAATAGATGTACTTTGCAATTTTCTTGTATCGAGAAAAATTCATTGAATCGTGTATTCCTAGTACATGATACTAGACCAAAGAGTCAAAAAACATATTCCAAAATATTAAATCCCTATTCTACATACTTAACAAGTAACATGATATAGAAAAAGCACATTTTTGAAGTGAAACTTCTTTACGCACGCCTGACTTGGGGAGTAAGCTGGCGAACGCGTGACGTAAGCGTTACGCAAAGTGTGATCGGGCGAGGCGAACGGGAGTTGAGTGGGGCATATAAGCAAGAAAAAGCAGTGCGCGCACACATTTTCTTTCTCTCTTCCTCTCATAGCCAAATACGTTTGAAGTTTCACTTCAGTCGTGTGGTCATAAGCACACTCGGTTTTTTTCAATATAAACCTTAAACATAACTGGCGAAATGAGGGTGTGTACTGTACACCCTCTACTGTACACTTTGAGAAATACTGTGAGTTGTTAAGTACTAAACTATGTGTATATTTGTTACAGATAAGGTTTCCGCAGCGTCGCGACTCTGGCATCTATGAGTGCCAAGTCGGTACCACGCCTCCTATTGGTCACAGGATGTACCTCTCCGTAGTTGGTAAGTAATTTTTAACCTTTTTATTAACCGACTTTATTAACCGACTTTAAAAAAGGAGGTTCTGTATTCGACCCGTATGTATGTATGTATGTTTGTATGTCCGCGATTATCTCAAAAACTACTGAACCGATTTTGATAATTCTTTCATTAGTGTGATCTACATACTTTCAGGAAGGTTTTAGTATATAATACATTAGGCAGTTATTCTTATGTACGAAGTTATATGCATAAATGTACTGCATCTCCGACATTTCTATGCGAATTTTGATGATTCTTCGAGTCGTGTCTTCAATTCTTCAATGCACTAGTGTTAATTGAATTTGTGTGGGGTAGGTACAACTAAAAAGTGAAAAATAAAAACTTTTTTACAAAAAAAACAACCGACTTAAAAAAAAAAACTACAAAGCGAAAAATAACTTTAATTTCGGAAGTCGGTGTCAAAAAACGAAAATGCGGAACCAACGACACCGACTTCCGAAATTAAAGTTATTTTTCGCTTTGTAGTGTTTTTTTTTGAAGTCGGTTGTTTTTTTAACCGACTTCAAAAAATAAGGTTCTGTATTCGACCCGTATGTATGTTTGTATGTCCGCGATTTTCTCAAAAAATAATGAACCAATTTTGATCATTCTTTCACAAATGTGATCTACATACTTTCAGGAAGGTTTTAGTATATAATACGTTAGGTAAAAAAAACGAAAATGCGGAACCAACGACACCGACTTCCGAAATTAAAGTTATTTGTCACTTTGTAGTGAGTTTTTTTTTAAGTCGGTTGTTTTTTTTTGCATAAAAGTTTTTTTAGGGTTCCGTTTTAAGTTTGGCTAGAGAAAGGTGAAGGATATCCAAACTGTTAGAATTAGGGGACTTTTAAGTAGACAAGAAACTTGACTTGCTTTTCCTTTAGACGTCATTATCTTATAGGCAACTTTCATGACAAATGCAGGTAGACGTTCGGTTATTTTTAGGGTTCCGTACTTCAAAAGGAAAACGGAACCCTTATAAGATCACTTCGTTGGCCGTCTGTCTAAGACTCTTTTTCTGAAAAACGCGTAGAGTTATCAAGCTGAAATTTATATCAAATACTCAGATCTGCTATCCCTTGCAGCAGTAGAAAAATCTTCTAAGTCAACGCAATTAAAAGATACGGACGTTTATGTTCCGCTTATGCCGCATAATTTGACATTCGCAAGGGAATCAAAACCTTATATAGGTACTTCCCGTTGACCTAGAATCATAGAATCCTGAAATTTAGCAAAAAGTAATGTCATGTAGCACAAGTGAAGGAAAAAATCCGAAAACACGGGAAAATATTCGAGACACGATTCCCGTGATAAACTATTTACATACCTACAAATTTGTACGGAACCCTCGGTGCGCAAGTCCGACTCGCACTTGACATAGTAGGGAGTGATTACGAATCTCTATAGTTTCCGTCCTACGGTGTATTGCTCCTTAAATGAGTTGATCACATGACATCCATATTTTTTTAACTTGCATAATGCATACAAATAGATTATTTAAGTAATCACTCTTGAAAGTTTAAAGTAATCAAGATCTAAAAATATTGATGTCATAATTGTGATCAACTTTGAACGTAAATACGAACGAAATATCTCGGAAACGACACTTTACGGGCCAACGTCTTAGACCAAAGTCTTAGTACATTTCCCGATGTCAGCTATCGATTATGCAGATTTCAAGCATGGTCGCCATTTAAAAAAAAAAAAAAAAAAAACAAAATGGCGCGACAGCAGGTACGCCAAGGCTCCATAAAAAAAACTGTTCACCTTTATCTGTGCTACTAGCTGTGAATTATAAATTTCATAAAGTACTCCCTACCATTATGTTTTTACCAAATAAGAAAAGTTAAGAAAAAACACTTTACTTCATGTTTGATGAAGCATTGAAGTAAAGTGAATTTTCACTTCATGAAAATGCAAAAACGCTTGATGTCACTCCAAGCATTTTCTTTTGTATGTGGTAAAACGCTCAGTGTATGAATAATGAATCATGCAATATTTATACTCTGTGACCAAGCTTGTATAAAACAATTTTAAAATATTATCCTTTTGTGTGGGAAATTTAAAAAAAAATACTTAACCACCGCGCGGCGATAATCCACCACACGGGCATCACGGGCATCCGCCCAGTGCGGGCTGGTAGATGTCACATGTCTTAAAATTTTTGGTTCTAGGACATGCCGGTTTCCTCACGATGTTTCCCTTTACAGCTCTCAAAAAGCAGTAGTAGAAGTCATAACGATATGTATTTTTATTCAGTAAAGCGGCCTAGAACTTTGCTATCGAATCGAAACTTTAAAATAACATTCGTTACTGGAAATGAACGTAATACATTATGTATTTAGGTAGTTGCAGTGATTGAAATCAAAGTAAGGAAGCTCTGCATGCACTCCACTTTTTTGCATTTTTATTCTAGACTCAGTTATATAAGACTGGACGTTGGAACGAATGCTGGTTAATTTATTCGCCTTACTTAATGGTCCTGAGAGAAGTCTTTTTTAAGAACACAAAAAATGTTGAACGGGAAAAATTCAAGGGAATGGATCTTTTAAAATTTTATATATGGAACTTCCACTTCATTTGAATTGCGGTAATTAGGTCATGGATTATTTTGTCTAGTTTTTTTTATAGATTGTGGTTTTATATGCATTATATTTCTTAGCCTAAGAGCAGATTTTTCCAGCGCCTGATATTTTGTAGGAGGCATAATTTTGAATTTTTGACAGTTTTTCCATACAAAAATTGTCGGACGTCAATTTTATTTCACAAATAAAAATTACCTGTCGAATGAAAAAACAGCCCTTAATGAAATAAAAACTATGACATTGTTAAAAATATTACAGAAAAAACATGAAATACCTGTGATGTCCAATTTAATAATCACGGTCCAAGGCCGGAATTCCTGAAGGTTTTAACTTTACACGAGAAAAAATATATCCTAAAACGAAACACTTCTCTTTTTTTCATCATGTGCGTAAAGATTGAGGGTCATAACAGGGTATCGAAAAACTAATCGAGATTTAGTAGAAGTTGTAAAACAAAAATGAGAAAAAAAATAAAAAATTATTGCAATTCACAGGTTGTCCCTCGATCCTTAGTCAAGGGCTGGGTAAATAGTTAACAAGTAGATGCTAAATCTTATATAGTATTAATATTTAGTAAAAATACAGTGTTACACGTCCCCAAAAAAAGAAAACTGCATAAATAATTATCCAGTTACTAAAACATGAAGATAAGCATTGAGAATCAAATTATGATAGGCAAGGTCATGCAATGTCCTTCTTGATTTTATGAGGTTTCTGGTTCTGTTAGGGTCAGCGATATTTTTATCACACAGAATGTTCCACAAAGTCATAAAATCGTTCAGCAAGTAAATCATTAATGATTACACGACGGTAGTGGTCTCTTATTGCTCCTACTTTTATTAGCTGATTAGGAGTTTAATGTTGATAAATAGAATAAGGACAAAAATAATAATGTCTAAGCGAATTGAGAAGCAAACAGCAAATAATGTATTGTGGGACAGATTTTAAGTGCAATCGTGTGAGGATTGATATGAACGAGAAGGGAGTGAATGATATCGTGACCGTTCACAGGGGAGAATGGAAGAAGAAAACGTGTTGTGCCGACCCCAAGTAACATGGGACAAGGACCCTTGTCGCACTTAAATAAAGTCTTCCTTAATGGCGATGAGTTTAAGTGCGATTAGTAGATATAATAGTTTGCAGTCACGAGCAGTAAGAGCTCATATACTAGAGTGACATGCATCAACGGCAGAGGCGATTACAGCCGTTGGTGAGTGACGATGGCTGCCGTCAACGCGTCTTAGCCTCTGATGTTGACGTATGCCGCTCGTGTGTATGCACACTTTTATGAAGGTATAGATATAGCAAAATTCCAGAGCGATTTTCTCCTTAAGTATTGAATGTTTTATGCTGTTACGAACATAATATTTTCGCACACATTATATGATTATGTATTAGGTCTTACCTCACAGTTGTAATGTTTATTTCACGAGAAAATTGCCTTTGAATTTTGCAAGTTGCCAGCGTATTAGTGTCTGCTCGTGGCTGTGCATACTCGTAGTTCTTTCTATATAATGATACTAACACAATTTATTCCTCTTAGACAAATATACAAAACGAGTAGCTAAAGTATAAATTTTTCTATTCTGTCAAATTTACACAAAGCTTAAAGATTCGCCTAAAGCAAAAATCACAAAAAATCCATAAGTATAAAAATAAAGGAATTTCCAGCGACACAGAATTAGGCATTATTTATGAGTACGGCCTCGCTAGAGGCTTAGTTCGAGTGCAAAAAGCGTCTAATTTTTCTTTCACATAAAGTAATCTGGGGACGCCTTATTTATTTAACGTCAGGTATTTTCGCAATCTTCGGGTTTCCTTAGTATTAAGTGGTTGATCACGACGATATGCTTATCGTGATTTATATTCACACCTTGGTTTTAAGAAGACAGGTAAAGGTCTTAATTTTGTCAAGAGACAATATACAAATACTCTTGTTCTTCCTGTTATGAAATCTTATTTCGTTGTTTTATTTTTGGTTTCGAAAAATTAGGAAGAAAACGCGCTTTTCTAACTTCCTGTTCGTATTCACTCTTTAACTAAGATGTTTGTGACATCCTACATAACAGAAGATTTTTTATCAACTCATCATCATTCTCCTGCCCTTATTCCAATTTATTTTTGGGGTCGACGCAACATGTATTTTTCTTCCATGTTTCTCTATTAGTCGTCATCTCAGTAGTCACCCCTTTCCAACCATACCATCACTCACACAGTCCAGTCATCGTTTCTTTGGATTTCCCCTACTCTTATAGCCATCGATATTCAAAACTTTCTTCACGACATTATCCTCATTCCTCCATATCACATTTTTTTACCAACTGCCTACATAAAAATACGCTAATCTACATTACATGTAGATCAGAAATGTAAATTTTGCATTAGCATCAAGCCCTTAAAAAGTCGTCTCAAAAATATCTCGAGCCACATAATTTTAATCTTCGATCATCAAAGGGCGGCACATAAAATTTATTTACAGCCTCATCTTTATGGGTTGCGGGTAAATAACTTATATTACTTCCTTTGATAGTCGACACTTTGAAGTCAGGTAGGTGTTTTATTTTGATTTTTGTAAAGCTTTCGACAGAGTTAATAACGATACCTTGTTTCGGAAACTCAGCGCTATTGGTTTCTGCCTAAACTTACTTCGACTTTTAGCTGATTATCTCCGTGACCGTCAGCAATTTGTAAGGCTGGGTATCTACGTATCTCGTCCCAACCATACACGCTCTGGTGTAAGTCAAGGGTCAATTATCGGGCCTCTACTATTTCTATTCATGGTAAATGACTTACCAGAGTGTCTCCTTTACGCAGATGACCTCAAACTTTATAGTGCTGCAAATTGTATCCTAGTAGGGTATGATTAGAGGCTTCTGCATTTCGCCGCTCGAGCAAAGGCGAGAGCAAGTAATGCAGAACTCCCAATTAATGTTGGTAATAAGCTGACTGTTTCAGAAACTTTTATACAGGACTTATAGTAGGGGTGTAGATACACGATTTTATTTTACCACTTTGTCGGCGTGATTAATATGTATATCCATGTCAAATTATAGTATTCTAGTACTAAGAGTCTCTGAGCTAAGCTGTGGACGGACAGACGGACATGGCGAAATTATAAGGGTACCTTGTTGACTACGGAACCCTATAAAAACCAAAAAGTACAAGCATCAAAGAGAAGGGTGAATAAAATAACTTGCAATATTCATAAAACGAAACCATTGTTCAGCAAAGTTAAAATGAAATTTAAAAATGACTTTGCAATGCTTGCCAGTCAATTCCATCGTAGTTACAACACATTGTTCCTGGAAACCATTATTCTCTAGTTCCCTACACGTTGAAAGGAATAGTCAAAATATTCATCGAAATAAAACAGTCGATTTGAGCAGAAAATTTCGGGGGCTGTCAAACCGGTCCCCGAGGAATTGAGCCAGAAAATTCCGGAATATTGTAGTAGGAAGAAACGGGAACATGTTTATGAAATTGGTGACGTATTCGAGTTGTTGCAGACGATATTTTGGTTCAATTTTGGTTTTCCTTTTACGAAAATGTTTACGGCGTTTGTCGATATTTTTGCTTAATGGTGTGTCGAAAGTTGAGGCATCTATTTTTAATACATTTTCTTTGTTTATCGTGACAATGTAGTCTTTATTTTTGTGAATGTTAGTTATGTCGCACGTTCATTTCTGTACTAGCTTCTGCCTGCGACTTCGTCCGCGTAAAATTTATTAATCCCCGACCCATCCCGTCGCATCGCATCGTCTGCCCGAGCTATTATTTCGTTTTTGCTTTCGTCTTACTTTTTTCTGTTTAATAGCTTATGTAGCCTTCCTCAAGAATTAGACTATCAAATGCAAAATTATTTTTTTTTTCAAATCTGACTGGAATATTCAGAGATTAGCGCGTTCATACCAAGAGACAAACAAACAAACCTTTCAGCTTTTATTATTAGTATAGATTTCATTTATATATACAGGGTTGTCCCTGGAAGTATGGATCAAATCGTAATATGGGCAAGGTCAATTCCAAACTTTTCAACTCCGAGAATGCCTGTGAATTATTTTACGGTTCAAAACCTAAGACCAATTTTTGTTTTTTTTTTTCGATCACTTCGCATAATGCAAAAAGTAAACACTCATTAAAGAAAGAACTATCAGAAGGCCAATTCTCGTAATTCAAAACGTTCAAAATCTAGTCGCAGTCTCATCTCAGCGACAAACAAATGTCAAAAACTTGTCAAAATATAGGGAAATTAGATGTATTTTTGACAGATTGAGACTGCGATCAGACTGTGAACGTTTTTAAAATTACGAGAATTGCCCCTCAGGGTTACTAAAAAAATTAAATTGATAGCCCTGATAGCTTTTTTTTCCTTTGAGCACTATGGGAAGTGATTGAAAAGAGTTATTCCGGGGTCTGAACTCCTGACCCCCCCCCCCTCCCCCCTCGATCCCCACTAGTTCGTCTTAAAAAGCTTAGAACTTTAGGCTGCGAAAGTTTGTGAGGGGATGTTTGTTACTCTTTCACGCAAAAACTACTGAACGGATTTGAATGAAATTTGGCACACCGATAGTTTATAACAAGGATACTTTTCATCCCGATATTCCCACGGGATCGACACTTATGCGGGTGAAACCGGGGGGTGCCGCTAGTTAATTTTCTAATTAATGGCAGTTTGGCAATAACTGCCCTTAACGCTGAAATAACGGCAAATCATGACCTTCAAAAGAATTGAGCCCTTTATAAAAAATATAACGAACCTTTAAATACATACTAAGCTCGTAAGCGATTAATGGAATAAAAGACTAAATGCTTAGATCCCTTCCAGCTTTTTCACAAAAGTATTTTCTTCGCATTCAAAACTGCTTGTAATGGCTTAATTGAAGAAAAAATACCGTTTGAGTAATGACAGGGTGTTTCAGCGTGGCCTTAAACTTTCATAGTGACTTTCCTTTTTAGTTCAGGGCATGGGTATGATTTGGGGAAAACGAAAGGAGGTTTTAAGCAAAAACCTTGTTGATGTACGTTCATGTTTAGCCCTGTTAGTTTTTTTACCTACATGAGGTTTAAATCAAGCAATGGCCGTGAAAAACATCTGCAGGCCAATTCTCGTAATTTAAAATGTTCAAAATCTAGTCGCAGTCTCATCTCAACGACAAACTTATGTCAAAAATTTGTCAAAATGTAGGGAAATTAGAGGCATTTTTGACAGATTGAGACTTGAGATCAGACTGTGAACGTTCTTAAAATTGCGAGAATTCCCTCTCTGATTTAGTTGAACAATTTTAACAAAGATGTTATCTTTTTTAACCGATTTTAAAAAGGTGGAAAGAAGATATCTTCGGGAATTGTGGCTCCATTGCGAAAATTCTTTTTTGGATGGATAGGGTATGCCTCAGGATGATCCCATATACATTTTAGTAACATTGCTTGGGTATAGTTTTTGATTTAGCTTCAATAAGACGTATTTTTTCCACTTACCCCCATAATAATAAACATATTATATCAGATGAATAGTTATAAATACACCGATTTCTCTCTTTCAGTCGTCAGTAATTTGACTTTCGAAAGAAGAAGACAAAGCCTTTTGTAACTATACAGACGCTATACAACGTTTATTAGTAAGAGGGTAAGTGTACCTATATTGTTTGTTTGTTTTTTATAATAACTTCCTGTCACTGATATATATTTATATAGCAAGTAGTGTTATACGAATTCGTGTGGAGTACGTACAACTAAAAGGAGGAAAATAAAAACTTTTTTACAAAAAAAAAAAAACAACTGTTTTTCAAAAACTCTAAAATGTGAAAAATAACTTAATTTCGAAAGTCGGACGCAAAGCACGAAAATGCGGAACCCTTACCCTTACTTGCGAAAATAAATTAGTTTTCAATTTGTATTTTTTTTGGTAGTCTGATGTTTTTTTTTTCAACTCAACTTTATTTATAAATATCTTTCCTTCCGCTACTTTGGCTCTTTTACTATGGTTCATAAATTTTAAGACCTGAGTAAAGATAGGGAAATTAATTGTCAAGCAAATTGACTACCAACTTAAACTGTCCGTATAATCAAAACACAACTGTCATTTTGACAGCTGAGATTTGGCTATAACACGGAAAATTTACGTAGCGCATCTGTAAACGGTCCCTAACCGTCATTACGGCGAGACACCAAATTGATGGCAACAATCTAGTCTAAAAAATTGCGTCTGCTTTTCGTGTCTTATCTAAATATGCGCATGACCTACCCCAACGGTACGTACGTCCAGCACGTTTGCGCTCCATCACAAAAGGTTCGTTAGATAAGTCCGGACAGACCGTTCAACTTAGCATGCAGTGACGTGATTTCATATTGACACGAGCCACGAGAAAATATTCAGCTTCGAGTTTCAAGTCATCGGTTTTGGCAGTGATAAATATAAGTTTGCTAAAGAATATTTTGTGGATTTTAGGTATTTCGGATTGTGAGTTGGTTTTCAATTTTATCTCTCCTTATAAGCTTATAAGATTTTATACATATGTGTAAAAGTATGGATTATTATATCAGCCACTCTATCTGACTAGCTGTTTTCATTGGGTAACCCTTATTATGAACCTGAGTTGATATTATGAACCGAGGGCGTAAACGAAACGGGGTGACTTGAATGCAAATTTTTCACAGGACGCGCGGTTACCATGGTGGAAATGCTAGACGAAATGATTAATATCTCCCAATATCAAACGTGACTAAATTACTTACTTAAATTACTTAATTAATTACCTAGATGTAACTTCTGTCTTTCGGAAAGTTGGTCCCGGCAGTTATTCATCAATCTTTGACAGTCGTTACGGGTAGTCAGATGCACGAAATTCTGACAACCAGTCTTACCAAGGGGTACAACAGACAGGGGTTGAGGAAGTCAAATAGGTAGTCACTCCATGTAAAGTAGTGGTACTAAGCGGACCTCAACATAGTTGAGAAAAATTTAGGCAGATGACGAAGATCTTACTTCAAACCCAGATAAAAAATGATTTCAGATATCCCCAAACGATGACGAAAACATCAAACTCAAACTGAAAGCATTTATATCAAATTAACCATTTACAGGCACTTCTGAATGGTCAAGAAGTCAGTCAGTCAGAAAATATGAAGCTAGTTGCCCATTCCAAACCGTAGGTATCTATGCAGAAGAACGGGCAAGAAACTCCATGGACACACTTTAAAATTATTTTTTATTTTATTTTTTATTGTGAGCCTGTTATGTCCCACTGCAGGGCGAAGGCCTCCCTACTCTCTTTCCACTTCTCTCAAAATTATATTTTTACAAAAATATTATTTACATCATTAATGTTGAATTTATAATTATATGTGAGAGCGATGTAAAAATAAAAAGACTTACGCGTTAACAGCGTCTAGAGTACAGCAAATAGTAAAAAAAAACAAAAATCCAAAAATAGAATATTTAAAAATAAGCCGAGGCAGCTAAGTGATGACCAGCCCCAACTGACGGCGTCGTCATCATCGTTCTGCTGTCGTTATCCCAATTTCATTACGGTCGGCGCAAGATGTATTTTTCTTCCAAGATGACGAACCTCAAATAACGAGTAAATATTATTATTAGCCTGTGATGTCCCAATGCAGGGCAAAGGCTTCCCTACTCTCTTTCCACTTCTCTCTGTTCAAAGCTGCTAAGGACCAGTTCTTGTTGAAGGAGTCCGGCTTATCCCGCCATCTCCGTCTGGGCCTGGCACGATGTAGCTTAAAGGTCGTAGCACACGTATCAAATCAGAAACGGATCGGCACCGTATCGCCTATCGCCTCGCCATCAAACAGGCGTCAACCTTACGTAAGCACGTAACTAAAGCGGATCAGAAGCTCCGATACGTTGACTCGGTTACGGCTAGGCGACGCCGCGCTTACGGCTCGCCGACCGCTGGTTGATGGTGCAGCAGGCAGGCCGGAGGGGTAAGAGGGACAAGGGTGGACGAAGAGACGTAAGCTCGGGTACGGAGAGACGTAAGCGCGGGGACGACGAGCCGTAACGTACCGCACCGCGGTTCATAAGCTTGTCCCAAGTTGAGGTGATTATTGTGCGTTGCAGTAGGGAGGGCCGCCCGGCAGACTCCCCCTCGGCATACCGGCCCATCGTTCTGCTCGATGAGGTCGGCAAAATGTTCGAGGGGATAATCGCTGCTCGCCTAAAGGGCCATCTGCGGGATATCGGGCCGGACTTGTCGGACGCTCAATTCGGTTTTCGGGCTGAGCGTTCCACGGTGGACGCGCTGGCCTGCCTTAAGGGCCAGGTGAAGGAGGCGATGGAAGCGGGGGATGGATTGTTGGCTGTGTTATTCGACATAGCCAATGCCTTCAACTCCGTTCCCCACTCCACCATCCTAGAGGCGCTCCGATTTCACGGAGTGCCTCGATACATGCGCGGTCTGCTGGCCAGCTATCTGGAGGATCTGGCAATCCTCCTGGTAAATAAGCCCCCCCCCCCCACCTGACGCCCACATCTTCGTGGACGGCGTCAGAACTGAGGTCAAGGCCCAAATGAAGTATCTGGGTCTCGTAATTGACAGCAGGTGGCGCTTCGGTCCGCATTTTAGTGGGCTATCGACGCGCCAGTTGAAGACCGCGGGCGCGCTGTCGTGGCTGCTTCCCAACTTGGGGGGGCCCAGCGCACGATGCCGGCAACTTTACGCCGGTATCTTGAAGAGTATGGCCCTCTACGGAGCCCCTATCTGGGAGGACTCCCTCCATAGGAGGGAGAACGCCGCCGCCTTGCGGGCACCCCAAAGGGCCATAGCCCAGCGGGTGTCGCGGGCCTACCGCTCGGTGGGCTTCGCGGCAGCATGTGCTCTGGCGGGCACCCCTCCTTGGGAACTCGAGGCGTGGGTGCTCGCCAGAGTATATGAATGGACGGCGGGGCGGAGGGCGAGAGGAGAACGCCCAGCCCAGGAAGAGCGAAAGGCCGTCCGGCGGGAGGCGAGGGACGCCATCGTCGTCCATTGGACGGGGGACCTCGCCACCGCAGCCTTCGGCCGCCGAACCCTCGACGCGATTGGGCCAGTCCTGCAAGATTGGCTCGAGCGGCCGCATGGATTCCTCTCCTTCCGTCTGGTGCAGGTGCTGTCGGGACACGGTTGTTTCGGATCGTACCTGCACCGAATCGGACGGGAGGAGACGCCGTCGTGCCACGACTGTGGCGCGGCGGAGGACACGGCGCAGCATATCCTCCAGGTGTGCCCGTCGTGGTCTGAGCCGCGCCGCAGTCTCATCGCGGTGATCGGACCGGACCTGTCACTCCCCGGTTTGGTTAACGCCATGCTGAGGGATGAGAGGTCCTGGGCGGCAGTCGCCTCCTTCTGCGAGCACGTCATGTCCCAGAAGGAGGCGGCGGAGCGCGCGCGGGAGGAAGATCCTCACGCGGCGCCGCTCCGAAGGCGGAGGAGGGGTCGAAGAAGACGTCAGT
Organism: Amphipoea oculea; assembly: GCA_945859645.1. NCBI lineage: Eukaryota > Metazoa > Arthropoda > Insecta > Lepidoptera > Noctuidae > Amphipoea > Amphipoea oculea. Next base: position 19,632,023 of record OX243878.1, on the reverse strand, counting down.
TTGACAGTCATCTCCGACTCCTCCCAGATGGAGGCCAGCAGGCAACAGGTGCGGGTGCACCTGTGCCTGTATTGCACAGGCCTCCATCAGTGTTGGACGGGAATGGCCAGGTGTTCTCGGCTATTCCCGTAGCCCTCCAGCCTGGGGGGCATGCGGGGCCCGCCAGCTAGGCGGGCATGCGCCGGGAGGGTTGTGGAAGTAAAGGCTGAGCCGGTTTCCCATGGCCCTCCCATCACGGCGATGCGGGAACACCGCTGAGTTTTAGTGGGTATACTGTCGGTGTCATTTCGACAGGAGTCCCACATACCCCGTCTCGTCCCCCACGAGCGGGAATGCGTAATGCATTTCTCAGCGAAAAAAAAAAAAAAAAAGGGAGTTTCATACAAAGAATACTGAACGGCTCGAGTTGATACGATGCCGATCCCTTTCCGATTTGATACGTGTGCTACGATCTTAACACAATATTGTCTGCCGTGTAGGTCACCGGTGGCCGCGAATAATAGATTTTCTAATGTGTCTGTTGTCTGGCAGTCAAGGTGTTACAACGACGAAATAATGACTAAAAAGCAATAATAAATATTTAAACACATTGCTATAAAGTCATGAAAAGTTACATCTTTAAACCCACTTAGTAGCTTCTAAGAAAGCCTTCTTGTTCTCAAAGTTTTAGGCTTTTGAGAGTGTAAACAAATAATTCAGTTTCCGACCGAAGATTGATATCAAAATGTCTTCCTTATTAATAACTTTCAATTGCCTGCCTTTTGATTAGAGTGCTAAGAAAAGGACAAACGAGTTTGATACTTTAATAATTGTTTTTAGTAAATACTTGGTGATAACTTTTCAACGACGAACCGGAGATCTGTGTTCAAATGTATATTAAGGCGAAATCGTAAGGATAGCCTGCGAAATTCAGATTTTCTTTAGTTTTTTGCAATTTGCAGGTCAGTGGCAGGTTGTATGTTGATCTAAATATTATGATTCGTGGCTGTAATGAATATTTATTTATACTATAGAAATATAAGCATAAAAATCTGCAATACATAATAATAAATATTCCATGTACTTACATGAGTGACCACAAACCACACAAGCATCATCATAATTATTTTGATATTTCATTAACGCAATAATATATTAATGAATGAAATTATGAAATATTGCTCTCAACAGCGAATTATTTGACAGCTATTTGCGACGTTGCCTACTTCCAAAATGTATCCTTTTATAACTACATTTGTTGTGAATAAATATTTTTAATTAAACCATCATGTCCTAGAACCAAAATTTCGAAGACATGTGACATCTTATACCCCGAACCGGGTCCGCATGGTGGATTATGGCCCACTTCCTCTCATAGGCAGGAGGCCTGTATCCCAGCGGCGGGAACGTTATACTTAGGTTAATTATGCATGATTAAAAAGGACGCATAGAATAAAAATGACATCATCAAAATAAAACTTAGAAAAAATATAATAAATCTTTTAAATTTTCATTTAATTTCTTTATCTTCTATAAGGGCGGTTCGGGTCAATCACCGAACAATAATAAACATGTCAGCGTAATTGCGACACCGCGCTTTATGCCTTGAATATGATATGTATTACCTAAGTAAAACAGTCAGTACATTTTCGGATAGCATATCGGGAGCGACTCAATCTCATCTCATTCACCTTATTAGTTTCAATCTTTATCCCATTTGTATTACTGAAATATACCTATCTTTATAATCTTTAATCTTAGTTTATCTTGATCTCACCCCAACCCCGAACAAGGGCAATTAAATAATGATATTACATTATTACAAACGTAAGATTTTCAGTTTCCCTAAAACATTTGTTATTGTGTGCCTAAAATCTGTGTGGATTTCTAACCCTGTACCTACGCGTTAAGCGTAGGTACAGGGTTAGAAAATGAGATGTAGCAAGGCCGTAATGGCCTTTCTTTATCGTTTTAGATAAATCCCCTTACTAATAAACGTTGTATAGCGTCCGCTTTGTCTTCTTCTTTTGAAAGTCAAATTACTGACGACTGAAAGAGAGAAATAGGTGTGTAACTATTCATCTGATATAATACGTTTATTAGTAAGGGGTAAGTCAGTAAAGCTAATTGTTAGTATTTGTAAGTTGTGTAATAAGGGAAGGGCCCATGAGCAAAATAGTTGCCCAGCCCCTTTTTTGGCCCTGTCGCTGTCTCCTCGCCGAGATTTTGACGATGCGCACACGGGAGCGACAGCAACACTACTTTTTTTGAAAAAAATTCGGTTGAACGGCAACTGGCGAGCTAGCAACTTTTTTTGTCGCCGTGCGCGCACTTGCATTGCAACCAATAGACGGGCGACAGTTGCGTCAAAATCCACGGACTGTTTCCCAGATGTCGCGTCACTACATGCTCGCACTTTCATACAAACCCGTGGACTTTATGTGAGGGAAAAATTTGTTGCGGTGACAAAAGTTGCTCGTGGGCGCCCCTCATTATAGTAAAGTAATTGTCAGTTGTGATTTGAATATATCTATGGACAATTTTCCGTATATATATTCATTATAAGACTGTTTGAATGAAAATATTTATAATACGTCTAATTGACCTATGGTGTCAATTTGTTTAACAATTAATTTCCCTAACTGTACAATAAAACCGTAGGTTAATTCTCCAGAGATTTCACAAACTATTACCCAGATAACTCCAGAAATACTACTGTACTGACCATTTACGTAGAAACTGATTAATCTGTCAAGCTCCGCTAATGAGACACAATTGATTTTCTATTGTTTCGTCGCCGATTGGCGAACTGCGCCGCTTGACCGGTTAAATTATCAGCACTTACCGCTTTCTTTTTCTCCAACCAGAGCCCCTGACGACGATCCTGGGCGGCCCGGAGCTGTTCATCAATACGGGGAGCACCATCAACTTGACGTGTGTGGTGCAGCACTCCCCGGAACCTCCACCAGCTATAAGATGGACTCATAATGATGAGGTAAGTGATACCTGCAGTGCAGTGGGCAGGGCACATTGCTCGCAGAACAGATGGCCAATGGGGCCGAAAGGTTCTGGAGTGGCGACCGCGTACCGGAAGACGTAGCGTTGGAAGGCCTCCCACAAGGTGGACCGACGACCTTGTGAAGGCCGCAGGAACCCGTTGGTTGCGAGAAGCACAGAACCGGTCGAAATGGAGGTGCTTGGGGGAGGCCTATGTCCAGTAGCGGACGTCTTTCGGCTGACATGATGAAGTGATTGACAGGGGTATGAAAGTTCCGAACAATCTTACGATTCGAAATTGAACTATCGATTAGCGCCATCTAACGACCCAGGGCCTCCTAATTTCAAAGCCAGTTTTAATATCATGTTACTAGATGGCAGTAAAACACTAGACGAATATACCAATAACTACATTTAAATTAATAAATATATTAGAAATGGAGAAATATTTGTACGAAATTTAATCCAAGCATAACATTTTAATTTATCCTATTAGAATTAGAACTTAGTTTTTTTTCTAATAGCAACACAAACGATGAACTTCAATAAAAAATTTTATACTTTTCGTCACTACCCGCCTTAGGTACTTTTAGTTTGTTTCGTTGGTGTTTGTTTGTGATTTTCCGTGTATTATGGTAATTTTCCACGACTTGGCGCTATTTAACGGATCCTGAGATTACATCGTATCTGAAACCACCTGGCTTTGAACTTGGACACCGATTACTGCTTTTCCGAACCTACTTTGCGATTTACCTGGACTGCTGATTTTTGCCTTTCGATTAGGACTTAAACCACAAAATGCCCAAGAAATCGCGGTTACATTGCTATTTTGGGTGCAAAAATGATGGTAAGTCTAAATCTTATCCTTCGTTTATTCTGTAAAATTTTTTACTAATTTGTGATTTCGTAATCTCCGGCTTACCACGGGTGTAATTTCTACAAACAATACGAGATAAGACTGGAAGTTAAACAATAATATGAAAATTCTAGTCTCAGAATACAGAACGTATTCTGAGATTCTAGTCAAACCAGGTCTGTGGGTCATCTTAGGGGTTATTTTCAAATCATGCCTCTTATATTTTCCAGGCCCTCTGCACTTATTTCCAAACCCCAACACTGAGTCATTGACAGGTTTGGAAAAATTTAACATTTGGAAAGGTGTACTCCGTGCATCAACACAGGAAAAAGGAAATAGCTACATTTATAACAGTATTAGGTTATGTAACAACCACTTTAAAGAAGGTTACTGTTTACCAAGTAACAGATTAACAAAAAATGCTGTTCCGACTTTATGCCTAGGTAAGTAAATTTTATTTCATTTGCATTTCATTGTCTATTATGTTCTTCAAAGGTTCATGTTTTCAGTTACATTTAAAACACATAATATCATTATTATGTTACAGAGCCACAAGGTCAGTCCACATCTGCACTTTTTATACAACAGCCAACAATACTGGATAGTGATCAACCATCTGCTACTCTGGCTGAACCACATGGCCAGTCCAGGGAAGAACTAGTGACACATCAGCAAACAAATCTGGAATGTCAACCATCAACATCTGCTGCTAGCAACACAACAACTATATCCGACGATCCTGCATACTTATCTCTTTTGTTGACTGTACATAATTCAATCCCTACTAATATTATAAATGCGAAAGCAACTCTGGCTGTTAGTCGTTGCTTTCACACCTAAACCGCTAAAGCAATTCTGATGATATTTGGTATAGAGATAGATTAGACCTTGGCGAAGGACATAGGCTACTTTTTATCAACATACCACGTGGGCGAAGCCGCTGGCAGAAGGTAGTGATAATAAAATTGGAAATTTTAATTTCAGGTTCCAGGAAACATTTAAAGCTGTTACTTGATTTAGACGATGGAGACGATGAAATAAGATTACTTAACAAACTAACAGAAATGCATGTCATTAAAGAAAAAATACCCAAGATGAAAGTCAAATATGCGGCACAAGTGTTCAGCCAGAGGGTTTCCAGTGCATTGAGATTCCTAGCAAGTAAGTAGATATTTTTATATGCTTATGCTGATGTTAGTAACATCTTGAATTATAATACCTGTATGTAGTATAATGTATATTAGTTTCTAATGTCAAAACCGTTTTAGTGTTAAATATTATACTGATGTTAATAATCACTTGGATAATAATGTGATCTATATCATTTTATAAAGAAAATGACACATAAGTTCACGAATAAGCAAATAAAAAAATATATTCTAACAATAATAACTAGAAAGGTTGTAATTACCGTACTTGAAAACTATTTTAATATATAATGAACTAGCTGCGCCCCGCGGTTTCATTCGCGTAAATGTCGATCCCGTGGGAATATCGGGATAAAAAGTAGCCTAAGTATATGTTAATCCAGGGTGTCGGCTACTTCCGTACATAATTTTATCAAAATTGGTCCAGCCGTTTGAGTGTGAAGAAGTTATAAACATAAACACACACACAAACTTTCGCCTTTATAATATTAGTTTTTTTTTTCCACTTTATAGTAACCTTTATAATATTAGAGTGACTTGATTGAAAATTTGAAATGATCAAGTATGACTAATATCAAATATTGTTTTTGTTTCAGGACACAAAGTACTTCCAGAAGAATGCAAGGGGACTGCAGATTTCTTATTAATTTTTGATAAATTATTTGATAGTTTTAATGGTCATTCTTATAAATTAGCAGATAAGCCATACAAGCAATGTGTAAAAAATAACTCTCCTCATTTCCAACTGTGGGATGATTTGATTCCAATTTTAGAATCAATTAAATTTAAATCAGTAGTTAAGAAAAATAGATGTGAATCAATTAAGTATGAATCAATTCCTTCTGTTAAAAATTGGATCCATAACATAAAAACTTTTAAAGAAATGTGGCAATATTTGATTACTAATCATGATGTGAAAAATTTAATAACCCGTAATTTCAATCAAGATCCTTTAGAAAATTTCTTTAGTGGTATAAGAAGTAATGGAATCAGAAATGTTAATCCGACTTGTAATCAATTTTGTAATGCATTTAAAACTTTGATTATTAACAATTTTTACTCGTCGCACTCCCCGCGAGCCAATTGTGAAAATGATAATAATAATTCATTCCAATCAATGGCGAATCTATTAAATAAAAAACAAAATGATTCGGCCAGTAATGATTTTGCATGTGATATAGATTGTTTACTGAAAGTGATGAGTAATATTAAGACTAATGATACATTGGTGTATGCTGAAGCAAAAAAATATGTTACTGGCTATGTGATTAAGAAATGCAAATCAAAGATTTTTAGAAATTGTAAACATTGCATGCGTGATTTATGTAGATTTGAAGTTGATTTGCAATCATTTAATTATGAAATCGATTATACAAAACAATCTTTATTTCATCCAAGTGAAAGATTCATTGATTTAATGACAGATATTTTTTATGTAACTGTTGCATGTTTACGTGATTGCCCTGAATCATTATTTATAAAGAAAAAAATTAAGCTATTACTAAATTGTGCATGTGATTATAATGTTATTTCATGTAAAAAACACAAAGATGATTTGATTGGTTTAATTAATAGTCTTGCAATAAATTTGATTATCCACAGTTGGTGTAAAGGAAGTTTTCCATCTAAAATTCTATTAACCATAGAATTTTAGATGGAAAACTTACAAGATTTGATAAGAATGACCAGATAAAACAACAGGCTTTCGAGTATTATGTAAAAAGAAGAAGAAAATAAATTATTAGGAAGTATGTTGAAATTGAAATTTTGCAATAAATTATTAATTTGATCTAATCAGCTACCTAGTTATTTTATTTGAGAAAAAAAGCTGCATAATGGGGAAATTATTAGGTCGAAATGCTAACTGCTTAACAATATTAAATGTTATTTACTTATTCTTTTGTTAAGGGGCTTACACGAGCTAAACGCAAAAAAACGGTAGTTTTCGAAACAATACAAGTATATGATGGCCTACAGTAAACAAAATCAGAAAAATATATGATATTCTTCAGGATATATGCTAGATAGATAGTGTTTTGAAAACACAATACAACTAATTTGGTACGATAGAAAAAAATCATGAACATACCTCTAAAAAACATTCTTATTACAATAAAAACCATACTAATATACATACAATCATTCTGATTTTTTGTCAGATTATTCTACAAGTAACATACTAAAATGATAGTGTTTTATTTTTTTATTTAAAACAATAGTTTTTTTGTAAATCGAATATTCATAGTTCCGAACATAAAAATTGCGCATGTGTGCGTGAACGCCCGTGTAGCGACACTGCCGGCCGAGGCCTGATGCTATACGGACGTGTCGCTCTTTTCGCCGCACTATTTCCGTCAAGATTGTTATGTTTTTGTTAAGTTTTATTTGTAAATTCATTGTTTATTATTATTTACATATCTTCTTTCCGTAAATATTTTTATTTCGTGTAAATATAAAATACTTTTAAGTTTGTAATGTATGGGGTGCAAGGCGCGCGCCATCTATTGTACGGCGAGTCCCAACTCCCGGGCGTTTCACTTGTGTCTCCCGGCAGTGGTCCGCGTAACCTAACAAAGTTAAAATAGGGTAATAATTTGTAAATAAATGGGAAATATAGTGAAACATTCCGTTAGGAGGACTACAAAACGTTCATATAAAACAAAAGCCGAACATAATATGAACGAAAGTAAAAAGTATGAGCATTTTATTTTTAACTGAATATTTTTATTTTTGCAATAAAATGCATAAGGTAAGTATTTTCGACTCCGCGTACATCTGTCACACCGGCGCATGTGGACGACGTGTAGATTTGTATTCGAGAGTCCCCGGGTTCGATTCCCAAGGTTACGAAATCGTACTTTCTTTTTAAATTTTTGAATTTTTAGATAGATAGTGTTTTGAAAACATAATACAACTAATTTTGTACGATAGAAAAAAATCATGAAGATACCTCTAAAAACTTTCTTTTTACAATAGACACCATACTAATATACATACAATCATTCTGATTTTTTGTCAGATCATTTTACAAGCAACATACTAAAATAATAGTGTTTTATTTTTTTAGTTCAAACAATAGTTTTATTGTAAATAGCATATTCATAGTTCCGAACATAATAAGTGCGCATGTGTACGTAAACGGTAAACCCCCGTGTAGCAATAATGCCGGCCGAGGCCTGATACTATAACTATACGGACATGTCGCTCTTTTCGCCGCATTATTTATTTGTACATACATTCATTGTTTATTATTACTATTTGCATATCTTCTTTCTGTAAATATTTTTATTTCATGTAAATATAAAATACTTTTAAGTTAAAATAGCGTAATAATTTGCTATCAATTATGTCATTTTTGTAAATATGGGAAATAAAGTGAAACATTCCCTTAGGAGGACTACAAAACGTTCATATAAAACAAACGCCGAATATATGAACGAAATTAAAAAGTAAGAGCATTTTATTATTACTGAATATTTTGGTAGTTTAAGAAAATGCACTTATTACGCATAAGCTCAGTTTTTTCGACGAGCTACGCAATCGTTACATTGGCTCATGTAGACGACGCGCAGGTTCGTGTTCGAGGGTCCCCGGGTTCGATTCCCAGTGATACGGAATCGATTTAATTTTATTTAAAAGTATTTTGAATTTTTAAATATATTTTTATAACTAAAAAAACGTCTACAATGTAATTATCTTTCACAGGAGAAAGAAAGTCGAAAATATCAACACGGAAGTTACTTCTAATGCGTAAGTACCTACACGTTTTCTAAGCCATTGTAACAATAAAAAAAACCTAAATTTATTAACAGACCGCGACTTATTGATAATGTGCATAAAGAAATCACAGATTCATCCGAAAATTGCGAAAAAATGATCACAAGCAAGAGTTTAATTTTTATTGATTGTGTTTATAATAAGTAAATAGAAATCATAATAATTATGTATGAATGTTAGGTACGAGTACCTAATCCTTGAGGCCGTTTACACATCATGCCGCAGCTGCAGCGGCATCACCCTTGGATTTGTATGAACACACGGCGCCGCCGCGCCGCCGCGCCGCCGGCGCACAGTGGGCCCATACTGAAAATTTGTGGACTTAGGCAACAAAGTTCCAATATCGATGCGATTTTTTTTTATATGACGTGTTATGATATTCCTAACAACTTTTATTCTTATAAAATTTCGTCTAAAGTTGATAGTTTGTCTTGAAAAAAATTTATTAGTTTTTTTTTGTATGGAGCGAATCACGTTTCATTTTTTTTCTTCAATTGTACTAATAAGTTGAGTGTGTGGCGGTGAGTATATGATAGCTAGGGTCATTCTCTATCCATGAAAAAAAAAATCAGCGCCGGCTATCTGCGGCATCGCGAGTAATCATTCGGTAAAATAAAAATATTTTGTATGAAATTTTTTGCCATTTAAAATAAATTCAAAGTATATTTTTTGTCTCATTTGGCTGTTTTGACCTTCTATTTTGTTAAATATATAGTTTTAATAGCGCATAGTTACATATAACTAGTAATTCTGGTAGAGATTTAGTTATTATTGCATGTTATCGGTAGCACCTGCATTGTGATTGATGACTCATTTGTTTGTGCGCTCGGCTAAGCGCATAACTAATGAGTTTTCAAAAATGCTCGTCTCTGATTGGCTGAATAATTTTCACTCACTGTTATGTCCACTACTTGAGTAATTAACACTGACTATAAATATAAAGACATTCATTAAGTCCATCTAGTTTCGCTCTTGTCGCTTATTTGTGAACACAGTGAAATACTTTTATTTTTATATTTACATTAGAACTATGGCTGGATTTTGTACCAACCTAGATCTTTTTGTGAAATTAAGAAGTGGCGGTGATCTGAAAAATCATATGTTTCTATATGAAAGTATCATTTCTGTCTTGACTACCGAAGTCTCTGAAGGAGACAAGAACCGAATCAAGGAGTTCTGTCGACTTTTTTGTGTAAATCTAAATAAAAAGTGGATAGAGTCATGTAGACATCAAAAAACTTTTATGAACCGTGAAAGTAATCGCAAGTGGTTGGAAAAAAACATCAAATGGCCTGTTTGTGACACTGTTGACCTGAGAAGTGAGATGGACTTTTCAGACGCAGCCTTATCTGAGCCTGTGGATATAGATTCCCATGTTCCTACTCTTGCAGTATGTACTGAGAAAGCGGGAACATCTACAGAAAAGGAGCACAGAAAACCGTTCGAAGACTTAAGTAATAAGCCAAAAAAAAGACGTTCTACTTCCATAGTAGAAGAAAATTCCGAGGAAGAGTTGCAACACTGGTACATAACAAAATTGAAAGACAACGGCAAAACGAATCTGACAAAAGTGGTCGAATACCTTTCCAGTAATCCAGATGCGCTATCCGAAGTAGATGAGCGACTATTCAAGAAGCAGAGCTTAAGTACTGTCTCTGAAGATAAGTATTTAGCTCTTTATACATCACTTGCGCTCTCGAAATGGAAATACTTAGCTCTTCGACAATTTCTGAAAGAAGAAAACTGTGCTGCCTTTCCATCTTATCCGAATCTTGTAAATGCCAAGAAAAGATGTTACCCACCACAAGAGAGTATGGAGATTACTGAAAAAGGAGCTCACATTAAATTGCAAGCGCTATTGGACCACACTGTGAAGAGGATTTTACTAGATATGAATTCTGCTGATAGGTCTCAAAATGAAGAACTCAAATTAACCTGGAAATGGGGACTTGATGGTTCTTCGTCGCAGAGTAATTATAAACAGAAAACGTCAAACACTGCTACAGAGTTCGATGATTCATCAGTAGTCATGATAAGTATCGTCCCTCTTCGGCTAGTGTCTACTAGCCCATCATCTGGGAATGAAAATATAGTTTGGGAGAACCCCACACCTTGCTCAACTCTTTACTGTCGACCAGTGAAGTTTACTTTCACTTCAGAGACAGCTGATTTTATAAAGTCTGAAGAGTCTGAGATGAAAAAACAAATTGATGAACGAATATCTACACAGTTTGGAAATATTATTGTATCACATGAATTGCATATGACCATGATTGATGGAAAAGTGGCCAATATTATTGCTGAAGTACCATCATTTGCAACGTGTCCCATTTGCTTGGCAAAACCGAGCGAAATGAATAATTTAGACGCTTTGGCTTCCAAACCACTTCGTGAAGAAATTTACAAACAAGGAATTTCTTCACTGCATATGAAGATTCGGTGTATGGAATGTCTTCTCCATATATCTTATAATCTGGATTTTCAGCGATGGACTGCTCGAGGCGAACATAAGGCTTTGAAACAAGCTAAAAAAATACCACGCAACAAGAATTTCGTGAGCAAACTGGAATGCTGATTGATATAGTCAAACAGGTATGTATTTAATTTTCGCTCTTTTTATGTTGTTTGTGTATTATATCTCTATATATTGTATATTACAGTATTGTTTTCCCATTTTAGGGTTTTGGAACTACAAATGACGGGAATACTGCGAGGCGCTTTTTCCAAGATTACAAAAGATCTTCCAGAATAACGGGAATTGACGAAAATCTGATTTTCAGATTTTCCGTTATTCTACAAGCCATATCATCAGGCAAAAACATTGACTGTGAAAAATTTAGAAGGTACTGTAGAGAAACAGCTGATGTGTACGTGCAACACTATTCGTGGTACTACATGCCAGTTAGTGTACATAAACTTCTAATGCACGGTGCAGACATCTGTAACCACTTTGGTGTTTTGCCAATCGGTAAGTAAAACATAAATATAGTATGATGTATTATTTGACTCGATTGCGTTTTGAAATTAAAATGTACATAACTTATTCGTTTTAGGTACCTTAACTGAAGAAGCTTCGGAAGCCCGTAATAAGGACTTCAGAAACGTCAGGGAGAGGCACACTCGGAAAACAGGGAGAATAGCAACAAACGAAGACATCCTTCATAGACTTCTAATAAGCTCTGATCCCCACATATCCTACATAAGGCCTAAAATAACGAAGAAGGTTCATAATGAGTTGTTGCCTGAAGCAATTCAGTTGTTACAGACTACTGAGCCTTCCTGTGGCAGTGAGATTATGGAGGAAGAAGAATGCCTCATAGCAGAGTCCGAAAATTTGCCAGACCCACTAGCACTTCTGGAACAAGAAATAATGTGATCCGGCTCTAGATTATTCCCACAAAAGCCCATCAGGGCTAGGAATATGACAAACAGCCCTTTTCAGGGCTACAATGACTTCACAGTTTCATATTGGTCATACGTACGATAACTTATACTATAATATACATACGCTTGATTATGTAGGTAATTATCAATGACTTGCCCGTACAGATTTAAATTATTTCACCTATCATTAACAAAATTAGTATAACCTGAAACTTATTACGATATTTATTCAACAATAGATAACGTGTAGTTAAAAAAATAACACAGCCAATCAGAGACGAGCATTTTTGAAAACTCATTAGTTATGCGCTTAGCCGAGCGCACAAACAAATGAGTCATCAATCACAATGCAGGTGCTACCGATAACATGCAATAATAACTAAATCTCTACCAGAATTACTAGTTATATGTAACTATGCGCTATTAAAACTATATATTTAACTAAATAGAAGGTCAAAACAGCCAAATGAGACAAAAAATATACTTTGAATTTATTTTAAATAGCAAAAAATTTCATACAAAATATTTTTTTTTTACCGAATGATTACTCGCGATGCCGCAAATAGCCGGCGCTGATTTTTTTTTCATGGATAGAGAATGACCCTAGCTATCATATACTCACCGCCACACACTCAACATATTAGTACAATTAAAGAAAAAAAATGAAACGTGATTCGCTCCATACAAAAAAAACTAATAAATTTTTTTCAAGACAAACTATCAACTTTAGACGAAATTTTATAAGAATAAAAGTTGTTAGGAATATCATAACACGTCATATAAAAAAAAATCGCATCGATATTGGAACTTTGTTGCCTAAGTCCACAAATTTTCAGTATGGGCCCACTGTGCGGCGGTGCGGCGCGGCGACGAGTTATGATAAGATCTATCAAAACTCGCCGCCGCACAGTGGTTTGAAAATCGAGCTCCATACTCATAGAAACTTAAAGTACGAAAATAAAAAAACAAAAATTGTAATGGGTCTAGTATACCTCCCTTTACGTAATATTAACGTATGGATGGTATCAGTCGCTCCACGCGTGAGAAAAAAATGTTTTTTGTTTTTTTTTGTATGGGAGAAAACACTTAATGTACATTTTTTTGAAACTGAATGGAACTGATAGGCTGGAGCTCACACGAGCTATTGTACCATACACGGCCATCAAGATGACATACAATTCATGCACCGTTGGGCGCCGCTTTGCACGTAGCAAATTTTTGAAATTTTGTGTTTTCGATATGTGATTTTTCAAATCTTTGACGTGAATAAACGAACATGCCGATCGATTATCGTTACTTTTAGCCTGCTTATGACCTTTATGATGGCAACAATTAAAAATTATGTTGATTATAAGTACCTATACGTTTTTTTTTAGAACTACTTAACTCATTTAATCACCGTTGTAGTGTATCTATTAAATAGATATGTAAACACTGTCTCATTCACACAAGCGGGGTAGCTGCTGTCAGTTATGTTATGTCATCTGTCAGTTACGAGGAATGGCGGGAAACAGACAAAGTGAAGCAGGCTATATACGATGGCGCTTGGTGTGGTAGTGAGCCAGTGAAGTGATATGTTCAACATAAGTACGGAATCAACAGGATTCTACAACCGTGATTATGGTTGAGTTGTAATTAGATACTGCTTCAATCTGAGCCTCAATCAGAGCCTGTTCTTCCACGATGTTCAACTTGTTTTCGTTTGAAAACTTAAAATAAATTGGTCAGCAGAACATTGTGGAAGATGGCTTTGGATTCTCCCATACCTTTTCTTCGCCACAAACTAAGCGCAGAGGCACAAAAGAACACATAAACATACTGGAATCGTCTTCGTCTGCCATAGTTTGCTTATACAAACTTTGCCCTGAAGCACCATCAAAGCCATACTTGCATATAATTGCTAACTCTTTGCCATCCAGCGAAGGTTCCACACGTAGGAATTTTACAAGCTTTGCACAGTTTTATCCAAAATTTAGCTTTACTTTTACCTCTCCTTCCGTGATGTACAATGGTAACTTTTGGAGGGCAGCAGTCCTTCTTCGCCTCAAGGATGGCAGTATAAGAAGGACACAGTGGTACTCCTTCTTCTTTTGCACAAGATCTTAATGTTATATACTGCCACTTCGAAAGCTTCAATGAGGTCAAAATAAATAAAGCTTTATCAGCGGAATATATAGGCACAGTTTCCTTGGGCTTTAACAATTTATTTATCCTTGTAGCCTCTTTGCTCCGAGACTAGTTTGACGATATCTGCTATATTCTTGTCATGTGCTTTCAAACCGGTTGCATGAGCAAGGCTTTCAGTGCTATACGTTAGGAGGTCTTCCGCTCTCCTTCTCTTCTGTAGCGGGCTTAGCTCTTTAAATGGTTTTCTCGGCCTCACAACTGATGTTGATGTTCCAACACTGCACGTCTCCGGTGTGTAGGATGTTGATGCACCCTCATTTAAAACAAAGTCAGAACTGGAACGGGTTTGCTGCTCTACTGACACTAAATAAGGGGTCATCTTTCCTTTCATGATCTCAGGCCTTTTTATGTTCTCTTGCAGCCATGTCTCATACTTTGTTATGTATGTACGTCTCGTACGATTACACGAGATCCATTTGTTCCTCAACGAACAAACATAAGTCTGACAGAATTGTTTCAATACCCTCTTTTCATTTTCTGACAAATCAATAGTATTCTCAAAAACTTCAAATAAAACATTGGGCTGTGAAAAACAATTGTTGTTTGTCACAAACATGACAATGTCCAAATTGGTATCACAACCTTCCATCACAGCACAATAAAAAAAATAACGTAATAAGTTAGCGCGCACAAGTACTGAGAGCTACTGATAAAAGTAAGCTCAAACTTCCTATTTTTATACAACTACCCTCATTATCGTTCGCTATTCTTTAATTAGGTTTTACAGACTTTAATATTACAGACAATAGAATTTTATTGTGACTAGGGCCCATTTGGCCCTGCTAGAGCTGGTTGATGCTCATGTCATTAGTATATAATTATAACTCAACCATAATCACGGTGATTAAATGAGTTAGTTCTTGGAATGAAATAAAAAAAAAACGTATATAATCAATATAATTTTTAATTGTTGTCATCACAAAGGTCATAAGCAGGCTAAAACTAACGATAGTATAAGTAAATCGATCGGCAAGTTAATTTAACCTCGTCAAAGATTTGAAAAATCACGTATCGAAAATTCAAAATTTCAAAAATTTGCTACGTGCAAAGCGGCGCCGAACGGTGCATGAATTGTATGTCATCTTGATGGCCGTGTATCGTACAATAGCTCGTGTGAGCTCCAGCCTATCAGTTCCATTCAGTTTCAAAAAAATGTACATTAAGTGTTTTCTCCCATACAAAAAAAATAAAAAACTTTTTTTTCTCACGCGTGGAGCGACTGATACCATCCATACGTTAATATTACGTAAAGGGAGGTATACTAGACCCATTACAATTTTTGTTTTTTTATTTCCGAACTTTAAGTTTCTATGAGTATGGAGCTCGATTTTCAGACCACTGTGCGCCGCCCGCGGTGCCATACTATTATATTCTGTGGCGATGCCGCTGTATTGGTTTCTCTTGGATTTGTATGAGCCCTTACGGCGCGCCGCCGCGGCGCCGTGTGTTCATACAAATCCAAGGGTGACTGATGCAGCGATGACGCGACGGCGGTGCCGCTGCAGCTGCGGCATAATGTGTAAACGGCCTCAAAGATTAGGTACCTAACATTCATATATAACTATGATTCCTATTTATTATAAACAAAATCAATTTTAAATCTAATTTCTTGCTTTTAATCATTTTCATCGCAATTTTCAGATGAATCTGTTACCTATTTCATTATGCCCATTATCAATAAGTCGCGGTCTGTTAATAAAAACATTAGGTCAGAATTTTTTTTATTTTTGTAATAGCTTAGATAACGTGTAGGTACTTGCGCATCAGAAATACCTAACTTCCGTGTTGATATTTTCGACTTTCTTTCTCCTGCAGACTTTTTTTAGTTATTTATAAAAATATTTAATAGATATATTTAAAAATTCAAAATAACATTTAAATAGAAAATTTGATTTCGTAACCTTGGGAATCGAACCCGGGGACTCTCGAATACTAATCTACACGTCGTCCACACACGTCACTGTGACAGTTGTACGTGAAGTCGAAAATACCGACTGCACTTTCTTAGATGTTTCCAAAATTCATAGTTTTAGAAAAAAACACTGCAAAGTGATAACTTTTATTTCGGAAGTCGGTGTCGCTGGTTCCGCATTTTCGTTTTTTGACACCGACTTCCGAAATTATAGTTATTTATCACGCTGTAGTGCTTTTTTTGAAGTCGGTTGTTTTTTTTTTTCTTTCTAATTGTACCTACCCCACAAAAATTCAATTAACACTAGTGCATTGAAGAATCATCAAAATTCGCATAGAAATGCCGGAGATGCAGTGCATTTATGCATATTAACTTCGGACATACTACATAAGAATAATTACCTAATGTATTATATACTAAAACCTTCCTGGAAGTATGTAGATCACATTAGTGAAAGAATGATCAAAATTGGTTCATCAGTTTTTTAGAAAATCTACAAATATATATACAAACATACACACATACATACATTACATACATACATACGGGTCGAATACACAACCTCCTTTTTTGAAGTCGGTTAAAAATGTTTTAAATTTCATTGAATCAGTTTTATTTCAAAATCACCCACATCCTTAAGTTTTTCAAGTCACACTCAAAACGAATAAAATTTATTATGTTGTCACACATAACCACATAATTTGTTTGTTAGATCTTTAACTTATTTGCACATCGTTTCCGCGCCATCTATTAGAATACTAGGGCGTAATCTCACAAAACCGTTACTTCTAAATCTCATGTATGCTTTATGTCATAATTGTGATGGGCGTCGTCGTTAGATGGCGTTTGCGTCGATTCTGCATATGTGTGCATGCGTTTTTCAAGGACACTTAGGTCTAGTAAGCCTCTTAAGCTCTCTACGATCTACAAATTTCTCCATAATAATAAAAAATAAAATGTATGAATAAAGAGGCAGGCGTATTAGCGCGATCTGCAGGATTTTAGGGGAACTAAAAGCGCCACCTGACGATCCGGGGCCTCAAACAATTTGGCATTTCCTTACATAGAGATGCGCATCTATCTCAGTTTATAAGTGTATAGTCTATGGTGATTGATACATACTAATTTGTTCTGTTCTTATGTGAACGTGTAGCAAATAAGCAGATAGTTCACGCAGTTTTAAGTGGTCACCAAAATCAGTTACTTCTACAAAAATATGTCTCTGGATTGGAGGAGTAACCGACTCATCTCAGAACGTTAAAAATACAAATCCATGAACAAAGCGAAAAGGCCGCCCATTGTATGTTTTGTACTGTTAATTGTATTTGATTTGTAATGTATTTAATGGTTTACAATAAAATATATGTAAATATGAATAAATAAAGACACTACTTAACTTTTAGCACTGCGTAGTGGCAATTTAACAAATAGGCTATCCATTTTCTGTGACTAATTTAAAATGATGTCTCATGAATGCGTGATCAATAACTTCGTAAAAACAAAACCATCTATTATTAAAATATGTTTAAAAGCATCAGTATATTATTACCCATTAAACATTCCTCTGTGCAATTGTTCGGTCACCAAAGGAGACAAGTAACCAGGGTCGTCGGATATACTCAATATATTTATTGCTTCCACATATGAACTTAGGTGGTAGTTTTTACAGAATATGATCATTGTTGACTGTCAGGCACCGCAAAAGTAGGAGAGAATGAATATAGTTGAAGTTTAGTAAGAAACATCACCATGGTAATCACCCTCAGCCTCATCAGCAACTTTGACACAGCACACTGCACTTTCGGCCGGTCCACAAGCAGAGCCCTTAAAACTGGGTGTGACCTTAAACTCGTTTTCGAATAAAATTTAATTGAATTAATAGAAAACAAATTAAAAATGAAATTATCCGGAAAAGAACCGGAGTTACCGAAATAGCTTGCAGAGTAAGCATACTGACGTGGCTGTGGGCTGGCCTTGTCTGTCGAAGGACCGATGGCTGGTGGAGCAGACGAGTCCTGGAGTGGAGACCGTGTATCGGCAAGCGTAGTGTGGGACGCCCCCAGCTAGATGGACGGACGACTTAAAGAAGGTGGCTGGGGTAGACAGGATGCGGAAGGCGGAGGACAGAGTGCTGTGGCGCAGTCTGGGAGAGACCTATGTCCAGCAGTGGACTGCGATAGGCTGAATAGATTGAATAGAAAACAAACAGTTCATTTGTCAAATTAAGTTTTAAAGTTCAACTATATCCAACGACCTCGGTGACTGCACATTCAAATTTTTATAATTTCCTTCCATTGTGAAATGCATTTCTAATAAAATCTTAAAAGCCAAGTGTATGCGGGTTGGTTAACAATTACCCCAACAGTTCACCAGTGTCAATCACCAAACAAATGCCAATACGATTCGTTTGACGCGATCCCTTTGTCGTCACCAACAATACCCCAAAATGGACCATTGAATGAGGACCACAAGAATGTATGTATAGCTGGAACCACCCATTCTACACAATTGTTTTTGACAAACAGTTGTTGCAACTGAACAATTTACATCTGTCCTCAATTTGCATAAATTCACCTCTGTACGGTATCAAATGATTGAATCTGGCAGGTTCGCTCTTGCAGATTAATTAGTTGGTATCGAAACTTTGTCGACGCAGAGGTGTGCAAGCTGCCTTTGAGAGTTGTTCATTTAGCTTCGTATGTGATTTCCTAATGTGAAATAGAAGCTAGATGGCATGACATAAGTGTTAGTAATCTAGTTGCAGCACTAGTTATTAACTTAGTACGTTTAACTGGTAATGACATGCATAATTTCTGCCGATTTGTACTGCATCATGTTGTGTATCAGGTCACGTAATTACAGTCCGCGCGAAACTAGTTGGCCGCGCCTTAGGTATCTGAGCGGTGGGACGGAGGGGTGGGAGCGCATTACTCAGTACGTGTGTTGCGAACCGCCGCCTCACCTATGTCCCCACCTCAGCGGCCAACTAGTTCCGCGCGGACTATACAAATGGTACGGTAATAATTGCACTAGGTTTTACAAGGCTTTGTATCAGACTAAAGTTGAGTATATACTACAGCATTTTCTCAAGCATTTCCATGTAATGTAACGTTTTTACGAATAGTACAGACGCCAGCACATCAACCTACTGCAATCTGTCATATTTCTTTAATAGATTTTCAACTTTATCACTAAATTATAAGGTTCAAAGTTGATTGGGAAAATTTGATAGTTTCGGCTAGGCTGATGTGCTGGCGTCTGTACAATACAAGCAAAAGCTCAATTTAAAAAAGCATTTCCGTGTTATGTAACACTTCTGCAAATGCTCGACACTGTGCTCGAAGTAATGCTTACGGCAAGTGAGCATTTACCTTTAACATATTCTTTTCTATTTTGCTTTTCCTCTTCGTTGAAATATCAGATCTGCTGGTCACGTGTGATACGTTTATCTTGCTCGATGAAATGTTACAGAAATTCGCTCGTTTGTTTGCAAAATCAAGTTGTAATAACAAAACGTCGAGCGTCGTGCTCATTGATTGGTTCGTGAAAGGGTGACACATTAGAGCGGCTCGATGTTATATTACAAGTAAATGCTCTAGTCTATACTTACCTTGACATCTATACTTCTATACTAACCCCCTTACTAATAAACATATTATATCACATGAATAACTACACACCGATTTCTCTCTTTCAGTCGTCAATAATTTGAATTTCGAAAGAAGAAGACAAAGCGTTGTGTAACTATACAGACGCTATACGTTTGTTAGTTAGTAAGGCGGTTATATTATAAAGAGGTATCTGTTTATTTCTATGATTGCGGTAATCTCCAAAACTGTCAGTCGGATTTGAAAAAATCTTTTTGCATTTGATAGCCCAGTTTTTGTGGAAGGCTATATGACATCACGCTAGAACCCTAAGACGCCGAGCAAAAAGAAAAAAAAAAAGCGAATACTAGCGACGGCTTGGGGGTCTAATTTAACGCAGACGAAGTTGCTGGCAGAATGTACGAGTAGTACCTAATATTATCGCAGTTCAGGTCATTAGCAATTTGAATGATGATACTGTTTGTCTTCACAAAAGATCCCGAACTGGTCCTAATAGGCTGTGTCATTGAGTGTGTGAGATATATAGAAAGTTTAGGAGTACATCGTAAATGTTTAAATAGTGATTTTAAAATATTTAGAGACAATCGAGATAATTATCATTTCAGAAACAACACTGCATAAGCATAATAAAAAAATAAAGAAAAAGTATTTCAAAGATATGTAAGATCACAAACTAAACACAGTAAAAATAAAAAAAAAAACAAGTTATATAAAAAAAGTAACAAAACGAAAAATGAGACAGAAACTCCTATACGAGGCCAAAAGGCTCCTATCTCAGCATGAGCCATAATAAGCCGGGACGTTCCCACTCTTAGGACATCTCTCTGTGAGAGGGCGTGGGCAATAATCTACCACGAGGGCCCAGTGCGAGTTGGCGGATGTCACATGACTTTAAAATGTTGGTTCTAGAACGTGCCAGCTTCGTCACGATGATTTCCTTCATCATTTTGAGAGCAGTGGTGATGAAATTAAATAAAGGCGAAAGTTTGTAAGTGTGTGTGTTTGGGGGGGTGTGTGTGTGGGGGGGTGTGTTTATATGTTTGTTACTTCTTCACGCTCAAACGGCTGGATCAATTTTGATAAAATTTTGTATGGTGGTATCTGAAACCCTGGATATAGGCTACTTTTTATTCCGATATTCCCACGAGGTCAAAACATATGCGGGTGAAACCGCGGGGCGCAGCTAGTACCTACATAAAATAAAGTGGGTTCGAACTCACGACCGACAACTCGTAAGTCGGTGCCACAACACGTCTTCTGCTCGGTTACGTCTCCTGCTTGGTTGGCCTCTCTCAAGTGAACGCTTGAATTTAATTAAAATCAATAGAAAGCTTGCATAAACATCTGTATGTATATCTAAAAATGTGGCCTACTTCCCATCCCCGCCGTCGGACCCTTAGCACAAGAATAATAATTACATTTATCAAGCTGTCTACAAACGAGACTACGTGACATTGAGACCTTAAAATTCCGCCATTTTGGATGTCCCCCTCGCAAGGACCAGGCGTCAGCGAAATTATCTCTTCTGTCAACGGCCTGACAAGATATATAACGATTTTGTACAGTAGGGCACACCTCATTGGTAAAATAAAACTAAGTTTAAAAACTAAAACCCGGCTACTGAAAAGGATGAAATAAGAAAGTACCTTCCTGTGGTCGCATGTCGTTCTACTAACATACTTATAAGCTATGGGAACATGCGACCACGGGAAGGTATTTTCTTGTTTCATCCGTTTCAGTAGTCGGGTTTTAGTTTTTAAACTTATTTTTATTTAATTATTTTGAGGCTTATTTCAGTAATATTTATATTTGCTATATTTGCTAACTAAGCTCTTTCATTTGGCACCCCACAAGGCACTATCTTGAAATATTTATTTTGAAATTCATTACATTATGTCCTCTAGAGGCCGCCATATTGAATTTAGTGTGACGTCACATAGCCTATAACCAGCGGACAGTCAAGACTCTTCAAACGATACCTCATTTGTCAAAGAGGGAACAGATGAAAATACATACATACATACCGGTCATAATCATAACCCTTCTTTTTGCTTCGCCGTAGTCGGTTTGTCAAGTTATTATAGATACTTTTGAAGTTATGAGGGAACAGATGAACTTACATACATACCGGTGGGTTATCCCTCCTTTTTGCTTCGCCGTAGTCGGTTTGTCAAATTATTATAGATTCTTTTGAAGTTATGAGGGAACAGATGAACATACATACATACATACCGGTGGGTTATCCCTCCTTTTTGCTTCGCCATAGTCGGAAAAAAAAACCAGCGTAATCTGGCCTTTTATTGTATTGAAACTCTTTACTACGCTGGGCCTGCTAATAGTCAAAGTGTTACCACGAACGTGCAGACGGCTGTACCAAAAAGAAAAATGGGCGTAGCTGACGGCGAAGATTTTGCCAAGAAAGCTGAGATGCAATTTATGATAATGTAAAACTCAAAAGTAATATTAAAAGTTAGTGAGCGTACCATAAGTACTTAAAATAAGATTCAGACAGAAGCTATGGCTAGAAAATATGTTCTAGTTAGGAAAAGATACTTTGATTTGGACTGGAGTCGAACATTGTAAGATTTTTAGTAGGACGTATCTACCTTCGGAAAGTTAGACCCTTTGGGAATTAATGCTAACACAACTTGGACTAAATACATTCTTAATAATTATTTTTCAATATCCGAACAGTGGTGGCCAAGTGGTAACGGCCGCGACTTACGAGTTGTAGGTCGTAGGTTCTAATCCAGACAGGCCCTTTACTTTGTGTAAATTATTTCATCACCACTGCTCTCAAAACAGTGAAGGAAAACATCGTGAGGAAACCGGCATGTCCTAGAACCAAAAAAATTCAAAGACGTGACATCTATCAACCCGCACTGGGCCCTCATGTTGAATAAATATAACTTTATAAGGTAGATGTCTTTGTGAACATTTTGTTAAAGAGTGTCTTCGTAGACATATGCATTTAGTTTCCGCTTTATGACGCGGGTGGCGCTGTTGCATTTTTCCTTTTTGGTGTTGACAAATGTCATGCCCCTTGTGCTCTATAATAAATATCGCTCATATAGAAATCTAACGTGTCTTATTGAAATATTACCAAAATCCCAATACCTCATAGTGGATTACGGCCCACTCCCTCTCACTGAGAGGAGGCCTGTGTCCCAGCAGTGGGAACATTATAGGCTGATTACGTAATATCTCAACAGAATATGTAGAATACATACATTGTAGATGATGATTTCTTTTTTTGCTTTGGGGGACTGTCTTATGTAATTTTGACGTTCGAAAAGTGCTGATTCTCAGTTTAATTTGAATAAATGACGTCTGATTTTTTTGAGACCTTTTTTCAGTTTTCAATCACTAAAACATTGAAACTTGAATCATGTTATAAACAGCCTAATGTAATTACAAATTACAATGGCACCAATATCCTCTCTATTCATCCGTCAAATGTCAGTCCCAATTACATTATCGAAAGCCAAATAACACGTACACTTCAAAATGCCAGTTACAAGGATATATTATCTCTTACTTTTTAAGTCAAATGTTTCATGTCACTGTGTTTGTCGAGACGCCAGAGTGTAACAAATGTAGCGACGTCCACCAAATTGAGGGATCCCCGCCTCACTGGCGCCTTGTTCAAACTTGACTCGCTTTATTTCACGAGGGCCTTTCAGCTTTGAGTGTAAATTCTAACTATTTTGAAACTATTTCTGTTGGTTAATGATAAAGCCTCCTGTTGCTCGACATGCCGATCGTCATTTATCTAACAACAGCTGCTGGATTTAATGACGATCAGCAAGTTTGTTGAACACTGAGAAGCGATCGTCTTTTATTTCAAAAATATAGGGTGTAAAGAGACCCATTATATAACTAGTACATCAAATATTGAGCATAAAATATTTATTCATTTAATACTTTATTGTACACCACAAAAAACCATAACAATTTTTTTTCTATCGAAAAATAAATATATGCAATGGGCGGCCTTATTATAGCTGAGAAACAACTTTCAATCATTTATTATGGATTACAGAGGGGCTTGTGGCCAAGTAAGAATAGCCGCGCGGTTCGATCGATAAGGTAAAGCTATACTTGCCGCGGTTGGTCCATGGATGGGTGACCAGACCATCTTGACATATCTAGACCCCGCCGTGCATCGGAAACTACGTTAAGCTGTTGGTTCCGGCTGTCATTATTGAATCTTTGACAGTCGTTCCGGGCGTCAGAAGCCCGAAAGACTGACAACCACTCTTAACATGAGATATTACCCAGTAACTGGGTTGTGGAGGTCAGATAGGCAGTCACTCCATGTGAATTACTGGTATTTAGCTGCATCAGATTAGATTTGAAGATTACCCCAACATAGTTGGGAAAACGCAAGGCAGATGATGAATCACTGATTACGGAAGCGCACAATGCATTCAATGGTACAGGGGTTGCGGGGGTATTTAGAGTTAGGTAATTTATTACATTTAAAACTACATCTCGTGAAAAAACAAGTAATTTTGACCTACAATATCCCTAGAAGGTGCGCAGGTACGGTCCAGTAAAAAAAAAATATCACAATGACGACGGGGAGTGGGTCCAGTCGACCAATTCAAAATTTGATTTGGTCGACTGCACCCGCGAGTCCAGTTTGAGTGGGTCCAGTTGACCAAAGACTCATAAGTGAATCCCGGTTTCTCGGTTAAAAGTCTTTGTATACCCAATATTTACCCTAATATTACACGAATGTAACCTTTACAAATCAAATTCTGGTTTGGGAGAATATCTCGGAAGTCGACTTTATGTATCGTATCAATGACACTTACCGACTAACTCTCATATTTTATCAGATCAGTGAGCCGATATAATGACGGTTTCGTAATAGTTTATCAGTTCCTCGTAAGTACTGGTTGTCAGGCCACGCAGGATAAGATGCGAGATGGACTATAGTTCGCCTCATAGCCGAATTCTGACAACACGTCTTGGATACTTTAGCAGTTGTTTCAAGTAAAATGTTGACGTTCATTCAATCTGGTCAAAAGTTTATTAATGAAAAACTACAATGCACGTTATTATCATATCTTAGCATCGCTTTCTGTCAACATAGCCTATCGCAGTCCACTGCTGGACATAGGCCTCTCCGAGGCTGCGCCACAACACTGTGTCCTCCGCCTTCCGCATCCAGTCTCATCCCAGTCTTTCCCAGCCACTTTCTTAACGTCGTCAGTCCATCTAGCTGGGGGCATCCCACACTACGCTTGCCGATACGCGGTCAGCTCTCCAGGATAGACATGGCTAGCCCTCTGCCACTTCAGCATCCATACTCTGCAAAGTACGTCGAAAAAAAAATGTTTTGAGTCTGAAAAGAGAGAATTAGATTTATTGTATCGTAGAATCTTCAACGCTTTACACTTAAAACCACTCCAGGACTCGTTTGCTCCAACGACCATCGGTCTTTCGATAAACATGGCCAGTCCACTGCCACTTCAGCTTGCTTACTCTGCAAGCTATGTTGGTAACTCCAGCTCTTTCTTCATACCTTATTTTATCCTTCAAAGAAACTTCGATCATAGCCCGCTCCATAGCGCGGTGAGCTACCTTGATTGAATAGCATCGCTTTCTACATACGTTTAAAAACTTCAAAGATTCGTAATCCTTCGTAGATGTTTCACTATCTGTCAAGCAAAGCTGTTTCGTAAAGTTAATTTTCATATTAACTTTCATATCTTGTCTTAAATAAGCATCGTAATTACGAGTTCCCTAGTTTGACGTTAGCATAATTTTGTGCGCAAAACTTAATCTAGAGCCCACCATTTGATATAACACAGTGAATCCTTCATCGGATAACCTACTGATTAGTATTCAGCTGGGGCGCGGTACAAATGTGCGTCGTGTTTGCACGAAATTGAGCGATCGTACGCCAACGTTTTAACTTGATTATGTTGTTTTATGAACGAGACAGTAAAATTTAAGTAAAGCTGAAGCACTGATGCTTAAGTGCTTTAAAGCGTACTTAAGTATCATCCTATTATTGCTCAGAGTATACGGCAACAGTTCCGGAATACAGAATAACTTCGTTTTCCAATAAAAGTTCTTTTAGAGGACACTAAAACAAAGAAACCAGGACCGTCCAAAAATGCACCAGGTTGACGATATAATCAAAGTTGCACGAAAAATTTGGACGAGTGGTGCACGGGACCAGGAAGTATGGCAGAAGACAGGGGCGGCCTCTAACTAACAGTAGGTGATTCTGGACTGAAATGATGATGAGACACTAAAACAATAGGTACTATGTAGTAATATTGTAAAAATGTAATACTGAAAGAGTTACCAAGGAGTTTATTGCTGGTTCTTCTCCAAACAAACTATACACTGAAAAGGGAAACTAGCCAGTACGTCAGCTTGTGGAATGGAACCTGTCGTGCCCATTCCCTTCAACCAACTACGCAGGTGGCTACAGGAGCACACCCACACACAAGCAGAGAGCTGGTGGACGTCGTCACCAGGCTGCAGGCAATCCAAGGATGCTATGCCATCATATATCAGACAGGAAAGGCCTGCGCCTGGTGACGAGGACCATCACGGGACACTGCTCGCTAAATAAACACTTCCACACAATAGGCATAACGGACAGTCCCCTGTGCAGGGCTTGCATGGAGGCTGATGAAACCGTTGCGCATGTGCTCTTTGAGTGCACAGGCGTCACCCAGATTAGGTCAGAAACCCCCGGGACACCCAGATCGTACATAGATGTTCTGAACAGACCAGGAGACTTGATCAGCTTCTGGAGGGAGGTGGGCTGGTAGGAATAACCACCGACGGCCGCCATGTTCCCACGCACAATGGTCCATTTGAAGGACTAAGTGCGGAAACCAAACCCATAACATACAACTTAGGACAACTAGTATCAACTTCTCTCGTCTCGTTGACTATTCACAAGTTCCTGTAAATGACATTGAATTTGTTCAACCTTTACACGTACAAGGAATGAGAATTGGTCACCAGCTCCCTAATTGAGTAACACACTATTAATCTCAATCTGAATCATTTTGAAGGACATTGCTAATCCACTACTTCATATGTTCGAAACATTTGTCTGCTCACTAACGTTAATAACGCAATGAATGTTGTTGAACTGTCAAAATTAAGCCATTCCTACTGATAATGTGTTACCCAATTAGCCCGCAGGGCTTAATTCGAAACTATGGGTAGAAGCGTAACGTGGTCAAAGGACACAAAACTATTATTATTATGATTTTCAGCCGTATACAGGGTGAAATTAAATTCATGGGCATCCTTTTAAGGGGTCATTCATTCATTCATTCATTTATTTATTGCATTTCATGTTGTTTACAGGTTGTTACATTATGATAGTTCCAAACAATGAACCCTGCTAGGGCACAGCAATGTATAGGCGATTGGTTTTAATTTATTTAACATGCTATCATTATTCATATAATTTGTTGATATAGATTAATTTAAAAATTATTAATTATTATTATACATTATGTCATTCTTATAAACTAAATAAAATAAATAAATTATCATTTTCATATTATAATCTCATACTTACTACAATTTACGTCATTTGCAATGAGCCTAAATGTCATTATTATCTCAGTTAATTTAATGTCAATAGATTAGTTTTACATTATAATATGTCACATTTTCAGATAAAATAAAATAGAAAGTAATCACTAAAAATACAGGAATGAGGTAGTAGCGGACTGATGTTTTATAGAGTACCCAGTTATGTACGTGTAATGTGTTCAAGTCGATATTAATTTATTTATTTCTCGGTTAAAAATTCTTTTAGGCTATAATATGATTTTAAGTTTAAGTGGTTTTGTAGGTCATTTTTAAATTTGTTGTCATACTCTGTATCCTTAACTGAATTCGGGAGTTTATTATAGATTTTAACGCACATGGCCAGAGGCCCAGAACGAAACATAGCTAGTTTTGAGGTTGGTACCGCTAATTCGTTTAGATATCGGTTTCTAAGACTGCGTTGCTGTGGGCGTTGCTGTTTTGCTAGCGGAAAAAGCGATGGGTATTTTCTCACAAATTTACTAGCTTCTAGGATATAAATACCTGTTAGCGTAAGTATTTTATGTTCTATAAAGTATTGTTTGCAACTTTCCGTACTTTCTATATTTACTAAGATTCGAACGCATTTTTTTTGTAAAATGAATAGTCGCTCTATATCTACACTATTTCCCCACATTATAATTCCATAGTTTAGCCATGAATATGCGTATGCGTAGTAGGCTGAAAGAGCTGTTTTGAAGTCGGTTGCTTTTTTTAGTTCTCTTAAGGCGTATATAAAGCTGGCCAATTTATTTGATAGGGTTTGTATATGAGCTTTCCAGTTTATATTTGTATCGACAGTCAGGCCTAGCAGTGTAAAGTCGTTTACACATTGTAATTTTGTATTATTATATGAGAAGTCGATATCTACCTTTTCTTTCTGATATGGCCCATATTGCATCAGCTTTGTCTTCGAGAAATTTATTTCTAAATTATGGTCTTTCAACCATGCCACTATGTTAGTAAGAATGTCATTTAAGATTTCGTTAAGGGTCCCGTTATTATCATAAGGAAAGATTATTGAAATGTCGTCAGCAAATAGGACACTGTATGAATTTATTTCTTTAGGGAGGTTATTTATATATATTAGGAACAATAGGCACCCTAAAACACTACCTTGAGGAATTGACATGGTTACTTTTGCTCTATCAGATTTAACACGCGTTATCAGGCCAGTCTGTGCATCTTTATAATCTACCTCTACATATTGTTCCCGATTTTCTAAGTAAGAGCAAAACCATTTGTAGGCTGTGCCTCTGACACCTATTTCATACAATTTGTTTAGAAGGATCTTATAAGACACTCTATCGTAGGCTTTGCTCATGTCTAGCAAAATCCCTACTGCATGTTTTTTATTATTTATAATATTTAGAGCTTCTTGTATATATTTGAATATTGCCAGTGTAGTAGATTTATTTTTCCTAAAACCATTTTGACTATCGTTGAAGATTTTGTACTTTTCACAAAATGAGTAAAGTCGTTTTGACATTGCTGTCTCAAAAATTTTCGCGAATGTAGGTAATGCGGCTATAGGCCGAAAGTTATTTGTGTCGGTCTGATCTCCCTTTTTATGGATCGGTTTTATTACTGCTACTTTAAGCAGGTCGGGAACACAGCCTTCGTCAAGGGACTGAGTTATTAGTAGAGTCAGTGGCATTACTAATTCCTCAGCGCATAATTTTATTAGTGTTGGCGGTAGCTCGTCGTGTCCATAGCTTCGTTTATTTTTTAGTTTTTTAATTATAAGTTTTATTTCGTTTGGGTCCACTGGGCTAATGTAAATAGAGTTTTCGCTTTGTGAGGGCCCCGGGCGGCCAGTTGCAGCACTATCTCCGATTGTACTGTCCGATTTGCCAACTGATATGAAATAGTCATTGAAAGCGTTTGCTATGAATTTCGCATTATCTATAAGATTATTATTCACGCGCAATTGCATATTACCTGTTGTTTTTTTGTTTTGTCTAATTGTACGCTCTTTAATTATTTGCCACATTGTTTTGGTTTTATTTTCTGATTTGTTTATTTTTTTTATATAATTTAGTCTTTTGGAGTAGGTTACCGTTTTCTTGAGTATTTTTTCGTATTGTTTGTAATGTTTATGTAGTATATCATTATTGGTTGTGGTTATTAGTGCTTTTAGTAACCGTTTATGTTTGCATGCCACTTTTAAACCAGTAGTTAGCCACGTTTTAGGGGGCGTACTTTTAATTCTTATGTTTTTCTTCGGGATGCACTGGTCTAATATTTTTTGTAAATGGTTATGGAAGGATATGTAATTTGTGTTAGTGTTTTGATCTGTATCAATTTTATTACTCCAATCTACTTTCCGTAGTTCAGCTTTGAACGCTTCCATATTTTGTTTGTTGTAAAGTCTCTTTTGAGTTGTCATTTGTGTCATATTTTTTATTATTTGGTCGTTGGTAGGTATAGAAATCTTTATTCCTTTATGGTCTGAGAGTCCCAGGTTTAAAACTTTTAAGTCAATTTCATGAATGTGGTTGTTTGTGAATATTAGGTCGATACATGTTGAGCTCGTGGCTGTTACTCGCGTAGGTTCCGTCACCAGCTGTCGGAGGTTGTAGTTAGTCATAAAGTTCAGGATAGCAAAAGAATTTCTATTTTTTTCTAAAATGTTTATGTTAAAATCTCCTCCGATGATTATATCTCTTTGTTTATTCTTTACGTTAAGTTTATGTAAGAGTTTTTCTAGGGAAGTATAAAATATTTCAGTTTCCCTGTTCTTCTGCGGCCAATAAATAACTATAAGTAAAAGATTAAGTTTAGGTATCTCCACTCCACAGGTTTCAAAAATGCATTCAACTGACATGTCTGCTATGTCATGTCGGAACTTAAATTCAATATTTTCTTTTAAAAATACACAAACACCACCTCCCGTGTGGGTCGCGCGACAGTATTTAGCGGCTAAGTTATATCCCTGTAATTGTAATAAGTCTTTTTTTATTATTGTAATCCAAGTTTCTGTAAGACAAAGTGCTTCTATTTTGTATTCATTTGTAATTGATTCTAAGATGTATCGTTTATTTTTTAAGCTTTGTATGTTTTGATAAATAATATTTAATTTCTTTGGGTGTAGGTGTAAAGTGTTGGGATTGGAGTTTTTAGTGGCGAAAAAATTTTGTATTGGCTCGTGTTGGTGGGTATACATCTGCCGTTTCCTGATACGAAATAGGATTATTTAAATTCCTTATTGATAGTACAAAATCTTCCAAATTTGATATTATAATTTTTTTGCCAACATGATTTATTGCTCCGGAACGCTGATTATACATATCGCGATCGTACGAAAGTTTTAGGTTGGAGTCCAATATGTGTGCGTACTCGTACGTTTGCGCATCCATAAAAATAAGATTGTTGAACGTTTCTATACGGCTATTGTACAAAGTGGTGCTATAGTTTAACTGGTGTTTAGTATAAGAATAATTCAATTTAAATTTATAAGTAGGCAGACAAATAACAATGTTGGTATGGGTTAACATTAATAGTTTTTCTCTTATATACATAACTAAATCTACATAGTTTTGAGTTGTACGGAAATCCTCTTCGCCGATGTAGATTATGCAGTAGTCCTCAATCGTAAAGTTTTGAAGTTTTGTTTCAATTGCTTCTAAGATTTGTTTTATTCCACATTTAGGTTTGCGATAGTGGCATATTTCGTATTCTCGAAGGCTAGTTTCTTCTGTAAGAGCGTATAATTCATTCGAAGTTTCGCTACTTAGTATACTTATTTTAGGTTTGTTATTCGGAGACTTGCGCGGCTGTTTTTTGTTGGTAATTTGTATGGCAGCATGTTTCGGTACATCTGAGTCCTAGTTCTTTGGTGAAGACATAATTTGAATAGCCTCGTTGTTGACCGTAGTTTGAGTGTTAGATTCCGGTACAAAGGGTGATTTCTGCATTGTGAGCGGAGAAGCTTTGAAGGAGTCAGTGAGCCTTCGTTTGGCAGTATATTTATTTGCGGAGGATTGAACTTTACGGTAATGTCGATAAAGGGCTTCTACAGATCTGTTTAAGTATTTCAATCTCTTGTGTCAATTGAAAGATTTGTTTCTTCAAGTCAGAATTTTCGAGTATCACATTTTCTAATTCATGTTGAGTGCTTTCTAAGTTAACATTTAATTTATTTATTTCACTTTTCATTTCCTCTCTACACAGCGCTATAATATTGGAAGATACATCTAGACTTTTGCCCAAGAACTCCTCCGAACAAGAAGAATTTATAGACGCGCTCATGTCTATTTGATCCAATGATTCGCATTTTTGCATTGGTCGTCTTTGGGTAACGTTGTTGAGCTGGTCATTGTTCTCATCGTTATGAACAACTTTTACTATGGGACTAAGCCTAAAATCGCGAAAAAAAATCAGCCGTTCCTTGCATTTATGTTCACATAACTCGTCAAAATGTATGGAAGAGCAGATTTTTTTTTTCGCGATTTCAGTTTTGGTCTCATAGTAAAAGTTGTTCATAATGATGATTACAATGACCCTTTGAAAGGATGCCCATGAATTCAATTTCACCCTGTATAATAACTCTTCACACTAACGTCACACTACAGGCGGTGACGTTAGTGTGAACAAGGCTAAAGCGTTATTCCTGTCACTGTCGCACAACTATCTGATGTGTCAGTGCAAGATAGAGACAGGAACATTTGTCTAAGTCAAAGCAAATGCTTCGTAACTTTTATAAATTTCGGCGATAGTATAAAAAATGTACTTAAGTCTAGCTTAGACAGTAGTAAAGGGCGAAGGCATTATTCTCGTGCACGAAGGGACGCTTTCTTGCTGTGTGTTGGCGTCACATTATTAATTTCAGTCCAATAAGTCCCAGGTTAGCTAACAATATGGCCTCTTAGATTGATTTTGGATGACGTTGAAAAAGTCACTTGGATTCAGACCACAGGTAATAAACCTAAAATCTCTAGTGATTCTTCTTCATCGTGTCGCTAGCATACGACAGTATTTCATATCATATTTGCCCAAAATTTTGCTACTCCCGCGGCGCTTCGACTACATTTTTTGGACATAGTGGGCAGTATGTTTATTTATTTATCCATTTATTTCAGGCATCAAGGCCCATATAAAACACATAAAATTCAATATTAATATAACTTGAAAATACTGTAAATCATACAACATTATAATCACACCATTGATATATTTTATATATCAATGAATCACACTAAAAAATTAAATAAACACGAACCCCCTTATTCATAAAACTTATCAAACCTATTTTAGTTAAAATGGGGTTTGTCTCTTTCTTACACACAGAAATGACAACGTGACAGATAAAGACAAACGTTCTATAAATCTATTTTAGCTAAAATAGAGATAAAATAGGATTATGAATAAGGAGGGAAGTGTCAGAGTCATGTTTCGCTGACTTGTGTCATGTAGCCGGCCACGAAAACGGCGGTACACAACACCCTTCGGCCAGAACTCTTCCTTGAGGAAGTTCTCGAGATGGTGTGTCGGAACACGCACCACGAACGACTTGAAGTTCGTGTGACGCGACTCCAACTTCTCGACCCTCAAAGTCCTCAAAGTATAGAATGTGAAGCATAGATTGTGACACGCTGCTGTGGTTCCGTCGAGCACTTGTGTCGTACATTTTACCAGTTTGGAGTTACAAGTGGAGACACCACTTGGGTCTCTGGTGATTAAAAAGCTAGCTTGGAATCACCAACATGCGGGCCAGTAGGGTAATTACGTAACACACTAACAGTAGTTTCATTTTGACAGTTCAACAACATTCATTGCGTTATTAACGATGGTGAGCAGACAAATTTTTCGAACATATGAAGCAATGGATTAGCAATATCCTTCAAAATTGTTCAGATTTTTATTGATAGTGTGTTACGCAATAAGGGTGCTGATGTTCCATCGCAAAATCATGTTCATTTATGCAACTGACATACAGGATAGCAAGCACATTTATGTATGGAACAGCTAGTTTTTTTTTTTAAACCGACGAAAAATTTCAACGCAGAGGGGTTCAGAATTACGTTCTAAATCCATGGTTTGCACCTCGATGTGTCTGCCACCCTGCATAATTCCCGTCACTTCCATGAGCTATTTGTTTTTGAGATGGTATGATCCTAAATATCACCCCATATGGTTTTGGAGCAGTATGAAATTATTTTTTCTTCTCGTTTTCTTTACAACTTTGATATAATTATAATTTAAGAGCCCCCCTTGGATGCGGCGACTGATTCATTATGATGATTATTAAATAATAAACATCTACTAGTAATGCAATTTATATTGTCCGCAAAAAAGCAGTATCTCCCTTACTATAAGTACGTGCTAAGTAGCGTTTATAGATATTGGTCTTACTAACATGTCAGTAATAAATAAATCCTAACTTTTGATTAATAAAATGTTAACTTTTGAAGGATAATTATATAATTTATTCAAATGATATTTAAAAACTTAATTAATAAAAATAACAAAATTAAAACCTAACTTAACTAAAACTATACAAAAACTAAAATATAGCGTCGAAAAATTCATCCGCATCGCTGTCGACTGGTAATGTACCCAAGAGACTGGCGGCATTGCCACGTTGTATGGCAATGCTTAGCCTTTGGCCAAGGTAAAAGCCAGCCCTTGGGTCACGGGAAGTGTCAACCAGCCGTTTTGAAATTTCTGTAAAAAGACCATGAGCACTCGGACCCCACGGCCCGAGGGTTTCAACCCCAAACGGCTCGAAAATATAATTTCCGATAAGGTTATTATATTTTCGCCGCTTGAGCAGCGCCAGCACAGCATGCCGATCCAGGAAGGTGGGATGGCGCAAGAGTATCGACACAAGTTGCGTCCCACACTAAAGGCCTACCCACCTTCCAAGGAAATAGAGACATACCGTCCGGTCTCTTGCCATCGTCGCGTACCAAGCCATTGGGTTCTAATACAGCTGGAACGCCGACGGTAACAAGAGCTCGTCGGATGATGTCATTAATGTTCGCGTGGCGCGCTAAGCGACCCGCACTTCGGCTGCAAGACAGGCCGTGGTGTCCGAGGCTGTTGACATCTTCGCCACAGTGACAGCGATGAGGGGAACAGCAAGGAGTGCCTAGTCGCAGGGAAGCAGCGAGGCGAAAAGTAGTGTCGTCGAACAAAGTGCCTATGTTCGACGAAGGTAGTGCATGAAGCCAAAGTCCCGACTCCCATCTACCCACAGCCAGCAGGCGCGCACGTTCCGCAGGAGTAGCAGACGAGTCAAGTAAATTGTTCTGTACTACTCTGCAGAGCGGCTCATCCCACCGTCTCTGGGAAGATGGATTGTCGGGTGGATCTGTATTCGGGCAAGCGAGTCTCCAGGCATCCATAGCCTCGGTGAAACACGGCACATCAGAATTAATCAGTGTGGAGGCTAAGATTTTCCTGATTAATTTATCAGTGCCGTGGACCGAGGATATGAAAGCCGGTAAACTAATACTAGAAATTTTGCGGACGCCGAGGCCCCCCATACGAATGGGAAGAGTAGCTTGTGCCCAAGCTCGGTCGTCCATGGCCACATTTAAAATAGATGTTAATGTATGCCTGATAATTTGGTCCATTTGGTCTAAAAGGTGAGTGTGCTTCCATAAATGTGAAGCGCGAAGAAAATATGTTAATTTAGGGCCGAAACAGCAGTAGCGGATTAAAGTTATGGCCGAATGTATATTAATTTCTAACAATCTTTCCGAAACGTCATTGAAATTTTGAATTTTTTCCTGAATAAAAACGGGAAAGGAATTGTCAAAGATTGGAGACCCAAGAAGACGAAGAGAGCTTTTTTCAATAATTTTGATTTCTGGAGCTATTGCGTTAAATTTGGGAAGTGTCAAGTGTCTGTCAGTACTGTCCGCTAGGTATAGTTCACATTTCGAAAGATTGAGATCAAGGCCAATGGAATGAAGTTCATTTTTTAAAAATTGAAGGTCGTGTAGTACAGTTTCTGCATCGCCTCCCAAGGTTCCATCATCGAGATACCAAACGTTAAATTTGGAATTTAGCTGTCGAATAATTGGGTGAATGGCTAAACTAAAAATCACTGGCCCGAGGGGGTCACCTTGTTGACAGCCAACAGCAGATTCCAAAAGGTTGTCCCGATACAGTAATTTAGAAGGGTTTCTGTAACATTGCCAAATGAAACTATAAATTTGTGGTATTTCTTTTCTAGTTTCTGTCAGCAAGGTGTCCCTATTAACAGAATTGAAGGCATTCTTTATGTCAACCTTCAGGATGACCTCTCCTTTTCCAGAATTTAGGTAGGTCGACAGGGCGTGTACGGCAGCCTCACAGCCCCCTTTGGAGCCGTAACCTAGCTGCAGGGGCTGAAATTTTTCCGAAACAACCTCACCATAAAATTTACAGCAAATTTTGGCATTTTTGAAGGATAATAATATAATAATAATAAAAATATTTATTGCTTAAAGGGTATTTGTGGTATACTCATATTAAAGTTAAATAACAAGGCAAGCGTAGAACTTATACTAACAAATACATATTTGTATGGGTGAACTACTGTTCTCCTAGCTAGGTAGCTGGAGAAACAGTTTGCCTCCCTAAAATGATAATAAAAAATAAATTTAGCATTGTGCTACGTGTTGTCTCCCAAATCAAGTCGCTAATTAACTTCTACGTTGTTTAATGGAATAAATCTATATAAAAATTATCACAATTATATAACAAAATACCCTCATATACAAAAAATACACTCATTCAATGCTTTCAAAACTCAATTAACTAGCTGCATATTTATTTACAAATTCCCTTCCTACAAGCTTAATGCATTGGATGGGCTTATTATAATTGCTACTGTGACGTCTGTGACAAACTTTATATTTATTTATTTTAAACATTGTTCTCTTAAATGTTACTGTGTATTTTTTGAGAATATTTAGACCCAAATCCATTTATAACTGTACCAAGCGACACAGGTCCATAGAAAAATGCCTTAACCTATACATATAATATGTAGGTAGCTACATAGTCTTTAGTATTCAATATGGGTCTCTTGAACTAAATTAAGTGACACAGACTCCACGGCGCCTCTTTATAAACAAGTTGATTTGAATTCTTGCCAGTTTGCGTCCAAAGGATTGCCAAGATACGAGGCGTCATTTGTTTCAATACGATGTGGTTACAAGTATGTTAGTATTTTATTGAGATATGTTTTTGTAGGCCACGATATTCAGTTGTTAAAGGTCGGTCTTTGAGTTAAATAAGTTAAATTGTCATCATTAAAATCTGAAAAAGGCTTGGTTAAATACTTTAGTAAAGATTTTGAAACATACATACATTACTTCTTGAAAGCTTTTCATTCTGGGCAAACCGAGGCGAACCCCGCGCTGAACGCGGGAGGAAATTTACTTTTTTTTTATTGCTGAATGGGCCCGCTCTTGACCTCGATCACGCCTGATGGAAAGCGATGGATGAGGTCTATGATGGAGCAATCGTGCTCAGAAGATGCCTAAGGCACTGGAACTCCCACGCATCGACGAAACGCAGCAGGCTGCTTGACGCCAGACTCCGGTAGGAGGGTGGTCGCCAACCAGGCGGGGGCGTTAGCCCTACCACTTCTTCTTCTTCTTCTTCCTGCCCTTATCCCATGTTACTTGGGGTCGGCGCAACATGAAGGCCTCCTCGTGTAGCGCAGTTTGTTCCACCAGTTACTCAACTAAAACGAGCGCTCGGCGCATCCTGGACAGTCACACCCAACACTTATTAGACTGGCCAATTCTTCCCTTGCGGTGGTAGAGCTAACGCCTGCCTGGTTTGCGACCACACTCCCACCAGAGTTCGGCGTCAAGCAGCCTGCTGTGTTTCGTCGATGCGTGAGAGTTCCAATACCTTACGCATCTTCTGGGCACGCTCGTTCCATCATAGACTTCATCCATCGCTTTCCATCAGGTGTCATCGAGGTCAAGACCCATTCAGCAATAAAAAAAAAATTTGAACACAGAGTTAATCAAAAGTGAAAAGAAGTAGGTACCTACATACGTCCGGCGCACCCTGGATAGTCAGCTTGACTATTTTAAACAACAGCAGGAGCTATTTTCTTACAGCTCATACATCATAGTAGCTTATTTCCAAGCTAATCCTTAGCTCATAAAAAAATACGAACTTTATGTTTATGCAGAAAATTATGAAATCATAAATATTAAGCTGTAGCATGGTTACTGGCGGTCGTTAAAATCTACCTACAATTTATAAATTTATGGACCATTGCAATTTAGTTCGGACTAATTTATTGCTCTTACTTGAAACTAGGAAATTTAATTTTTTATCGACGTTTAAGTAAGTGCAGGAATTATCTGTAATAAACTTTTACTGTGTAAATGAGTATAAGTGCTATTTTTCTGTCATTAATAGCTCAAGTTGTTTGATAAAAGTTACTAGTTATTTTGTGGAGTTTTGCATTTATTTTGTCGACATAGTAACCATATTACCAATTAACTGGGTTGTGGAGATCAGCGGGGCAATTGCGTAACACTTTATCAATCGGAATCTGTTTAATTTTGACAGTTCAACTTCATTCATTGCGTTATTTACGGACAATTTTTTCGAACTTATGAAGCAATGGAACAGCAATTGGCTTCAAAATGATTCTGCTTTCAGTTGATAGTGTGTTACGCAATTAGGGTGCTGATAGGCAGTCGCTCCATGTAAAATACTGTTATTCAGCTGCATCTGGTTTAACTGGAAGTCGAATCCAATATAGTATAATATTAATTTAATTTAATTTTTAATTTAATTTCATTTTTATTTTTGTTACTATGGGTGTATGTGTAAAAACTTGCCTGAAATAAACGAATTTTATACAACGTGTTTTTTTTTGATATCCCATAACTCTAGGGGGTCATTGTACTGATCATTATGAATAACTTTTACTATGGGACCAAATCTGAAATCGCGAAAAAAAATCTGCTGTTCCCTACATTTTGACGAGTTATGCGAACGTAAATGTACGGAACAGCTGATTTTTTTTTCGCGATTCCAGGTTTGACCCCATAGTAAAAGTTGTTCATAATGATGAGTACAATGACCCCCTGGAGTTATGGGATATAAAAAAAACACCTTGTATATATTTTTTTTTTATAGTTGGGAAAAGGCTTGACAGATTGAGTAACCAAGTTCAAGATTGAGTATTGAAAACTATCGAAAAAGCTGTAACTTGGTTTTTCTGCAAAAGTTGGTATACTAGGGTCAAAAATACTAATGACTTGCCAATCTAAGAAACAGATTGAAATGTCTTCTAAAAATATAGATGTTTATCGTACCATAAAAAAACATTTACCTATTTACAGAAATCATACATTTAAAACACTGATTCAGTGGCTTGATTATTAAGTAGTTAAAACGGGGGTCGGCTTTCAGTTTCACTAGACTCAGCTGGACATCAGTATTTTACAAGGAGCGACTGTCCGTATGAACTCCAGAACACAGTAAGGCCCTTTACACATTATGCTGCAGAGGTAGCGGCACCGCGGCAGCCGGCGGCGGCGCCGCCGCATCCACGGCATAATGTGTAAGAACCTTAACTTTTTATTCAGTCTTCTTTACATACATATTTACATAATTTAAAAATCTTAAAATAATAATATGTACAAGTATATAAAAAGGGAGGGAAAATAATCAAAGGGTATCAAAAAATTCGTCCGCATCACTGTCAACGGGAAACGTGCCCAAAAGGATGGCAGCATTGCCACGTTGTATGGCAATGCTGATTCTTTGGCCAAAAAATAGGCCAGCCCTCTGGTCACGTAAAGAGTCGACCACGTAAATAGCGTGAAAGACACAAAAACACCACAATTGGAACAAAGTCCCGCCTCACGACTTCTTTTAAAACTCCAGAAAGGCCACGGCTCCTTAGAACATCAGTGTATCCTGTATCGAATACTATTCGTTGCTTAAATTGGAACTCATTTATAGAAAGTGCACTGCGTTTGACATCTACTCCAACAATTGGATTTTAGAAAATATAAAGTAACTGGCTTCCATTGTGTTGTTACTTCGTTATTTTTAACAATAATGTAGTTTCGTGAGGAGCTGTTGTTCGGTTAAAAGTTTTCGTTTTGGCTGATAGTACATACCTAAAAGTAATTTGTTTCCGAAACTTCAGTACACGCTACATCAGTTAGGTCTCCCTGAACTAGAACCTCCTGTATGACAGGGGTCGAGGATTTTCCAGTTACATAGTGTACCTACACATACATACATACATACATAAACTCACCCTTTCTTCCCATGGGGGTTATGTAGAAAGCTAAGATCCTTGCATACTCTTTTTGCTTCTTTTAATTTATTTTCTTATTTATTGTTGTAACACAGGGTGATTGAAAGATGGGTGCAAAACTTTAAGGCGAAGATAGTAGAACCATTTAAGCATGGTTGTCTTAGACGAAGTCTTACCAATATTTTTTTACCAATTTTTTGCTCTTTTTTTTTTTCGAGAATTTGTAAAATTTTAAGTAAACTGCTTATTTATGGCCAAATTGAATGATAAATAAATTTATTTTTAATTAATTTGATTAAAGTAATGTGTAAGCAATCTAGCAAAACATGTTTTAGGCCACTGTGTCATTACATTACATTACATAAAAAAATATAATAATTAGTTTTAAAAAAATTGCTAAGACTTCGTCTAAGACAACCATGGCTTAAATGTTTCTAAATTATCGGTACTATCTTCGCCTTAAAGCTGCAAAGAAATACAAATAATAATATATAGATAATTAAAAAAAAAATACAAAAATACAGGGTGATTAGAAGATAGATGCAAATCCATCTTCTAATCACCCTGTATTTTCGTATTTAATTAAAAATTACTGATGTGGATTACGCAAAAAATAGGTTGCATAACAAAATGTGTTTTGAACTATGTTGAACAGAACTAAAATAAACTATTTTAATTATTAAAAACATGACCAGCATTATAAATATTGTAATAAATAGTTTATTTATGCAATAAACTCACGTTAGCAAAATAAATTAACGTTGTAAATAATAGCGTGATCGTGGCTTGTGTACAGAACCCATACTATAATATTATAAATTCGTAACTCTGTCTGTCTGTATGTTACCTTTTCGCGCCTAAACCACTGAACCGATTTAGATGAAATTTGGCATAGAGATAGTTTGAGTCCCGGAGAAGGACATAGGATAGTTTTTATCCCGATATTCCCACGGGTTCGACACTTATGGGGGTGAAACCGCGGGGCGCAACTAGTAGTTATATATTTTAAGCTGTGAATAATTATAGTTCAAACCGCAGTCTCTCAAAACTAGACAAGAAATGCCTGAACCTTGGAAGGCGATAAATGTTTTACAACAACTTACAAGTAGGTTGTTGCTGTTGCTTTAACACATAAATAAATATTTTTTTACATCTGTATACCTACCAACACTATAGGCCGACCGCTTAACTGAGACATTGCCTAAGGTAGCAGCGCGGTGCGGGAGGGGTGTGGTGACGTGATGCGAGAGCTCAGTGATTCGTCAACTTGTGACAACTACCACCCCTCCCGCAGCGCGCAGCTACCTCAGGCAACGTCTCAGTTAAGCGGTCGGCTTATAAATATAATAATAAAGCTGAAAAGTTTTTTTGTTTGAACACGCTAATTTTTGGAACTGTACTGAATTAATTACAACAGTTTGCGCATCGATTGCCCGGCCACCCTGTATATTAAGTTTTTTATTAATTTTGTTGTAGAGAAGTGATCTTAGTGTCATGAATTGATGGCTTGCAAAATAAATGTATAATGTTGACTGAAATCATTATACAGGGTGTTATTGAATTAATGCAAAACCTCTTAAGGGGTCATTGTATTCATCATTATGAACAACTTTTACTATGGGAACAAACCTGAAATCGCAAAAAGAAAACCCTAGTTCCCTACATTTTGACGAGTTATGCGAACATCCTCGTGATCCTGCATCTCGCAAGCAGAGTTTACCACGCAACTAGCATATGAATCATCGGGCAGTTGCCCGCCAGACACAACACCCGTCTGGTCGGAGGATCCCCTCTTTTTTATGGAGGATAAGTGAACTTAACACCCTGTTCCTCGGCCTATTTGGGTATGCTATCGATTGAGAGCTTTCATTTAGGCCATTGCAGATTATTAATTCCGGAGATTATCCTTTACAAACCAAATAAACAAACAGTTTTACCTCTTTATACTATTGATTCCGATAAACCTTTCAGGTCGCCTAACATTTTACAAATGACCAACTAACAAAGCCATTATTCACAAATTATATTTTCACTGAAGATTTATTAATTAAAATATAATCACTATTTCTTCAACAAATCATTCGTTAATTAATCAAATTAATTTCCGAGTCACAATCACTGCTCGTTCACGCCTCTTTAATTTCTGGAGAGTAGCCAAATGAATAAGTTAGTTGATATCTTATTAGAACCAACATTATAGACAGTTTTGCGATTCGTTTTGGACTATTAAGAAGTTGAGTTTGAATTTGAATGGGTTGGCGAAAAACTGGGTATCGTTTTCCATTTCACAAACGGACTGGGTCCCTTCACACTTTAAAAATAAGAGTTCATTTTACTTTTTAATAACTGGCTACCGTTTCCATCGCCTTCTTTTCATAGTAACCTTTTTTGTTGAGTTTCCAGAATAGGTATTTGCGTTTCAAAATAGCAAGTCTGGACGTTTTAATAAGCACCTCGGGACGGCCTATTACGGCTCGCCTCTGAATTAGTGGTATTTATCATTGATATTTTAAACAAAAGTATGTCAATCAACTCAGTCTATTGCAGTCCACTGCTGGACATAGGCCTCTCCCAGGCAACGCCACAACACCCTGTCCTTCGTAATGCTGCATCCAGTCGGTCCCAGCCACATTTTTAAGGTCGTCAGTCCATCTAGCTGGGGGCGTCCCACACTACGCTTGCCGATAAGCCGTCAGCTCTTCAGGACAGACATGGCCAGGCTACTGCCCATTCAGCTTGCTTACTATGCAAGCTATGTCGAAAAAGTATGTTTAGAGTCTGAAAAGAGGGAATTATATATAAATATTTATGATATTATAGCATCTTGAACGCTTTTTTTTTGTGGATGAGAAATCATCAAATGACCCCCCCTCCCGCTCTGGGTGGAGCGGAAGGCAGTGTCAGAGTCTTATTGACTACGCTTTTGAACGCTTGACACTTAAAAGATGTAAAAGCTAAAAATAGTATTTCTTGAACTCGGTCAGTGTGCCACTATTCTATGTTACGCAAGATGCTTACAGATTCAAACGGTAAACTAGTTATAAGAGCAAGAAAAACAGAAAATATTTAATAAGCTACTACAAATGTGTTTAAGGCCTTTACAAATGTTCCGTTAAAAAAGACTTTGTATAACATTTTAAACAAAGTCTAAAAGGAAGGAAAAGAAAGGGAAAGGGAAAGAAGGGTCTGAAAGGAAGGGGTAGAAGGAGTCGGTAGATTCCTCTATTTGATTCTAAAGTCAACAATATGATTTTTTGAGTTCAAAAAATTATTATTAAAATTTAATTTCTACATATATTCCTAATAGATTTATCTGCCTATAAGTTCTACCATACATACCCATGAAAATAAATAACCTACTTTAAAAACTACGTCTAAGTTTTATTATTATTTCCTTTTTATCATTATTTACATATAAATTATATTTTTAAATATTAGGATACAAAAACATTTAAAAAAATAAAAAATAATAGCCTACTGGTATCGGGAACAGGGTCCAAGCTACCGGCGCGGCGGTCAGGGCTCCAGAGAGAGCTGTCTTATTATTATTATAAAAATACGACGATGACAATATACCTACTCGTACGTGCCTCATGATACAGATATATGGACAAAGCCATTTTTTGCTTAATCGAATAGAAAGACCAAATAATATCACGGATATGGAAAATGATAATACTTTTATCGAAAGAAAGACCCGGCGATGAAATGAAAAACCATACAAATGGAACGGAAAAATTCCGGGAAAAAATTTACACGTAAAGTGAAGAGAATTTGAAGCATTACATTTTGCACGGCAGCCGTTTTAGTTTTTTTTTTTTTTTTTTACATTCCTGCAACCCCCGTGAACTGTTCTGGAAACTCAGTGTTCACTTTTTTGTGTTCACGTTTGACTTTCTAAAGTTGTTTCACGGACTTTCACGTTTGATGAATGGTAAAAGTTTAAAATTGTAATAATATGGATGCATCTGAAATCTGAATATCCTAAAGTTCAGTTGCTAGAATATTAGATCTTACGTTTTATGTATTTAGGTTTACGTCACCAATTTCGCAAGGACTCGGAACAAAAATAGTCCTCCAGGCCGTATTTCCGCCATGGCGGCCAATCCTTACGGAGACTAGCCTTCGGCGCAGGAGATATTACATTTTATTACAAGTGCGTGCGCAGTTACTGGTGAACTCTCTCATCCCTTACCCTCATAGTCCGATGGGACGGCAAACCGACACGACCGGAGAGAGATCAGGCGCAGGACCAACAGTTTAACGTGCTTTTCGAGGCCAATTTCCAAACTCCGGGCTATTAACACTTTGCCCGACCTGGGAATCGAACTCAGGTGAGTCAGGACCCCACGCTCAACAGTCGCGTCTGCAACTACGAGACCAACGGGGCAGTCGGACCAACTATCTGTGGATACCAATTATGTGTTACGAAAATATTATTTGTATTGCGAATGTTGTGAAACTGTCTAAAAAGTTATAACAACTCACTGGCCCGAACATCTTACATATTACACCCCGCGGCTTCACCCGCATAAGTTTCGATCCCGTGTGAATACCGGGATAAAAAGATAATCCTGGTTATAAACTGTGTGCCAAATTTCATCCAAATCCGTTTAGTAGTTTTTGCGTGAAAGAGTAACAAACGTCCATCCATCCTCACAA
Source organism: Amphipoea oculea (assembly GCA_945859645.1). NCBI lineage: Eukaryota > Metazoa > Arthropoda > Insecta > Lepidoptera > Noctuidae > Amphipoea > Amphipoea oculea. The sequence goes on along the minus strand of OX243878.1, from coordinate 19,587,688 downwards.
ACTTTCGCGTTTATAATACCTATTAAGTAGGATATAAGTAGGAAGTAGGATATAAGTAGGAAGTAGGATAATAGGACGTAGGATAGTAGGATATTAGTAGGAAGTAGGATAGTAGGGTATTAGTAGGAAGTAGGATATTAGTAGGAAGTAGGATATAAGTAGGAAGTAGGATAGTAGGATATTAGTAGGAAGTAGGATAGTAGGGCATTAGTAGGAACTAGGATAGTAGGAAGTAGGATATAAGTAGGAAGTAGGATAATAGGACGTAGGATAGTAGGAAGTAGGATATAAGTAGGAAGTAGGATAATAGGACGTAGGATAGTGGGAAGTAGGATAGTAGGATATTAGTAGGAAGTAGGATTTAAAATAAAACTTTCGTAACCCACATCATGCCTATTATTGACGTGCTCTATTCCAGCTATCACGTAGCCAACACATGATAAATTCAAGCCTTTATATCAGACATACCTAAAATATAATAACAAATTCCTGTAAAATAATGACGCGGTTACTGTCTTAGGTATTGCAGATACTCATTATTATGATATACAACGTTGAATACTTCATTTCGTGTTTGTTTGGTTAACCTTTTGAACGCCATTGTCACATATATGTGACAAACGAAATCTTACCCTGAACGCTAACGTCACAAATATATGACAAAATACACGTCGCACGGGTCGCACCATATTATGAAATAAACAATTTAATCATTACTTTTGTGTGTTTTTATTTATATAATTTAAAAGTTTAAGCATCCGTCTATATTGTATTGCATGAAACTAATATAAATAAAAAACCAATATCGAGAAATTGTTGTTTTAAGTGTGTGTGTGTGAGTTGTTGTCAGGGGTACGGCGATACGTTTATACTGTGGCGTTCAAAAGGTTAATAAAAACGGTTAAATAAGTAGGGATCATATTCCAGTCTAACCGGGTGCAGCTGAATACTAGTATTCTACATGAAGTGACTGTCTATCTGACTTCCACAACTCAGTTACTGGGTAACACTTTAGTCCTTGGTAAGACTAGTTGTCAGTCTTTCGGCTTTCGAAGATCTACGAATGACAGCTGGGACCATAACCTAGCGTGCGTCACAAAAATAACCATTCTTGTCGTTTCCCGAAAAATTTTACCAATACCTGTAATTTGTCTTTTCTTTCGTAGGAGATCAACTACGACTCCCCCCGCGGAGGGGTGTCAGTCATCACAGAGAAGGGGGAGACCACCACGTCGCACCTGCTGGTACAGAGGGCTAAAGCCCCTGACTCCGGCAGGTACACCTGTGCCCCGGCTAATGCAAACCCGAGATCTGTACTCGTCCATGTTTTGAGCGGTAAGTTGAATTTTTATGATTTACTAGCTGCGCCCCGTGGCTTCACCCGCATAAGTCTCGATCCCGTGGGAATATCGGGATAAAAAGTATCCTATGTCCTTTCCCGGGACTCAAACTATCTCTATACCAAATTTCATCTAAATCGGTTCAGTAGTTTAGGCGTGAAGAAAAGACAGACAGACAGACAGAGTTACTTTCGCATTTATAATATTAGTTTGGATTTATTGGGTTTATAAACTGTTCTTTTTTTAGGATCTACCTGAATTTATTACTGACTGCGTCTTGTAACATTTTAGGAAGTGGAAAAACGATTATTAAGTTTAGTTCATCTCTGTCCTCAAGAAACAATATTATAGCAGTAGTACATAATTTGACAGTTCAGGCATTTTATTGTGTGACCTAATTTGTCGAGGTCCTCTCGACAAATCGGATAAATACAGGGTGAAATTGAATTCATGGGCATCCTTTTAGAGGATCATTGTAATCATCATTATGAACAACTTTTACTATGGGACCAAACCTCAAATCACGAAAAAAAATCAGCTCGTCCCTACATTTTGACGACGTATGTGAATATAAATGCAAGGAACAGCTGATTTTTTTTTGCGATTTTAGGTTTAGTCCCATAGTAAAAGTTGTTCATAATGATGAATACAATGACCCCTTAAAAGGAAGCCCATGAATTAGATTTCACTCTGTATAATTAACATTTTCCTAAATCCTTTACGTCTTTTTTCTGATTAATATTTCTAAAAGTTATTGTCTGCCATGGGAACCAACATATTTTACATTGTTATGGCGTTCAAGGTCTCTCGGCTTAGAATACTTGCAATATCAATATATTTACTAACCTCTTTTCTCCTCAGGTGAGCACCCAGCTGCCATGCAGCATGGTGGCCAGCTCCGTCTCCAGTACCCACTGTCAGCAGCGCTGCTCAGCGTCATCGTCACCCTCATGGGCTGCTAGTATCAATTGCTTCACAGTTTTGTATTATATACCTTGAATAAGTACGTTGGTAGGATCAGCTCCATCTGTTCTACAAAATAGTGAGTAAAAGGAGTATCTACGACCAACCCCATTTGGTATTGGTGACGCATGATGAATCGCACCATCCTTTCTGTGATCATCCGTGCTGCAATTCAGCAACTTGGATGGAGTTGGTTTCCAATCTAACCAGCACCCTAATTGCGTAACACTCTATCAATTGAAACCAGAACAATTTCGAAGCCAATTGCTGATCCATTGCTTCATAAGTTCGAAAAATTAGTCTGCTCAACACGTAAATAACGCAATGAATGTTGTTGAACAGTCAAAATGAAACCGATTCCGATTGATAAAGTGTTACGCAATTGCCCCGCTGATCCAAATGGAGCATTGTCTGTCTTTCAAAACCCAATGACAAATATTTCAAGATTAGATCATCTTGTCATTGAGTTTATTATCAATGGCAGATGATGCTCTTTTGCGATGTGTTAAAGTCATACCTCACCGGGACGCCATGGCGGCGTAGCCAGGTCACGTCGCCAACAATATGAAATTGGCGTTTTGTATGGAAGGAACAAAAAGTCGAATATTTTTTAATATAATATATTTAATTAATCAAAGTATGAACCATTGTTTTCAATGCACTTTTGCCATCTTATAGGTAGTTCATTGATCCCTTTACTAAAAAAACCAGTCGGACGGGAATCAATAAAATCTTTGAAGGCGATTTGGACTGCCCCATCGGAGTTGAATTTTTTCCCTTGCAAAAAGTTATCCAAATTGCGAAAAAAATGGTAATCTGTTGGAGCAAGGTCCGGGGAGTACGGAGGATGTCTAAGACATTCCAATTCAAGCTCTTCTAATTTGGTAGCCGTCTGTTGCGCAGTGTGTGGTCTGGCGTTGTCGTGCTTTCAAGCTTTTTAATCTTCCCAATTTGCTTCAAGTGAATTAAAACAGTTTTATCACTAACATCGAAGCCTGCAGCTAACTCGGACGTGGTTTGCGATGGGTCCGCTTCCACAATAGCCTTCAATTCTCCATTATCAACTTGGGTCTCAGGCCGTCCACGGGCCTTGTTCTGCAGGTCGAAATTTCCAGAACGAAAACGTTGGAACCAAAAACGAACTGTGTTTTCTTTTGCAACATGACCGCCATACACATCATTCACCCTTCGAGTCGTTTCCGCAGCACTAGTGCCACGGCGGAACTCGTACTCGTAAATAATGCGATATTTTAAATTTTCCATTTTGTAAAATGAGTGACGCAAACAGAAAAAACAGAAGAAAAAAAACAAATGAATGACGGTCATCGAAGCACAAATACATGAGTAAATAGCTGTACAAATTTGAATTTGGAATTCCTTACCAAAGAGGAGAAATTCGTGATTAAAGTGGCCAGTACGAAAAACGCCAATTTCATATGTAAGGACCTAATATATGGTTGGTTGCGTAGCCAAGCGGACGTCAGGTGAGCCACCCACTATATGGCTGTGTACTGTTTACTTGGTAGCGCAACCTGGGGACGTCGCCGTGGCGTCCCAGTTGAAGTATGGCTTTTAAACTTCATTTGCTCTCTACTCCATGTACAGAACGCGGCCGTTTATATGGCACATCGACTTTTTGAAATACTCGACTTTGTAGAACGTCGTCTCTTTCACTCATAGCTATGTATCAGCCTTGTTCTAAATCTCGATGGGTCACATTAAAGCCGGGGTATTGTAGATTAATTTTTGGAAGTATGAGTTGTAGGGTCCCTTGGTCATCTTCAAGTTCATTGGACGGTAGTATAACTTGAAAATTTTGTATATTATACTTAAAAAGTATGATGGCTATTGTTATATAAATATTATTATGTATAATATCATTGATTGTAACAATCTTCTCATCTGTAAGTTCATGAGCTTAGATAAGTTCGTCATCTAAAACTTAATAGGAAATTGTTAACTTGATACTTATAAATAACTTGTCAGTTTTGTATCAAACATAAGTTATATACGAAGAGAAACAGGGAGTATGACTGGAACTGCTTTTCTTATCAACAAGATATCTATTTCAATAACTTCCAAATGTTGTGCTATACAAGTAAACCAAAAGAATATGTTGTATGGACATTGAACCTACTAAAATTATGATCTCATCTGATTTGATGATTGCTATACAAAATAATACAATAACAGTATTCCACAAAACTAATCAACCATAAACCAGCTTTGAGTAAATAATAGAACCTAACCGATAACCTGATTACGCAACGGTACATCAGATTATTTTTTCATAGGCCCCCGAATTTCTCCAATAATCTCACTGTATTCTTGTCAGGTCCCCAAACGAGGCTGATTCATAAATAATCAATTGACGTTGTTAGCCACGTTAGAAACGTCAAACGGGAATACATATAACATGAGACGTAATTTTCTTCTCGAGACCACTTCGGTGACCTTCGGATTAGTGCGCAAACTATATCAGGGGTCGTGACATAAGATTGATCGAAGTTTTGGTCCAAGTGGTAAATTAGGGTTGCATACGATGATCATCGTCTGAATTCCAAAAAATATGTTGGGGTCGGCTTTCAGTCTTACCTAATGCAACTGAATACCAATATTTTATATGGAGCGACTGCTTATCTGACCTCTACAAACCAGTTACTGGGTAACACTGATCAATTGGCTTTAATAGCTACAGATACTTTTTCGCTATTTCAAGTTTAAAAAGTGACCTTCAAAAACATGGCTTTCGTGATGAATGAATTTCAAGTGAATGATCTCCTAATTATGAAATGAACAGTTTTACTTACAAAAGCTAACGAATCAATGGAAAATGACCTACAAAGATAGCTTCAGTATCAACGCCACGAGAACTTGTCCTAACAAAGTCAATAGGTATTACAGAAATTGGGATTCATCTAAGTGCGTGATGGAGTAAATTGCTAGTGACGTAACCAATGACGTGGCGTTGGGTGCGTTCTAATAAAACTGTGGCAGCCAAGTGAGGAAAATACACTGAGTTTCCGTATTAATTAAGGAAAATGAGGTGTGTTTTCTGAAGTAGTAAATCAAGGGCTGGAACTAATTTGGCCAGATTTGTCATGCTGTCACACGAGAATTTATGAAACGTGGCATTATAATTATGTTTGTCACTAAATTACGTCCAATATTGCATTTTGCTGTTTCTTGTATACGATCTCAACGAACCTTAATCATTATAAATATATATCAATTTAATAAATAAATTCTGATGATTTCCTAGTAAACTTGGAAAAAAAAACCTCGTTCGGGGGAATCCCGGTGGGAGAGAAGATAAAAAAAAAAAAAAACTTGGATTTTTGACTTCAGCATCGGCTTCAGCACCCTCAAAAAACATGAAAACGAAACCCATGAGGATGGTTTTCGAGGGCGCTGAAGTCGATAGTCAAGTAAAAATAAAAATCCATGATGGCGCATAACGCTTTTTCGTTACGTGACGATTTATCCCATTTACTCCTACCGCAAGCTCCGTTAAAGAATTTCGTTCCAATAAGTCAACCAATTTCTGGCTTATTAAATTATTAGGCATCGTTCAAAGGGAAAACACCGTACTCGAAAAAAAATATACTAGTTTTCCGATTGCTAAATATAGATCCAATAATCGAATCGACAAGATGTCGGTAAATATCAGTGGACGAGTTCATAAATATATTCCTTGTTAGTAGGATATTTTCGTCGAAGGCTGTTATTGCTGTAATATTGTGATACATAAGAAAAACAAGTAAATAACACGCCATAATAATACTTTAATTCAAATACATTTTGGTCTAAGTTAATGTTTAAGTATTATTATTTTGTAACATAACCTTAATAGTTAGTAGGATAGGTTCCTAACAACTTTTTAAAACTTTCGCTGTCTCAACTTTGTAAGACTATAACGTTTAGTTAGCGTCTTTCCTAAAAGTTAAACTGGCCGTTTAAAGTTTTATCATATCAAAGTTTTATTACTTTCCCTTACGACCGGAGCAACAAACATGTTTGTCGAATGACTATTTTATATTATTTCTAGGCTTATCTTTACGACTTTTGTTCAAATTGTCCCTTTGAACGTACTTTTAACGCCCATAGCTTTCAAACTTTTGATAAAATAAGAATATCACAAACTAAAGACATGTCAAAAAACGTATTGTCATTGTAATATTCAATATAATAAACGGAATATAAAAATTGCTCGTGCAAAACGGCATTCACTTGCTTCTTCTCGGAGCCTAATAACACGAGAATGATGTCAACTAAAAGAAAACCAACAAAAAGTCTGCCATCTACAGTCTCTGTTATCCATCCAATCAGCGTTAAAAAGAAAAAATGAGAAAGCAATTCAACTTGAAAATTGTCCTAAAGAAATAATTTGTTCAAGAGTTTCACTTGAAGACACGTCGTTCCAAAACAAGTCACTTCAAAGCGTACATCTTAATTTATCACTGAAGGGTGAAACAGCCTTGTAATAAATTATTTGATAAACAACCCTTGACGTGTACCAAGTATCTACTAATAGATTGTCCATGTTAATTAATTCTGAGTTGGCTTTTGACTTTCTGTTCTGAACATAAAGTCGAAGAAGTGCATGCTATGTGTATTTAAGCTAGGCACTTACGGTACAACTTACACAGACTAGTTAAACAGATTAGTTAGGTAACAAACCTAACTTAGTTTTGGATATATGAAGGTCGTAGTCTGAATTGACCTATAGGTGTCCCGCAGGGACCTTACTTCGGCCCTACAATTTTGGGATAAATTATTAACGTCTTTGACCTTGCTGTGCTTGTTGAACTTGTGTGAAATTACTCAACGAGTTCATATGACTATTGGATGATTTTCTACCAAGAGTTGACACATCTACTGTCTTAATGAAAACAAAACAATGACTAGGACAGAACGTTTGAATTTATTATAATTTTACAATGGTTGGTTGACTGCTATGCGTTTTCAAACGCAATGTACATAAACTGTTATAAAATAAAAAG